>QVRM01000562.1:535000-1135000 GCA_003439945.1 Dermanyssus gallinae | reverse complement strand
TCCAGGGTGTAAGAACCTGCTGATGGTGCTCTTATGCCGTCCTTTTTTTGTTGGAGGACTAACTGAGAAATGCAGAACGCACACACGGTCACCACAGCAGGATTGTAACTGCTAGTTTGGGCCGGTAGTGTGGGGCTCCAACCCACTAAAGTATTGCTTCAGTCTTAGTCGGCGCGAGGGTCAGTGCCGCTGATTTCATCCAGAATGCCACATCCTCGAGAACTTCGTTTGTATGCCGCTCCAGCTCATCGGCCGATCTTGCCTGAATAAGAACAAGCAGATTGTCCGCAAAATAAGAACCTCGACTCCAGGTGGAAGGCGCTGTAGACGAAGTCTTTCGTCGTATGTCACGTTCCAGAGCAATAGTCCGAGAATAGAACCTTGCGGCACTCCAGCAGTCCTACTAAATTTAAGGCCTTGGCACGTAATAGTCTGTTCGTCTAGGTAGTTGGAGATTATGCGGCGAAAGTAAGCTGGTCCTTGCGTTTGTGGAGCGCCTTAAGAATGGTACTCCATGGCAGACTGTTAAACGCGTTTTTAACGTGTAGGAGAACTGCAGGCAGAAGCCCGCGAGCCCTGGGTGCCATCTGTTGCAGCAGCTCGGCCTTTGATTGCACTTTGGTTATAGCTCCGGGAGCTGTGCGGCCGCATCGAAATCCGTACTGAGATTCCGACAGAAGCCCATGCTCCTCTGCAAAATCGCGAAAGCGCTTAGGCATATCGGCCTATACGATCCATTCCTTTTTGAGATAAGAATAACGCGGGTCGATTTCCAAGTGGCGGGAATGATTCCCTCCTGCAGAATTCGGCTGAATACCGCTGCAGTCTCCTCCGGGAGTTTTAGTAGGAGGGCCTTTGTGGCAGCGGCCGGGACTCCGTCGGGTGCTGCGGCGCCGACTATTTCTAGCCTGGTGACGGCCGGGACTTGGTCTGTGGCGCCTCAATTCTTTCTTTAGGAGTCTTACGTCGTCCTAATCTGGTTGCTATAGCAGTTACTGTATGACAGAGCTCAGCATATGCTTCAATGCTTGTCTTTTCGTTATCCGAGAGATCCTTTGTACGACCCATGGTTTAAACATACGCTTTGCCGTTAGTTTGGAACAACGATTAAGCTGTAGAATATTTTGCAGCTATAAACGATTGATTTAGCTAGACAATATTCCTATTGTCCTAATTACATGACGAAACATGAGTATAGTGTTGATTTCATTGCAATCTCAAAATCGGTTCATACAAAAATAAAAAAGTGTGAAAAAACAGTGTTGCAAAATATTAGCAACAATAACATGCTAACAACACAGCTCTTGTTTGTGAAGGATAGTCGATACTACAGCTGATATTCGATCCCAGGGATCAAATGTCAGGAATATTGTCTAGCTAAATCAATCGTTATATAGCTGCAAAATATTCTACAGCTTAGTCGTTGTTCCGAACTAACGACGAATCTTATGTTTAAACCATGGGTCGTACAAAGAATCTTTCGGATAACAAAAAGACAAGAATTGAGGCATATGCTGAGCTCGGTCATACAGTAACTGCTATAGCAACCAGATTAGGACGGCATAAGAGCACCATCAGCAGGTTCTTACACCCTGGAGTGAACCAAAGGTGCAGATCTAACAGTGGGCGTAAGCCAGTTTTGACTATTCGAGATCGGCGAAGGATCATACAGTTGGCTACTCATGACCAAATATCTTCTTCCAGGATCAGGACTACTTTGGGAGTGCCCGTGCACCGATCCACAGTGTACCGAGTGTTAAGTTCTGACAAAAACGTGCGATACGCGAAAAGGAAGCTTATGCCGCGACTGCAACCGAAGCACATTGTCGCACGGCGTGAATTTTCGCATAGATACCAAACTTGGGATAACGAGTGGAAAAACATCGTCTTCTCGGATGAAAAGAAATTTAATCTCGATGGCCCTGACGGCTGTCAGTACTATTGGCACGACTTACGGAAGTGACCTAAATGGTTTTCGAAACGTGTGGCCGGTGGTGGCTCTGTGAAATATTGGGGCGCGTTTGGATATAATGGGAAGTCTGATCCAGTCGAGATTGTGGGCCGAAACAATTCTGACATGTACCAGCGCATTGTCGGTTCCCAGTTAGAAGCCCTCTTCAGAAGAATTGGGGGACCTGACGCAGTTTTTCAACAAGACAACGCCACGTTTCATACCTCGGCTAGCACTATAGCCTTTTTTCAAGAACAAGGAGTGCCACTTTTTGACTGGCCGGCATTAAGTCCAGACCTGAATCCTATTGAAAATCTTTGGGGACATTTGGTAAAGCAGATTTACGCAAATGGTCGACAATATAATCATTTGTCGGACCTCAAAGAAGCTGTCCAGCAAGCATGGACTAATATTCCACTTGTGTACTTACAACAGCTCATTAACTCCATGAAAGACCGAGTTTACGATTTGATTCAGAAGAAGGGACGAAAAACCCGTTTCTAGAATAAAATATGTAGTTTCAAATGAGTCATACAGCCCTGCTAAGAATCGAATACGCTGTAAGGCGCTATTGTTGCTAATATTTTGCAACACTGTTTTTCACACTGACGCTACAATATTGCCCTTACCAAACGTCCCGAGTCCCTGGTATGGAGGATACCAACGACGGGGTTATAGTCGTATTTTCATAGAAGACTATATATAGTTATAGAGAAAATTCACTTTTGGAGTATTTATCTCTAAGGTCGAACAACCTATGTTGTGGCGTAGGTAAAAAATACTTTCTGGGCTGATTCTCAGCCAAGATTTAACGTCCATAGACTGCATTTTCGCATTGCTTCATAGACGGACCCCATAAATACATGTGTGCAACGGTTGGGCTCGAACCCGCGCACCTATGTGTCTCCCCCGGTTGCGAGGCGCAGACGAATGCACCACGCCACCGAGCTCGACTATTGTGGCATAGGCATTCACGAAATAGCCAATGTTGAGGTCGTTGACAATGCTTTTGCGCAAAGTTGTTGCGTATTTTACCTCACGCCCGGGAACTATCCATTTGGGATTATAATTCGCGCCGTAGTTCACTTGCTTTATGGTCGAGCTTAGGTTGGAAAAAAGAAAAGCAATCGTCTATTACTATTACTAACACTCAGGAAACGGAACCGGTCCTCACGCAAAACCAAGGCCCGAAGGTAGACGCTTAGAAAATTAATGACACTAAGAAAAGACCAAACCACCAGCAGACATCCCAGGAGTCTGTACTTGTCAGGTTATCCTTAACCTAGAGAAACAGTTTAACAACTGAGAGTACGGCATTGTACTATCTGAGGTATTGACGGGGCATAAATGGGCTTTATCACATGCAAAACAGGCGAGGAGAATGGCGTGACCCACAAAATTGTTATTCTCCCCAGCACGGACACTGCCCATGGCCAACGTATCACCGAAACATGCATAGATCATATTTACTGCAGTGTTCCAGCAAAGTCAACTATCGCCTCTGATGTTCTTACGACCACTTTCTCTGACCATTTCACCACATTTATTAGTCTAAAATCTAAGCCCTTGGCAGCCAACACGTGTCCAAAATTCAAACTGAACTATGATCAAAAAACGGCCAAACTGTCGTCGTCTATGTGGGACGACCTACACGGGCTACATGACGTCAATGAGGCATTTAAATTGCTTAGAGGAAGAGTTATGTCGGCGGTGAAGCGTAATAGTACTAAAATCAAGAATGCTAGCTCGAGGAACGCAGTTCGGGAAAAATTGGGTGGCACCGAAATTATATGCTCTTATTAAAAAGAACTAACAGGTGTACACAATACACAGAGCTAACCCCACACACGATAACAAATGCAAAACCTATCGTATGCTCAGAAACAGGGTGACAGGGCTCTCACGCAAATGTAGAATGGAGGCGAACTGCAAGATTGTTACAGACAGAATTAATAGCCGACGGGGTCCTTAGGAGGCAATCCGATTAGTACTTGGAGGTGTCAAAAAATGCACTAAACTACTTGTAAACGGAGAACTTGTCACGGACTACGCTAGCTAATAATTTTAACCACTACTACGTGACATGTGTTACCCGTGACAGCGAGTGCTCATCGAGTTACGCTATTCCGGATAATCTTCCGACGCCTGTCGAACAATTTACCCTGCAGCCAGTCAACGTTTACATAATATACCAACTCCAGGAATTCACCACCGCTCTCGAACAGATTCCATCACAGGTTCTCCGTAGGGCTGCGGATGCATTCGCATCGCCTCTTGAGTATATTATCAATCTTTTCATCAGAACAGGAAGATACCCCAATGTCTTAAAGCTATACCGTGTATGTTTCATTGTTCAAAGGCAGAAATCGCCTGTGCCGAGACAACTACAGACCCCTCAGCATTCTCGCGCCAATATAAAAAGTTTTTGAAGAATGCATTATTGAACAGTTAAGAGATTTTGTCGAAGTACATAACGTCCTACGTAGTTGGCAGTTCGGTTTTCGACCCAAGATGTCGACGATTGTGCCTGTGATGGATTTTGTCAAAGAAATACGGAGACAGATGCAATCAAAGAAGACGGCAGCAGCGGTATTTATAGATCGTAGAAAGGCCTTTTATGTGGTAGATTTAGACGTTATTTAAAAAAAACTCTACTTATAAGGCGAATTAAAATATAAGGTGGGTGCGCTTATTCATTTCTGAAAGACGCCAAATTGTTTAAATTGGACTATCTCTCTCCCGTATAGAAAATATATCAATCGGAGTGGCTCTAGGGAGCATCAGTGGTCCGCTATTAAATATTTTTGTTAACGATATTTTTACTATTTCAAATCATGCCAAACTAACCTTGTTTGCTGACGACACAACGACTCTAATCCAGGGCGACTCTCCCTAACAGGTTGAAGCAATGATTCGCGAAGATATTGAGAGGCTATCTCTCTGGTTCAAAAATAACGACCTCTACATTTGGTTAAAAAACAGGAGTTGTTCAATTTAAAACTCCAAGGGGCCAGACGACAATTAATCCTGAAGCTTTTGCATGCGACCGCACGCAGGCCTCCCGAAGGCAAGGCAAAGGCTTTGCCACTGAGCCATCTTGCTCGGTCGTTGAAACGAAGTTCCTGGGTATTGTTCTTGACGAACATCTGACGGTCCAGACGCATGCGAAACATGTTAGAAAAAAATAGTCAGTGGCGTAGCCGTCATATACCGCACTCGCAAAATCCTTTCCCGCCAATGCCTCACGGCAATCGTTTTTCGAGAGAGTATGGTCGGAGACAGTGACTCCCCACGCCAGTGACCAATTAGGATTCCAGTCTCGGCTGGTAAAGCCATCCGGTCAAAGCCTATCGTTCTTCCGTAGCTATTCTGTTAGTCTGAGTGTATGCTTTCCCGAGAGAGTATGTGTCGGAGACAGTGACGCCCCACTGCCAGTGACCAATTAGAGTTCCAGTCTCGGCTGGTAGAGCCATCCGGTGGACGCCTATCGTGCCTCTGAAGTCCACTAGACTCTAGTGTAGCGTGGTAGCCAGCCTGTCTAAAAGTGCGCACGATGATGCCATTAATGGCATCGTGGCGGCCCTGCATGAGCCCGGCCGTGCGCAGGCCGCATTCATCTGTCATTCCACCACATTGGCATTTCCCTCTCTCTCAAATATGGACGGCTATGTCAAGTCTGACGCCACTGGCGGCACAGAACTGGTCGTCGGTCAACTTTACTGCAGACGAGCTCGCACAGAGACACGTCGAGCCACGCGAGACCGTTTTCAGTCTAGTGTTGTCCACATCAAGCTCGAAGACCGACAAAAGGGTTAAAGGAGTACCCTGAGTGGCGATTAGGCCCCATCCCCTTCTGCCTAGTGGTGGCTGATGAGTTCGCTAGCAGTAGCGGCCACTGCGATTGTGCAGCTATGTGACGAGGCCACGAGGGTGGGCTAGCCTAGATTCATAGCCGAGCGACTGCCTATTCCACTAGCCAGACTGATAGGCTTGTCTGCATCCATGCCTTATCCTCGAGCGTCACTCTCCCTTTTTGGCCGATCATGAATGAAGTGGCGAGGGGTGAAGAGAAACCGGCGTAGAGGGAAGAAAGCCGGCCCAAGAGACGTGACGGGGAAGGAGGTGATTATTTGCTGCTCAACAACGGGTGAAGAAAAATCACTAGCCAGGAAACAGCTGGGAAGTAGCTAGTCCGGGAGATATATATATATATATATATATATATATATTAAGATACATGAATATATAGTGTATGGTATGCTATGGTATAGTATATTATATAGTAACAATATTATGTATATGGTATAATACGATAGATTATATGGAAATATATTAATTATTTATATTAAACATTAATGAGATGGACGGGAAGGACAGAACGGAGACGCGGGGCGTCGACGGGAGTAGGAAGAGGGTGGCTATCGATTCTCCAGGAATGGAATGCATAACATTTAATATATGCAACTAGTGGGCAACAAATTAATCGCCATGGAAGGGTGTATAGTTCTGAAATTTCCACAGACACGAGAAATATAAAAAAGAGAATGTTTTTGTTGCGCTCAAAAAAAAACATTTTGATGGACATGATTTTTTGGATGAGGCTTTTTCACAGGGAGCTATAGCTGCAATAGTACGCGATAGGGGACACGCTCATTTTTCGCTCATCTTGGTAAAAGATACACTCAAAGCCCTGCCTGTGTCTGTATGGTAAAACTTCGTAACGAATCCGCCCTACTTGCAACGCGTTGTATTGCAGTTAGGACTGACCGGTTCTTGCGGAAGCGTATTGTGTGTCCGAAAGCAGTCCGTGCTCCTCTGCAAGGAGCCTCAGTCTTTCCTCAATTATGGCCTCGTATCCTTTTGCCAGCGCAGTCAGCAGGCATATCGGCCGGTATTCCCCGTTTTCCTGGGGAATGTGGCACGCTTCCAAGATAGCTCAGGGTGCTCCATAAAGAGAAGTTTCACTGCCTCAGGGAGAAGCCCGTCTGGTCCGGGGCTTTTCCGGTCTTTTGTCTGTGAGCTGCGCGTAGAACCTCGTGTGGTTGAATAGACTAAAACTCGCCCTCACCTTTCAGCCTGGAAATGTTCTCATAAGTAGCCCTTTCGAAAGGTGCGTGGGTCGGGAACAGCTCAGTTAAGACCGCCTGGTTTGCTGTTCGCCCAAGGAAACAGGAATATTGTTCTAATCCGCCTGACTATCTTGTAAGGTTTTCCCCAGGGATCGTTCTCGATCTCGTTGAGAAGCTTTCTATGGCCCCTAGTTTTGCTGTCGGCTATGGCTTGCTTGAGTAAGGCCCGGTTTCTCATATACTCTTGCAATGCTTGATTGCGTGCGTCTGCGTCTCGTTGTTTCAGTTTAAGAGCACGCCTCGCTTTGCAGCACTCTTCAAGTTTGTCTGCGATCTCCTGCGTCCACCAATATTTAGGCGGGACGTTTCCTCGCCTGGGGTGAGCGCTGTTGGTACGCGTAGTCTTGCACATATCTACAAGAAGTGCTTGCAGATCGTCTGCAGTTATGTGGGGGCTGGATAGGGCTTTTACTTTCCTCCCGAGTTCGTTCTTGAACCTTAACTCGTCTGTGAGTCTGCATTGCCTTCTTAGAGGAGGGACTAATCGAAGGTTTTGAATCCTCAGTCGAGTCTCAATGCAGTAATGGTCGCTCAGGTTTTCTTCGTCCACTAGAACCTTCCAGCTGCCAGCAGGATGTCGTAGCATAACGCGATATTCACGTAAAACTCGCTGCCGTGGCGGTGGAAGGTAGCTTCTTCTCCGTCGTTTAATACTTGAAGATCGAGTGATGCTGCCCATAGTAGAGTTATGCCCCTTTTATCGGCTCAGTATCGCAAGCAGTTGAAGCTAATGTAGGCAGAATATATTCTGCCGACCTCTTTTACTTCGATCCAACAAAACCCATTTCCGTGTCGTCTCTAGTTATGAGCGCTGTGTCTAACATAGGGCCTTTGTCCCAAGTTTCTGATTCTTCGGTTTTCCTCCTGTTTGGTTCGCTAAGGGCCATCACATCAGTTTTTCTTCTCCATGCTATTTCTTCTATCATATCATGAACCGGCCTGCTTCTATTGCAGTTGGCCTGAAACTATGCTAATTTCGCTAATCTGATTTGTGCGGAGAAGTCGCGCTGGCTCGAATTTCTAGCCGCGCCCTTGGACCCCTGTGTCCTCTATTCGTAGGGTTCCTTTAAGACAGTGGCTAGAGCCTGTTGTTTGGTCGTAGGCTCCTCGTTCTTCTTTGGCTCTACATACCCTGTCTTGTCCCTGCTAGCTTACCTCACAGTTTGGCGCTCCTGCATCTCATTTTTAAGAAGTTGAAGATATTTAGGGCATCCTGTGGGCTCTGTGGCCCTCGTCGTTGCATACGTAGCATTTAGGGAGTTCTGCCTTACAGTTACGGGCTAGATGGTCTTCCTTCTCACAGCGGTAGCCTTTCTGCTGATCTGCCTTCTTGTCTTTACATGCAAAGGCCGTGTGCCCAATTTCATGGCAGTTGTAGCACGTGGGAAGGGATATCTATTCCTCGACTCTACAACTGCTTCTTCCAACGGTCACGATCTTATTCGGTAGGATTCTGCGGGCTTCAGTCCTTGGTAAGGTGACCAAGCACTGCCAACTACCTCTGTTCTTAGTAGCCCTAGGAGCTTCTGTGCGAATCCTGATAGACTCTTGAATTTTCAGTATCTTCCGAATGTCCTGTTCTATAGAAAGCGCCGTGAGTAAAGGGCTGATTTCCCGAAGGACAACAGTTGCTTTGGGGCCGCTGTACTGCCTTGTGTCGACCTCTCCGCCCGTCTTCTGTCTGAGGACGTTGTGCTGCTGCCTGGGCTTTTTTTTACAACTCTTAGGATGATGTTTCCTCCCTTATTAGCAATAACCGGTCTTATTTTTACCCCGCTGCCCGCTGTCTTGAAAAGTGGGCGCATCTTTTCAATCATGTCTTCTGACGAAGAGCCTGCGGCAGGTCTGGTCCTAACAGAAGTATATTCCTTCTGCCTCCCTCCGCAAAGTTGCCTCGACATCGTATTGGCGCGACACACGTCCCTCTCGGGTGATGTCGACTTTACACCCTATCTTTCCACAGCATGCCTCTAACTGCATTTCTTATGGTGGGTCCTCCACATTGTGGAGAAATGTACAAAGCCTTTCGTAATAAGCATTATCCTGAGTTCACGTGAGGTAGTAATGTTGTCCGTAGTGAGACCAGTGGTCTTTTACATAGACAGCGGCCACTCCTCCTGGATGGGGTCTATTAGAATTTCGTGTGTTGCCACTTCGGCTATCTGCTCCTCGAGGTGTTTCGTCTTGACCATACCGATCTGTTTCATTTCTAGCTTTTCCATCATAGCTTTACCACGGGTGGGGTGCTCAATGAGGGCCGTGCCTTCTTCTGGGCGGCTAGTCTCTGCAACTCTAAGGTGAGAACCGCGGCTTGTTCCTTCCAACTCTCAGCTACCTTTATGAGGTCTTGCGTACGTGCGACATTCTCGTCGGCCTGTTTCCGGAGAATTGCTTTCTCCTCCCCAGTTTCCTTTTTGGATTTCTTCAGTTCCCATACCGCCTTATCTTTTTTTGTTCTGGGAGGTTTCGGGAATGCATGATGCACATGCGCCACTAGCAGTCTGCGTGACTAGTGTGAGGCTTCAAAATCGTGGGAAAGGCGTCTCTGCCGTTCTCCTTCAATCAGCTCTATCCCTGACTAACATCCTGCATGTCTACCTGCGGTTGGATAGTGGATGCCATTTTGTAAACCGTCCTGTGAGGGTGCGTCGAGACCATGAGGGCCTGGCTGCTCTCCACCCCCTCCCCCCTCCCTCGGCTCCTCATCTCGACCACTCTCCCGAGAGACCCGCTCAAACCTCTCCCGCCTGGCCGTTTCCTTGGCTGTCTTGAGTGTCAAAAAGCCGTCGAACAAGTTCGTCGCCTCCCTCCATGCGTCCGCCGAAGTCATTATATGGGCGACCACCTCCTTGATGGGTCGGCCTCTTACAGCGGTTGGTGTTGCGTCCCGCGCTTCCCTGAGAGCATCACAGCGCAGAACAGTATGCTCTACGCTGTCCGTTTCTCCACAGTCGCACATTACGCAGATATCGCTGATGGCCTTCTTGATCCTTGACATGTAGCTCTGGAACTGGCCGTGTCCGGTCAGAATCTGAGTCGTCCAGTAGGAAAGCCTCCCGTGTCGGCGGTCATACCATACCCTGAGGTCCGGTATAAGACTCTTGGTCCAACTCCCTGTGGTCACACCGGATCTTACCTGCGCCCATTCCTTCTGCCAGGCCGATATGATGGCACTCCTGGCCCTGGTGAGATCCAGACCTTCGCCTAGATACATTTTACTTCGTTCAGCCACTAGCAGGTCCCATGGCAGCATCTTGGCTAGGACCAGGAGAGCTTCGGTCGAGACTGTTCGATACGCCCGGCTTACCCTGATTGCCAGCGTTCGTTGGGTCGACCTACGTGCCCCCCCCCCCCTATTTCTCGCCGTCCGCATTGCCATGTGTCCCCAGACTGGCGCTGCGTATAGCGCCGTTGATTTGGCCACCGAGGCCAGGAGCCTTCTTTTCACTCCAGCCACCCCACCGAACCTAGGCATGATCCGCGCCAGGTTCAGGGAGACCCTTTGGGCCTTTTCGGCCACGTACTTCACGTGTGCCGATCCGCTCAGTCCAGTGTCTAGCATGACCCCGAGGTACATTACCTTCTTTCTGATTTCTATCGGGCGGCCCGCCATCACGAGGTTAATGCTGGTCGTCCTCTTTCTGCCTGTTAGGTACATCGCCTCCGTCGTGTCGAGCGCCGGTTTTAAGTGATGGGACTTCATCCACTCGGACACCATTGACAAGGCCTCATTGGCGGCGCTCTTCAGGGCTCCCGTGATGGTGTGAGGGAGCAGTTGTAAAGAGTATATTGATTATTTAATATTCATCCCCCACCATGTCTCCCAGTCGTTTGTAACCCTCGTCTATTTCAGCCACTAGAATATTGGCGTCGAGTTTCCGCATCTGCCATCTCTTACTAGGGGGCGGGGCAAGGGCCACCTCGGGGGTGCTGATAGTGAAACAGATGTATCTGTGGTCACTAATGGTCTCCTCCGTCTCCCTCACGCCCCACTCTACCACCAGTGGAAAGGCTGCCTCATTGACCATTGTTAGGTCAATGAAGGCCGTCTGGCTCCCTTTAGAAAAGGTGGGGAACCTTCCGTCATTAAGAACCATTAGACTCTTTTTAGCCATCCACTCATGTAGAGCTTGAGCCCGTCTAGTTGTGGTCCGGCTACCCCATGCTATGCTGGCCGCGTTAAAATCTCCGGTAATCACTACCCTCTTACCTGCATGTGCGCTTTGGGCAAGTTCCTCGAGAAATTCCTCGAATTCCCCCTCCTCCCTGTTGGGAGAGAAGTAGCAGCTATAAAAGACCCCTACCCGGTCAATCTACAGGAGAACCTCCCTCCGACCCCCCGCCCCTGATCGCGAGGTTCCTCTCGGAGCCCGTCCACCAGATTGCGGTATCCGCCTCTGCGTCAGGTACACAGTCTGCCTTCCGCTTGGTGATCGCTATGTTTGGCTCGGAGAGCAGTCAGAGGCCTATGGACTCTCTGCGCACTATCTCATTGAGCATGTCATGCGCCGCCCTGCAGCGGTTAAGGTTTACCTGAAGTATCTTTAACATTTGTCGGATGAAGGGCTTCTTTCTACTAAGTTTCAATCACTCTTTGCGCGCCCTGCTGGGATAACGGTTGTCTTCTTATTTTTAGCCCCCTTGTATTTATTCCCCATTTTTATTGCTTTTCTTAGTTATTTGGGCTTCTACTGGGGTCTCCTTGCCATCTACCGGTATTTGGCGACGCACCTTCGGGCCTCCCGCCGCTGCTCGACTTGCTCCCTAGAGGCCGGGCAAGACATTCTATCCGCTCGGTGTACCTCTAATCCGCAGACCAGATACTTTGGTGTCGTTGCTTTGCAGTTGTCTACCAGGTAGTTAGGTTCACCACATTTGTGGCATACCCGAGGCACCCTGGCTCTCTGCTTTGCAGTCTTGGGAAGACAAGATGGCGGCGTCCAACCGTGCGCTGTGTTTTGTATGTAGCTCCGTGATAAAGAGCTTGTGTGAGTGGACCCAGTGTCCTACCTGTTTTGTAGGTGTAGCCCTCACCGCCCACCGATGAAGGGCAAACCAGCCCGCTCGGTTCCCTGGATGTCCTGAACTGAAAGGCGACCGCCCAAACGACGCCTTGCCTGAGATCCTGCAGCGGATTAGCCGTCTCGCGGCGGCAAATACTACCCGAGTGTCGAAGCTTGAACAACTGGTCTCCGAGCTCCGTTCCCGTCCCATCGGGAGCAACGTAAGAACATCGGGAGTAGAAATCGAGACGAAGAAGCAGGTGACACAGCACAAAGTGGCACAGGGCACTGGCGGCAGCTCAAAGCTTGCCGCCAAGCCCGTAATTGTTTCGAACGTCTCAGATGCGCCTACCATCACCAGTACTGTTGGTAAACAAAACCAACAGCAACAACAGTGTCAGGAGAAGCAGAGACAGCGAGTGCAGAAACCGCAGCAGCAGACGCCTCCTACAGACGTCGCCAAGAGTGTTGTCGATCTCGATCAACAGCGCCAGCAACGGCGGGAAGAGAGAGCGGCTGAGCGGCAGCAACGACAGCGAGAGAAGCTGGAGAAGAAGAAGCCGGCGCCGGCAGCAGAAAGTGATGTCACCACTCCGCTGCAGCCGCGCGATTCGGTTGTAGACACAATGGACTGTACAGAGACAGCCAACGTAGATCAGCTGGTCAACGAAGGCTTCCAGCTGGTGGAGAGAAGAAGCAAAAGAAGAGAAAGCTTGCGAGTGAACCAGCAACAGCCGAGAGAAGCAGGGACCGAGGCCTGGTGCTGAGGCCGAGCGATGCCTCTTAAATTCACAAGCAAACGGCAGCAGAAAAACGCGAAACTAGCGCGAATAGGAAGCACCGTCCTCTTCGAGCAGGAAGTGCTGAAGTAGACCTGGGTGAGCTAACACTGTGTAAAGACCGTGTGTTGTCCATGAGAGCTCTCCGTTTGGAGGGCTTCAGCCGGACAACGTCGGCAGAACAGCTGCGTGATTGGCTAACCGGGAGACATACTGTAGTGCGTGCTATTTGGAAACTCAGTTTCCCGGCCGGACTCCGTCTTCTGCGTGGCCTTTGGTGATAGTGATTTTATTAGCGTTTTAAGTAGCGCCTTCTGGCCGAAAGGCGTGAGTTTCCGACGCTGACTGGGGGCTTCCACCGGCTCAGGCCAAGGTATGCGAAGAGTTTACTGACGGGCATGGTTTAATAGCTAGACAGCAATGACGCCTTCTGCCAAGGCAGCTGCATGATGCTCACAGCTGCTAATTATTGCGTTGGAATTGTGAAGGTTTATCTTGGGCTTTACAGCTAGCACCAGAACGTTTGTTCGAAAGTGTGGACACTCTTGACGGAAACTTTTATGGGGAAGACCAGTAGGTGGACTTTCAATCTATTTACGAGCAGGGTCGCCCCAAATGCTATGTGTGCGTCGAGGTGAGTGTTGTATGACACTCACCTCAGGTAGTTTTAACCTCGCATTGTTCTACCTGCCACCTCATTACGATGATGTTGACGTTGCCGATGCAATCAGTGCTGGACTAGCGGGGCTAAACCTCCAGCTACCCACTCTGGTCGGCGGCGACTTCAACTATCGGATTGATAGTGGCGCTACCGACAGGAAGGGCGATGTGCTTATTAAACTTCTAGAACATAGAGGTCTGCATTGCGCAAATGAGCGTGATAAATTCACGTACGTTTGCCAGAGTGGAGGTACCTGCCGGTGCCGGCGTCTCTGTGTGTGCCTGGCCAGGGACGCGCCTCTCGTCGGCAGCCGACAATGTACTCGTCTAGGCAACTAGATTTGCGTGTATTAACGCGCGAGTTAGAGCTGCTGAGATCAGCTTCTGACATCGAGCAAAGCAACCACGCTTTGGAGGCCACTGTAAAGGCGGCTGTAGTCAAGAAGAAGTACAGACAAAGACGCGCGCGGCCCTGGTTTACACAGGCCTGCTACTTAAAACGTCGGGAAGTCTTGGGGCTCCTGCGCCGAGCACGGGCTCTACACCCCGACCCCCAGATAGTTGCTGATCGTAGGGCGCTCTATGGCCAACATAAAGCAACTCACAAGAAACTGTTTGTGGAGAATAAGCGCCGGTATGATGAGGAGTAGAAGTTTCGTTTGCTTGAGAGAGCAGAGCGCGAACCCCATGTCTACATTGTTCGACGGCTGAACAAAAGCATGCGCAGCATGACAAAGGAGCAGTTGCGGCAGCACTTTACTGCCCTTCTGCTCGATGCAAACGCCCTCCGCGCCTAACCCTTTTATTGAGCAACCGCTCACTCTGGAGCAGCACCACATGAATTCGCCGTTTACGGTGGAAGAAGTAGTGCAGATCTTACGCGGGTTGCCCAAAGAGTAGTGGTCCTGATGGAATCTATTATGAACATTGGGCTGAGTCGTCCGATGTTTTAGCAGGAAGCTTTGTCAGCTGTTTAATCAGATACTCAGCGGGGAACACATACCCCAGGTTTGGCACGATGCAGACGATCCAAATCTCTACCGGGGTATCGCGTCGGAACGCACTCTCAAGAAAATCTTCGCTAAGTTGATTATCTCGAGAGTGCTTCCAACTGTGGAGAAGGCCTTACCTCCGGAGCAATTTGGCTTCAGGAAGGGTCGAGGTACACAGGACGCAATCCACGTACTGCAGTCGGAAGTTAAACGGGTGTTGGCTGTGCCTGGGGGTCAGTCAATGATGACACAAACCTTTATTGATTGTGTCAAGGCCTTCGACAAAGCTCCTCATCACCTACTAGTCGATTCATTTCGACATGCTGGGGTGGGTGGTTCTTTTCTACGAGTGCTCTCCAGCTTCTTTGCTGAAGACCGCCTTGAAGTAAACGTAAGAGGCGAGGACACCTTGCAGCTGAGTCAAAACGTAGGGACCCCTCAAGGGGACCCTCTCAGTTGCCTGGCATTCTCCTTGCTCATCGCAGACCTAGCCCGCCATGTGCGGGAAGAGTTTAGAAACGCCGTCGTCATGTATGCGGATGACATCGTAGTGGCCCACCGGGACCGCGGTGCCATTCGTCGAATTGTCGGCGACGTAGAAAGTTACCTTCACCGTAAGGGTCTTCAAATAAATTCGCGGAAGACGAAAGCCATGAAGTTTCGCCGTGGGGGTCGATTGGCTGCCGCAGACATAATACCCTGTTGTGGCCAACCGCTGGAGTTTGTCAACTCCTTCCCGTATTTGGGTCTGAGACTACACTATACGGGAACGACCTTTACCCAGCACATCGGCGACAGGTGTCGGGCGGCTATTGCCTCTATTCACACAAAGGTGAGAGACCCTCGACGACTGTCTCTGAGTGCGGCCGTGCGTCCTTTTGAGCTTAAGATTGTGCCACTGTTGAGCTACAGCCTTGGCAGGGTGTGGGACCATCTCTCAGCGGCAACTTTTGCGCAGCTAGAGAGATGTTTCGCAATATATATGAAGCGGGTTCTTTGCTTGCCGCGGACTGGCAAGAAGCAGGTACGCTTCGTGTACCTGCTGGCGGTTTGCGGGCCGGCAGTGGAAACAATTAAAGTCAGGCTTAGGTCACCTATTACAGGACCACTTCAGCAATTTTTGTTGGAGTGGTAGGGAAAAGTGACCGAGGCCTCGGTAGAGGTCGCGCAGTTAGATGTGTACCTCGCCAGGGAGCTTTGGGATGGAATGGCATGCACTAGCCGGTACGTGTACACAAGGTACATTGTTCACGGCTATTATCACTTGGTATGTTCGACCCAAGGATTTCACCAAGTTAGCGATCAATGTCGTTGCCGGTTCTCCTCGCAGATATGCGCTAAATACTACGTAGCGAGCTGCCAGACCCATCGGCAGTCTTTGCACTTTTTTGCCCGGTGGGATGGTCGCTAAACGTGTTCAAATTGTATATAATGAACTGTATTGTGATTATGTAACATCTTGCGGAAGCATATGGTTCTTGCTGCCGCCGGGGACGCCGTAACCAGTGCGTACCAAACTTCAGCTCTTCCGAGGCCTTGGCTCGGTAGCTGTGATGTTGGCGCCGGCCGGAAGCTGCAAGGCCTTCTGCAGTTCCCTTTCGACCTGCTCCCCGTCCAAGGGTGGGTCAATCCCCCATAGGGCGATGGTCTGCCTCTGGTTAAGCTCTCGGCAGTCGGCCTGCATCTTTGCAGATTCCCGAATGGCCGCTGCCATTTTCTCTCCCGCGCCCCTTTCACTCTCCTCTGTTCTAATGATAAGGTCAGTCTCCTTACTTTTAACTACCCCCTAACCGTTATGCCGGCGCCCTTCTGCTGCCTGACTTGTTCTCTAACACCCCGGAGAGTTTCGGCGAAGGTTTTTCCTTCTTCGACTTTAACCCTTAGGGTGCCCCCTGCTCCGCCCAGGTGGTAGCCTCCGGTTTGGCTCCGGTCTTCCTTGTTTGTCTCGAGCAAACCTCTAAAAGGGTACTGCCGTAGTTGGATATACCGCCTTATCTAGGCGTGTGATAGCAGCCTTAATATCCACCTGGCTGGTTTTGTGCTCATCTTTTAGTGCCTTGAGGTGTTCTGTAACTGCCTCTAGATCTTCTAGAGCTTTGTCCTTCTTGTCTGGAGTGGGCTCCTTTTCCTTCGCAGCTTCGGTCCTGCTGGTCGTGCGGGCTCGGCTGCTTTCAGCCTTCTTCGGGTCTTCTAGCGTGGTTGTCATCAGTTTCTTTCGTTGTCCTCTTGCGCTTGCCGCATCTCTGTAGTCATCGTCGTCCTCGATATTGCGCTCCGAGTCCGCATCCAGGTCCGTGGCAGGTTCAGCCTCTACCATCTTGTCGGCCTTAATTTCAGTTTCCTCCGTCTGCTGTCCCCGTTCAGAAGAGTCTCCGTCAGGAGACTCCACTGGAGCTCTAAACGGGTCCATATATATATATATTTTTCCTTTCTCTTCACTCCCTCTTCTCTTCTTTATTATTATTATTATTATTATTATTATTATTATTATTATTATTTAGTTAATACAATTGTGAGGTATGAACGTTTAAATCAAGTTTATCCTGCTCTGTTCGCTTTCTGTCAGTTCATGGCGCCTATAATGGAAGCCACGTTCCCTCTACACACGGCCAAAGACATCATCTGTCTCAAAAACATGGCCTCGCGTCGATCGCCCGTAACGTCTTCGATTCGTTTTCCGATGTCTTGCAGGAGTTTTGCTGTACCTGTGCTGATGGGGCCGAGTGTCTCTAGTGTAATGGGTGCAAAGTGGTAGCTTCTAGATAGTTCTAGATACTTCCTCCGTTTTTCAGAATCCGCACGTTCTGCTACCCATCCCGATTCGACTGCGCTGTGGCGTAAATATGATAACGCCGCCGTGCATGAAACCGTTACATCCCATACAAGGCATTTTCCGTGCGACCACAGCGGGATGGTGACCCCGTCAGGTCGCAACTCACTGCTGCCATTAAGACCTACTGATTCGGGCGTAGATGGTATCCCTGCCCTTCTAAGAGCTCTTCTCACTATGGCGTTGAGTTCAGCGTGCCTTGTAAGTCTGCCGGGGCTTTTTAGACAGCTTAACGGGTGTAGACCGTCCGAGTCAACCGGTTGGCCGCATGAGAGGCACGTGAAGGGCTGGCAGACGGGGGCGCCTATCCTAAGAGCTGACACCATGCGGAAGGGGTTTGGATCCAGCATGGTACCAAGCTGACGGGAGGGCAGCGCTTGAAGCCAGCCCCCGCTGAAGGGATGTAGAACCGCTAGAAAGACGGCACGCTCTCTTACTGATGTAAGGTTATTCATTATCTCTCGCGCGGACTTCTTAGTTTTGTACGCGTCAAGAAGTTTCTGACTCACGTGCTCTCTCAGAGGGCCAGGATCGAGTTGACTCCTGATTGTGGCGTCTGCCACCGCGGTTGCCTTTTTCAGTTCAATCTTTGCTTCCTCACCAAGAAGTGATTCTGCCAGGGAGCCAAATTGATTCAGGGATGCAGCATAGCACACTGCAGCAAGATCCGTAGCTCTTCTTATTCCAAGGCCTCCGTTGTCGATGGGGAGGCTAGCTCTCTCCCACGTGTTTCCTTCTAAGTTAATGTTAAGTACCTCGCTTAGAATGCTTCTGATGGTCTCGTCATAGGCTGCAAGACCCTCCACGTATTTCAGGGTCTGACATGTTCGTAGCATGTAGACGAATCTTGGTGAACCAAGCTGTGTCTCCATAGACACAGAGCCACCTGTGGGTGCATATTGGTCAGTCGTGGGCGAATTTTTACCAGGGTCTCTCGTTTAGCATCGAGAGCGCGTGGGATTCCTTCGGCCATTACGGGAGAACCTAGAACATCTAGGTTACCCTGAGTTACACAAGATATCCCAGGAAGTGCTTCCATGATTTCTTGTATAGCTTGCGCCTGATCTTGAAGGGTGCCTCCGACAGCTAAAACCTCGCATTTGGCTGCATTGAGAGTTATTATTATTATTATTATTTTAAACCCAACACAAATCAGCCTTAGTCAATTAATTCTAAAAAAAACCGCTGGGGATTGAACTCAGACCGGTCTTGCTTAGACCGGTACTGTAGTCGCCGACGCAGCCACTCTGCTATCCACTCCCTGTGGACAACAGCGCTTCCACAGGCGTTTGGTCACTGTTCGCGGCGGCTTGCTGTGGTTATGTACAGTGTCAGTAATTATAAGATGGCTTATATACACAGTAGGCTAAATGCATATACAAATGCAGGAAGCCGCGCCTGTCTGTACTACCGACCGGCTAGAGTCGCTGTTCGATCGATAGGCGACGTTCGAATTTCGAACGCCTCGAACACACACACTTCTCTTTGGGAAAAAAAACAAAAGTCAGGTTTATCACAGTACCTTTGTGGTGATTAATAATCACGTTGAACTCCCTACCACGAAGGCCGTCGAGTGCAATTGGTCAGCCTATTACATGGCCTCAGGTTCCTGCAGACTTCGACTAAGTTTTACGGAGCAAAGCCAAACGCGACCGCACCTAACAACAGTAGTTTTATTAACTAATTCGTAAACCAATCATAACTAATTATTGGTTAATTAATGATTATTAGATATTAATGATTGGTTTACGAATTTTTATATATATTTATTTTTTTCCTACGTTTTTGGCAAGGTGATTTACGGACTCGGACGCGAGGAAGACTTTTCCGAGTGGTGTTCTTGGTGTACAAGCATAGTTGAGCTTCACAAGTGGACCAGGAAAACTGTCTGAGGATTGTGTATTGAAGTGGAGACCGAATCGTCTTATTGGAAAGTGGTTGCTGGAGTGTTGAAAATTAACTTTTCGATACTGTGAGCTTATAGTTGTTTGAAGTGAGCACTTGGAAGATGAAAACATATACAGCAACAGATATATATATATATATATATATATATATATATATATATATATATATAGCGTATATACATGTGCTGTGGAACGCATTAGAGCGTGTGTGTAAAACAACGTGCAAAAAGACGTGCAGGGTTAACACAATGCCTGCATATGAACATATATATACAGGAAATAGGCTGTCTGTACGTGGACCATGTTTGGAAACAACGGTGAGATGGCATCTGACGGTGGCGATAACCCATGAATATATCTGGAGCCGTAAACACATGGAGTGGCGCTGCATCGACCACATACGTGCCGTTAAGTAGAATATCAGTGTGCACGTGTGGTAATATGATGGACAGGAAAATAGCTGCAGAGAGGGATCCGCCGTTTGCTGGATGCACGGGATGTGCTACACATCGGCGGTTGAATGCAGAGATGGCGAAAGTGAAGGCAGAGGCCGACAAGTGGTGCGGCATCGCGAACGCAATGCAAAACAAGTGGGAGACGTTCCCATAGACCGATGTGCAAAAAAGGCTTAAAATAATCGAAGAGAGAGAAACCGCATTGAAAGAGAGGACGGAGAAGATTGCCGCGCTCAAGCAGGAGCTGATCGTAACGACTCAGCAGATTTGAGAGAAAAGTCGAGAAAAGCCAGCGGAGACAGCCTGCTGCTACTGCTGTTGGCGAGGACAGTGATAAAGAGGAGAGAAAAGAAAAACTAGAAAAGAGAGTTACAGCGGTAGAGGAAACGATGCTGGACGTAACGGCCGACGTGGACCAATTAAAAACGTGGATCCGGGACAGAGAGGCAAGTGAGAAGGCAAAGCTAGCAGAAGAGGAAGTGATAGATCTTGAGCTGAGTTGTAACGACGAGGACAAGAAGAATGATAATATTGATGATGACAACACAAGCGAGGATGAAGAAGTACGCGGAGGCGACGGCCGGCGAATGATTCTACAACAACAAAGAAGAGGTGGAGATGCTGTTGTTGCTGTACTGGAGGAGACGACGCACCAACAAAATAAACAGCATCAGAAACAGCTGGACACATGGGACCAACGGCAAACGTTACCGCCAGTTGGCAAATGGGTAGTAATAGCTGGGGACTCAAACATATTAAGGATAGAAGACAGTTGGGGAACATTATTCCGAGGAGTACAGCAGGGCTCACAATTATTGGAAAAAAGAGAGGGGGCATTCAGGGCTATTGTGGGATTAATTGAAGAAGATATAGATATGTTTGATCATGTAGAACAGAGATTGGTGTTTCATGCAGGGTTAATAGATGTAATACAGGCAGATAGTGAGATGGAAGCGGTTAGGGAGGTCGGTAAGCAAACAGAAAAACGAATAGGTTTCTGCACTAAGACCCTAAAATAGACGGTATGCTCATTGTCAAAAACAGTTGATCGAAAAGCGGCACGAGACTACAAAGGGGCTTGCAGGGCTGCTAATATGAAAATAGCTTCCATGGTGTGGGCAGCTAATTTTAAATACCTACCCCTGGAATACATACAGGATACCGTTGGAGCCATGGCTCCGGACGGTATTTACTACGGTGATGTGGGTGCTCAAATGGCGGCACGACCAATTGGCCGGAGAGCCTGCGAATGGCTTGAAATAAAAACGACAACTCGAAAAATAAGGGGAAGGGCCACACATAGACAAGAAAAACAAGAACACAATATCCACCACGATTTGTAGATCAGGATATTGTTTAATTCAAGTTTATTGACCAAATAGTAGGTATTATATTTTGTTACATTAGACGGTTTACAGAAACCGGATTGGAGCATTCAAGTAAATGATATGTTGTGCACTGATGGCCGCAACGTTGACAAGTGCATGATTCGTCAGCTTCATGGTGGCCAGGTCGAACACAATTTTTATGGTGAAAACCATGCATAGCGAATCGAAGGGTAAGATGACGATTTGCCATATTGGGATCCTTCCACGTGTCCGAGCTGAGGGCAGGCGTCATAAAGAAGGCTGGATCGACATCAGCTAGTTTCGCCTCCCAATTCTGGATGTGCTGCCTAAATGCTTCAGTGTGAGGCAGGTTGAAGCTTCGCTGCAAAGTTTCTGTGAAGAGAGGTGTTCCAGCCGCCAGGTAGACAAGTCGGTTGCGGCTTGTTCTGTGGACACCCAGGGTACGCTTGAGGAATGCAGCTTTAAGTCTGTCGAGATCAGCGAGGTTCGCTGCGCTGAGGTACGGCCATATCACTTGTATTCCATACCCAGCTGTGGGGCCTATTTTTATATCAAATAGCTGCAAGGCTGCCTGTAACGACAGCCGCACTGGATTTTGAATACTGTGAAATGCCATAAAACCCTTACGGATTCTTTCTTTGATATGTCGCGTAAAACACAACCCAGTGGTTGTTAATTCGACGCCGAGGTAGGCGAAATGTTTTACGTACTCGACAGGGTTTCCTTGAAGGTGTAGCCCATCATCGCTAGCCAGCCGACCGCCTCCCCTGAATTTAATAGCCTTTGTTTTACTCACATTTATAACCAGGCCATTAGCATTCACATACTTCTGCAGAGTTGCGAGCGCCTGCTGAGTGTGAAAACGGCTTCTGGAAAACAGGACCAAATCGTCGGCATAGAGCAACACTTTGACGAACTTGTGTCGTTTAGTTATTATTGATGGTAAATCCGAAACCAGAACAGAGAATAGGAGAGGACTGAGATTGTCCCCCTGAGCAACCCCTGTTGTTTGAACCAAAGGCTCGTGCTCAGACACTCCGTCATCGAGGACAACTGTGCCCTGTTGAAGGATTGAGGCAATCAGCTGAAGAAATGTGAGCGGTACTCCGAGATATGCCAGCTTAGCCACAATCAGTTTCCGCGACGCTGTGTCAAAGGCCGATTTAAAGTCTACAAAAACGGCGTAAAGCGGTAACCGTTTTTGTGAGAGATTTGCCCGAATCTCGCCGAGAAGCACGGAGCAAGCAGTCATCGTCGACTTTCCCCTTCTAAATCCATGCTGCTCTTCTGGCATGCTTGCGGCATTCCGGTGCTTGGGTGAAACGATGTTGGCTTTCAATAGATCAGGATATATAAACAGGAAGAGATACTACGGGGGAAGAACAGCACAAATGATTGGATGGCAAAACAAAAGCACTGCATAAAACATGAATCAGGGAAGCAACTGGGGGGACAATGGCTACATAAGACAAAGGGACAACAGATATTTAAACAGAGCACAGCAATTGCGGAATGCAAACGCAAATGGAAACGAGACAACGGGGAGTATTGGAACTGGAGGAGACGTTGGATGTGATTCGGATTGGCCATGGGCAACCTTGCGAATCTCGAGAAATCTTAAGCAGACACTAAAATCGTTATAGAAGAGGAAAAGGGGTAAAAAGAAGAGAGCACCTTTCCGACGGATAACATTGCTAAATATAAAAGGTGGTAGAAGACGGGGTAAGTGGGAGGAACTATACAGGCTGATAGAAAAGAGAGGAGTAGGTATAATGGTAGTAACAGAGACACATCTATGAGAGACAGAAGTTTCACCGGGGTTTCATGGATACAATTGGTATGGGACAAATAGAAGAACAAGGGCAGGAGAAAATAGGTTTAAAGGAGTGGGTATATTTATTAAGGAAAGCATAATAGGTAGAGAAATAAATGAATTAAAAATGAAAGATTTGGTGGTAATTAATATATTATTTATTTATTAACACCCGGGCTGGGTAAGTGTCTTTATGTTACATCACAGTTTTCCACACAACAATCGATCTAGCGTTTTGCCAGTTCTGCTATAGACCGAACCGCCGGACAAACCGCGGCGTGGTATTTGCCATATTAGTAAAATGCCATATGTGGCGATGGGCGCTATCTGTATCCCAGAAAGGGCTATTGCTGCATCGACCGAAAGCTTATGTGGACATTTAATTGCCGCGGCTGCGATAGTGGCCTTCCTAACCCTCTCCTGGATGTGTGATTGAAAACTACTGCCCCTTGTTGTTAAGGTGAGTCCTAGGTATGTGAACTTATTTACAAATTTTAATTCCTTTCCCCTGATTTGAAGTACGTCATCCCTGGTCAGACGGCCGCCCCTTTGGAATTTTATGGCTACTGTCTCATTTCATCCATGAATGTAACTAGCCGATCCATTGCTTGCTTCACTCTGAAAAGGCTACAAGTAAAGATTACTACATCATCTGCGTACATTAAAAGCTTGGCCCACTCTCGAATCCAGCCCGTCCTTATCCGTTTGGGGCCCACCCAGAAGAACGGAAAACAGTAGTGGACTCAGTCCATTGCCCTGCGCGACACCTGTGGTTTGAATTACCTCCCCCGCAATGCCAACCCCGTTGTCAATCAGCACCGTGTTTTGTTTTAAGATGCTGATGAGCAACCTCAGCATTGCTCCCGGCACTCCCATTTTAGCTATCTCCTTAACTATCTTATCCCTCGGCGCTATGTCAAACGCCGCTTTTAAATCTACAAACACAGCATATAGGTAATTTGTCGGCCTGGACAGAGTATCCCAGATTGCTCCGAGCAGCCTTTCAATTGCTGAGTGAGTTGACCTTCCCTTCCAAAATCCATGCTGCTCCTCTGGTATTACCCCCCTTTCCTCTAAGAAAGACTCCAGTCTCCTAGCTATTATTCCTGAGAATATCTTGTATGGGCAGATCTTTATTGCTATTCCCCTCCAAGTCTCTGGTTCTATACCCTTTCCTTTGGGAATGACAATTAATGTCGCTTCCCTCCAGGCCTGTGGAATTTTCCCAGTGTTTAAGCTTTCATTGAATAGAGCTTGCCAGCATGGCGCGAGGACTAAGGTATATTTCATGTGTTCATTCCTTATCAAATCATTTCCGTGCGTTTTTCCCCGTGGTGCTCTGTCGATTGTTTCCATTACTTCCCTAAGAGTGATTGCCCTCACTATCCAAACCCTAGCTTCCTCTGTCGTTTGATCCCACGGGCCTTCATATTCTAACACCGTTTTCGGGGTTGTATCCGACCCGGCCAAAATCCTCCCAAAATGTTCGACTAGCCTGCTCGTCTCTACTGAACATTGCCTCCTCTTTCGCCTCAGCCATGTATATGGCCGTACTTCAGGCTCCCTTATTGTTGCCCATTCTCTCTTTTCCTAGTACTTTTGCTTTTCTTCTTTATACGATGCCTTAACCAACCGTTTAACCAACGAGGCCAACGGCCGCATAACCGGAACGATTTTTACGTATTTCCGCGTCAACCTATTGGCCTGCTTGGCCATCCTACACCGCTCACTAAACCAAGGTATTTCGCTTCTCTTCTGCACCGGTAGTATCGCAGAATTTAATAACCCTACCAGGCTGCGTTCGTAGCAATCTATGTGTATCGCCTCTGGCACCGGAAATACTTTGTTAAGCCCCTGTAATAGAGTATTAACGTTAAAACTTCTTCCTAAGCTTTCCCCCTTCTCCGCTCTTGAACAGTC
Organism: Dermanyssus gallinae; assembly: GCA_003439945.1. Taxonomy (NCBI): domain Eukaryota; kingdom Metazoa; phylum Arthropoda; class Arachnida; order Mesostigmata; family Dermanyssidae; genus Dermanyssus; species Dermanyssus gallinae. The sequence continues at coordinate 1,110,212 of QVRM01000562.1, read as the reverse complement.
CCCTTAATTTTCACCCAGATGCCCATTGGTATATGCTTTATAAGTCCCGCCCCTTCCTGTAACGGATTATTTTCCCCTGCAAACGTTATGTCCCTTCTATCCATATCTGTTGCGAATAGGTCAATGACTGACGAACCAGAGTGGCATTAATATGTAAACACATTCGCCCTGTTGACTACCCAGCAGCCGATTTCATTCAGTACGTCTAGCAAGGCTACCGTTCTTTCCGAATCAATTCTGTCTAAGCTCGCATCAAAGTCCCCTCCTATAATTATTGGAGCCTTTCCCGGTAACGCTTCTATACCCAGCAAGAGGCGCTCAATTATCGTTTCCGATGTTACAGCATGGATCATTTTGCAGCCAACCGTAAATTTCTTAATCCCAGATGCAGAATGTGTGGCTCTACGGAGCACCTGAGAAAGGATTGCAAAGCCCAGGCTCGGTGCAGCTTGTGTTTTGGAGAACACGAAGCCACCTGGGGCTCATGTCCACATAGAATAAAGCGCATGGAATTATTACAAAAATCGTCTCAAAATAGCATTGGGAAGCGCTTGAATGCCCCGTTAGTACCACTCTGTACACCCGTGGGCCACATACAGACATCTGATAATTTCTCAAGGCGCACTTGGTCCTGGATAGTAAAAAATGGGATCAAAGGCAACGAGGCGACATCCAAACCTCAACGACCCGAACCACCGAAGGATCCAGCATTAACAAGTGCTCCACCTGCGACCGTCGAAAATAATTTGCCGCTGCTGAAAATTGAGGATATAGTGCAACAGGTGATTTCAAGGATTATGCTGATGTTGAAAAATATCATGGCGCAAACAGTGGCTAGGACCATTCAGGAAGTTATCCCGAGCATTCTGGGAGGGCTGATGGGCGCCCCGTCAGCCGCCTCGCCTTTACTGCAACCCACGACCAATGACGCTGATAGCGCCAGACCTACACGACAGATCAGAAGCGCAGATCGTGCAACGACATCTTCCTTGCTTCCATGCTTCAAGTCGACCTGACATCTGAAGACAACGGTGAACAGGCCCTTTGCGTACGAGAACCGGCAGAACCAGCAAAATCCAGTAGTGGGTGCGCGTATTCAGATAGTAATGTGGAACTGCGAGGGAAGGGGGGTGTTAGATCTGCTAGGGGACAACGCATACAGAGGGATAGACATTCTTATTTTGACGGAGACCTGGGCGCGAGAGCAGTTTGATATACGGGGATTCATTGGGTACCATGCACTGGCGTCTTGTAGAGAGGGTCCGGGTAGGCCAAGCGGGGGAGTATCAGTTTTTGTTAGACCATTGGTAGGAGAAATGAACGTAAAAACAGTCGCAGAAAATCTGATTGCAGTAGCTTCACCCAAACTAGAAATAATGGCCACCTATGTGTAACCGGCGGGGACGGAGTCAACGGTGGTAATTAATATTAAAAAGCTTAGCGGAGTAACAAAAATTATAGGGGTATACAGGGCGCCGAGTAATACGTTAAAGGAAAGTGAAAACTGTACAGTGGATTAACAGAGGCGGTTGCAAATAATGGGGGATAGGAACTATGTGCCTTGGAGAGATGAACGCCCACATTCATTAGTTAGACGGGAGAGAGGATATGGAACGGAAAATGCTATTACAATGGGTACCAGCGGCAGGGCTAAAAATACTAAATTTAGATAAAGTAGTGGTTGGAAAATATACATATATATATAGTCAGAAAAATAGGAAATCATGTGTAGATTATATTATGGTCAAAGGAAAAATACGGGAATGGGTGGGAGAGATGAATGTTGATGAAGAAAATGAATGGAACATTAGCAGTGACCATAATTGGGTGGAAGTTACAAGGCGGGGAAGAGCTACTAATAAGTTGAAAATAAATAAAAATATAATAGGCAAGCAGAGTTGGGCACATAAAATAGATGAAATTAAACAACTCTTAGGGGACATCATAGAGATGTATCTAGATAAAATGCATACAATAATACAGGGTACAAGGCTTAGTAAGCCAAGAAAGGGGAGTCCATGGTTTAACAGTGCGTGCAAAGCAGCCAACCAGGCCCAGCTCAGCGCTCGCCTCCTAGCCGCACTTTACCCGAGGATGCGGCCACTCTTCATCATTCTCAAAAGTTGGTGTCGCCGGACGTACAAAGCTGAACGCGCCAAGTACCTGGAACAAAAGTAGTCCGCCCTGTTGGATGAGGCAGAGCGACAACCGTACAAGTGGCTCCGCCGACAGGGATCTCCCACTTGCCCTATCAACTCATCGGCACTTATCTCCCACTTCAGCAGCATGTTTGCGTCGGCCGACACCATTCCGCGCGGCATCCTCCACTACGAAGCGGCCTGGGACGAGAAAACAATGCTGCTACGGGATTCACTCTCCGCAGAGTTTTCTCTCACCGAGGTGCTTGGCGCCATGCAACGACTCCGTCTCAACAAGGCCGCCGGTCCCGACCAAGTCCGTAATGAGCACCTCAAGGAAGCTATGGTACTTGCTCCTTGCTGGACCGCCCTTTTCGACGCTAGTCTGCGCGAAGGTCGCCGCCTTAGCGACTGGCAGAGTGCTCATCTAGCAGTCATCCCGAAGGGAAAGGGCAACCCCAGAGAGCCCAGCTCGTGGCGTGGGATCGCCAAAAAGAGCTGCTGCTACAAGCTGCTCTCTGCCATCCTCACCGCCCGCCTGTCTCACTTCCTCGAGGCTCTCAACGCCATCCTGAAAGAGCAGCACGGCTTCCGCGCAGGCAGGTCCACACTGACTGCGTGTGAGATTCTGCTGGCCAGGGTTCGGGGAGTGATGCAGTCTAGGCACGCCCAGCAATTCCTGTACGCCGCTCGGCCTTTGATGGAGCTCCCAGAGACAAGATTATCTTCAAGTTGGCTGAAGCGGGCGTGCCTGCCAACATCCTCCAGCTCATTGGGGCAATCCTGCAGGAAAACCCGATCACCATACAGGATGGGGTGGCTGAGTGGTGTCCCTTTGTGCAAACGACAGGAGTCGCGCAGGGGGACAACTTAAGTCCGCTGCTGTTCTCCATCCTGCTGAACGATCTTTTGCGACGCATCGTGGGTACTCGAGAGTCCGTCCGCCCAGACATTCTGCTATACGCAGACGATCTCGCGATATACAACATCGCGGAACAAGCCGATTCGAGGTGCAGCAGAGCCTAGCGAGGCTCGAGCAGTGCGTGGCGGATGTAGGACTCGAGATCAACATCGGCAAGACCAAGGCCATGAAGTTCCGTAAAGCTATTCGACTTGCAACCAGTGATGAGCTACGGTTGTTTTCCACACCACTGGAGTATGTCAACAACTTTCCGTATCTTGGCCTCTCTCTCCCGACCTCCGGTACGTCGTTTACGGAGCACATCGCCGAGAGGGTCAGAAAAGCTCTCGTAGCAGGCGTCGGAATTGAGAAGCCCACGCTTCTCTCCCTTAACACTGCGCTAAAACTTTTCAACCTTAAGATCGGGCCCACGGCATCCTACGGCTTACAGCTTATCTGGGAGAACTTGAGCGTGGCCCAGCTCGCGAGGCTTGATCGAGTGAAACCCGCCTTTCTCAAGCGAGTGCTCGGCCTCCACACGTCATGCCGCAATCGTCTGGTCTATTTACTCGCCGGTACCCCGCTCTTCATAGAGGACCTGCAACGCCAGTTCCGGTTGCCGGAAACACAGGCCTACAGGGACTTTATCTGTCAGTGGGAGGTGAGATTGTCAGACGTGGACCCCGACTTCTTTAGTACGCGTGCAATGACAAACAATGCGTGGAAGGGACCATGAGCCGACAGAAGAATGTATCTGTAACAGGTGTGGGAGAGCTTGTGGGAGATATCATGCGGGGGAGTGCCCCAGAGTTGAATCACTGGCCAGGCTGGCTCAGTGACCGTGTTTTTATGTATAATATTTGGCTATATACCTAGCAAAGGTGATTCATAAATGAATGAAATAATACAGGGTAAATATAATGAATGTTACAAAGTAGTTAAGAGCGAAAGAAGGGGAGAGAGGGGCTCGTGGAATAAAGAGATTGTGGAGGCTATATTGGAAAGAAAATAGTGGAGCAGGGAGCACAGGAAGATAGTAAATAGAGACCCGGGTAAGGGCGAGGAATACTGGCAAAGATATATGCAGGCAAATTTTCAGTATTTGGTACAAGAAGGAACAAAACGGCAAGACGAACAGGAATTCAATAGTAGTATATTAGGGGCTCCAAGGGGACAACGGGTAAAGCGATTCTGGACATATGTAGTCAATGCAGGGAAAAGCATGACTAACCTTGAGCATAAAAAAGTGTTCACAAAAGAAGAGATGAATGCGGCGGTAAAAGCACAATTTTTTATTAGTATTAGAGTTAGTGAAGGAAGATTAAGAAAAAATACAGGTATAATCACAGGGGTAGAAAAAATAGAACAAGTTATTAGAATAATGAAAGGGAAGACGGCATGCGGGTAAGACGGAATAACAATGGAGATTGTAAACGCGTTGGGAGATGACTACATACGTTATTTATCCAAAGTTTTTAATAACATCTTTGCCGGAGGCAGCATACCGAGAAGTTGGCGTAAGGGAAGAGTATCTTTGCTGCCAAAAGATGGCGTCGATAACGATGATTTGAGAAATAGACGACCGATAACTATTGCACCGATTACGTACCGTTATTTTATGCAGATTTTTAAGTGCCGGGTACAAGAAAAGTTAGAAGCGAATGGTAAAATTGGGGAATGGCAATGTGGGTTTAGAAAAAGATATAGGTTAGACGACCATATTTTTCTATGGTCGTCTAACCTATAGACAACAATTGAATAGTTGAAATATCCAGGATGAGGGGACAGGGTTGTATTGGGGGCTTTTTGGATCTAAGAAAAGCTTATGATATGATCACTAGAGATACATTGTACAAACTTTCGGAGTTCGATGCGCCGGAGAGCGGACGTGTTCTACATCTGCTCCTGTTGATGTGATGCGTTTATCTAGTCAAAGTAAGACATTGCAAGGAAACTTGCTACGGTGACAGTGCAAGCTGAGAGGTTTCTAGTGAAGTGCAAAACACACTTAAAAGTGCACCAGTTAGTGCTGTCGGGGTTTCCACTCCGTTTGGCCTGACAGGCGGTAGTGTTCGATCCACAACGTCATCGTAGAAGGTGTTTGTTTATGTTTTGCGCTGCTTCGCTACCTTAGCGTGAAGCAACGGCAAAACGTCAGCTAGAAGTCCCGGGTTCAACGCGAGATTGTGCCGGGTTTTTTAAATTAAAAACTTTTAATCCTTTTATTCGTTTGTAATTGTGAAATTTTTATAGTGTGTCGTTTTATACGACAACATGCCAACGGACCCTGATGTGCAACCTCCCTCCTCTAGTCTAGATATAAATAGACTTCGAAGCGCTATTAACACCGACGATAACCGAGGTGCTAATGCTGTTGAGGGGACCTTAGCAATGGACTCAGTTTGCACTGCAAAGAATAACTATGTCCGGGGTACAAAGCGGAGGAAAAACTCGAGCCACGGTAATAGTGAGGATGACCAGGGATTCGTGACGGTCCAGAGGAAATCAACTTGTCGGATTGCTTCGCGCGAACAGAAGCAGCTGGAGAACCTGAAAGAGCACCATCATTGGAGACGAGCTAGAGATGCCGAAAATACCTCCTCAGGTGGCTGCAGCCACAGAAGCCGTGACGCCAGGCCCAAGTTACGCCTCAGTTGTCAGAGGTATCTCGTTAGTAGCTGACGACCGAATGCCTCAATTAATTCTTCCAAAGCCTGCGTTTCCTCCACGCAAAGTGGCTAAGACGTTAAGTCAGTATGTGAGAAACTATGGCCGTCCACGCGTTCGGTGTTACCGAGGACTTGCTCCCAAGTCGAGCCGCAAATCTACTCAGACGGCTAAAGCTACTCTTAGAAATTTAGGCTCGGTTGCAGATGCTTTTAAGACTGTTGGCCCTGATTTGGCAGAAGCTATCAAGGTGGTGACAGAGGTTCTACAGCCCCTGTTAGGCCTGCTACCACTGGCGAAAAAACGTAGAAAATGCTCAAAATGTCAGATAATATCTAATCTTCGCAAGATTCCGCAGTTCCCTCGACTTCTACAGCGAGCTCTAAATCTGAGTGCCCAATATGTCGAAGGACGTTTACCTCAAGGGGCTTACTGGGACACATAAATTCTATGCATCCATGATCGAAAGCCCAGAGACAGCCTGCAACAGAAGACACGCGTGCACAACTTTTACACATGACATCTCACATTCAGTTCGTTTTTAAACATGTAAAGATGATACGTATAATACCCAAAACAGCAAGAATGATTGTGCTGGAATGCCTAGTGAAAATCTTAATTGATGTAGTGACTTACATTAATAATTCGGCATGGTTGTCTCTGCTATCGTTTGGCCCTGTGATACTTCGCCTTCCAAACGTCAAGAATGAGTCGCGTTCGTTGGCAGACATTATACGCTCAAATCTTAGAGACTTTGAGAACGGTCTCAGACTCGAGGGATTGGCCGGTCGAGTCGGCCACCAGAGACACAGGAAAATTGGCACCTTTAAGGAAAACTTAAAGAGAAGAGTGATTGCAAAGCTAACCGATGGTGATAAGTCGGGCGCTGCAAGGCTAATAAGCTCGTGCGATACATTCGGTGTCGAGTCCGACCATGTGGAGGCTCTACGTGACAAGCATCCCTGCGCACCAACGGACTTAAGGTGGATTGATCCCCCTGCCGAAGCTTCTTCTGCGGAAAGCTTTGACGTGTTGAGGGAATATATATACCGCGCCGTGGAAAGCTTTTCTAGAAGCTCCGTTGCAGGCCTTGACTTCATTCGACCAAGGTTTCTTCAAGCTTTGCTCTCTCGAGCAATGGGTAAACGAGCGAAGGCTTTGGTCGACGCACTTGCCAAGCTCATTGAAAATTTACTACGAGGAGAGCCGCCAACAGAACTCTTGCCAATCATATTTGGAGCAAGGCTATTTGTATTAAAAAAGAAGGATGGCACAAACCGCCCTATCGCATGTCATCTACGCTCCGTAGGATAGCAGCGAAGATTGCCTGCTGGAAGAATGCGTCGCAAAGTGAAGAAGCAATAGCTGAACACCAACTCGGCTTTGCTACTAGAAGCGGAACGGAAGTAGTGATCCATGCCACACGAGCCTATCTTCAATCTAGGTCAGAAGACATAGTCATGGTCAAACTAGACTTATGAAATGCCTTCAACAGCGTTCGACGTGACCATCTTCTAAGGGCTGTTGTCTCCCAAGCGCCTAACTTATACCATTACATTATGCAGGCATACAGAAATCCAACTCAACTGCTGTTGGTTGACCACGTTATACTCTCACAGTCGGGCCTGCAGCAGAGCGACCCATTAGGCCCTCCACTGTTTTGTCTTGCCATCAAGGAGCTGATAGACTCTTTCGAGTTCCTGTTTAATGTATGGTACTTAGATGACCACGTGTTAGCTGGTGACCCCGTAACGGTAGCCCGTGATATTCAGAAGATACTGGCTTTTGCAACAAAGAACGGGCTGTGTCTCAATTTACAAAAATGCGAACTCTTCGTGTCGGGATCATCAATATCCGACTCCTCGGTCAGACTTATAACCGACCTTCTTCCAGACTGTATCAGGACAAACAAGACTAACCTTACCTTATTAGGCGTGCCACTTCTTGACGACGGGAAAAAGAACAGTTGTCTGGTTGGGTAAATAAGTTGAAATCGTCCTCGAGTCGCTTGGACCTCTTGGGCGCACACAGGGGATTCTTATTAAGGTCCTGCTTCTCGACAGCACGGGTAAACCACCTGCTCCGTGGGATTGACTTAACGCAATATATAAATCCCTTAGAGCAATTGAACACCCACACGTTGATCTCTCTGTCTTCTTTACTTAACCTAACTTTACCAGAGGCAGCTTGCAGGCAAGCCCTTCTGCCCGTGGCAAAAGGAAGCCTAGACATTCCAAACGCTGCCTTGGTCGCAGGTTCCGCGGTGGTTGCCTCAATGTGTAGTGCCTGGCAAAGGGCGTTAAGGATACTAGATCCCTCAGCTGTTGAACGCTTACGTACTGTACTAGAAAATTCCAAGGAATGCTAAGGCACGTACTGGAGCACCCCCTACAGGAGAATCCGATTTCCCAGGCAAGCTGGACCGCGCCGTTGGAGGATATGCAACTAGCTAATCTCCTCAATTCAGCACAAGACGAGGTGGAGAAAGCACGGCTTCAAGCAGTTTCATTTAGTGGTGCTGGTGCATGGCTCAATGCTCTACCGAGTGCTCCCGTTGGAACTCTTTTAGAGGACTACGTCGTTAGGATCTGTGTCGGTGTTCGCCTTGGGATCCCTCTAGTCGAGGAACATAAATGCAGCTGTTGCGAGAAGGTCTCACCCCTAGGACACATAGGTTTATCCTGCAGCCGCAGCTCAGGCCGTAGGACGAGACACGCTGCTTTGAATGATATCCTAGCCCGTGCTCTAAGGTCTTCTGGCTACCCGTATGTTCTCGAACCCGCAGGGCTATATACAGACGACTCCCGTCGACCTGATGGGATGACCCTAACAGCCTTTGAGAGTGGCAAGACACTCGTCTGGGATGCTACCGTGACTGACTCTTTAGCACCTTCAATGGTCAACGGCACTACCCAGGATAGTTATGCTGTTTCGCAGGCGACAAGAAACAAGTGTCGGAAGTATGCATTTATTAGAGACTCTGCCTTTGAGACCTTATGGGCCCAGGTAAAATTACTGAGGGAGTTATTACAAAGATATGCAAGTGTCTAAGATTGGCCACGGGGGACCTGCGCGCTGGTGAATTTTTCCGGCAAAGGCTGCCATTGGATATACAACGTGGTAACGCCACGGCGCTGCTTGGTACCTGGTCCAGGTGGTCGACACCAGGCCTGGACCTAGGGCTGGTGTAGTCGTCACGTTCGCTGGGGGACAATTGTTTAAACCCCGTTATGAGCTAAATAAAATTATGGCAAAAGTTGTACAAACTTATGGCAGAAGAAGGATTTGACGCTAGTTGGATAGGCTTACTGGAGGAAATTTATAGGGAAACACAGTAATGATTTAACGAAAAGAGGGGGAATCAAGTGAATATAGTGTTGCTAAAGGAGTGAGACAGGGATGCCCTTAATCATCAGTTATTTTTCTAATATATATAGAAAGAATTGCTAGAAAGGTGAATAATACCGGGTTAAGGTGGCAGATCGGTGAAAGAGGAACCTTCATTAGAATTCCTCTTTTGTTGTTTGCAAATGGTTAAAATGGTTATTTTAGCAAGGAACGTAGAAGATGTTCAAGGAATGCTTGATGCATGTGGGAAGGCAGCAGATGACCTAGATATGATATTTAATGAAAAGAAAGCGCTATTTCAGTATTTTCGAGGGTTAAAATGGAGCGGAAGCTAAGGTTGCAGGGAGAGGAGTTAGGGTATCGGAATCAATATAAATATTTAAAAATGACTATAGCGTCCAAGGGAGAATTAATTAAGGAGAAAAAACTATTAAGAATAAAAAAGCAGACAGGAGTAGGAATTCGGTAAGGTGCAAGAGTCTATGGGGGTTCAATAGATATCTAGTTACAAGAGACATTTGGAAGGCAATGTATGTTCTAGGACTGTTCTTTGCAAACGCTGTTCTAGTGCATAGCTCGGGTTTATGGAGAAAGTTAGAAAGCATTCAAAGAGAAATAATTTGATTCTCATTGGGATGCCGCTTTAATTGTAGCAAAGAGTTTCTCGAAGGGGAAGGCGGTATGTCTAAATTCATTGAAAGAGAAGTGCAAAGTAAGCTGAGATACTGTAGTAGCATTAAGACATTGAATAACGAACGATGGGCTAAAAAGATACAATGGATAAAAAGGACAATGGGAGTAAAAACGAAATGGGGCAGGAGGGCGGAATTTGTGGCAAGACAAAGAGGACTCAGTAGTAAACAATGGGCAGACACTGCTATGTCCAGTGGGCAAATTAAAAGTAGGGTAAAGTCAGCATACACAGAGAAGTGGCGGACAGCACTTATGCAGAAAACTAGTTTAAAGGAAGTATACGGGAATATAAAATCGGAAAGGGGTGAAGTAGCAAGGTTATATGATAATACAAGAGGCAGCAAGCTGTTAGCGGATGCGAGAGCCGGTATGTTAGACACAGGGGTGCAGCGAAATTGCTACGAGGAATTAGAAACAACTATATGTCGGATATGCGGTAAAAGAGAAGAAACGATAGGTCATCTGGTTAGGGAGTGTAAACAATTAGGAGGGACTAGGGATCTAAAATTAGAGGAAGCGCTAGGATAAGGTAAGGATACAGAAAAGGCACAGGTAGCGATTACAAAGCAGAGACTATCCCGATGGAAGGTGGTCAACACAAGGTTAATAAACGGGGGACTACAACATAGATAATTAATAGCTGCAGCGTTATGCGCCCCTGATATAAAAGGATGATATGTGTACACACACTTATCAAGCGAATAGATCAATCAATTAACGCCTTGACCCACAGACACAAGCATCGTATTGCTATAACTGTAAATTATGACTGCACTTGCGCGGTAGCCTTCAAATATTTACGAAACTGCTTTCGTAGCTTTGCCTGTTGCGGCCCGGACAACTAAATTACCTGGGCGAAAGGCACCGGTACCAGCTTTGAAGGATGGAGGTGTATAGGCGATTTCAGACCGGCACCAGCTGCTTCTCCCACCGGGCTCACAGCCAGTTTTGTGTACAGGGCCGACTACTAATAATAATAATCATCATTGTATTAACAGTAGTAGCAGAACTCCAGTTATGCATATAGTATCAGAAAAATGTTATGATATGACGTGGTTTCTCATTTTGTTACAACTTCGTATAAGCCACAGGCTAGTGCAAAGCATATGTACAAGTCACAGTAAGATTTTACACATTATCACTGTAGTATCTCGTGTTATTGCATTATTTAACTATGCTCGTGTTATTGTATTATTTATCTATGCTCGTGTTACCGCATTATTTATCTAATGAACTGTGTAAATGTGTTTATAGTTATGGTTTAATCAGACGCAAGTAAAGTTAGATGGACAGATAGACAGACATTGGCGCTAGTGCAGGTGGTGATGCGCCACCACAATTTACAACAAACAATGTTTACAATATTCAATATTGTAAACATTGTTTAATAGTTGGCAATTATTTTTTTAACATTATTATTTATTTAATAAACTGGTATATATTCCTTGTTTATCAGGAGCGGGGACTTTCCGGACGACCGCATCGATGCATAACCACCGATATAAACCTACTAAATAATGTGGTGGTTCACGCCGGACCGTTCTCTCGAATCCGGGCCCTGGAAGAATTTGTGCTAGTCACCCATGTGAGACACCCTACTAAATATATTTGTTAAGGCCGGATCGCTATCTGCCCCCACATGTTGTAGTGTATTTTTCTACGCTAGAGAGCTGTATCCTGGAGAAGACGGAAAACGTCGTTTATATCACGTGTGCAATATTAGGTAAACTTACACGGTTAAGACGCACAAACACTTAATTTCAGAGCAGTAAAGTAAAAGTACAGGTTATTTGAAATAAACTACTAATAAAGAAACTAAATTTATTTAAAAGATGCACTAGTTTTTTTATGATTGTCGGGTAGGAGTAGTGTGGTACCTCCATTCCGATCCTCTATAGGGGGGAGGGTGGGGGAGCTGCCCTTTGGGAGAAGGGATAGCTCTGAAGGTTGATCTAGTCAGGTTGACCGTAGAAGTAATTATGACATTGTGTTGTCTCCGGATGGGCTTCGTACCCGTCTGGATGATGACCGAAGTTGTGCTTATGGACATTGTTAGCCGATTCGGTTCATTTTGGTATGACTGGAAATTATCAACTACTTCAGCACTGGTACGAACTGAGAGACTTCGACTGTCTAATTAAAGCAAATCATTGAGTTGGTTATTGGTAAATTGAGACAATTGATATCTGCCCAGTGCTCTGAATGTCAAAGTGAAGAGATTCTTTGAAGCGCGGGTAAATCCTTTTTAATTATCTACTGGGGACAACTGAGCGTTCATTACGTTTACTTCATAACCACTAGACTATACTTCAAACCTATAACACAAATTTTTAACCAACCAAACTGAACGAGTGAGGGAGAGATACAGTGTCGGAACTTCTTGACCACGAAGTTTACCGATTTTTAAACACTACAGACCAGCGTAGCTGCAGTAAGAGACACAGAAAAGAAGTTTTAAACAACAAGTGACCTGCCTCGGCGGTATTTATCACCTTTCGTACCACCCGGACCCACGATGAACTACACCTGTAAAACCTGCGGCCGCAAATAAGTTTCGCCTTGTACCCCAAGTGTCCTTCCACCTCCCCCCCCCATGACGCTCCCTCCACTTCTCGGTCTTCCCCACACGAGAGAGAATCCGATGGAGGGGATCGTCCAGTCTCCGTGCCGGCACCAGAAGACCGCGGCCATACGGACCTGGAGCCTGATCGGACGGTGGACGACTTATCCGAGGTCCCACTGACCCACCCACAACACCTCCCCTCAATGGATGCCATACACAACCACATCCAAGCCCTAATTAAAACATTCTCCACTAACGGCAGACTAACAACCGGACTAACACGCCTGGCAAACCTTATTTGCTCGGGTGAAGACTACGACACACAACTACAGACATTCATTACAGAACACTTAACGGACAACGTACGAACCGCGGCAACACCACAAACAACGCCAACGGTGCCGATACTGTCGAACATTAACGACAGCGACCCCCCCCCCCCCCGCCCCTCGCTTGGATCACTCCCTACCCCACCTTCAAGTGATGATCTCTTTCTACTCTCAGAACCTATCGACATACAAGAAACTAAACTCGCCCTGCTCGGTCCCTGCAAAGCGGTCGGGCTCGACGGACTAAGCCTCAAACGCCTCCGTAAACTTCCACTCCCCATCTTGACCTGCCTACTTAACATAACAACAAGTTATATATATATATTATTATTACCTCGGTTGCATTTGTCAATGTTTCTCAGAATGAGCAAAATGTAGCTAGAAGCTGCATTCGTGTTGCATAACGATCTCTCGTTAATCTTATTAATATTATTAAGAATAATATAATTATTAAGAAGAATTATTAATATCTTAATATTATTAAGAATCATCTATGCGACGTTCTAGCTGGGTCTTTCTACCAATTATTTATTTCTTTATTTTCAAGGCAAAATTGTACACCACGATGTATCTAAGCGAGTTGTTTGTTAAAATGACACTTGCGCACAAAGGCGGCTGCTGTTATACCAACATAGATTGTCAGGTTGTACGCTCTGCAGCACGACGAACTTGTTATCATGATGGATAAGGCATTCCCGGGTCATAGTTAATCCTGGAGAGTAACAATGGGAATAGTATGGAATATGGAATAATATATATATTGGGCGTAGATTTCGGTCTGTGATAACTGATTGAATCATTTGCGGATCGTCTTGAATCTTTTTTTGTAAAGCACACTCAAAGTGCAGATCAGCGTGAACATCTCATCATTTCTTCTTGTGTGCGTATGTCTGTTGTCATAGATTCATGACCAGTGTAATCTTTTTGCTCAGGCAATACCTGAGCAACCGGCAAACGCTTAATGCAAAGATAGTCGTATTAAAGATTAAAAACCTATATAAAGACCTTCACTACGTCATTTCAATTTGCTCATATTGTTCAGTTATGCACTCGCACAACTATAAAATAATTAATATACATTGCAGACGCTAATGTTATGGGACTCTGGATTGGATTCTGTCTTAAGAGGCGTTCAGTCATAATCCATTAGATGGTAGTTTAGTGCCTCTGATTTTTCAATCAAACACCAAACCAATTGTCTAAACCTACGGTTCCTCTCGTACTAAGCAGGATTATCATCACCATAACAAACACAAACGGTAGGGTAAAACTAACCTGTCTCACGACGGTCTAAACCCAGCTTACGTTCCTGTTAGTGGGTGAACAATCCAACACTTGGCGAATTCTGCTTCGCAATGATAGGAAGAGCCGACGTCGAAGGATCAAACATTTCTGACACCTCTTGCTTAAAACTCCTAAAAACAAAAAGACCGAGGAGCTACGCTTTCACGGTCTTCATTTGTTCTGAACGCTGAGATCAAGCCAGCATTTACCCTTTTGCTCTCTCCATATTTGCGCTCGACAAACGGTGGCCCATGTGGACCTATTGCAAGTCAAGGCAAGTTTTCAAGCTACGAGCTTTTTATACGCAACCATTTTAATATACGCTATTGGAGCTGGAATTACCGCGACTGCTGGCACCAGACTTGCCCTCCAATAGTTCCTCGTTAAGGGATTTATAATGTACTCATTCTAATTACGAAGCCTCATTTAAGACCCGCATTGTTACCTCTGTATAGTTCCAATGACACCCCCTGTTAGAGGAACGCGGCCGACCTTGGCTCCGCTGTGGCGGAGAAAGAGCTTTTCCCAACCTGTTTTATCTGTTTGAGTGCATCCTTGCCTCAAAAGCTAGATGATCTATGCGAGATTTCTGTTCTCGCGGAGCTGGCCTTAGGACACCTGCGTTTTTTTGACAGATGTACCGCCCCAGTCAAACTCCCCACCTGACTGTGTCCTCAATATAAATCACACAAATAACTATGCTTTTGTCTAAAACATGGAAAGACTAAATATACTTCATTGAGTAAGTAGAAGTAGTAGTGGTATTTCATTGATGACAAGTCTGCCACTCATGCTACACATTTCTCTCACAAAGACAGACTAGAGCCAAGCTCAACAGGGTCTTCTTTCCCCGCCGTTCAATCTAAGGCCGTTCCCTTGGCTGTGGTTTCGCTAGACAGTATATAGGGACAGTGGGAATCTTGTTATTTCATTTATGCGCGTCGCTAATTAGATGACGAGGCATTTGGCTAGCAAAAGAGAGAGATACTTACACTCTCGCCGTTAACCCGCGCTTCAAAGAATTCTTCACTTTGACATTCAGAGCACTGGGCAGAAAGCACATTGCGTCATAACCAATTACTGGACTTCACAATGCTTTGTTTTAATTAGACAGTCGGATTCCCTTAGTTCGTACTAGTTTTGAAGTAGTTGAATCAGCTAACAATGTCCATAAGCACAACTTCGGTCATCATCCAGACGGGTACGAAGCCCATCCGGCGACAACACAATGTCATAAGTACTTCTACTGTCAACCTGACTGGATCAACCTTCAAAAGCCATCCGTTCTCCCAACATCGCAGTCTGGTAACTGCTACACTAATGTAGCAGTTTCAAATTACGTCGTAACGGGCATTCTGATGACGATATGGGTTATTACAATGCCGCTTACAACCACGAAAACGCCGGCCGATGGACTGCCTGGATGCTATTCCTCGTGCATATAATGTGGTTTCTACGCGACCACTCATGCAAAATATGTTTGCCACTGCTGATTACAGCTCCTCGCGGCGGCTAAACGTGTAACTGCAGAGACGACCTCGCTGCACTGAGATTTTTCAACAGCTACGTTTGTAAAACTGGACGACCCTTGCCCTAGGCACAGGTGTGCCTAATTACAACAAGCCTAGGTTTATTTTTCTCGGGCCTTGATTTGCACGATTCCAGTGCGCGCATATTTTAGAGCATCATACTGAACATCGGATCTTCATAACAGCACTACCAACCCGAACCTTATTATTTAAGGTTTTTATAACGCGGGTTAGTCTGCCGCTGGGCATGAAATATTCCTTTTTTAACACTTCAAATTCTGTAATGTGTAGAGTTGTAAGCTGATGTATCAATAAGCTAGTAAAGGCAGTTAGAGAAAAGATTAGGTAAATAACTTTGGAAAACCTGTAAAGAAGTGCATTAATTAAAACACCCATATATTTATTGATTGTTGAATTATTAAGGAAACTAATCAACAGTGTTAGTGCTGGAAATTAGTATTCTTTTTGGAGGAGGTATTAAATGCAGTTACGCATTATCGCTACGAGTTTTTATCCCTAGCAGTGTGGGACTCAACCCCAACGGTTGGATGTTACTTCGTTAAGACCCATACCCACTAAACGCACCTCGCCCACTCTTTACTCTCTGATAGCCCAGATCTTCATGAAAAAACAGTATTATGGACTATCAGGAGAAGTGGCGAGCGTGGCCTGCTCACTGGAGACAATGTCTTCTGTAAACTTTATTAAGCTGGACCGAGGTGAATCGCTGACCTCGTGGTGTGGGTCTTCCTCCCTGGCCAATTTCACTCGGACAAGTCTGCTTGCCCTTAACCGCGCAGCCTCCCAGGCCAAGCACTGTTGCAGCATGTGACTTAGAGTGTCCTCACGTGCCTCTTGGCAGAATACGCATATCGGCGACGAAGCCTTTTCAATTCGGGACATGTACGAGTTGAAGTTTCCATGTCCTGTGAGGGTTTGGGTAAGGTGATAGGTAAGGTCTCCCCGAGGCATCTCTATCCATGCCTTGATATACGCGCAGGGATCCTCCAGGACCCCCGGGGGAATGGCGTCCCACTCCTCCTGCCATGACTTAATTGTGTCGTTTCTCTCACTGTCTTTTTCCGTCTGGTAGGGCACCTTATTTCCATAATCCCTTCCTTTCGAGTGCCTTAAGATCCCAGGGGATCGACCCTGCCAGCACTAGAGCAGCATTCGTGCTGATTGTGCGGTATTCCTGGATTACCCTCAGGGCTGCCACCCTCTGGGTCCTCCGTAGAATTTGTTTCGCTTTCTTCGTCTTAAGAAATGCTCACGCTCAAACTGGCCCTCTAAATAATGCAATTGATTCCGCGACTGTCATTAGCAGTACCCTTGTGCGGACCCGGGGGCCGTGGATGTTCGGCAGAATGGCAGCACACACTGCCTTGACTGTTTTTGTCGTTGCCTTTTTTATGTGGCTGAGGCCATTCATCGCAGCATCCAGTGTGAACGCGAGGTGTTGCATATATAATAGCCGCCGGTAGAAGTCCGCCACTACACTGTTAGCCACAACCCGCCACTACACTGTTTGCGCACTGTCACGTTGTTGGTCGCCGGCCGTATAAAAAGAGTGCGCGCTATTTCCTCAACCCTTTTGCTACCTCGAGCGTTCGGCGTAACGCGCACTCTGCAAACCCTTAGTTCGGCGGCAACCGGCACGTCCGACGGTGTGGCAGCGACAACGGCGTGAGCGTGGCAGTGATACTGCCCTAGGGTGGTGAGTGATTGTAGTTGGCAGGTGCAGGCAGATTTATATATATATATACATATATATATATTTAGTTGAGTGATTCTTAGAGCTAACCCAGCGGTATTGTTGGGTGTCTACTGTGTATGAGTTCTGGCGGCGAAACAGCTTCGCGCTAACCGCCGGGACATAGAGTAGTAAGCTAGGCTAGGCAATAATGCGAAGAGGGGCGGCGCTGCCGTATTGCTATCTGTCGTATCGTAAAATATGATAAATAATAATCAGTGAGAGTGTGAACCCGCGCATTTTCATCTGTTTTCAGTCTACGGTTCCGTTAGCAACAAATCCTTTACTATTTTAATATTATCGCCGTTAAGCTGTAGAGTGAGCGGAGGGATCTTCTTTCTCCCTGTGAGGAGTATTGCTTCGCTCTTTTCAGGGGCCAGTCTAAGTCCCGCTGCGCTCATCCACTCTGAAGTCAAGTAAACAGCTTTATTCATATTTAGTTCGTCGGCAGTTTTAGCCTGCACGACTATCGCCAGCTCGTCGGCATAGGCTACTGTGCCCACTTCTTTGGGCAGGCCTGTCAGACGAAGGACGTCGTCGTAAGCCAAATTCCAGAGAAGTGGGCCAAGTATAGACCCCTGCGGGACCCCGGCTGTCATTTGAAAGCTGACCTAGCCGTTGACAAGTGTTCGTGCTTTAAGGTAGCCAAAAATCACATTTTCCAGATACGAGGGGACTTTTTGCGTATCAGTGTCTCCAGGATGGTTTTCCATGGTAGACTGTTGAAGGCGTTCTTAACGTCTAGGAGGGCGACTAGGAGGAGCTGCCGTGCCTGTATGGTGGAACTTCATAACGAATCCGCCCTACTTGCAACGCGTTATATTGCAGTTAGGACTGACGGTTCTTGCGGAAGCCGTATTGTGTGACCGAAAGCAGGCCGTGTTCCTCTGCGAAGAGCCTCAGTCTTTCCTCATTTATGGCCTCGTATCCTTTTGCCAGCGCACTCAGCAAGCATATCGGCCGGTATCCCCCGTTTCCCTTGGTTATGAGGACAACTTCAGCACGCTTCCACGATAGCGGAAAAGTGTCGCTTTTGAGCAGGACATTGAAAGAGAAAGATTCGGGGGCTTTTCCGGTCTTTTGTCTGTGAGCTGCGCGTAGAACCTTGTGTGATTGAATAGACAGAAACTCGCCCTCACCTTCCAGCCTAGAAATGTTCTCATAAATAGCCCTTTCGAGAGGTGCGTGGGTCGGGAACAGCTTAGTTAGGACCGCCTTGGTTTGCTGTTCGTCCAAGGAATCAAAAGTATTTTTTCTATTCACCCTGACTTTCTTGTAAGGGTTCCCCAGGGATCGTCCTTGATCTCGTTGAGGAGCTTTCTATGGCCCCTAGTTTTGCTGTTGACTATGGCTTGCAGCACTCTTTACGTTTGTCTGCGATCTCCTGCGTCCACTAATATCTAAGCGGGACGTTTCCTCGCCTGGGGTGAGCGCTGTTGGTACACGTAGCCTTGCTCTACAAGGAGTGATTGTAGATTGTCTGCAGTTATGTGGGGGCTGGATAGGGCTTTCTATTTCCTCCCGAGTTCGTCTTTGAACCTTAACTCGTCTGTGAGTCTGAATCGCTTTTTAGAGGAGGGACTAATCGAAGGTTTTGAATCCTCAGTCGAGTTTCAATGCAGTAATGGTCGCTCAGGTTTTCCTCATGTGGCGGCGTTGTCTAGGGGACTAGTGCGCTAGTCATGGTTGTCATCTACCGAGATGTCGCCGGTTCGATCCCTGTTGTTGGTCGAATTTTCTTTGAGCGATGCTCATTGAGAATAGATGATAAACCATACCGCTGAGAGTCAGCGGCCATGCTGCCACAAGGACTGTTGGGGAAACCCTAGATATCTTAACATGTCCGGCCCTCGGTGCATTGAAGATATACCTCAGGTTGAGTGCCAAGCCCGTAGGGGACGCAGGATAGTCTAGAATTAAAAACAAACTCCTTAAAAATGTTTTTAATTCTTAATTCTTGGTTTTCCTCGTCCACTAGAACCTTCCAGCTTATAGCTATTGGCGCAAGGATGTCGTTGCATAACGCGATATTTACGTAAAATTCGCTGCCGTGGCGGTGGAAAGTAGCTTCTTTTCCGTCGTTTAATACTTGAAGATCGAGTGATGCTGCCCATAGTAGAGTTCTGCCTCTTTTATCGGCTCAGGGTGATCCCCAGACTTTGACGCCGAGTTAGAATCTTCGGTTATTAGCACTCCGTTTCCGGTTTTCGTGTCGCGTATCGATTCTGCGAGGTCATCTAGGAAGCGCTCGAAATCTTCGTGCAAGCAGTCGGGTCTAATGTAGGCATAAAATATTCTGCCGACCTCTTTTACTTCGGTCCAACAAAACACATTTCCGTGTCGTCTCTCAAGCACCTGTCTATTCGGTTTAGTTATGAGCGCTAGCGCTTCTAGCAAGGGCCTTTGTCCCAAGTCTCTGATTCTTCGGTTTTCCTCCTGTTTGGTTCGCCATCACATCAGTTTTTCTTCTCCATGCTATTTCTTCTATCAGATCATGGACCGACCTGCTTCTATTGCAGTTGGCCTGAATTATGCAGATTTTGCTAATCTTTTTTGTGCGGAGGAGTCGCGCTGGGTCGAACCTCTAGCCGCGCTCTTGGGCCCCTGTGTCCTCCATTCGTAGGGTCTCTTTAAGACAGTGGCCACAGACTGTTGTTCGGTCGTAGGTTCCTCGTTCTTCTTTGGCTCTACATGCCTGTCTTGTCCCTGCTAGCTTGCCTCACAGTTTGGCGCTCCTGCATCTTAGTTTTAAGAAGTTGGAGATATTTGGGGCATATTGTGGATCTAGCTCTGTGGCCCTCGTCGTTGCATACGTAGCATTTAGGGAGTTCCGTGTTACAGTCACGGGCTAGATAGTCTTCCTGCCCACAGCGGTATCATTTCTGCTTATCTGCCTATTTGTTTTCACATGCAAAGGCCGTGTGCCCGATTTCATGGCAGTTGTAGCACGTGGGAAGGTTTATCCATTCCTCGACTCTACAACTGCTTTTTCCGACGGTCACGATCTTCTTCAGTAGGATTCTGCAGGCTTCAGTCCTTACTGCCAACTGCCTCTGTTCTTAGTAGCCCTAGGAGCTTCCGTGCGAATCCTGGTAGACTCTTGGATTTTCAGTATCTTCCGAATGTCCTGTTCTATAGAAAGCGCTGGGAGTAACGGGCTGATTCCCGGAAGGACAACAGTTGCTGTGGGGCTCTGTACTGCCTTGTGTCGACCTCTCCGCCCGTCTTTTGTCTGAGGACGTCTGCAATCGTTGTGCTGCTATTTGGGCTTTTTTCTACAACCGTTAGGATGATGTCCCCTCCCCTATTACTAATGACTGTCCCAATGTTTACCCCGCTGTCCGCTGGGTTGACTAGTGGGCGCATCTTTTTAATCATGTCTTCTGACGAAGAGCCTCTGGCAGGTCTGATCCTAACCGCGAAGTTGCCTCGACATCGTGTTGGCGCGGCACACGTCCTTCTCGGGTGATGTCGACGTTGCACCCTATCTTTCTACAGCATGCCTCTACTGCATTTCTTGTGGTGGCTCCTCCCCATTGTGGAGAAATGTACAAAGCCATTGGGTTTTGAGAGCCATTTTGTGTCCATTTTCTAACGTCTTGTGAATGCTGCTAGGAAGCTAAGTGGCGTTTCCTCTAGGCCCACAGCACCCACCACTAGTATAAGATTACCTGCTCCTCCTCAGGTTCGGTTTCATCTGGGTGTTCTAGCTCGAGCTGGGCGCTATTTCTGAGGATTGCGACTCCTCCTGCCCGTAGAGAAGCCGCTTTTTCCGCCATCGGGAATTGTCCTGTAAGTTTCGTGAGCATAGCCTTGTCCTTCTCAGAGCCTTTCATAATGAGCATTACCCTTATTTCTAGTCAGGTAGTAATGTTGTCCGTAGTGAGACCAGTGGTCGTGTACATAGACAGCGGCCACTCCTTCTTGATGAGGTCTATTAGACATTCGTGTGTTGCCGTTTTGGCCATCTGCTCCTCGAGGTGTTTTGTCTTGACCATATCGATCTGTTCCTTTTCTAGCTTTTCCTGACAGGCTTTGCATCATAGCTCTGCCACGGGTGGGGTGCTCAATGAGGGCCGTGCCTCATTCTGGGCGGCTAGTCTCTGCAACTCTAAGGTGAGAGCCGCGGCTTTTTCCTTCTAACTCTCAGCTACCTTTGTGAGGTCTTGCGTACGTGCGGAATTCTCGTCAGCCTGTTTTCGGAGAATTGCTTTCTCCTCCTCAGTTTCCTTTTTAGATTTCTTCAGTTCCCATAACGCCTTATCTAGGCATGTGATAGCGGCCTTAATATTCGCCTGGGTGGTTTTGTGCTTAAATTGTAGTGCCTTGAGGTGTTCTGTAACTGCCTCTAGGTCTTCCAGAGCTTTGGCGTCCTTGTTTGGAGTGGGCTCCTTTTCCTCGGAAGACTTCCTCGCAGCCTTGGTCCTGCTGGTCGTGCGGGCTCGGCTGCTTTCAGCCTCCTTCGAGTCTTCTAGCGTGGTTGCCTCTTTCGGTGTCCTCTTGCGCATGCCGCATCTCTGTAGTCATTGTCGTCCTCGATATCGCGCTCCGAGTCAGCATCCAAGTCCGTGGCAGGTTCAGCCTCTGCCATCTTGTCGGCCTTAATTTTGGCTGCCTCTGTCTGGTGTCCCCGCTCAGAAGAGTCTCCGTCAGAGGACCCGCCTGGACCCCTAAACGGGTCTATATATACATATATTTGTTTCCTTTCCCTTTTCTCTCTCTTTTCTTCTTTTTTCAATTATTATTATTATTATTATTATTATTATTATTATTATTATTATTATTATTATTATTCATTTTTTTAGTATTTCCCTACAATTGTGGGAACCAAACGTGTACCCGCGTAGGCTCACCACCCCCCTTCTCAATCCATAGAGCCGATGATAGCGGCGGCGTTTCCCCTACACACTGCGAGCGAGAGTCAGGTCTGCTTTGTTCCCTTTTCAGTTCATTGCGCTTATGATTGAAGCCACGTTCCCTCTACAAACGGCCAAAGACATCATCTGTCTCAAAAACATGGCCTCGCGTCGATCACCCGTAACGTCTTCTATGCGTTTTCCGATATCTTTCAGGATTTTCGCTGTACATGTGCTGATGGGGCAAAGTGTCTCCAATGTAATGGGCACAAAGTGGTAGCTTCTTGATAGCTTGAGATACTTCTTTCGTTTTTCAGAATCCGCGCGCTCTGCTACCCATCCAGATTCGACTGCGCTGTGAGACATATACGACAAAGCCGCCGTGCATGAAACCGTAACATCCCATACAAGGCTTTTCCCGTGTGACCATAGCGGGATGATGATGATAACGATGATGATAATGATGATGATGATGATAATTATTATTATTATTATTATTATTATTATTATTATTATTATTATTATTATTATTATTATTATTATTATTATTATTATTATTTTTATTTATTACATGTTAAATAATGTTACAATTGTGAGGTCTGCACGTATTATTGCAAATTCTTTAAATAATTATTTCACTCTATGGCGCCTAAAATAGATGCCGCGTTTCCTCTGCAAACGGCCAAAGACAACGCTTGCCTCAAGAATTGACCCTCTCTTTGGTCGCTTGTGACCTCCTGAATTCGCTTACTCAAACCTTTGAGAAATGCTTCGGTTCCCTTGCTGATTGGTCCTAGCGTCTCCATGGCAATAGGCAAGAAAGTATATCTTGTTTCCAGTCCAGTGTATTTAACGCGTTTTCTGGCTTCCGCATGCTTTGCCACCCACCCCGGCTCAACTGAGCTGTGGTGTAAATAGGAAGCCGCGGTGGTGCACGAAACCGTTGCATCCCAAGCAAGGGACTTCCCATGAGACCATAATGCAATGGTCACCCCATCAGGTCTTTCTTCGCCAGCGGGCACTAAACCTCTCGGTTCAAGTGTAGATGGTATACCGGCTTTCCTAAGAGACCTTATAATGACCTTGTTTAGTTCAGCATGTCTGGAGGATCTACCGGCACTCTTCGGGCAATTCAATGGGTGTAGGTCACTGGAATCTACCGTCTCTCCACACAGTTTGCACTGAAACGGCTCGCAGACGGGGGCGCCGATTCTAAGTGCTGACATCATGCGGAAATGGAGTTATTTAAGAAATTATTATTATTATTATTATTATTATTATTATTATTATTATTATTATTATTATTATTATTATTATTATTGTTTAAATGTTACAATTGTGAGGTGTGAACGTGTACTCCTTGTCTTCTCCTAACTCCTAAATATTATTCCATGGAACCGACAATACAGCCGGCGTTTCCTCGGCACACAGCAAGCGACAGCAGTTGCCGTAGAAACTCGCCTTCGCGCCGATTCCCTGTGAGATCTGTAATCCATTGGCCCAGCTCACTGATGAATCTCTTGGTTCCGTTGCTTAGCGAGCCCATTGTTTCCATCGATATAGGCACTACGATATAACTTGTCTCCAGTTCTTGGTACTTGCGTTTTTTCCCATTATCTGCGCGCTCGGCAACCCATCCCGCTTCTAGTGAACTGTGGCGTATATACGAGGGAGCCACTGTACAGGACACTGTAGCATCCCATACCAAGCATCTGCCGTTAGCCCATAGCGGGATTGTTACACCGTCAGGTCTTTTGTCGTCATGAAGTCCTAATCTGGGCTCGAACGTGCTTGGTATACCAGCTTTGCGTAAGGCTCTTCTTATAATTGCATTGATTTCAGCGTGTCTAGAAACTCTACCATGGCTTTTGATGCAGCTAAGAGGGTGAAGTCCATCCTCAGTTACTGTGGTACCACATGCGCGGCAACTGTAGGGGTTGCAAACCGGGGCACCTATTCGAAGAGCTGTTACCATGCGGAATGAGGTGTTGTCCAGCATGGTACCCAGCTGCGGGGAAGGGAGACACTTTAGAAAGCCTCCACTAAATGTGTCCCGTGCTGCCAGAAAGACAGCCTTTTCCACTGAAGATTGGAGGTTGTCTAACAGCTCTCTAGCTGCAGCGCTGCATCTGTAGGAGTCCAATGTATGCTGTGTGGGACGTTCTTGCCAGGGGCCTGGTCCAATTGTTTGTCTAGCTATTAGCTCTGCAGCGTCTTTGGCTCTTGTGATTCCTTGGCGGATGTCTGGTTCGACCAACGTTTTTGCGAGTTTACCAAATTCCAATAGAGACGCGGCATAGCACATGGGAGCCAGCTCCGCCGCTGATCTAATACCAAGTCATCCTTCGGCAATGCATCGCCGTTAAGCGAGAGCGAATTTGCTTTAGTCCAGTGCACTTTTCTTTAAGGGTCTTTGAAATCGATCGTAAGCTTATTGGGGCTCCCAGAAGCTCCAGCTCGTCTAAGTCAACGCGCCTAGATTCTGGCAAGACATTCGAAACCGCCCTAAAAATTTCATCCTGTTCTTGGGCATTACCTCCCAATGTAATGACTTCACACTTAGAGGCATTGAGGCTAAGGCCTCCCTCTTCTGCAAAAATCAGTACGTTGAAAATATCACACACAACCAGATCAAGTGGGCCTCCAATCGTTGCGTCATCTAGGTACCAAACGTTAAGAGGGCTCTTCATGCGTGGCACTAAACTGGATACCCCGAGGCTTAATAAAGCAGGTCCAAGCGGTTCGCCTTGTTGCACTCCACTAGATGATAATAGTGGTGCTTTTTCATCCCAGGACAGCAGAGTCGGTTCCTTGTAGCTTTGCCAAGCTAGCGGCAAAAGTTGCGGCACTTTGAGTCTTACCTCATCAAGCACTACATCGCGTCGTATAGTGTTGAAGGCGTTACGAAAATCCAATTTAACTAGGACCTGTACTGGACCTTCTGCTTCAACAAATGCTCGTACTGCGTAGACTGCCGCTTCTGCACCGCCTTTCACTGCAACGCCTATCTGACTTGGTGTAATTGCTGTCACAATTGTTGTTCTTGTAATGGCAATGGCTACTTTAGCGACAAGCCTCCTGATTGTAAGGCCGCATGGTATAGGTCTAATAGAGCGGTCTTTTTTCTTTAGCGCTGTTAGATTGGCCCCGTAGAAGATGGGAATGCAGAAATGTGGCAAATTACCACCCAAGGCTGAACTAGCAAGAGAACGAAATTCTTCCACCAGCCTCCCAGATGACGGTACTGTGCCATCGAGCATATCGAGCAGATGCCGAGGACGTAAACCGTCTAATCCTGGGCCTGATGCTAGGGAAAAAGACCGGGCGGCGTCAGTAATACATTTTTCTGGTACGAGGCATGCTTGCGCTGGTACTAGTGCTTGAAAATTGCTTAAGCGCTCTCTGACTGAATCCGTAGGACGAGGATGCTTGTCTCTCAATTCCTGCTCTGTGTGGCTGTTGAGTGGCGCAAATGAGTCGGTTGAAAGAAGGCTACGTGCGGCAGATCTTACATCACCTTCTGCTAATTTGCGCTCTGCTGTAGCGGCTCTGTGACGATCAGTGTAACGGTAAATCTTCGGCAAGAAGATTTTCTAGTCGCTTCCCCTGCGTATCCACGAGATTTTTTCTAATTATTTGACAAAGTGTGGTATCTTTGGCTTTTCGCTCCGGGATGCGCAACATTAGAGTCGGCAACGTTACAAGCCTGACCCAAGACGCGTTGTCTTGCTTTGAATTAAAATTAGCCAA
The DNA here is from genome assembly GCA_003439945.1 of Dermanyssus gallinae. Lineage (NCBI taxonomy): Eukaryota > Metazoa > Arthropoda > Arachnida > Mesostigmata > Dermanyssidae > Dermanyssus > Dermanyssus gallinae. The sequence continues at coordinate 1,084,401 of QVRM01000562.1, read as the reverse complement.
AGCCTCTGTGTATGCTGCGCAACAAACTTCTCTGACCCCTCTGGGTATAATCCTTATTAGTTTAGCGTCTTTTCGCGCCCGAGCCAAGAGTGTTACTAAGGTCTGTGGGTCTGGGTCATATGTTGTCACGATGTTACCAACCTGGTTTTCAGAGTTACTTAACGGGGGTACGGTCGGTAATGGTTGGGGGTTAGTTCTATGGAGGCGAGTCTTATGCATGCGCAAGCCTCGTATTGATTGTATAGATTTGCCGCAGACATCACAAATGTATGGTTGTTGGGATCGTGGTTGAGATTGAAGGGGGTTTTCTTGGAGAAGTGGTTGTGTGCTCATTGTTTGTTTGTAGATGTTGTACTACTTCCGCTGCCCAGTTCAGTCGCAAGCGGTAGAGAGGGCTCAGCGGTGCCGTCAATAACGGATATCAAAAAGATTCTTCCTTGTTCCGACTCCAAAAATTCGAGAACTTTGGCTATTGATGGATTTTCGTTTAGCCATGATGAGAGCAGATTCTTGAAGATCTTCCAAATTTTCATAATGCCATCAATCAGATGAGCTGTTTGTGCGGGCTTCTTTTCTGCTGTTTTTGTTCTTTCTTCAGCGCTTCTTTGTTTTGGTTTTGGCTTATTAGAGTCTACCCTGGGCGGGCGCGGTGGAGGAAGGTGGCATACCACCTCGCCTTTTTTGTTTAGTACTGGTTGTGGAGCGGCAGGTCTTGCGGCATCCGCATACGATTTCACCTCCAAGCTCGTGGATTGAGAGTTCGTGCTGGTACTTGGCGATAGAGAAATCTGAGGGAACTCCTCAGCTAGATCGGGTAGGCGAGATGCTACTTTTGCGTATAGCTTTTGTTTTTCAGCCTCTGTGAAAACTCGTTTTACTCCACAACGGCCGTCACTAGCCGCATGAGCACCACCACAATTAGCGCATCGGGCCTTTTTATGGCATTGCCACATTTAATGGCCGGGTCTTGCGCATCTTCTGCAGGTAGGGATTTCCCTTTTTGTGCATTGTGATGCCTTGTGACCAAACTTATGGCAGGAGAGACACTGTAAGGGCGAATCGCAGCAAAGTGTGACTTTAAAGCATTCGTCAGCGATTGTTACTTCACCCACTGGTTCTTTGTCAAACCTTAGCCGCACCCTACTTGAGGGCTTCATCACCTTAACGACGTTCTTGCTCGGGCCTGTAGCGGCCGCGGCAAACTTTTCTCTGCGAACTTCACTCACGCCCTGTTCGCGTAGACAATCAAGCAGATCTTCGTCTGAGAACTGTGGGTTTATTCCAGAGATGCGTCCCCAGAAAGCCGACGTGTCGGAAAGAGGACGTATATTTAATCCGCAAACGCAATTCAGGGTCCTTACGGATGCTAATTGATCCGTTGTAGGCGCACGAATCCCTAGTTTGCCTTGGGCAGTAATCCGCACGTTAGCACCGGGGATAGTTTTCCTTACTTCGGCGTGTGCCTTGAGGACGCTTAGGCCTTTCAGGGCATCAGGTTTATCCTGGCATTCGAAAAACACCTCTAAACCACTTTGGTTAGTTTTATCATGTGCTCGTTGGAGCTCGCTGATAGCGGATCTTCCTAGGTTACCCGCTACTTTTCGTTGAGCGGTTAGGATGGCTCGCTGTGCTCTTGTGGGGACAGTCTTCCACTCAGGGTCGTTGTCCTCAGCATCCATTTCATTCTCAGATAGCTCACTACCTTTCTCTCTCTCGCCTTGGTCGGCCATAAGGACGCCCAACGTTTGCTCTCTTCGGAGGATTCTTTTAGCGTTCACTTGAGCTTGTGCAGTTAATCTGGTAGACGGGTGACACTTTGCCGAGCAGCAGTGATCAACGTCTCGTTCAGCACGCGAACACGCTACGAGTGGTGACGGCGAACGTGCACCGTCACGTCGTGTGCACTTTGCTAGTGGCGAACGTGCCCATCGGGTGATGTGTTCACCATCGCTCATCGGGCTAGTGGGCCTCGAGCCGCCAGCCGCAAATTGGAACACTTGGCTTTGTTGTTGTCTTTCAGCCACGATTTACTTTTTTCTTTCCAAAAAACGGAATTGTGCACCAAAACTCACCTACGTAGGATGAAAATGTGCGCAATGATACAACCAAAAAACTCAGCAATTTTCACGTCAAATGATTCACTTTTCACCTTAAAAGACTCGAAAACTAACGGAGCTCGAACTGATTGCGACCACTTTCGTCCAGCCGTAGCGGACGAAAAAAATTATTATTATTATTATTATTATTATTATTATTATTTATTCAATTTTTCAGTATTTCCCTACAATTGTGGGACCCAAACGTGTACCCGCGTAGACTCACCCCCCCCCCCCTTCTCAATCCATAGAGCCGATGATAGCGGCGGCGTTTCCCCTACACACTGCGAGCGAGAGTTGCTGACGCAGAAACTCGCCCTCGCGCTGGTCACCCGTGTTAGCACTAATTTTGACACCTAGGTCTTTGAGGAGGATACTTGTGCTCTTGCTGATCGGGCCCATCGTTTCCATGGCGACGGGTACGAAGTGATATCTCCTCCCCAAATCAGAGTATTTGCGTTTCTTTGCGATCTCGGCATGTTCAGCAACCCACCCTGACCTGATGACGCTGTGCACCAGGTATGACGGAGCCACTGTACATGATACCGTGGCATCCCATACCAGGCATTTGCCGTTGGACCATGGCGGGATGGTGACGCCGTCTGGTCTTTTGTCGTCTTCGAGGCCCAACCGGGGCTCCAGGGTGCTTGGTATGCCGGCTCTACGAAGAGCCTTCTTTAGGATCGCGTTGATTTCCGCGTGTCTGGGAGCCCTACCAGGGCTTTTAGTGCAGCTCAAAAGGTGCAGTGCGTCCTCATCCACTGTTCTTCCACACGCCTTACACTCGTATGGCTCACATATGGGAGCGCCTATTCTCAGAGCGGCCACCATGCGGAAGGAGGTGTTGTCCAGCATGGTGCCCAGCTGTGATGAAGGAAGTACTCTTAGGAAGCCACTGCTGAAAGGGTCACGGGCAGCTATGAATACCGCTCTCTCTGTCGGGGATTGGATGTCATCTAAGATCGTGCGAGCAGTCGTTTGACACTTGTAGCTGTCAAGCATGTGCTGTGTAGGGTGTTGCTCCCAGGGGCCAGGGCCTATTGCTTGTCTAGCTGCCAGCTTAGCTTCGTCCCTCCTTCCGCGCAGCACAGAATGAACATCCGGTTCTAACAACGTCTCCGCAAGCCCCGAGAACTCTATGATAGAGGCCGCGTAGCACAACGAAGCAAGCTCTGCCACGGACCTTAGTCCCAATCCTCCTTCGCTGAGAGGAAGTGTGGCCCTTTCCCAGGATCTGTCGGTAAGGGCCACGTTTAGAACTTCACTCAGTATCTCCTTTGCCACCTCGTCAAATGCTTGCAAATTATCACAGTGGTGGCCTGTGGGGGACGTGCGTAGAATGTAGTTTAGCCTAGGTGATCCTAGGCTGTATCTCCATAGGCATAATGTAGCCTGTGCGTGCATTGCCAATAGCCGAGTTTTGATACACCGGAGGGCGTCCCGCTTATCCAGGATAGTTTTCGAGATCTTCCGAGATCCAATGGGCGCTCCCAGGACTTCTAGGTCAGGCAACTCAATTATCTTTGTACCGGGCAGGGCGTCTGCAATGAGTTTGCATGCCTCATCCTGCTGGTGGGAGGTTCCACCTACAGCTATGACCTCGCATTTTGAGGCGTTAAGAGTTAAGCCTCCCTCCTCAGCAAACTGTAGCACTTCGCGTATGTCGGAGGCCACTATGTTCGCCGGGCCGCCTAGTATACCATCGTCTAGGTACCACACATTTAGTGGACTTTGCATGCGGGACACTAATCCTGAGATTCTTAAACTAAATAAGGCGGGCCCAATCGAATCTCCCTGTTGTACTCCGTTGGCTGAGAGAAGAGGCTCACTCTCTCCCCAGGACAGCAGTGATGGCGTGCCGTAGCTCTGCCACGCTAAGCGAAACATTTGTGGAACTTTCGCTTTAACTTCATTAAGGATAACATCGCGTCGGATGGTGTTGAAGGCGTTTCGGAAATCTAGTTTTACCAGGACTCGTAGGGGTCCCTCTGCCTCCGTGAAAGCCCGAGTTGCGTGTGCTGCAGCTTCAGCTCCGCCTTTAACTGAAACGCCAACCTGGTGAGGTGCCACCGCCTTCACGATTGCCGTCCTATTGATGGCAATCGCTACTTTGGCAACCAGCCTACGTAAAGTAAGGCCGCACGCTATCGGTCTATTGGAACCGTCTTTTTTCTTCAGGGCTGTCATATCTGCCCCATAGAAAATTGGGTGGCAAAAACTTGGCAGCCTGCCACTTAGAGTCAAGTTAGTCAGACAGCGCAGTTCCGCTAGCAGTCTTTCGGAAGAAGGTATTGTGCTGTCCAACATATCTCTCAGATGTCGAGGATGTAATCCATCCAGTCCAGGGCCAGATGCTAGTGAGAAGGAGCGAACCGCATTAACTACGAGCTGTGCCGAAACGATGAAAGGCTCATCCGTGGGAGGTTGCTCAAAGTTGATCAAGCGGTCCCTGACATGAGCCGGAGGAGAGGGATGCTTGCTTCTAAGTTCCTAAGTCGTGCGGTCGTCGGGCAATGCGAAAGATTCTGTCGAAAGTAGAGTGCGTGCGGCGGAGCGTATGTCTCCCTCAGCTAACTTGCGTTCTGCCCTTGCGGCAATCTAGCGGTCGGTGAGGTGCTCCTTGTTATTCCTGCAGCTAGTCAACGTTCACAGAATTCACCAACTCCAGGAATTTACCATCGTCTATAAAATGTCAAAATATGCTCCACCGCTCCCGAACAGATTCCATCACAGGTTCTCCGTAGGGCTGCGGATGCATTCGCATCGTCTCTTGAGTATATTATTAATCTTTTTATCACAACATGAGGGTACCGTAATGTCCTAAAGCTATACCGTGTATGTTTCTACGCCGGACTAATGCCGGATGCACATTGACATGTGTAGATTCAAATAAACGGAATACCGCTTGGCGCCAACAGCCAGACACGCGTTCGGAACCGAATGATGCGGTCGTATCTCTCGCAACGTAGGTCTCTAGCAGTAGAAATAGACTAGGCTTAACAATCCCACCCACGGCTACCAACAGGCCCCCTACCGGCACACCCGTGCCGCAACAAGGACACTCACCTTGTAGGTTACCGGCTCAATTAGCGCCGACGCTAAAAAGGCTCTCTGGTTTATATCAGACCAACTTATAGGCATTCATTGCGCCCCCTGGTGGCAGGTAATCCCCCACCTCGGGCGGTGCGCTTCCATCGATCATTGTCATCATAGATCATCATACTCATCCACCTATCTCATACACTACAGTGGTCTTCAGCAAAGAAGCTGGAAACGACGCTACAATATTGCCCTTATCAAACTTCCCGAGTCCCTAGTATGGAGGATACCAACGACGGGGTTATACTCGTATTTTCATAGAAAACTATATATAGTTATAGAGAAAATTCACTTTCAGAGTGTTTATCTCTAAGGTCGAACAACCTATGTTATGACGTAGGTAAAAAGTACTATCTGGGCTGATTCTCAGCCAAGATTTAACGTCCATAGACTGCATTTTCGCATTGCTTCATAGACGGACCCCCATAAATACAAATGTGCAAAGGTTGGGCTTGAACCCGCGCACCTATGTGTCTCCCCCGGTCGCGAGGCGCAGACGAATGCACCACGCCACCGAGCTCGACAATTGTGTCGTAGGCTATCACGGAATAGCCATTGTTGAGGTCGTTGACTATGCTTTTGCGTAAAGTTGTTGCGTATTTTACCTCACGCCCGGGAACTATCCATTTGGGATTATAATTCGCGCCGTAGTTCACTTGCTTTATGGTCGAGCTTTGGTTGGAAAAAAAGAAGAGGAATCGTCTATTACTATTACTAACACTGAGGAAACGGAACCGGTCCTCGCGCAAAACCAAGGCCCGAAGGCAGACGCTTAGAAAATTAATGACACTAAGAAAAGACCAAATCACCAGCAGACATCCCAGGAGTCTGTACTTGTCAGGTTATTCTTAACCTAGAGAAACAGTTTAACAACTGAGAGTTGACGGGGCATAAATGGGCTTTATCACATGCAAAACAGGCGAGGAGAATGGCGTAACCCACAAAATTGTTATTCTCCCCAGCATGGACACTGCCCATGGCCAACGTATCACCGAAACATGCATAGATCATATTTACTGCAGTGTTCCAGCAAAGTCAACTATCGCCTCTGATGTTCTTACGACCACTTTCTCTGACCATTTCACCACATTTATTAGTCTAAAATCTAAGCCCTTGGCAGCCAACACGTGTCCAAAATTCAAACTGAACTATAATCAAATAACCGCCAAACTGTCGTCGTCTATGTAGGACGACCTACACGGGCTACATGACGTCAACGAGGCATTTAAATTGCTTAGAGGAAGAGTTATGTCGGCGGTGAAGCGTAATAGTACTAAAATCAAGAATGCTAGCTCGAGGAACGCAGTTCGGAAAAAATTGGGTGGCACCGGAATTATATGCTCTTATTAAAAAGAACTAACAGGTCTACACAATACACAGAGCTAACCCCACACACGATAACAAATGCAAAACCCATCGTATGCTCAGAAACAGGGTGACAGGGCTCTCACGCAAATGTAGAATGGAGGCGAACTGCAAGATTGTTACAGACAGAATTAATAGCCGACGGGGTCCTTAGGAGGCAATCCGATTAGTACTTGGAGGTGTAAAAAAATGCACTAAACTACTTGTAAACGGAAAACTTGTCACGGACTACGCTAGCTAATATCTTCAACCACTACTACGTGACATGTGTTACCCGTGACAGCGAGTGCTCATCGAGTTACGCTATTCCGGATAATCTTCCGACGCCGGTCGAACAATTTTCCCTGCAGCCAGTCAACGTTCACATAATATACCAACTCCAGGACTTCACCACCGTCTACAAAATGTCAAAATATGCTCCACAGGTATCCATCATTACACCTTTGCCTCGATTGTCGGGCTCCACGCAGGTGAGAGCAGCACCTCAGAGAGGTTTTGGGGCGAGGGTAAATAACGCCGTCCAGAAGGAAAATCCGTGGAAAAGCCCGTGCAGAGGGATTCTCGCTGCCTTTGGAATCCTGCGCAGCATTTGGCTTGTCATCTTGGCATTGGCGAGCAGTCGGTGAAGAGGGGGGGGTAGAGAAAAAGGAGGCTGGTGTTGCCTGCTGCTTCTTCTGTAAAACAGAGCAGTTGCTAGGCTTGCTGTGGCTGTTAACTTTTTATGCCTTGACGCTCCAAGAGAAAACGCAGATTTCATTGTCGGCGCAAAGCGTTGTTGAAATCATGTTTAACGCATTTTGTAGATAAGACGTTCCAACCTCAACATTTTGGTTGACCGTTAAGCAGCAAGTAAATAATAATGCTTTATTGTGATGTGAAATGTTGCAGCTTTTTATGGGTCAGTTGCGGCTGCTGAAGGAGCAAATGTGATGGAGAGAGGAGATCTAAAGCCCTAGTGTATTATTGGCGTGGCAAAAAAGTGAGCGAGAGTCATGTTCGGTGTGCAATCAGATACAGACAATGTCTTCTTGTCACTTGCTCGTGTTCTTGCGCTCAAGAAACTGGGTTCAGTTTTACGCGACATGAACAACCGACTTGACATTTACATTTAGACACAGAAGCTAGTCCAGTTAACACCACATAACTAACTCGCATCGAGAGCAGCATCCACCACTAAACACAAATACAATATTGAAATATATGGCATGATGATCAGAGTTTATGGTAGCGAAAAAAAACTCAATTTTCAATTTTATCAAAGTCAGTTGTAAGAAAGAGATCAAGTATAGACCCATACAAGTGAGTAAGCAGGTGGCCTAACTGGGATAGTCCATTAGTTTAACAGCAAGCCCTACATGTTGTTTCCATAACCGACGACACCCAGTACGGGTTTCGCAAAGGTCACTCAACAATCGGCGCTATAAAGGAAATCCCGACGCAGGCCGAATTCCTCTACATAACCCCCGCCTAGAAAAAGAGGCGTTTGCCTCGCCATCCTACTTGACGCCTGGAGCGCTTAACAGCATACCGTAGAAAGCTATTCCGAAGACTCTCCACAGAAAAAAACGTTTCTTTCATCTACGCCGAATCATCTCAAGCTACTTACAGGACCATACAGGGAAGCCATAGGGCTCCAAACATAGGCGCCTGCTATGAAACGTAATGTTTAACCATGAGCTGCGGTTAAGGGACCCTCCTTCCGGGGTCAACCTCCTACACGACCTAGCCTATAAGACCTCGCTCTCACTGTTCAGGTCCGGTCGCTAACCCTGTTGTGAGCCGTGCGAACGAAGCACTTGCCGACGTTGCCCGCTGAATGCAGGTGACTTGCTCTTGTCCCCACTAAGAGCGATGCCATACATCTGATAAGACGGCGACACTGCCCCGCCCTTCACCCAGGAGATTGCACTCGCTAGCAAGGTAAGGGTCTAGCCGAGCTCCGTGGTACATACCGGAGAAACACGCGTTACTCCGGGGTGCCCGGTGCCGGACCTGTAGCGTTGGTGTGTGAAGGCTTGCAATAGAGTTTTATTGTGTTTTGATGGTTCTTCGAGGCTTATTGCTTACTTTTCGAGAATAATTGGTTTACACTCAGTATCGGCGATCCCAACGACGACGAAAAGAGAACCACTTCGGTTGGCGAAACGGTACCGTTGGGGCCGCGTTTCTTGAGGACAGACGGAGCAGGTAGGAATTTGTTTAATCTCGATGGCCCTGACGGCTGTCAGTGCTATTGGCACGACTTACGGAAGGAACCTAAATGGTTCTCGAAACGTGTGCCCGGTGGTGGCTCTGTGAAATATTGGGGCGCGTTTGGATATAATGGGAAGTCTGATCTAGTCGAGATTGTGGGCCGAAACAATTCTGACATGTACCAGCGCATTGTCGGTTCCCAGTTAGAAGCCCACTTCAGAAGAATTGGGGGACCTGACGCAGTTTTTCAACAAGACAGCGCCACGTTTCATACCTCGGCTAGCACTATAGCCTTTTTTCAAGGACAAGGAGTGCCACTTTTTGACTGGACGGCATTAAATCCAGACCTGAATCCTATTGAAAATATTTGGGGACATTTGGTAAAGCAGATTTACGCAAATGGTCGACAATATAATCATTTGTCGGACCTCAAAGAAGCTGTCTAGCAAGCATGGACTAATATTCCACTTTCGTACTTACAACAGCTCATTAACTCCATGAAAGACCGAGTTTACGATTTGATTCAGAAGAAGGGACGAAAAACCCGTTTCTAGAATAAAATATGTAGTTTCAAATGAGTCATACAGCCCTGCTAAGAATCGAATACGCTGTAAGGCGCTATTGTTGCTAATATTTTGCAACACTGTTTTTTCACACTTTTTTATTTTTTGTATGAACCGATGTTGAGATTGCAATGAAATCAACGTCTCGAAAAAATCCTGGAAGACAGAGGGAAGGCCTACTGAGAAGTTAGGTCAGCTGATGAGGAAGACATAGGGCAGCTTAGAAAGGAAGTCAAAACTTAAAGAACAAATAAGTGCAGACTGAGAGAGGAGCTCGAGGGTCTAAGAGAGAACAAGGTACAGAAAAATAAGAAAGACATCCAACAAGAGGAGATAAGCGAGCGGGTAAAAGGGCTCGAACTCCCGTGCGCACGCTGTCACGATGAGCTGGATAAAGAGAGGGCCAAGGAGCTGGAAACGGAGGACAAGGAGATTAAAAATAGTATAGAAAGGACTAGCACTCCGGAAGAGCTGGTGAGAGCTGTCAAGGGACACTGGCCTGAGAGGTTGATTAAACACTTGAAGGCCACTACTGACGCCCTTACCACTCTGAGGGAGGTTAGGGCATCGGTTATCACTAAGGGGTCAGATTCGGATTGGGGTTTAATAGAGGGGCTGGCGGCACAATTTCCCACTCTCGCAGCGGAGGAAACCAAGCGGCCTTTCAACAGTACTTGGTGGTGAGAGTGATAAACCCAGAAGAAGAACTAGGGATCACGACCCTGGGGGTGCTCCAAACTATCGTGGGAAAAGCGCTGGGGATGGTTGACAGGGAGAAACTCCCGCTGGTGCAAGGAAGTTTTGCACACAGACGTTTCTACAAACTCTGGAAATCTGCTGCCGTAAAGCCGGCGACAGCAGTGGCCTTCTAGAGATTTGTTCGAGACAAACGTGGAAGACCGGAACCAAACCGGAGGCTACCACCCGGGCGCAGCAGGGAGCGAGGAGCACCCTCAGGGTTAAAGTCGAAGAGGGAAAAACCTTCGCCGACACTCTCCGGTGTGTTAGAGAACATGTCAGGCAGCAGGACGGCGCCGAGATAACGGTTAGGATGGTAGTTAAAAGTACGGTGGGTGACCTTATCATTAAAATAGAGGAGAGTAAAAAGGGCGCGGGAGAGTGGCGGCGGCCATTCGGGACTCTGCAAAGATGAAGGCCGACTGCCGAGAGCTTAACCAGGGGCAGACCATCGTGGGGGATTGACCAACTTCCGGACGGGTAGCAGGTCAAAAGAGAACTGCAGAAGGTGTTGCAACTTTTGGCCGGCGCCAAGATCAGAGCTGCCGAGCCAAGGCTCGGAAGAGCTGACGTTTGGTACGCACTGGTTACGGCGTCCCCGGCGGCGGCAAGAGCCATATGCTCCCACAAGACCTCTAAGCTAGGCTCGAGATGCTGCAGACTTGAGGAGTGGATTAGGCTCCCCAACTGCTACAAGTGTCATAGGCCGGGCCATAAGGCCCAAGACTGCAAAGCAGAGAGCCAGATGCCTCGGGTATGCCACAAATGTGGTGAACCTGACCACCTGGTAGCCAATTGCAACGCAACGACACCAAAGTGTCTGGTCTGCGGATTAGAGGGGCACCAAGCGGATAGAATGTCTTGCCCGCCCTATAGGGAGCAAGTCGAGCAGCGGCGGGACGTTCGAAGGGGCGTCGCCAAAGGACAGGGAGATGGCAACGAGACCCAAATAGAAGCCCAGTTAATGGAGAGGAGCAATAAAAAAGGGAATACAGACAAGGGGCTAAGAATAAGAAGACAACCGTTACCCCGACAGGGGACGAAAAAGGTGATTGGAACTTAGTAGGTAGGTACCCTTCATCCGACCCATATTAAAAATACTTCAGGTTAACCTTAACAGCTGTAGGGCGACGCATGATATGCTTGATGAGATAGCTCGCAGAGAGTCCAAGGGCCTCTGCCTGCTCTCTGAGCCCAACATAGCGATCACCAAGCGGAAGGCAGACTGGGTATCTGACGCAGAGGCGGATATCGCAATCTGATGGACGGGCTCCAAGAGAAACCTTGCGATTAAGGGGCAGAGGGTCTGGCGGGGTTCTCCTGGCTGAGGATTGTTCAGGAAGGGGTCTTCTATAGCTGCTACTTCTCTCACAACAGGGAGGAAGGAGGGGAAATTCGAGGAATTTATTGAGGAAGCTTGCCCAGAGCGCGGGGGCACATGCAGGTAAAAGGGTAGTGATCACCGGGGATTTTAACGCGGCCAGAATAGCATGAGGTAACCAGACCACATCTAGACGGGCACAAACTCTACAGGAGTGGATGGCTGAAAAGAGTATGATGGTTCTTAATGGCGGAAGGGTCCCCACCTTTTCCAAAGGGAGCCAGACGGCCTTCATTGACCTAACAATGGTCAATGAGGGTGAGGGAGACGGGGAAGACCATGAGTAACCACAGATACATCTGTTTCACCATTAGTACCCCCGAGGTGGCCCTCGCCCAGGCCCCTAAAAAGAGATGGCAGATGCGGAAACTCGACGCCAAGATTCTAGTGGCTGAAATAGACGAGTGCCGAAAACGACTAAGAGACACGATGGGGGAAGATAACAAATAATCAATATACTCTCTACAGCATGCGAGAAAGCTGCTGCCTCACACCACCACGGAAGCCGCGACCCTCCCAACTACTAGTGGAACAAAGAGAGCCTGCGCAGCTGCCCACAGGACGTGCATTAGGCTAAACAGGGTTTACACGAGAACACGCAGCTGGTTAGCGCGACGAAACCGACGGGAGGGATCTTACGGGGAGGGAGAGGCTGCAAGAGCTGAATCCCAATTGACGGAGTACAAGGCTGCTTGATCGAGACTCCGAGGACCCATTGTCAAAAGTAGAGAGCTGATAGACGCGGTGGAGAGTGACGTGTGGGGCCTGCCGTACCGAGTAGTTATGGCCAAACTCCGGAGACCTCCTCCGAAACTCCACCCGGATGTGCTGCGGGAGACTGTAATCGGTCTATTTCCGGCACAGCCGCAAAGAGGAAACGAGGAGTTCTCGGTCGCCCCGGAAGACATTGCGGAGGTAACGCTGGAGGAGGTCGAACAAGCTCGGAAACGGTTGGTAAGCGGCAAAGCGCCCGGCCTAGACGGAATTCCCTCAGAGGTAGCAAGGCTACTGGTCAAAAGGTGGCCTAAAATCTTCCAAGATCTTGCCAACAAGCTTCTGAGAGAGGGAAGATTTCCGAGGCTGTGGAAAAGGGCAAGCCTGGTTCTGATCCCCACACCGGGGTCGAAGACGGGGCCTTCGGCTTACCGGCCCATATGCCTCATTGACGCCATAGGTAAGGTCCTGGAGAACGTTATAGTCAAGACACTAAACGACGAGATTCAGAAAATAACGCCCTATCAGATGCCCAGTACGGTTCCCTGAAAGGCAGATCCGCATTAGGGGCTCTAAAAAAGGCTCTGAAAAATGCAAGTGAGGAGACTATGAAGACCCCAAAACAAGGAGATTCGTGCTCCTGATCCTCCAGAATGTCAAAAATGCCTTCAACACAATGAATTGGAAAGTAATTGTGGAGGCGATGAAGAGGAGAAGCTTTTCCCTCTACCTCCGTCGAATGATTTTATCCTACCTGGATGATAGAGGCTTGGTTGCAGGGGGCAGGAATACAAGGTTACTGCCGGAGTCCCACAGGGCTCGATTCTAGGACCCGTGCTCTGGAGCATAACTTACGACGAGGTGCTCGAGATCCGAGGTCTTCCGTATGGAGTGGAGACGTTGGCGTACGCCGATGACCTTGCACTCATGATAACTGCCAGGAGCGAAAGAGCCTTGGAGAGCGCCGCCAATGAGGCCTTGTCAATAGTGTCCGAGTGGATGGAGTCCCATCACTTGAAACTGGCTCCCGACAAGACGGAGACGATGTACCTAACAGGCAGAAAGAGGACGACCGGCATTAACCTCTTGATGGCGGGCCACCCGATAGAAATCAGAAAGAAGGCAAAGTACCTTGGGGTCATTCTAGACACTGGACTGACCGGATCGGCACACGTAAAGTACGTGGCCGAAAAGGCCCAAATGGTCTCCCTGAACCTGGCGCGGATCATGCCTAGGGTCGGTGGGATGGCTGAGGTGAAAAGAAGGCTCCTGGCTTCGGTGGCTGAATTAACGGCGCTATACACGCAGCCCCAGTCTAGGGGAACATGGCAATACGAACGGCGAAAAATAGGGGGGCACTAAGGTCAACCCAACGAACCGGACCTCAGGGTATGATATGACCGCCGACACGGGGGGTTTTCCTACTGGACGACTCAGGTTCTGGCCGGACACGGCCAGTTCCAGAGCTTCATGTCAAGGATCAAGAAGGCCATCAGCGATATCTGCGTACTGTGCGACTCTGGAGAAACGGACAACGTAGAGCATACTGTTCTGCGGTGTGATGCTCTCAGGGAAGCACGGGACGCAGCACCAACCGCTGTGAGAGGCCGACCTATCAAGGAGGTGGTCGCCTATATGATGACTTCGGCGGAGGCATGTTGGGAGGCGACGAACTTGTTCGACGCCGTTTTGACACTTAAGACAGCCAAGGAAATGGCCAGGCGGGAGAGGTTTGAGCGGGTCTCTTGAAAGAGTGGTCAAGACGAGGATCCGAGGGAGGGGGGAGGGGGTAGGGAGCAGCCAGGCCTTCATGGTCTCGATGCACCCTCACAGGACGGATTACAAAATGGCATTCTTCTATTCAACCGCAGGTAGACATGCAGGATGATAGTCAGGGATAGAGCTGATTGAAGGAGAACAGCAGAGACGCCTCTCCCACGGCTTCGAAGTAATGCCAAAGTAATACCGAGCCTGGGGGGTGGGGAGGAATCCGGGTTTAGTGGGTTTGCGAGTCTCATACTAGTCAAGCAGGCTGCTAGTGGCGCATGCGCACCATGCATTCTCGAAACCTCCCAGAAAAAAGAAGTGTCTGCGGTAGTGAACAACTATGGGAAGGCTTCTAGCCCTAAGTGCAAGCACTGCGGCAATGAACACGGTGGAGGGGTTTCAACTAACCTGATACGATGCGTAAGCGGTCTCGAGTCAGGTCGAGGGACAGGGACACGACCGGTTTTTAGTGGGTTAAAGCCCCACACTATAGGCCCACGTTTACAGAGAGCTTCTCTGCACTGGTGACCGTGTCTGCAACCGCATTTTCCAGTTAGTCCAATAAACAAGATGGAACCAGCAATGGGAAGCAATCCTTAAACACGGACCTTAAACACCTACCCACTCGCGCAACTGCTAACAGGGTACAGCGGTATCTACACCGCGTTAGCAAAGCTGACTCCCCCCTATACCGTATGTGCAGCTCAGAAGAGGCTGATTGTGCAGATCACTACTACGAACGCTGTACTTTTTTTCAACACTGAGCGTAAGCTACTGTCTTGGAGCTTAAGACTGCGACTTCGCATAATTTGTCTCCGAGGCGAAAATAACCGCCGCGTAGAATCAAGCAGCTTTAATGGCAAAATAAAATGGCAAAGTGAAGTGAACTCAGAGAACATATTATTGCGGCTACCCCCGACAAGTGAATTAGAGAACGACTGAACTGGAATAGTTTTTTAAGTCCCACATTACCATGGCTTTTACAACGACGCTCAGTGTGCACCATTAATTTTACAAGCTAACGTCTACACCCTCTCTCTCTCTATATATGTTTTAATAAAAATATCTTCTGCTTACTTATTAGAAGAGGCAACATGCTACATTAGTCGAAATTATAATGCAAATATTAAACAAATGCAGGCGGCAATAAATGTGAGCCCTGTATATAAATATATCTTGGGGCAATTTTGGGCAATAGCAGATCGTGATTTTCCTGGAACAACGAAAGTGCTTACAGCAAAATGTCAAAATCTTTGCAACTATTTCGACGGCGAGAAAATTTATGGAGTGAGGCCTGCAATTCAAGACCGCACTACACTGGGACACAACATGGCTGCCAGGCTTATTCGTCACGCGGCTCTCAATGGAAAAAGCAAAGTCGATTGAGGCGGAGGCAAGGAAGACTTGCCCGGCAAACAGGTAAGAGTTTAAGTTTCATTTTCAATGCAACATAAATTACGTGGATATATATATATATATATTTATATTTATATATATATATATATATATAATATATATATATATATACAGTCATAGTACGGCGGGCCCTACAGTCATAGTACGGCGGGCCCTATATATATAATATATATATATATATATATATATATATATATATATATATATATATATATATATATATTTATATATATATATATATATATATATATATATATATATATATATATATATATATATATATATATTGTTTTTGATATTCCATGTGTGTTTAGCGATATTAATACCATATGCCGTCGGAACGCTTGGCTCGATTACAACGTAAGAATCGATTAGTCAGATGATTGCAAAGCATTTTTGTGGTTTTTTGTTCTGTGAGGTTTGGGGAATGCATGATGCACATGCACACTAGCAGCCTGCGTGACTAGTGTGTGAGACTCACAAACCCACTTAACCCAGAGACCTCCCCACCCCCCAGGCTCGGTTTTACTTTGGCATTACTTCGAAGCCGTGGAAGAGGCGTCTCTGCCGTTCTCTTTCAATCAGCTCTATCCCTGACTATCATCCCGCATGTCTACCTGCGGTTGGATAGGGGGATGCCTTTTTGTTATCCGTCCTGTGAAGGTGCGTCAAGACCATGAGGCCCTGGCTGCTCCCCACCCCCTCCCCCTTCCTCGGTTCCTCGTCTCTACCACTCTCCCGAGGTACCCGCTTAAACCTCTTCCGCCTGGCCGTTTCCTTGGCGGTCTGAGTGTCAAAACGGCATCTAACAATTTTTTTGTGCTTCTGTAGGGGACTTAATCCTACCATCCCGTATCAGCTTACTAGCCGTCGGGTCGTACCCGAGCACTTTGCCACTATTTTATCTCGTGCGGCGGAAGGCCTCTACGGCCTCACGCCCATTTAAATTGCGTTCTCCCTGCCAACGGAAACCACGACGATGTGCTGGCCGCACTGCCAAGGCACGCGCCATCATGCGTAAACGGCAAGCTTCGAGACTGTGAAAAGCATCCTGTACGGCGGTCGCTCTGAAAAAGGGGGATACCAATCCATAGCCGTTGGCTGAATTCAGCGTAGACTAGCCGCAAAGGCCCTTCTTTAGTTGGATATCACGTCATTAGCCGGTTTTCAGCAGGAAGACTTAGCGGCTCTCTTGTGTTTAGCCTGCTTCTGCATCAGCACGAGAAGCAGGTGACATAAAGGATCCTTCTATTCTCCTCGACAATGGTACCCTTCTGTATCTCTTTTGTCCTTGACAATAGGACCCTTGTTGGCTACGATCCTTGGGTGCTACTAAGAGACCCTACTAAGAGAGAAGAACAAATCTGGCTGCAGCTCAACCCTGATAAATGATATTCTTACAAGGTTTTAGCCTGCTTCTGCATCAGCACGAGAAGCAGGTGACATAAAGGATCCTTCTATTCTCCTCGACAATGGTACCCTTCTGTATCTCTTTTGTCCTTGACAATAGGACCCTTGTTGGCTACGATCCTTGGGTGTTACTAAGAGACCCTACTAAGAGAGAAGAACAAATCTGGCTGCAGCTTAACCCTGATAAATGATATTCTTACAAGGTTTCAAAGACTAACCGGTGATCGCTGAAGTAACTTTCTGTTAAAGTTCCCGGGCATCTTGGTAAAGAACCGGTGCGAGCTGACCTGCTGGAAACGGCGGCGTTCCCCGAGATGACCGGCTTAGAACTGGCCGATAGGGGCGCTCGAAGATGAGGCTTGGATGCAGGCAAGCCTACCGGTCCAGCTGGGTAAAATGATGGTCGGCAACTGATTTTGCCTTGCCCACCTTCCTTGCCTTATCACATAGCTGCGCTTTTGCAATGGCTGCGACTACCGGCGGAGTTATCAGCCACCAACATGACGTCGCTTAAATCTGGGACGCGTCAGTTTAGTCGTTCTTTTAAGGAACAGGTCACTAGGCAGGAGACACCCGCGGGCGCTGGACACTCGTACTTATACTCGTCCTACAGCAATAGTACGGCGGGCCCTACAGCAATAGTACGGCGGGCCCTACAGTAATAGTACGGCGGGCCCTACAGTAATAGTACGGCGGGCCCTACAGTCATAGTACGGCGGGCCCTACAGTCATAGTACGGCGGGCCCTACAGTCATAGTACGGCGGGCCCTACAGTCATAGTACGGCGGGCCCTACAGTCATAGTACGGCGGGCCCTACAGTAATAGTACGGCGGGCCCTACAGTATAGTACGGCGGGCCCTACAGTAATAGTACGGCGGGCCCTACAGTAATAGTACGGCGGGCCCTACAGTAATAGTACGGCGGGCCCTACAGTAATAGTACGGCGGGCCCTACAGTAATAGTACGGCGGGCCCTACAGTAATAGTACGGCGGGCCCTACAGTCATAGTACGGCGGGCCCTACAGTCATAGTACGGCGGGCCCTACAGTCATAGTACGGCGGGCCCTACAGTCATAGTACGGCGGGCCCTACAGTCATAGTACGGCGGGCCCTACAGTCATAGTACGGCGGGCCCTACAGTCATAGTACGGCGGGCCCTACAGTAATAGTACGGCGGGCCCTACAGTAATAGTACGGCGGCCCTACAGTAATAGTACGGCGGGCCCTACAGTAATAGTACGGCGGGCCCTACAGTAATAGTACGGCGGGCCCTACAGTAATAGTACGGCGGGCCCTACAGTAATAGTACGGCGGGCCCTACAGTACCTAGTACGGCGGGCCCTACAGTACTAGTACGGCGGGCCCTACAGTACTAGTACGGGCGGGCCCTACAGTACTAGTACGGCGGGCCCTACAGTAATAGTACGGCGGGCCCTACAGTAATAGTACGGCGGGCCCTACAATAATAGTACGGCGGGCCGGGACAGAGGCCTCTAACGTACTTTTACTGGACAGATCTCTGATCTCTACGGGCGATGAATAGTTCCAGTGCTGCATGGACAGGATTGGAAAGGCGTTTGCAGCCAGGCCTTCCGCAGGGTCTCTACGCATAACAACGGATTTTCCAAAACCTCAAAAGTCACTAGACAGAACGGGTGGGATCAAATGGCCACTCAGGCTACCCACTTGGAGACTCCGGGGTCGCCAGAGCCCCTCACGTGCACTTTAGCCATCACCTTCGGCGGTAAAGCTAATGTTGTTACATGACGCTTCAACTAGAGATTTTCCCTCCCGCCTTCTACTAATATTAAACATTTTCCGGACTTTTTGCACGTCGACTAACGGAGACACAAGTCGCAATTACGCCACAGATACAACTCCAGGGTGGCCTCCACCTCCTAGTTTTGTTTGCCTGTGATAATAGTCGGAGCAAGTTACAGACTTCTCTCTAGTCTTGAGTCTGCTTAATCCCTTTCATGGCCGTCATCGCCGCCTCCTGCAAACCGGCCGCCACAGGCGTGGCTACCGGCTGCCCGGAGCCCTCCTGCATTTTACAAAGAAGAGCCTGTTTTTGACATAAGGTGTCTTCCTGCTTTCGGCTACTTTCTGGGTTCTGTCGGCCCGCGAGTTTGTTGTTCGAAGGGATAATTTTAATTATGGAGAATTCAATTTCTGAAATGTTTTTTTGCCGTCGCAATTTAGAAGGCATTAGACTATAAAAACGGTTCCATCCGACGCCACCAGAACGTGGATCGAATGGTTTACATCAGAGTTAGTCGGCAGTAAGCTGTCCGATAACCAGCTCAGTGCCGCCCGTTGCCTCCAAAGAATATACGCAATATGGTAGATAGGACCGAAACTGACAGTGCATAAATTTGGTTAATATATATCGTTATTGCGCACTTGGATAAAGACTGGCAGTGCATATTTTTGTTGGATATAAATCGTTATTGTGCACTTTTAAGGCTACGGACGGGAAACGCATTCTACGTTACCGGATGCGCCATTCGTAATTACAAGGGGAGGATCTCGGAATCCTTGGGCCATTCGACAAAGGAATCTTGAAAGAGTGAGCAAATAGTATTAGAGTCAGTCCTTATGTTAAATTGCGGGGTTTGTTGTATGTTCTAACTTTATGAGCTGCTTACTTTACTAGCCGACTCAGTCTATTTTTAAGGCATATCATGCAGTTAGTCGTCGGCTAGAAAGCAATTATTCGTTTCACAATATTTATGCTTTACCGAATACAATCAAGCGGTGTATAATATGATGTACAAAACCAAACCTTATCGCCAGAAGTGGTATATTTATGCTGGGGCACTGAAATTCTGCTGCCCATCGCATGTGTAAAAATGCTCACTCTTGCCAGCATCATTTCTAAAATGTTTGGCGGCACACCGAAGATATGTCGTCCATAGCATATGTAAAAATGCTGTTTCGCTAGCAGAGGTTCCGTTGTTATATTGGAAACACAGTCGCTTAATGTAAAGACTGGACGAAGCTTTATAACTCTACGGGGACTAAATATTGTTTGTAAATCGCATAATAAATCGCATAATTGCGACAAAATGCTCACGTTCCACCATCATAGTTTCACCAGCATAGGAATTTTTTTTTACCAACATTAGAACAAAATGCATGTTTCACTAGGATGGGTTATTACTAAAACTCAGCGTCAATAATAGTGTTGTTTAGGACTAAGTGAAGCTTTAGTAACTGTCGATAACTATGAGACTGAGAATGACCCACGAAGAAGCCTTATCAATCAATGATCAATGAATGATTTTGTTAGCCTTTGGCCAAGCGTCGACGGAGGTCTTTGCGGGTGCCCGACGTCCAATCATATGAACTTACGTCTGATTTACGGATCTACGGAGGAGCGGAGGGAGGACGGAACGAGGTATGAGCATTTCTTAGTTACTTCACTACAGACACGCACACGCACGTGCAAGCAGATAAGAGTTAATAAACGTAGTGTGCCGTTTGGTAATTACCTACGCTACAATATAAGCTATCATTGTCGTCAACTCTCTAGGTAGTACGACATACTAGCAGCAGCTCAGTTTGCATCTTGTTGGTGCTGGAGGGGATATGCCGCCCTTATTTAGGCGTAATTGTTTTAGGCATCAAATCACGATTACCAGTTTCAATGATATAATAGTATGCAGTTGTTTACTAATAAGTGACTGGGCATCATTAGTTTCAATGATATGATGGTATGCAGTTGTTTACTAATCATTGGCTGGACACCATTAATAGAACACTCATATTTATAGGGCGACATTATTACGTTGATACCTTTCTATATTTGCAAGGAAGGCGCTTGCAGAACGCATACGATAGAAAGTGGTACAGCTTGTCTAGATGCTATCAAGCGCATAACATTGTTATTTTTATTGTACGCATTTTTATTGATACCTTAGTTTACTGGACTGTAGCTTTTATAGAAAATAAGCTTAACTTTGCATCGCTATTTCTATTCCTAGAATTTTGCATCGCTATTTTTCTACTTCTGAAATTTTAAAAATAGGCTCTTGAGGAGCATACATGGATTTCAAACCACCATCCTATTTGAATAAACAGATTTCGCACAGCGTATAAGATCAGCGCTATTCACCAAACGTGTTGTAGTATAAATATATTGGTTTCAATGTATTTAAGGTCTAAGCCGGAATTTGGTGTTCAAGGACTTTGTTTCTGTAGATCTTGGTGCTGTCATACTTTTTTAGTGCATACATCTTTCTCGTATAGTTTCACGTTTTTTCACGATTTTTTTTGTTTTTTCAGGGCCGAAGTTTAACTGATGATGAATACA
Organism: Dermanyssus gallinae; assembly: GCA_003439945.1. Lineage (NCBI taxonomy): Eukaryota > Metazoa > Arthropoda > Arachnida > Mesostigmata > Dermanyssidae > Dermanyssus > Dermanyssus gallinae. Next base: position 1,063,343 of record QVRM01000562.1, on the reverse strand, counting down.
AGGTTGGGACAACTCACTTTCATATTACGAAGAAGCAGTTAGCGTATTTATGTTTATCGGGGAATAATGCGCTGTTTTTAGGCAATTATTACTTTGGTTGCATTTGTCAATGTTTATCAGAATGAGCAAATGTAGCCATTTGTTATATCCATTTGTCATATCATGTTTATCAGAATGAGCAAAATGTAGCTAGAAACAGCATTCGTGTTGCATAACGATCTCTAGTCAGTCCTGAATTTTTTCTTTTTATTGAGCAATATTATATCCGGTCCAGCAGGTTTGTGATGTCCGCGCTTCTATGTTGATGTTTTTTGAGTCGAACTCTCTCCCTCGAGCTGCGACCACCAACGGTCAGTGAACAGGTAGCAGCGGGCTAGTCAAAGCACTTCGATTCCGACAACTTTAGTATTTGGAGACTTGCTCTCGCATGTTTGTTTCCAAGCGTTTAGGGACACTAAGTATTCTCTCTACTCATCATACCGTATTCTTTAACAGAATATATATATATATATCCGGGTCCAGCATGGTTTTGATGGTGTCTCGCGCTTTTATGGTTATGTTTATTGAGGTCGAACTGGCCTCCTACACTAACGAGGCTGCGACCGGACCAAACCGGATCAGTGAAGCAGCGTAGCAGACAGAGCTAGGTCAATAGCACTTCGTATTCCCAGACACACTTCACGTATTGGGAGACTTGCTCTCTGCGAGGTGCAAATTGACGTTTAAGACTTCGCCACTGAGTATATCTCTGCTGACGTCATCATACGCGGTTAATTCTTCAGAGCACACTATAGCAGGGCATGTACGCAGTGTGTAGTAAATTTTACAGACCCCAGACCAATCTCCAAATGCGCAGCGCAGTCTGAGGATGCAAGCGTGTCAGTCGTGGACGAATTTTGCTAAGGGCTTCTTTCTTCCTAGAGTGCATGTGAAATTCCATCACATGGGAAATTAACCCACACATGGGGGCCCTCTACGGGCCTGCATGTGAAATTCCATCACATGGGGAATTAACCCACACATGGGGGCCCTCTACGGGCCCGCAAGCGTGGCGTCATCTAGATACCACACGTTGAAAGAGCTCTGTAGTTGCTGTAGATACTAAATAGAGCAGGACCTAGCGGGTCACCCTATTGAATGCCCGCTTCCGAATGCAACCTTGAAGTTGTGCCCCAGGTTAAGAGTGAAGGATCTCTGGTAACTTTGCCAGACCATAGGCAAAAGCTCTGGACTTTTCTTCATCACTGCATTCAGTATCTTGTCCCTTCTAGCGTATTAAACGCATTGCAGAAGTCTACGTTTAACCAGAACCTTTACGTGGACTGGAACTAGAATTTTTAAATAGCTTGCTAAGTTATTAAAAGGTCAGCCTTGGTTGCAACTCGGTGAACACTGACTGGTTTTTCTGAATCCATATGAATCCATATTTTTCTGAATCCAATGTTTATCAGAGATTGAGCAAACTATAGCCAGAAGCTGCATTAGTTTTGCATAACGATTTCTCGATCGACCGTCGCGTCACCTCTGCGACGTTCTAGCTGGGTCTTCCTATCAACTTTTAGTTCTTTATTTTAAAGGCAAGTCATGTACTCCACGCGGTGTACGAGATACGATGTGGTTCTTACGCGACGACTTATGCAAAATATGTTTGCCACTGCTGATCACAGCTCCTCGCGGCGGCTAAGCGTGTTCTGCAGGAGACTACCTTGCTGCACTGACGATTTTCAAAACAGCTACGTTTGTAAAACTGGACGATCCTTGCCCCTTGGCACGGGTGTGCCTAGTTACAACAAGCCTGGGTTTATTTTTCTCGGGCCTTAATTTGCACGATTCCAGTGCGCGCATATTTTGAATAATCATACTGAACATCGGCTCTTCATGACAACACTACCAATCTGAGCCTTCTATTTTTATAAGCGCGCCTTAGTCTGCCGCTGGGCATGAAATACTCCTTTTTAACACTTCAAATTCTGTGAGTTGTATAAGCTAATGTATTAACACGCTAGTAAAGGCAGTTATTTACCTAACTGCCTACTCAAAGAAACCTACTCAAAAGAAAATATTAGGTAAATCACTTTGGAAAACCGGGCAAATGATTGCAAACCGGGCGCAGCGGATGCTTAAGCCTTATATTTATGCACACATATCTAATGCAAGAAGTTGCATTAATTAGAACACGCATATATTAAAGATTGTTGATCTAAAGAAACAAGTAACAGTGTTGGTGCTGCTGGACTAAAAGTGCAGATATATACGCACAGTATAGATATGTGTGCATGCATATAAGGCTTAAGCATCCGCTGCGCCCGGTTTGCAGTCATTATTTCACGACTCGCTAAGATTACAACCAAGCGTGAAATTAATTGCAAAAAATAATGTTTCTTAATTCTTTTGTTTCTTAGAGGGTGAGAGCTGCCGTGCTAGGGTCCCGTAAGGTTATCCCAGTCACTTGGCTTACACATGGATTCGATTCCCGGCTGGACCCACCGTTCGGACTACGCACAGTTTCAGATGAACCCTCTGGAGTATTTGCTGTTTAGCAAGCGACGATGGTGTTATTATTTTGTTACATAGTCGACCAGTGAGTTACAATTGGTGGTTTAAGGCAGACCTCCTACCAGAAGTGTTTTTTTGTGACCTCCTATTAGAAGTGTTTTTTGAAACGATAGGCTTAAGCTGGCGCCAGAAAAGAGATTAACACTAGAGTATCGGCCTCTCTAATAGCAATTTCCTGTCAATTGGGGCGTTGTGCCCAAGTAGTAAAACTTTGTTAATTTAGGTAAAAAAATGTTACGTACCTAACGCTTATTACTAATTGACAACAATTAGATCTGGGGGTAGATCGCGAGGATCCGAGGTAGCCAAGCGAAGGTGGTACGTACTGGGGTTTGGATATCTCCCCGAAGGCGAGATATTCCGCGGCTACCTTATTGAGTGGCAGCTAACCACTCCTGTTGACTGCTGGTTTGCGAGTGACTATTCGGTCTGATCTCGGTTAGCACTACGAACCACGCCTCACCTTTCGCTTGTCCCTCTCACCTCTTGACCTAGTTTATTCATCGTATAAGTTTCACTCTTGTTCTCTACACAGATTCGTGTTTCTTCTTAGTGCGCATCTTAGTGCGCATCGTGGTGTCGTCGTTTTCTGACCTGACGCCGTTGACCTGTGCATATTGATAATATCTGAGACGAGTGGCGTCTGCTGGCGCGCTCCAAAATAACTAATACTGCGGCGCCAAATGCTCAACGCTCGATATCGGAGATGTCGTGCGTAACACTGCCCCCGAAGCGGCTGCATAGCGTTGGCGTGCAGGCGCTTCTGTACTTAAATGTGTATGTGTGAGAGTAGCGGCGGTCTCGTCACGGCGGTGTTGGTGGTATATGACCGCCCCCTTTCTTACGCCGTAAGAAAGAGCAATTGCGACGGCGGCCGACGTGCAAACGAAAATGCGAAATTGTGCAAAGCTTCCTCGGGAAGACAATTTGACAAAAACAAAGGAAAAAAACGACTGACTGCTGACCGATGAAAGCTCGTCTTGACTTCGCCCACGATAAAATGTCATGGACCACTGAGTGCCCAAGATACGATGTGATGGACCACTAAGTGACACAGGGTGCGCCCTTCGAATGAAAAAAGTGTACATTTGATCAATCGGATCGATTTTACTATTTTTCGCAAGAAAGATGTCCGCAAGGAAGAACGAAGTTTGTCAAAACTTTGGCGTGGTCAGTGGTGGCGGTTCAGTGGTTATCTGGACTGCTGTCGGGCATTATACAAAATCGTCGATTGTGTTTTTAGACGGTAGTGTTTATTCGACGCCCTACGGGGATTTACTAAAAGAGTTCGTTTTTACACACGATAACGCCCCGATTCACACCGCCAGGCTGATCGGAAGCTGGTTCGACCGACGTCACATTCGTAGTACTACTACTAAAAGAGAGAAATACTTACACTCCCGCCGCCCGCGATTTAATACGCGCGAGCCTTTGACGGGAGTGCCCGCCAGCCCGAATAGACAGGCCAGCAGCTCCCCCCCCCCCCCCCTATCGAGGTTCGGAATGGAGGTACCACACTACTCGCCGTACCGATTAGACGCGTTCACCTCGCGATTCCGCGTTACACACCAGAATATTACGCGCCCCCCCGAAGAGGAGTTTGACCCACTCCAGCGCAGGGGTTCCCCGCAAAAAATGCGGGGCCGGAAGGTCCTCTCGACCGGCGGTTTGCGTTCATGTGGCCACTTCTCACTCATTTTGCCTATTAAGCCAAGGCAGCAGGCGTCCCGGACGGTACCACCGGGTCTCACCCGGGGCATTAACCGTCCAGCCCGGGGGTCCTTGTGCAGCACAGTCCCCCCGTATTGGCAATAGCCTTAACAGCCCTCGAATGGGCCACGACAGGATGGCAATATAAATTCGTTGCCAACCAATCTCTATCGTATGCCTTGCCCCCCGTTAGATGTTAAAACGGGGGTGTTACTATTGAGAGTTTGTACCGTCTGACTAACTTACATAGGGGCTCGTGAAGGTCCCCGCAGCGCGCGGAAGTCGCGCACCAGCACACCAAGTCTGTAAGAAAGTCATAGTTACTCCCGGTTTCGCTAGCCTGCACTCTAATATGATTCAGAATATGTGGAGCTTTAGACACAACAATTTTAATATACGCTATTAGAGCTGGAATTACCGCGGTTGCTGGGACCAGACTTGCCCTCCAATAGTTCCTCGTTAAGATTTAGAATGTACTTCTAAATATTTATTTTAATCAGGCTACGTAATTCAAGAACAATCTTTCATTACGAAGCCTGATTTAAAACCAGTCTTATTGTTCCTCGTTAAGATTTAGAATGTACTTCTAAATCTTTCTTTTAATCAGGCTACGTAATTCAAGAACAATCTTTAATTACGAAGCCTGATTTAGAACCAGTTTATTTTTTTGGCACTAACTCCCCGAGCCGGGATTGGGTTATTTGTGCGCCTGCTGCCTTCAATAAATGTGGTTGCCGTTTCTCAGGCTCCCTCTTCGGAATCTAACTTTAATTCCTCGTTACCTGTGACAACCGTGGTAAACATATAATATACCATTGACAGTTAATAGAGCAGATACTTTGATTTAGCACTGACACACAGCCGAAATGCTCGGCAAAGTTATTTTACGACATGGTTTACACATCCAACCGAAGTTAAACGTATATGCATGTGTTAGCTCTAGACTTACCAACTATCCAATTAACAAAACACACCTGATTTAATATGAGCCATTGGCGGTTTCACTATAGGTATGAACTTAACATGCATGGTTTAATCTTTAAGACAAGCATAGGACTACTGGCAGGATCAACCAGTTTGCGTGATCAAATGTGTTGCAGGAGAACTTTAACACCAGAGAGCGATAGGTCGGGTCTACTCAAGGAAATTCCTCAAACACTCTGTGTTAAGGGTCTTCACAATGCAATAGCCACTATTGTAGACCGTGTTAGTCAGAGAGATAAACCTATATTCTACGTTTTTGGCAACGTGACCTGCCCCGGAGGCCAGGAAGACTTTTCCGCCCTACGACTTTGTGAATTTTCTGGCCTTAATGACTTAATCGGTACGTATAACGCCTTGACCCACAAACAAACTCAACCCACAAACAAACTCATCTTATTGCTATAACTGTAAATTATGACTGCACTTGCGCGGTAGCCTTTAAATATTTACAACCTGCTTTCGTAGCTTTGCCTGTAATTGCCTGGGTGGAAGGCACCGGTACCAGCTTTAAAAAATAGATGTGTATAGACCATTTCAGACCGGCGCCAGCTGCTTCTCCCACCGGGCTTGCAGCCAGTTTTGTGCACAGGGCAGAATACTAGTATTGTATCAACAGAAGTAGCAGAATAGTTATGCATATGATACAAGAAAAACTATGTGATATGACGTGGTTTCTCATTTTGTTAAAACTTCGTATGGCCACAGGCTAGTGCAAGCCGGCTTGTCTGATTTTACACATGATCACCGTAGTATCTCGTGTTATTGCCTTATTTATGTGTTAGTGCATTTATATACATATACAGTGCATATTTATAAATGTTTGTGTTATTGCATTATTTATCTATGGATTATGTAAATGTTTACATAGTTATGGTTTTAATCGGACGCAAATAAGGTTTGGCAGTGCGTTCTCGCAGTGTTTTTAATTGGCCGCGCCTAAATTCAAAACAGTGTTCTCATATCAATAGGCAACTTGTTCCACAAGGGTAGCACCTGATTGTGTACTTGTGGCAGTAGAGACAATTTTTTTTGTCTCCAAAAAAGTTTTTGGTCCTTGAAGATTCGTTAAGATTCCTTGCAGATTTTTTTAGTTTTACGTAGTAGTCATGCCTAACGTGTTTTTTATTTTAGTCGCACGTGGGGTAGTTCTAACGTGCCAATACGATTACTTCGGGTTTTTAAGACCACCTGGAGGACAGAGATCATGACGTGCAATATACGGGCCCACTGAATTTCCTGATGAGTCTCGCTTACACACATGGAGAAATACCTGCAGGTTTTTTGGAAAAAGGCCTGATCGGATTGAACGTTATGCCAGAGGAAGCTATAGTTTTCATGCTAACGGGACACCTCACGGCAGCTTCTGACGTGGCAGCCAAAGCGGATGTGGGCTATATGCACTCCAAGGACCCGTACACGGTAGACAGAAGACTTACTTTCCTACAACCTATTTACATTTATCGGACGACATCCAAAAGTGTATATTAATTATTATAGAATTTGATATTTAAATACTCATAATTAGGTAATCATAAATAAGTAGCATATATGGTTTAAGAAAGGAGATGTTGCATTACCATCCACAGCCAACTCCATGTTTCATATTTGTTGCCACCAAAAGCATGTATGCAGCTTATTTTATACATTTTGCTAAACAATATAATAATTTTTGTTTCTAGAATTAAAGACATTCTTAAGAAGGTTTTTTTTTAATTCTAAGACTATTCTCCGTCCCCTACGGGCTTGGCACTTAACCTGAGGGAGGTATATCTTCAATGCACCGAGGGCCGGACATGTTAAGATATCTAAGGTTTTCCCAACAGTTCTTGTGGCAGCATGGCCGCTGGCTCTCAGCGGTATGGTTTATCATCTATTCTCAATGAGCATCGCTCAAAAAAAATTCGACCAACAACAGGGATCGAACCGGCGACACCCCGGTAGATTACAACCATGACTAGCGCACTAGTCCCCTAGACCACGCCACCACATGAATTTTTGCTTCTGCTAAGTTATTTATGTAATTGCGCTGAAAACGTAATCTTTATTAAAAAAAATCGTAATGTCGAAAATTTTGTAATAATTTTTCTGATTAGTAATTTGTTTTAATAGTAATTAAATGTAAGTGATAATACGTTGTTATGCAGCAGCGGAACAGATGTACCCTAGCAAGTTTTAATAGTAATAGTAATTAAATATAAGTGATAATACATTTGTTATATACACTAATATGCAGCAGCGGAACAGATGTACCCTATCAAGGTTTAATAGTAAAAATTTAAAAATAAGTTTTTTAAATTATGTGCAATTGCACTGAAAAACTTATTTTTTTGTTTTTTAATTGTACACTTGAACAAAAGATATCAAATATGGCTATTCCTATCAAAGTAGTAATTAGTTTTAATAGTAATTAAATATAAGTGATAATACATTTGTTATATACTCGTATACTAATATGCAGCGGCGGAACAGATATGCCCTATAAAGTTTTCATAATAATTAAATATATTAGTAATTAAATATAGGTGATACGACATTTGTTATATATACTGATATGCAGCGGCGGAACAGATATGCCCTATAAAGTTTTCATAATAATTAAATATATGTAATATTAAGTGACAATACATTTGTTATATATACCGATATGCAGCAGCGGAACAAATGCGGAACAAATATGCCCTATAAAGTTTTAATATGTAATAATACATTTGTTATTTATACTGATGTATTCGTAAACATGCTTATTCAACATTGGCGGGAGCGTATTGCCGAGTGATTGCGCCATGCCAACGCGTTCTGCTGATGTCGTAAATTGTCATTATTCCAAATTCCACAAATTCAAATTGACACTGCGCTGAGACGTGTATTATGCAATGAGCAATAACAGTGACCGCGAATGACAAAAAATTAAATAATGTTACAAATGATGTTTTAATAATAATGTTTACGATTTTGTTTGTAATCAAATAAACGTTACAACGGTTGTTTGCTGTTATAGGTCTGCGATAATCTAACGAATCCAAATTACCCAGTCTGGGTGATCGGTCTTAGCGACCATTACCTTATTGCGTACGGTCACACAGCAAACACCTTGAGAAAAGACGAAGTCGTTCTCCAACTCTATGACCATGAGAACAATATTAAGGGATCGGCAATTCTTGGTAAGGTTTTTTTTGTGTTCAAAAATAAATCTTTTGCACGCCTGAGCCCATACTACCACGCAGATGCACAAAATAATAATAATAATATTTTTTTTGGAACAAGGGTTTATTTTATCAATATGTACATGTATCACAACTATCAATATATTACTTATATAATATCTACAATATTGCTTATATTATTCTTATGGCTTGAGTGTCGGTGACCACTCAACATCATCTTGGCGTTGCCTCTCTGTAATTCTAATGACACTCTCTGTCGGAGGAAAGCGGTCGATTTTGGCTCCGCTGTGGCCTCTAAGAGCTTCTTCCCAAGCTCCTTTGTCAGTTTGAGTGCACACTTGCCCCAAACGCCAGATGACTCGAGGCCGAACGCCATTACAACGTGGTCCTCAAGGAGATGCGCATATAGGCGCCGTTTGTGCATCTCCCATTGGTGGATAATGTTGCCGACGCCCGCGTTGGCTAGTGCACGATAGCCGAGAGCGTACGTGTCGGAGACGGTGACGTCCCATGCCAGCGGCCAATTGCGGTCCTAGTCTCGGCTGGTAAGGCCGTCCGGTCGACGCTTGTCGTCGCTTTGTAGTCCACCAGGCTCCAGTGTGACGCGGTAGCCGGCTTGTCTGAAAGCGCGCCCGAGGATGTCATTTATGGCATCGTGGCGGCCCTGCGTAAGCCCAGCCAGCTTAGTGCAACTAAGTCGATGCAGGCCACGTTCATCCACCGTTCCACCACACGGGCATGCCTCTAGACTCAAACATGGCAATGCCAAGTCTGAGGCCACTGGCGGCACGGAAGTGGTCATCAGCCAGCTTACTGCCGACTAGCTCGGACGGAAACACGTCAAGCCACGCTCTGGCAGCGTCGGATGAAACCGCTTTCAGTCTAATGCCGTCTATATCTAACTCACAGGCAGACAGAAGAGCTAAGTGGGTAGCCTGAGTGGCGATTTGGTCCCACCCCTTCTGCCTAGAGACCTGTTCCTCAGATGGACGACGAGACTGACGCGCATCCCAGATCCGAGCGGCGTTTTGTTGGTGGCTGATGAGTCCGCCGGCAGTAGCGGCCACTGCAGAGGCGCAGCTGTGCGACGAAGCAAGGAAAGCGGGTAAGGCAAGGTCCGTGGCCGAACGAATGCCCATTCCACCCAGCCGGACCGGTAAGCTTGCCTGCGTCCATGTCTTATCATCAAGCGTTAGGTCAAGGATGTTTTCCAAGGCTCTCCTCACCTGGTCGTCGAGGTTCAGAGTTTCTGACGGTAGAAGGAAGACAGGTGAGGTCCGTAGTACATACAGGACTTTTTGCACTCCCATTGCGTGCCGGAGCAGGAAGTAGGCTTGATGTTTACCGAGATGGCCCAGTCTCTGGTAAAGCCGAAAGTTGTTCTCCCTTCTCGGCTAGTATCGGACCGATCATGCCGGGAAACACCGCCGTACCCCGCAGGTCCAAATCACATCGATCCTTTACAAGGATGCCCGGGAGGTTGCTGTTAAATTCAGCGATCACCTGCTGTCTCTTCGTCCTCAAAACCCTGTAGAAATAATAATAATAATAATAATAATAATAATATATTATTAATCATCATCACATGCTCTTCAGACGGAGAATCTTTCACTATCCAGGGCCTAATAATTAATAAATAATAATATATTATTAATCATCATCACATGCTCTTCAGACGGAGAATCTTTCACTATCCAGGGCCGATTCAATCGCATTGACGAGATCAAGCGAGCCCTCGTGGTATAGAAAACTGTTAATCATCAAGAAAAACTTGCGTGGAAAGTGAGTGACAATACATTTGTTATATACGAGATGTGTTCAAAAAGTATCGCGACTTTTGAATTTTCGCGGGTTACGTATATTCGAATTTCGATTTTTTGTGGCGTTATGTTGGTACTCATGTCTCTCACTTATGCCGACAAGCTCGGCCATTTTGAATGTTCACTTAATTGTTGACAGCTGCTTTGCTTGCACGTGTTTTGGATCGTCTTCGATTTTTACCTATTCAAAAAAATGGATCAAAGAACCTGTATCAAATTTTGTGTGAAAAACGAAATTAAGTGCGCGGACGCATTCCGAATGTTGACTGTGGCATACGGAGAAGCTACCTTGGACCGAAGCAACGTTTATCGGTGGTACAAAATGTTCTCAGAAGGCCGAGAAGATGTGAACGACGAAGAGCGTGCCGGACGCCCGAGCACTTCAACAACAGACGAAAAAATTAATGAAGTGGAGAAAATGGTATTGGCCAATCGTCGAATCACCGTTAGAGAAGTTGCTGAGGACCTAAACATATCGATTGGCTCGTGCCATTCGATTTTTATCAATGATTTGGGCATGAGACGGGTCGCCGCGAAATTCGTTACAAAATTGCTCAATTGCGACCAAAAACAGCATCGCATGAACATTGCTAATGAGATGTTGGACTCTGTCCGCGACGACCCAAATTTGCTCCAGAGGGTCATAACTGGTGACGAATCGTGGGTTTATGGTTATGACGTGGAAACAAAAGTTCAATCATCTCAATGGAAGCTGCCGCACGAACCAAGACCGAAAAAAGCGCGCCAAGTTCGGTCGAATGTGAAAGATTTGCTGACAGTTTTCTTCGATTGCAGGGGCGTGGTGCATCATGAGTTCTTGCCACAGTGTAGAACGGTCAATAAGGAATATTACCTGCAAGTTATGCGCAATTTGCGCGAAGCAATCCGCCAGAAACGCCCGGATTTGTGGAAGAACAAAAATTGGCTTTTGCACCACGATAACGCCCCTGCTCACACATCGTTGCTTGTGCGCGAGTTTTTGGCCAAAAACAACACACTAATGATGCCGCAGCCACTGTATTCCCCAGATCTGCCCCCTGTGACTTTTTCTTGTTCCCTAAACTGAAGAGGCCCATGAAAGGACGACGTTACGCTACGCTTGACGAGATAAAGACGGCATCGAAGGAGGAGCTGAACAAGATAAAAAAAAAGGTTTTTTGAAGTGCTTCGAAGATTGGAAAAACCGTTGGCACAAGTGTATAATATCTCATGGGGATTACTTTGAAGGGGACAAAATAGATATTCATGAATAAATGAATAATTTTTGAAAAAACACAAAAGTCGTGATACTTTTTGAACATACCTCGTATACTGATATGCAGCAGCGGAACAAATATGCCCTACAAAGTTTACAAATATGCCCTATAAAGTTTTAATAGCAATTAAATATATGTAATAATACATTTGTTGTATATACTGATACGCAGCAGCGGAACAGATCAATATATACGCTTCGAATGCGTATTCGTAAACATACTCGTGCAATACTGGCGGGAGCGTATTGCCGAGTGATTGCGCCATGCCAACGCGTTCTGCTGATGTCGTAAATTGTCATTATCTAGATTCCACAAATTCAAACCGACACTGCGCTGAGACGCTGAGTATTATGCAATGAGCAATAACAGTGACCGCGAATAGCAATGCCGAACTTACAATACTGTTACAAATGATGTTTTACTAATGTTTACGATTTTGTTGGTAATCAAATAAACGTTACTACGGTTGTTTGCTGTTATAGGTTGCCGATGGACTAACGAATCCAAATTACCCAGTCTGGGCGGTCGGTCTTAGCGACCATTACCTTATTGCGTTCGGTACCTCAACAAACACCTTGAGACAAAGGTAACTCTTTAAAACTCTATGACCAAGAGAAAAATATAAGGGATTGGCAACCTTTGGTAAGAATTATCTTTTTTTATGTGTTCAAAATATCTTTTGCACGCCGGAGCCCATACTACCACGCAGATGCACAAAATAATATTAATCATCACATGCTCTTCAGACGGACCTCTTGTCACTATCCAGGGCGAATTCAATCGCATTGACGAGATCAAGCAAGCCCTCAACTCGTGGTATGAAAAAATACAACAGATCCAAATAGGTAAAGTTTACTCATGTGGACAGTAGACACGCTAATGATAGGTCCTAGAGCAGCGTTAGTGCAGGTGGTGGTGCGCCACAGGAAATTTTACAATATTTACAATATTTAATATTGTAAAAATTGTTTGTTGTTTGGCAATTATGTATTTAATAATTTTACTTATCTAAATGGTATATAATCTTGTTTGCCAGGAGCGGGGACTTTCCGGACGACTGCATCGATGCATAACCACAGATATAACACTACTAAATACTGTGGTGGTTCACGCCGGACCGTTCTCTGTAATCCGGGCCCTGGAAGGATTTGTGCTAGTCACCCATGTGAGACACCCTACTAAATAAATTCGTTAAAGCCAGATTGCTATCTGCCCCCATATTCTTCTTCGCTAGTTCGCTAGAGAACTGTATCCTAGAGAGGACTGATAACGTGATTTATAACACGCGTGCAATATTAGGTAAAGTTAGATGGTTAACACGGCACAAACAAATTCCGAGCCGTATAAAATTACAGGTTATTTAAATGTACTATAAAAAACCTAATAAGCCCGAACAGACTTACCCCCCCCCCGAAGGGTGGCTCGGCCCACCCCACTCCAGAGCAGGGGTTCCCTACCGCTGCAAAGGGCAGCAGCGGAGCCAGATGGTACTCTCATCGGGAGGTCTCGAAAAAAAGAAAAAAAAGGCATTTTTTGCCGTGCTTTCTTTTTTAAATTTTAGCTCTCGGGACCCAATGCCCCCTTAATCGTTCCTCTCCTTCGGAGAAGTATTTCCCACTGTTCCAATCCCTCTTATAAATTATTTTTCCTCTTCTATTGTCATACACTTACCTGTATTGCTATTGCCTCTTCCTGTCTTTTCTGTTTTTGTAAATCTTGTCCCATCCTGTATGTCCTATCCTGTATCTAGCGAAACCACAGCCAAGGGAACGGGCTTGGATTGAACGGCGGGGAAAGAAGACCCTGTTGAGCTTGACTCTAGTCTGACTTTGTGAAGAGACATAGGAGGTGTAGCATAAGTGGGAGACTTGTCATTAATGAAATACCACTACTCCTATTGTTTCTATACTTACTCAATAAGTAAATATGGTCTTCCCATGTTTTAGACAAAAGCATAGTTATTTGTGTGATTTATATTGAGGACATAGTCAGGTGGGGAGTTTGACTGGGGCGGAAAGTCTGCTTTCTAACGTTTCTCTCTGAATGCTCACTCCTTGACCCCGGAAAATTCTAATTCGGGGCTCGCATTTGGGGTGCGCTGCCCCGATTGCACTGACTGAGCACCAAGTTTGCGTCGCCCCTTAGTGCTCAGTTCCCCTACATCCCACTTGCAAATTGACTACTTTTAATTGAAATTGGCTCAACATTGTGTTAATCAAACGTCCTCTTGCCAATTCGCAGTGTGGCTAGTACAGCATTTGCCTCCCATCGAAGACTATGGGCTTTGTTGGTTGTCCCCCCACTCCCAAGTACTAGTAGTTCGCCGAGCAATTGCATTACCTTTCTGTTGACTGCCCTGCACTTATATCAATAGCCTTGTCTAACATCCACTACCAATAGAGAACACATTGTCAACACTACGTCTCGCTGTTTGTAAAAGCCTTGCACCTGTGTGCCGATCTCATTTAACCCTTCCATTTTACGGGCCTGAAAAACATCTACCAATGAAGCACCAGTTTGTGTTTCACATTAACAATCATTTTAGTATCCTGCTTGGTTGCTGCCACAATATCTCGCCTTTTGGTCTCTCAGATAAATAAAATACCCCCCCCCCCCGTAGCTACCCGGTGCATTTGTTTCTTTATGCTGCTTAGGTTTAAATCTCCAGCAATTGCAACCCGTTGTCCCACTGGTTCAAAAACTACTGCATCCTTTGGTTCTTTAAACATTGTGTTGTCGCAGCGGTTGTAGTTGCTGCCGCAGCGAGGGCTAATGTGACTCGCGAGTCTGGCAGTTCGAGTCTTCCGGCGGTGTTGTTGCCGTCACGTGATGCCATCGTTATCTTGGTCCACAGCGGAGGTAAGATGAAAAGTTTCGTATGTGAACGATGGCGCGATTTTACGCAGATGTTGTTGTTAAAATCGCTACAATGAAGCGGTCTAGACCATCATTCTGTTTATCTCAATTCAGGGAGCACTATATCATATCTCGTCATTTACTGTATTTATGCTAAATAGCGTCGAAAGTTAGTAGTGTCGGTCTAAGATATATTTGTGGTAAGTAGAGGGAAGACTAGCGTCAGACAGATTAATTGCTGCCTCTTCGATTCAGTGAAGTTAAAGCATCTATCACAAGTATATAGTAGGTAGGTAAATAGTCAAATTAAAATATAGTGGTTTAAAAGCACGATATAGCTGCCCAATATATCGTTGCCTATCATATATATGCACTGTCTGGGTTTTGTAGCCAGTGCATACACTATACCTATAGTTAAGATTAGTGAAATATAATTAGGGCCGCTATGTTTCACTACAACTATATAGATGGACTCATTTTACCTTAAGAACCGGCACAGTCACTTCCATTTAAAAACGCTAAAATAAAGGCCTACGCTAAAGTGCACATTAAATAGGCCCTTCCTTACGGTAACATGCGCATAAGATAGGCCCTTCCTGTAACTTCAATTACACTCTCTGTCGAAGGAACAGGGTTTATCTTGGCTCCGCTATAGACTTAAAAAGCTTCTTCTTAAGCTATTCTGTTAGTCTTGAGTGTATGTTTTCCCGAAAGAATATGTGTCTGAGAGAGTGACGCCCCACGCCAGTGACCAATTAAGATTTCCAGTCTCGGCTGGTAAAGCCATCCGGTCGAAGCCTATCGTGCCATGAAGTCTACTAAGCTCCAGTGTAGCGTAATAGCCAGCCAATAATGCGCACGATGTCACTGATGGCACCGTGGCGGCCCTGCATGGGCCCGGCCGTGCGCAGGTCGCATTTATCTGCCATTCCACCACATGTCCCTCTCTCTCAAATATGGACGGCAATGCAAGTCTGACGCCACTGGCGGCACAAATATATATATATATATATATATATGAAGTCGCGCGCCAGCAGACCACGCCGGAAAGAGTCATAGTTACTCCCGCCTATATAAATATATATACTCCTGTCATATATATATTTTATTATTTCGCAATAACATTGCATTTCAAAATGTTACACAATTACAATACCGTTCATTATATACAATTTAAACACTTTAGCGACCGTCCCACCGGGCGAAAAAGTGCAGACCGCCGATGGGTCTGACAGCTCGCTACGTGGTATTAAGCGCATATTTGCGAGCAGAACCGGCAACGACATTGATCGCTACTTGGTAAAATCCTTGGGTCAAACATACCAAATGATGATAGCCATGCACAGTGTACTTCGTGTACACGTGCCGTCTAGTGCATGCCATTCAATCTCAAAACTCCGTGGCGAGGTACACATCCAACTGCGCAATTTCTGCCGAGACCTGGGTCACTTTTCCCTTCCACTCCACAAAAAATGCTGAAGTGGTCCTGTGAAGTGGTCCTGTAATATGTGACCTAAGCCTGACTCTGATGTTTCCACTGCCGGCCCGCAATCTGCCAGCAGGTACACGAAGCGGCTTCTTGTCGTCCACGGCAAGCAAAGAACCCGCTTCATATATATTGTGAAACATCTCTAGCTGCGCAAAATTTGCCGCTGAGAGACGGTCCTACACCCCGCCAAGGCTGAAGCTCAAGATTGGCACAATCTTAACCCTTACGGTAAAGGTAACTTTCTACGTCGCTGACAATTCGGACAAATGGCACCGCGATCCCGGTGGGCCACTACGATGTCATCCGCAAACATGACGACGACGGCGTTTCTAAACTCCTCCTGCACGTAACATGCTAGGTCTGCGATGAGCAAAGAGAATGCCAGGCAACTGAGAGGGTCCCCTAGATAAGTCCCTACGTTTGACTCAGCTGCAAGGTGTCCTCGCCCTTTACGTTTACTTCAAGGCGGTTTTTAGCAAAGAAGCTGGAGAGCACTCGTAGAAACGAACCACCCACCCCAGCATGCCGAAATGAATCGACTAGTAGTTGACGGGGAGCTCTGTCGAAGGCCTTGACACGATCAATAAATACGGCGTACAAGTGACTCCAAGGCACAGCCAACACCCCTTCAATTTCCGACTAAAGTAAGTGGATCGCGTGCTGTGTACCTCGACCCTTCCTGAATCCGAACTGTTCCGGAGGTAGGGCCTTCTCTATAGTTGGAAGCGCCCTTGAGATGATCAACTTAGTAAAGATTTCCTTTTGAGAGTGCGTTCCGACGGATACTCCGGTAGAGATTTGAATTGTCTACATTGTCACCGTTTTTGCCCTTGAATAGCAGAGTAAGCCTGGCCTCGTGCCAAATTTGGGATATGTGTCCCCCGCAGAGTATCTGATTAAACAGCTTACAAAGCTCCCCTGCTAAAACGTCGGACGACTCAGCCCAATGTTCGTAATAGATCCCATCAGGGTCGAGCCCGGTGGCGTGGTGGCTAAAGTCTGCGCCTCGCGGCCGGAGGAGACACATAGGTGCGCGGGTTCGAGCCCCAGCGTTGCACATTTCTATTTATGGACGGCGAATTCGTGTGGTGCTGCTCCAGATTGCGCGGTTGCTCAATACCTGGGTTAAACGCGGAGGCGTTTGCATTAAACAGAAGGGCAGTAAAGTGCTGCCGCAACTGCCCCTTTGTCATGCTGTGCATGTTTTGTTCAGCCGGCAAACAATGTAGGCATGGGGTTCGCGCTCAGCTTTCTCAAGCAAACGAAACTCCTCCTCTTCATCAAACCAGCGCTTATTTTCCACAAGCAGTTTTCTGTAGGTTGCTCTATGTTGGCCATAGAGCGCCCTACAATCAGCAACTATCTGGGGGTCGGGGTGTAGAGCCCGTGCTCGGCTCACGAGCCCCAAGACTTCCCGACGTTTTAAGTAGCAGGCCTCTGTAAACCAGGGCCGCGCCCGTCTTTGTCTGTACTTCTTCTTGGCTACAGCCGCCGTTAGAGTGGCCTCCAAAGCGTGGTTGCTTTACTCGATGTTAGAAGTTGATCTCAGCAGTTTTAGCTCGCGCGTCAATACAAGCAAATCTAGTGGCCTAGACCAGTACATTGTCGGCTGCCGACGCGGGGCGCGTTTTTGGCCAGGCACACACAGAGATGCAGCACCGACAGGTGCTTTTGTGCTGGAATATTAAGTATCTCACGTCCTTGAAATTCCGTCGGATGTTGAAGGTTGTGAAACAAAATGTCGATAGTGCTTCTTCTACTTTGGCAAACGTACGTGAATTTATCACGCTCATTTGCGCAATGCAGGCCTCTCTACTGGTCTTTCCCGCTTTCCGTCTGGAAGACTTGCTAGCAGATGGAAACCTCCTTCCGCATAAGTCTCCGTCAAGAGTACAATGTCCGCATCAGCAAACAAACGTTATAGTGCTAGCTGTAAAGCCCTAGATAAACTTTCGCAATTCCAAGGCAAACATTTACAGCTGCGAGCAGCATGCAGCTGTCTTGGCAGCAGGCGTCATTGCTGTCTAGCTGTTAAACCATGCCCGTCAGTAAACTCTTCGCATACCCTAGTCTGGGCCGGTGGAGCCCCCAGCCAGCGCCGAAAACTTACGCCTTTCGGCCAGAAGGCGCTATTCGAAACTTCACTATCACCAAAGGCCACGCAGAAGACTGAGTCTGGCCGGGAAACTATTAAGTTTCCAAATAGCACGCACTACAGTATGTCTCCCGGTTAGCCAACCACGCAGCTGTTCTGTCGACGTTGTTCGGCTGAAGCCATCCAAACGGAGAGCTGTCATAGGTAGCACACGGTTTTTACAGTGTTAGCTCACCTAGGTCTACGACTGCACTTCCTGCCTGAAGGGGACGGTGCTTTTTATCGCGCTAGTTTTGCATTCTTCCACTGTCGTTCGCTTGTGTATCTGGGAGAGATCGCCCTGCGTCGGCCCCAGGCGTCATCCTGCTTCTGGCTGTTGCTGGCCAATCCGCCACTCTCACTCGCGAGCTTCCTCTTCGTTTTGCTTTGTCTCTCTACCAGCTGAAAGCCTTCGCTGTCCAGCTGATCTACCTTGGCTGTTTTTGTACAGTCCATTGTCTCTACAGCCTGGTCGCGCGGTTGCAGCGGACTCTTGCAACCGCGCGACCAGGCTGTAGAGCTTCGACCGCTGCTGCGGTTTCTGTTCTCGGTGTCTCTGCTGTCCCTGGCACTGTTGTTGCTGTTGGTCTTGTTTACCAACAGTACGGGTGACGGTGGACGCATATGAGATGTTCGAACCAATTATGAGCTTGGCGGGAACATTTAAGGTTCCGCCAATGTCTTGTGCCACTTTGTTATGTGCCACCTTCTTTTTAGTTTCGTTCTTCACTCCCGATGTGCTTACGTTGTTCCCGGTGGCACGGGGACGAAACTGGGAGACAACTTGTTCAAGCTCCGACATCAGATTGTATTTGCCGCCGCAAGGCGGCTAATCCGCTCCAGGATCTCAAGCATGGCCTCGTTTGAGCGGGTGCCTTCCAGTTCCGGACATCCTGGGCACCTAGCGGGGTTGTTTAGCGGGGTTGTTTGCCCCTACATCGGTGCGCGGTGATAAGTCCTTCATATAAGTTACACCCACAAGACAAGTAGGACACTGGGTCCACTCACACGAGCTCTTTATCACGGAGCTACATACAAAACACAGCGCACTGCTGGGCGCTTCTGTTAATGTTAACATATATGTCATTTTTTATTCATACATTTAAAATTGTAACACAGTGCGTTTTTTTTATATAAGCGTATAGAATGCAATATTGGTAGCTGACGCTTACTTTCGTTATAGCAAAGGGCACACAGCAATAAAACGTTTCTAGCTAAATATGCTTCAAAGGTTGTTCTTTGCGACAGCCTTCTGAGTGACACCATTAACTTTGACTTTCAGCAATGTAATGAAAGATATGTAATAAAAAAAGGAGCCTGTGTTAAATGCGCTTTCATAAGCTTGCTTAGCATCATGTCGTTTGTTATTTCTTAGATTCAGACCAGTAGTAAATCCCTTATTAGAGAGTGTCGTATATAATAAGTTCGCTAGCAGTAGCGGCCACTGCGATTGTGCAGCTATGTGAAGAGGCCATCCATAGCCGAGAGACTGCCTATTCCACTCAGCCAGACTAATAGGCTTGCCTGCGTCTATGCCTTATCCTCGAGCGTCACTCTCCTTTTTGGGCCGATCATGTCGGGGAACACCGCCGTACCCAGCAGGTCCAACTCGCACCGGGTTTTTTTCAGGCTGCCCGGAAGCTTGCTGTTAAACTCAGCAATCACCTGCTGTCCCTCTTATCTTCGAAACCCTGTATGAATAGCTTCCAATAGAAGGGACATATCGTCGAGGTAGTATAGGGGATCCTGGATGTCACCTGCTTGACGTATAGATGCAAAAGTAGACTAATCGCAAGAAAACCATTTTGTATCCCTGTTAACAACCGGCTAATAACGTGATTTTAACCTTACATTAGGGAAGTCGGCCTGCAAGTAGATTTTTTAATTTAATAGGAAAAGCAGGGTCTTTTTTTGTGGCTAGTCTAAGAGTGCGGTATATCCCGGTGTTTACTTCGGACCGGTAAGCCACCTGCCCTATATGATGCTTCTCACAACCTCCGGAACTTGCCCGTTACGTATGATGTTGCATACCTTGGTGAATGTGGCCACCACATCGTCGTGGTCTCCGTTGGCAGAATTAAAACGTTTTCGATGGTCGAGCATGAGGCAGTCTCCCGCCGCACCAGAAGACAAAATACGAAATACCTTGCCGACATCCTTGCTCGAGCATGACTCGACCGTTGATAAGCCGATACGTGGTGGTGGCACTACGTCCCCAGCAGCAGCACATGGGTGCCATGCCATTATCTGACTAATTGAGTTTTTCGTTACGGGCGAAAGAGGTTTTGAAGCGAGGGTAAGCAATGCCGTCTAGAAGGAAAAGCCCGTGCAGAGGGATTCTCGCTCCCTTTGGAATCCTGCGCAGCATCTTGCTTGTCATCTTGGCATTGGCGAGCAGTCGGTGAAGAGGGGGGGGGTAGAGAAAAAGGTGGCTGGTGTTGCCTGCTGTTTCTTCTGTAAAACAAAGCAGTTGCTAGCCTTGCTGTGGTTGTTAACTTTTTATGCCTTGACGCTCCAAAAGAAAACGCAGCTTTCATTGTCGGCGCAAAGCGTTTTTGAAATCATGTTTGACGCATTTTGTAGATAAGACGTTCTAACTTCAACATTTTCGTTAAGCGTTAAGCAGCAAGTAAATAATACCTTATTGTGATGTGAAGTGTTGCAGCTTTTTATGGGTCAGTTGCGGCCGCTGAAGGAGCAAATGTGTTGAAGGGAGGAGATCTTAAGCCTTAGTCTATTATTGGCGTGGCAAAAAGTGAGCGAGAGTCATGTTCGGTGTGCAATCAGATACAGACAAGGTCTTCTTGTCACTTGTTCGTGTTCTTGCGCTCAAAAAACTAGGTTCAGTTTTACGCGACATGGACAACCGACTTGACATTTACATTTAGACACAGAAGCTAGTTTAGTTAACACCACATAACTAACTCGCATAGAGAGCAGCATCCACGACTAAACACAAATACAATATGGAAATGTATGGAATGATGATCAGAGTTTATGGCAGCGGGAAAAAACTAATTTCAATTTGATTAAAGTCAGTAAGAAAAAGTGTAGACCCATACAAGTGAGTAAGCAGGTGGCTTAACTGGGATAGTCCATTAGTCTAACAGCAAACCCTACATGCTGTTTCCATAACCGACGACACCCAGTACGGGTTTCGCAAAGGTCACTCAACAATCGGCGCTATAAAGCAAATCCCGACGCAGGCCAAATTCCTCTACATAACCCCCGCCTAGAAAAAGAGGCGTTTGCCTACTTTTCGAGAATAATTGGTTTACACTCAGTATCGGCGATCCCAACGACGACGAAAAGAGAACCACTTCGGTTGGCGAAACGGTACACTCTCGCCTGCAAAGGTACTGTACTTAGTAGCCCTCTCTTCCAGATACTAGTTGGGGTCGCGCTTCTTGAGGACAGACGGAGCAGGTTGGAATTTGTTTTGCTTTTACTTCTCGATCACTAGGCTAATACACGCGGGAGCCGCCAGTCTTGGTTCCGGCGATTGGGGGCCGCTATGTTGATTTTTAAGATTTTCCGTAAGGCTTACTGCCCGTGTACGGTGTTTTTTCATGTCATGGCTAATTTTAATCCGCTCCGGCATTTACCTTGTCTAAATTGGAAACTATGCAAACCACTACTCCGTCTTGCTCGGTGAGTATTAGTCGGAGAGAGTTGGTCAGTAAGAAGTGGAAAAAGTTGGAGGCGAGGGGCGGAGCGGGAAGTGGCGAGAAGTGGAGAAAAGCCGGCGTAGAAGGAAGAAAGCTGGCTCAAGAGGCGTCACGGGGATGGAGTGATTATTTGCTGCTCAACAACGGGTGAAGAATAATCACTAGCCAGGAAATAGTTGGGAGGGTGATATATATATATATATATATATATATATATATATATATTATAATACATGAATATATATTGTATGGCATGCTATGGTATAGTATATTATATAGTAACAATGTTATGTATATGGTATATTACGGTATATTATATGTATGATATATTATATGGAAATATATTAATTATTTGCAATAAACATTAAGGGGATGGACGGGGAGGACAAAGCGGAGACGCGGGGCGTCGACGGGAATAGGAAGAAGATGGCTATTGATTCTCCAGGAAGGGGAGAAGCCGCCAAGTGTGCCAGGAACGGGGAGGCTATGAGAGAAAAGCAGCTCCAAGAGGTCCTTCAAGTGATGCGGCAACACATTGGGCTTAATCTGTGTAAGACCAGTCATACGAAAATCGAGCTCAAGGAGCTATCTCAACAGCTCCCCAGAACCCAGGAACGTCTCGAAGTCGAAACTCGACGAACAAAAAAGTGCTGACTGAGGGAGAAGCTCGAGGGTCTAAAAAAAAAGAGGGGAACAGAGTACACGGAGATTAAAAATAGTATAGAAAGGACTAGCACTCCGGAAGAGCTGGTGAGAGCTGTCAAGGGACACTGGCCTGAGAGGTTGATTAAACACTTGAAGGCCACTACTGACGCCCTTACCACTTGAGACTTTAATAGAGGGGCTGGCGGCACAATTTCCCACTCTCGCAGCGGAGGAACCAAGCGGCCTCTCAACGGTACTTGGTGGTGGGAGTGATAAACCCAGAAGAAAAACTAGGGATCACGACCCTGGGGGTGCTCCAAACTGTCGTGGGAAAAGCGCTGGGGATGGTTGACAGGGAGAAACCCCCGCGGGTGCAAGGAAGTTTTGCACACAGACGTTTCTACAAACTCTGGAAATCTGCTGCCGTAAAGCCGGCGACAGCAGCGGCCTTCTAGAGATTTGCTCGAGAAAAACATGGAATACCGGAACCAAACCGGAGGCTACCACCCGGGCGGAGCAGGGAGCAAGGAGCACCCTCAGGGTTAAAGTCGAAGAAGGAAAAACCTTTGCCGACACTCTCCGGTGTGTTAGAGAACATGTCAGGCAGCAGGACGGCGCCGGGATAACGGTTAGGATGGTAGTTAAAAGCACGGTGGGTGACCTTCTTGTCACTTGTTCGTGTTCTTGCGCTCAAAAAACTAGGTTCAGTTTTACGCGACATGGACAACCGACTTGACATTTACATTTAGACACAGAAGCTAGTTTAGTTAACACCACATAACTAACTCGCATAGAGAGCAGCATCCACGACTAAACACAAATACAATATGGAAATGTATGGAATGATGATCAGAGTTTATGGCAGCGGGAAAAAACTAATTTCAATTTGATTAAAGTCAGTAAGAAAAAGTGTAGACCCATACAAGTGAGTAAGCAGGTGGCTTAACTGGGATAGTCCATTAGTCTAACAGCAAACCCTACATGCTGTTTCCATAACCGACGACACCCAGTACGGGTTTCGCAAAGGTCACTCAACAATCGGCGCTATAAAGCAAATCCCGACGCAGGCCAAATTCCTCTACATAACCCCCGCCTAGAAAAAGAGGCGTTTGCCTACTTTTCGAGAATAATTGGTTTACACTCAGTATCGGCGATCCCAACGACGACGAAAAGAGAACCACTTCGGTTGGCGAAACGGTACACTCTCGCCTGCAAAGGTACTGTACTTAGTAGCCCTCTCTTCCAGATACTAGTTGGGGTCGCGCTTCTTGAGGACAGACGGAGCAGGTTGGAATTTGTTTTGCTTTTACTTCTCGATCACTAGGCTAATACACGCGGGAGCCGCCAGTCTTGGTTCCGGCGATTGGGGGCCGCTATGTTGATTTTTAAGATTTTCCGTAAGGCTTACTGCCCGTGTACGGTGTTTTTTCATGTCATGGCTAATTTTAATCCGCTCCGGCATTTACCTTGTCTAAATTGGAAACTATGCAAACCACTACTCCGTCTTGCTCGGTGAGTATTAGTCGGAGAGAGTTGGTCAGTAAGAAGTGGAAAAAGTTGGAGGCGAGGGGCGGAGCGGGAAGTGGCGAGAAGTGGAGAAAAGCCGGCGTAGAAGGAAGAAAGCTGGCTCAAGAGGCGTCACGGGGATGGAGTGATTATTTGCTGCTCAACAACGGGTGAAGAATAATCACTAGCCAGGAAATAGTTGGGAGGGTGATATATATATATATATATATATATATATATATATATTATAATACATGAATATATATTGTATGGCATGCTATGGTATAGTATATTATATAGTAACAATGTTATGTATATGGTATATTACGGTATATTATATGTATGATATATTATATGGAAATATATTAATTATTTGCAATAAACATTAAGGGGATGGACGGGGAGGACAAAGCGGAGACGCGGGGCGTCGACGGGAATAGGAAGAAGATGGCTATTGATTCTCCAGGAAGGGGAGAAGCCGCCAAGTGTGCCAGGAACGGGGAGGCTATGAGAGAAAAGCAGCTCCAAGAGGTCCTTCAAGTGATGCGGCAACACATTGGGCTTAATCTGTGTAAGACCAGTCATACGAAAATCGAGCTCAAGGAGCTATCTCAACAGCTCCCCAGAACCCAGGAACGTCTCGAAGTCGAAACTCGACGAACAAAAAAGTGCTGACTGAGGGAGAAGCTCGAGGGTCTAAAAAAAAAGAGGGGAACAGAGTACACGGAGATTAAAAATAGTATAGAAAGGACTAGCACTCCGGAAGAGCTGGTGAGAGCTGTCAAGGGACACTGGCCTGAGAGGTTGATTAAACACTTGAAGGCCACTACTGACGCCCTTACCACTTGAGACTTTAATAGAGGGGCTGGCGGCACAATTTCCCACTCTCGCAGCGGAGGAACCAAGCGGCCTCTCAACGGTACTTGGTGGTGGGAGTGATAAACCCAGAAGAAAAACTAGGGATCACGACCCTGGGGGTGCTCCAAACTGTCGTGGGAAAAGCGCTGGGGATGGTTGACAGGGAGAAACCCCCGCGGGTGCAAGGAAGTTTTGCACACAGACGTTTCTACAAACTCTGGAAATCTGCTGCCGTAAAGCCGGCGACAGCAGCGGCCTTCTAGAGATTTGCTCGAGAAAAACATGGAATACCGGAACCAAACCGGAGGCTACCACCCGGGCGGAGCAGGGAGCAAGGAGCACCCTCAGGGTTAAAGTCGAAGAAGGAAAAACCTTTGCCGACACTCTCCGGTGTGTTAGAGAACATGTCAGGCAGCAGGACGGCGCCGGGATAACGGTTAGGATGGTAGTTAAAAGCACGGTGGGTGACCTTATCATTAGAATAGAGGAGAGTAAAAAGGGCGCGGGAGAGTGGCGGCGGCCATTCGGGACTCTGCAAAGATGAAGGCCGACTGCCGAGAGCTTAACCAGGGGCAGACCATCGCCCTGTGGGGGATTGACCAACTTCCGGACGGGTAGCAGGTCGAAAGAGAACTGCAGAAGGTGTTGCAACTTTTGGCCGGCGCCAAGATCAGAGCTGCCGAGCCAAGGCTCGGAAGAGCGGACGTTTGGTACGCACTGGTTACGGCGTCCCCGGCGGCGGCAAGAGCCATATGCTCCCACAAGACCTTTAAGCTGGGCTCGAGATGCTGCAGACTTAAGGAGTGGATTAGGCTCCCCAACTGCTACAAGTGTCATAGGCCGGGCCATAAGGCCCAAGACTGCAAAGCAGAGAGCCAGATGCCTCGGGTATGCCACAAATGTGGTGAACCTGACCACCTGGTAGCCAATTGCAACGCAACGACACCAAAGTGTCTGGTCTGCGGATTAGAGGGGCACCAAGCGGATAGGATGTCTTGCCCGCCCTATAGGGAGCAAGTCGAGCAGCGGCGGGACGTTCGAAGGGGCGTCGCCAAAGGACAGGGAGATGGCAACGAGACCCAAAAAGAAGCCCAGTTAATAGAGAGGAGCAATAAAAAAGGGAATACAGACAAGGGGCTAAGAATAAGAAGACAACCGTTACCCCGACAGGGGACGAAAAAGTTGAATGGAACTTAGTAGGTAGGTACCCTTCATCCGACCCATATTAAAGATACTTCAGGTTAACCTTAACCGCTGTAGGGCGACGCATGATATGCTTGATGAGATAGCTCGCAGAGAGTCCAAGGGCCTCTGCCTGCTCTCTGAGCCCAACATAGCGATCACCAAGCGGAAGGCAGACTGGGTATCTGACGCAGAGGCGGATACCGCAATCTGATGGACGGGCTCCAAGAGAAACCTTGCGATTAGGGGGCAGAGGGTCTGGCGGGGTTCTCCTGGCTGAGGATTGACCAGGAAGGGGTCTTCCATAGCTGCTACTTCTCTCACAACAGGGAGGAAGGAGGGGAAATTCGAGGAATTTCTTAAGGAACTTGCCCAGAGCGCGGGGGTACATGCAGGTAAAAGGGTAGTGATCACCGGGGATTTTAACGCGGCCAGAATAGCATGGGGTAACCAGACCACATCTAGACGGGCACAAACTCTACAGGAGTGGACAGCTGAAAAGAGTATGATGGTTCTTAATGGCGGAAGGGTCCCCACCTTTTCCAAAGGGAGCCAGACGGCCCTCATTGATCTAACAATGGTCAATGAGGGTGAGGGAGACTGAGAAGACCATGAGTAACCACAGATACATCTGTTTTACCATTAGTACCCACGAGGTGGCCCTCACCCAGGCCCCTAGAAAGAGATGGCAAATGCGGAAACTCGACGCCAAGATTCTAGTGGCTGAAATAGACAAGTTTCGAAAACGACTAAGAGACACGATGGGGCAAGATAACAAATAATCAATATACTCTCTACAGCATGCGAGAAACCACCACGGAAGCCGTGACCCTCCCAACTACTGGTGGAACAAAGAGAGCCTGCGCAGTTGCCTGCAGGACTTGCATTAGGCTAAACAGGGTTTACACGAGAACACACAGCTGGTTAACGCAAATAAACCGACGGGAGGGATCTTACAGGGAGGGAAAGGCCGCAAAAGCTGAATCCCAATTGACGGAGTACAAGGCTGCTCGATCGAGACTCCGAGAACTCATCGCCATAAATAAAGCCCGAGCGGGGAAAGAGCTGATAGACACGGTGGAGAGCGACGTGTGGGGCCTGCCGTAATGAGTAGTTATGGCCAAACTGCGGAGACCTCCCCCAACACCCCCCGGATGTGCTGCGGGAGACTGTAGCCGGTCTATTTTCGGTACAGCCGCGGAGAGTAAACAAGGAGTTCTCGGTCACCTCGGAAGAAATCCCGGAGGTAACGCTGGAGGAGGTCGAACAAGCCCGGAGTCGATAGGCAACCGGCAAAGCGCCCAGCCTAGACGGAATTATCCCAGAGGTAGCGAGGCTACTGGTCAAAAGGTGGCCTAAGGTCTTCTAAGACCTTGCCAGCAAGCTTTTGAGAGAGGGGAGATTTCAGAGGCTGTGGAAAAGGGCAAGGTTGGCTCTGATCCCCAAACCCGGAGGGAAGACGGGGCCTTCGGCTTGCCGGCCCATATGCCTCATTGACGCCGTGGGTAAGATCCTAGAGAACGTTAGAGTCAGTAGACTAAACGACGAGATTCAGGAAAAGAACGCCATACCAGATGCCTAGTACGGTTTCCTAAAAGGCAGAGCCGTATTTGGGGCTCTAAAGAAGGTTCTAAAACAGGCAAGTGAGGATTTTATGGAGACCCCAAAACAAGGGAATTCGTGCGCTTCATCCTCCTGGATGTCAAAACTGCCTTCAACACAATTAATTGGAAAGTATTTGTGGAGGCGATAAAGAGGAAGGGCCTTTCTCTCTACCGTCAAATGATTTCATCCTATCTGGATGACAAAGGTTTACTTGCAGGGGGCAGGAGTACGAGGCTACTGCCGGAGTCCCACAGGGCATATTCTAGGACCCGTGCTCTGCAACATAGCTTACGACGGGGTGCTCGAGATCCGAGGTCTCCCGTATGGAGTGGAGACGTTGGCGTACGCCGATGACCTTGCACTCATGATAACGGCCAGGAGCGAAAGAGCCTTGGAGAGGCCTTGTCAATGGTGTCCAAGTGTATGGAGTTCCATCACTTGAAACTGGCGCCCGACGAGACGGAGGCGATGTACCTAACAGGCAAAAAGAGAACGACCGGCATTAACCTAGTGACAGTGGGCCACCCGATATAAATCAGAAAGAAGGTAAAGTACTTTGAGGTCATGCTAGACACTGGATTGACTGGATCGGCATACGTGAAGTACGTGGCCGAAAAGACCCAAAGGGTCCCCTTGAACCTAGCGGATCATGCCTAGGGTCGGTGGGGTGGCTGAGGTAAAAAGAAGGCTCCTGGCTTCGGTGGCTAAATCAACGGCGCTATACGTAGCCCCAGTCTGGGGGAACATTGCAATGAGGACGGCGAAAAATAGGGGGAGCACTAAGGTCGACTCAACGAACGCTAGCAATCGGAGTAAGCCGGGCGTATTGAACAGTCTCGACCGAAGCTTTCTTGGTCCTAGCCTAGATGCTGCCGTGGGGCCTCCTAGTGGCTGAACGAAGTAAAATGTATCTAGACGAAGGTCTGGTTCTCACCAGGGCCAGGAGTGCCACCAAATCGGTTTGGCATGAGGAATGGGCGCAGGTAAGACCCGGTGTGATCACAGGGAGCTGGTACCTCAGGGTATGTATTTAATGTCGACACGGGGACCTTTCCTACTGGACGACTGGTTCTGACCGGGCACGGCCAGTTCCAGAGCTACATGTCAAATATTGAGAAGGCCATCAGCGATATCTGCGTACCGTGCAGCCAGGCCCTCATGGTCTCGACGCACCCTCACAGGACGGATTACAAAGTGGCATCCCCCTATCCAACTGCAGGTAGACATGCAAGATGATAGTCAGGGATAGAGCTGATTGAAGGAGAATGGCAGAGATGCCTCTCCCACAGCTTTGAAGTAAAGCCAAAGTTATATTGAGCCTGGGGGAGGGTGGCGAGGTATCCGAGTTTAGTGGGTTGGCGAGTCTCACACTAGTCACAAGGCTGCTAGCAGCGCATGTGCATCATGCATTCTCGAAACCTTCCAGAAAAAAAATATCTGCGGTAGTGAACAACTAAAGGAAGGTTTCTAGCCTTAAGTGCACGCACTGCGGCAATGAACACAGTGGAGGGGTTCCAACTAACCTAATGCGATGCGTAAGCGGTCTCGAGTCAGGTTGAGAAACGGGGACACGACCGGTGTTTAGTGGGGTTAGCCCCACACTATCGGACCACGTTTACAGAGAGCTTCTCTATACTGGTGACCGTGTGTGCAACCGCATTTTCCAGTTAGTCCTATAAACAATATGGAACTAGCATTGTGAAGCAATCCAGCCGAGCAACCGTGTATACTGCACCGAATCCATCTAAAATACCGTACGACCTCAAATACCTACCCACTCGCGCACCCTCTATCAGGGTACAGCGGTATCTACACCGCGTTAGCAAAGCGGACTCCCCCCTATACCGTATGTGCAGCTCAGGAGAGGCTGACTGTGTAGATCACTACTACAAATGCTGTATTTTTTCCAACACTGAGCGTAAGCTACTGTCTTTGAGCTTAAGACTTCAACTTCATAACTAATTTGTCTCCGAGGCGAAAATACCCGCCGCATAGAATTAAGCAGCTATAATAAAAATATCTTCTGCTTATTTATTAGAAGAGGCAACATGCTAGATTAGTCAAAATTATAATGCAAATATTTAACAAATGCAGGCGACAATACATGTGAGCCCTGTATATAAGTATATTTTAGGCAATTTTAGGCATTAGCAGAACGTGATTCTCCTGGAACAACAAACGTGGGGTTAGAGAACCCGTGATCACACGTTCGCGCGAAGACAATTTTTTACTCCAAAGTGCTAACATAGTAAAATTATATAAATAAACGAAAGTGCTCACAGCAAAATGTCAACATCTTTGCAACTATTTCGACGGTGAGAAAATTTCTGGAGTAAGGCCTGCAATTCAAGGCCGCACTACACTGGGACACATATGGCTGCCAGACTTATTCGTCACGCGGCTCCCAATGCAAAAAGCAAAGTTAATTAAGGCGGAGGCAAGGAAGACTTGCCCGGCAAACAGGTCAGGGTTTAAGGGAATCTATGCAACAAAACTAAGTGTATATATATAACGTTTTTGATATTATATTTGTGTTTAGCGATATTAATATCGTATGCCGTCGGAACGCTTGGCTCGATTACAACGTAGGAATTGATTAGTTAGATGATTGCAAAGCATTTTTAAGTTTTTTTTGTGAGGTTTCGGGAGTGCATGATGCACATGCGCCACTAGCAGCTTGCGCGACTAGTGTGAGACTCACAAACCCACTAAACCCGGATTCCTCCCCACCCCCCAGGCTCGGTTTTACTTTGGCATTACTTTGAAGCCGTGAGAAAGGCGTTTCTGTCGTTCTCCTTCAATCAGCTCTACCCCTGACTTCCATCTCGCATGTTTACCTGCGGTTGGATAGGGGATGCCTTTTTGTTGTCCGTCCTGTGAGGGTGCGTCGAGACCATGAGGGCCTGGCTGCTCCCCACCCTCTCTACCTTCCTCGGGTCCTCGTCTCTACCACTCGCCCGAGGTACGCGCTCAAACCTCTTCCGCCTGGCCGTTTCCTCGGCGGTCTGAGTGTCAAAACGGCGTCGAACAATTTTTTGTGCTTCTGGGGGACGTAATTCTACCATCCCGTATCAGCTTACCAGCAGTCGGGTCATACCCGAGCACTTTGCACTATTTCCTCTTGTGCGGCGGGAGGCCTCTACGGCCTCACGCTTATTTAAATTGCGTTCTCCCTGCCAACGGAAACCACGACGATGTGCCGGCCGCACTGCCAAAGCACGCGCCATCATGCGTAAACGGCGAGCTCCGATACTGTGAAAAGCATCCTATACGGCGGGTGGCTCATCGCTTTGAAAAAGGGGGATACCAATCCATAGCCGTTGGCTTAATTCGGCGTAGACTAGCCGCGGGCGCTGGACACTTACACTTATACTCGTCTTACAGCAATAGTACGGCAAACCGGGACAGAGGCCTCTAACGTACATTACTGCAGATCTTTACGGGCCATGAAAAGTTCCAGTGCTGCATGGTCAGGATTGGGAAGGCGTCTGCAGCCAGGCCCTCCGCAGGGTCTCAACGCATAACGACGCATTTCCCGAAACTTCAGAGAAATATCACTAGACAGAACGGGTGGGATCAAATAGCCACTCAGGCTACCCACTTGAGGACTCCGAAGTCGCCAGAGCCTCTCACGTGCACTTTAGCCATCACCTTCGGCGGTAACGCTATTGTTGTTACCTGACGCTTCAACCAGAAAATCCTCCCTCCCCTCTTCTCTCCTACTAATATTAAACATTATCTGGATCGTTCGAACATCGACTAACGGAGACACAAGTCGCAATTACGCGGCAGGTGCCACTCCAGGGTGGCCCCCATCTCACAGTTGTGTTTGCCTGCGATTGTAGGCGGAGCAGGTTATAGGCTTTTCTTCTCTGGTGTTGAGTCTGCTTAATCCTTCTTTCTACCCTTCTTGTTCTTCATAGTCTTTTCGGGACGTTCCGTCTTTGGCCGCCATTGCCGCCTCCTGCAGACCGGCCGCCACAGGCGTGGCTAAAAAAAGTTGACGTAATAGGGTCCCGTGGGGTTATCCCACCCGAATGGAATAACCATGGATTCGACCTTAACCTGGACACACCATACGCATTAAGACAGTTTCACAACGCAGCCTGGAGCACTTGCTGTTATACAAGCAATAATGGTGTTTTATTATCTTTATGCAAGGTGAGTTATATTTAGTGGTTTATTTTGACTTTGATAAGACATTGTGATAGGAACGTTTAAATATAAAGCGTTTATATATATATATATATATATATATATATATATATATATATTCAGCATTTATTTCACCACAAAATTGGTAGACAGTTGATTCAGTTTTCACAAGGTGTCACAATGTGACTTTTTGGTCTTACAATATAAATTTAACTTTGGATGATAAGGACGTTCCGCAAATTTCTGGGCACACAAGTATACGATAGCGTCCAATATCAAACTCCCCGCAAAAGCTACAAACACATTCTTCAATAATAAAACAGCTTGGCTTCATACATATATAATGGTGGTACCCGTGCCAGGTTATTCGGCAGATTAGCGAGCGGTTCCTTTGCATGGCTTCTTTCCATCTACGTGAAGAAAAGGCTGGGCCATCAGTATAATTCTCAGCTACAAATTTTAAATTTCTGTTTTCTCTGTAGGCTCGATATAAGTCTAGAATATGCGGTGTAAATGGTGTGTTACTAAGTGCTAGGTCTTCAATAAGTGTTCTCTCTCCGCACATCTCTAAGGCAAGTGTTGCCGAAGCGCACTTTGGAAGCCGCAAAACACGCCTAACATACCTGGCCTTTTGCTGTCTAGACTTTTTAAATGGCTGAGCGTCAGGTATGGTGCAATTGTGGAAAGGCAGTATGTTGCTACAGGGAGTACTTTGATTTTAAAGCAATTTATAGCTGTTTTTACGTCCACATCGTGCATATTGCCTAACAAAAACATTGCAGACGTAGTTTTTGCTTGTATCTCCTCGACATGTCTGCTAAAAGAGAGCCCGGGCGTTAGTGTGATGCCTAAGTACGAGAAGTGGCTAACTAATTTGAGTGGTTGTCCATATACTGACAGATCATGATCACTGGCCGCGTATGACCCTCCTCTGTTATAGCGTAAGACCTGTGACTTTTTCGTGTTAATCTTAAGCTTGTTTTCTTCGCACCACTTCACAGCTTCGTTGAGGTAAAACTGTAGATGGTTACAAGATTTTGCTAAAATGACTAGGTCGTCAGCATAAAATGCAAAATGGGCTTTAAGATTACGCGGTAAGTCCGCGAGTCCAGTCACGTACAAAATAAAAAGAAATGGGCTAGCTGAGTCTCCCTGGGCTACCCCGATGGTTTGTGTTACGGGTGTTTGTACATAGTGGTCGCCGTTTTTCACCCAAATTATATTGTGCGCTAATATATTATGAACGAGATTGAAAAGGGGGCGTATGGTAAAACGTTTGCGAAACGTGTCTAATAAACGGTCCCTTGGCAGGCAATCGAAAAGCAGTTTGAAAATCTATAAACGCTGCGTATGTCATTTTCTTGTTAGAAAGGCGTTGTGATACATGGTTTAAAACAAACTCAACTGCATCTGACGTCGATCGCCTCTTTAAAAAACCGTATTGTTCTGCTGGAATTTTGCACGGGTACAATCGATTAACGATGAGCGACGTTATTATCTTGTAAAGGACGCTTGTAAGTGCTATGCCCCTGTAGTTCTTTAGGTCAGTTGAATCTCCCTTTCGCTTAAATATAGGCTGTAGATAGCTTTTCCGCCACTCATCGGGAATTTTGTCTTGTCGAGCACATTCATTGTATAGTTTTGTCACAATAGGGCATAAAGCGTCAATATTAGACTTTAGGTGTTCATTAAGAATACGATCGGGTCCTGCTGATTTCCCGTTTTGCTTCGATATAATTGCGGTTTTGACTTCGCCCTCAGTAAAATCAAAATTTCTTCTAAGAGGTCCTGATCTGACAATATGACGTCTCTCGTAAATAGATTTGTATATCAATGGGTTTGAAGGTACAGGTCTCCTTGGAAGAAGTAGCCATGGTTTCCGCACGCTTGCCGAAATTAACCTAACGCGTTGTTGTTCCTCGTAATGCCGTTTCTTTTCTTTCTTCATACATCTAAACATTTGTTTTAATTCCGCCAGTTGTAGAAGTTCACTTGTCGTTATGGGTTTATACAAACAGATCACCTTCTTCATTTGTCGACATTCCTTGTCAAACCACAGCTTGTGTCTCTGCAGTCTCACGTTCTTTGGTTTTGCAGCCGTGTGGATAGACCAATTAATCGTTTTTTCAATATAGTTTATATCATCTGTGCCGTAGGCCAATTGTAGTGCTTGTTCCAGTATATGGACATCCAATGAGCGAGATGGTCGATTGATTATAGGTGTCGCCATTTCTTGTCTTCGGTGTGATTTGAACTTCACTTGACAGTGCTTGCGGTGTGCCGATTGTATTACGGTAAGATCAAAGATAGCCTCGACCGTTTGAGGTATCGATGATAAAACAATATCAACCGCGCTGTATCCGTTCCAGCTAAAATATGTTGGGTCATTGCATTTATTATGAATGCTTAATCCAAGTTCGTTGACTGCAGCTTTAAAACTTTCTTGCCTGGCTCCTTCTTTTGTCAAATCACAGTTAAAATCACCACCTATAATTATATTTTTATTTACATTTGTGCAGATTTCCATGCAGTTACCTAATTCATGTACTATTTGATGGACGGTCCGTTCAGGTGGGCTATAAACACATATAAGATAGTAGTCGATTAGTTCTAGTACAATCTGCCTGGCGGTGCTACGAAGAAGCTTGGCATGCTCCTTCGTTCGCACGCCTATGCACACGCCCCACTTTGGTCGTCCCCGGCCCTCTGATTTAATCGCTAGTCCGTGAAACATTTTATGACTTATAAAAGGAGTGCGTGTAAAATCTGTTTCAAATGTCTCGGTTAAAAATATTATGTCATATTCACTAAACATACTCTTTCCTGACGTTCGGTACAGACTATTTAGGGACTCTGCATTCCACAAAAGACATTTTGATGACACTGTCATCGAGTTCCGATTTCCAAACGTAATGTCGAGTCACTTGTATGTTTCCATTTTGTCATTGTTATTATTGTTGTCATCTTCTGGCCTGCAGCGCTTGGCACCAATGCTAGCTCCCGTATCGTTTGCTGCATTATATACTCTATACGGCTTTAGCTGTCCGCGGTACGGTCTAAAATGTATACCCTCTGGCCACACTGACGGGTCCAGTAGCGCATTAAACTTATCAGCGTCTACCTGAACGTGGTAGCTATGGTAATATGTCTGATTCATGCCCACGAGCTTCGTCACGTTCACGTTTGTGTCGGATCCAACAATGCGGCTGAAGTACTCCTTGAGGGCGTCTGCAGAGTGCGATAACTCCAATCTGCTGTCAAAAAGGGCTCTGACTTTTGGACGTTCAGGTATATTGCGTGCCTCTACAGCTTTTAGCTGAGTCATTTTATTCGTTCCTGTCGTTACGTGCACGATACGTCCTCCTCTTCCAACTGTGCGCCGCGAATTGTCACGTGCTGTGTCTTTTCACCCGGGTGCACTTACGACGTTGCGTTGTTGGCTAGTGTTGAAGTGAAGGCGACGTGGTGTAGAGACGTTGCGATTTAAAGGCAGGTTTGTGTTTTGGCATTGTTGATGTTGCTGTTGTTTGCCAATGGGTCGTTGGATGGTTCGGTGATCAGCTGATATGGGAGTCGGGCCATTCTTGCTAACTATTTTCTTTGTAAGATTTTCATTTTGTTTTTTGAGGGCTTCAAATTTGGCGGTACAATCACAAGATGCCGGGTTGACCAAGGCTGTATTTCTTGAGACATCTATTAATACCTCTCTCCAAAAGCACGATTTACAGTACAAATTATTTTTGTCTGGTATTTGAAAAGTGCAGTGGCTGTGTGCGGGTTTGCTGCATCCTTCGCAAACTGTGCGCTCTTTTACTTGAGGCATTTGTCCTGCACAAGTTACGCATGGTGGCCCTGGATTAACCTCGACATTACCGCACAGGAGCAAGAGTGCGAGCAACAGTGCAGTTGTTCTTAACAGTTGGTGCTTTGTAAAGCAGCGTTGAGGGGGCTGCATAAACAAACTCACCCCATTGAGGAGGTTGTCTTGGAGATCCGTCAGCCGTGTGTGTCTTGGTAGGCCGTAGAGTCCGTTGTCGTAAAACACTGCCACGCACTCTTTGCTAACAATTGTATTTTGAATTAAAATGTGGCTCACTAATAGTGCACACACGAAGCGCGCCGCACGGTCGCCGCCATCTTGAAGACTATATATATATATATATATACATATATATATATACATATACATATACATATATATATATATATATATATATATATATATATATATATATATATATATATATAGAATATAAGCTGATCATTTATTATAATTTAGAAGAATATATAAAATGCTTCACGGCGTTGCTGCTCGTCGACCTAGTTGCTCCTTCTGCGCGCCGTAGTCGCTCTATCGCTCATGCCCGTGAGGAAGTCCTGCCCGCCCCCTGACACGAAGGTCCGGGTCCATCCAGTCTCTCATAGTTCCGAGCACTGAGGTCGCGTTACCTCTTTGGATCTCCAGGGACAGTCGCTGGGAGAAGAAGGCGTGCGCCCTCTTGTCCATTGTCGCCTGCCGTAATGCGTCGCTAAACCAAGAGATCAATGTTACCGTGAGGGGCCCAGGGCCACCCATCGTTTCGAACGCGAATGGCGAAAAGTGGTGCGCCCGAGTTAGGTCCGCATACTTTCTCATCTTTGAGGTCTCAGCTCGCGTAACGGCAGTCCCCGGGCGGGACGCGCCGGGACCGACAAGGGAAGGGGTCAGAGAGTCGGTCACCGTCGCATCCCACACCAGGGAACGACCCTTATAGAAGGGTATCAGAGTCATACCGTCGGGGCGCTTACCGTCATCTCTTGAAAGCCCAGGTCGTTCCAGGACGCACGGAATCCCCGCCCTCTTCAGCGATCTTGCAAGCATTTCATTGAGGGCAGTGTGTCTTGGGCGCCGGCCCGCTGCGTGAGCGCAAGACAGGCCGTGTCTGGCGAGTCGCCCAACGGACTCGCCACAAGAGCATCTGTGTGGCTCAACCAAATCAGCCCCCAATCTAAGGCCAACGCATATCCGGGTGGATTGGTCATCAAGGCGGGTACCCAGTGAGTCAGCGGGTAGTACATGCAACCAGTCGCTTACTCCTGGGCGAGCGATAGCTAAAAAGCGTGCCTTGTCCTAGTCATCTCTGCATTCTTCAAGCAGCGAACTAAGCGAAGCTTCGTGAGCCTTCTCGGCCCAGGCCCTCTGGCAGGCTAGTCTATCGGGACCAGGCGATGAAGCTTGAAGTCCAGTCGCTATATCGTCACGAGCCGCCTCGAACATTGCCTGAGCCGCCGGCGGGAGCAGGCGCTGGACATTATCCGACGTAGCATGCATCGAGGCAGCCACGGCCGGGCCCGCCAAGGATCGAGCTGAGGGGAGACCAAGGCCGCCCATGGACGTGGGGAGGGCCGCCTGGCGCAGCTCTCGTGGTCGTAAGTTTAGACTCAGCACCGTCTGTAGGGCCTCCACCACCTGGTCGTCGAATGGTTGGAGAAGATGGTTCAAATCGCCTGAGCAGTCTATGGACCGTAAAATATGTACGAATATATATATATATATATATTTTTTTTTGGAGGCGACCATCCTTATCTAACGCACTAACTAAACGCACCCCCCCCCCTCTTAACCTTTGCTCTCTAATAGCCCAGAAATTCTGAAAAAATAGTATTATGGACTATCAGGAGAAGTGGCGAGCGCCCTTTCAGATCAATTGGTTGGGGTCGCCCAAAGGATTCAGCACTTGTATAAAACTTGCAAGCCCGTTTTCTTCGAGCTGCACTTCTCTATGGATGCTTTTGGGTTGAAGCCGCAGTTGTGCCTGTCTTTCTTTGCACTTTTCGTGTTTCTCTTGGAGGATTTCTTTTGCCGTAGCCGCTCCCAGTTTTCAGGCATGCTCACTGGAGACAATGTATTCTGTAAACTTTATTAAGCTGGACCGAGGTGAATCGCTGACCTCGTGGTGTTGGTCTCCCTCTCTGGCCCATTTCACTCGGACGAGTCTGCTTGCCCTTAACCGCGCAGCCTCCCAGGCCAAGCACTGTTGCGGTGTGTGACTTGGAAGGTCCTCGTGTGCCTCTTGGCAGAATACGCATATCGGCGACGGCCTTTCTAATTCGGAACAAATGATAATGAGAGTTGAAGTTTCCGTGCCCTGTGAGGATTTGGGTGAGGTGATAGGTGAGATCTCCCCTAGGTCTCTCTATCCATGCCTTGATATCTGGCAGCGATAAGCGCAGGGATCCTCCAGGACCCCCGGGGGAATGGCGTCTCACTCCTCCTGCTATGTATTAATTGTGTCGTTTCTCTCACTGTCTTTTTCCGTCTGGGTAGGGCACCTAATTTCCATAATCCCAGGGGATCGGACCTGCCAGCACCAGAGCAGCATTCGTGTTGGTTGTGCGGTACCCCTGGATTACCCTCAGGGCTGCCATCCTATTTGTTTCGCTTTTTTCGTCTTAAGAGTTGCTCGCGCGAAAACTGGCGCTCTAAATAATGCAATTGATTCCATGACTGTCATTAGCAGTGACCTTGTGCGGGCCCGGGGGCCAAGGATGTTCGGCAGAACCTTGGTTATAGCACACACTGCCTTGGCTGCTTTTGTCGTTGCCTTTTTATGTGGCTGATGCCATTCATCGCAGTATCCAGTGTGAACCCAAGGTGTTGCATATATAATGGCCGCGGGTAGAAGTTTGTCTCTCTGCCTGTTAGCCACAACCCGCCACTGCACTGTTCGCGCACTGTCACGTTGCCGGTCGCCGGCCGTATAAAAATAGCGCGCGCCATTTCCTCAACCCGTTTGCTACCTCGAGCGTTCTTCGTAACGCGCACTCTGCAAACCCTTAGTCCGGCGGCGACCGGGACGTCCGACGGCGTGAGCGTGGCAGTGATACTGCCTTAGGGTGGTGAGTGATTGTGGCAGGCAGATTTATATATATCTATATATATATATTTAGTTGATTGGCACTGGACGGCACTTTTTAATAGGCGCATTGACAACGGTTGACTACCGTCAGCGCGGAGGCAGTGTGTTATGGCACTTATTCTAAAGGGCAAGGGACCGCGGACCGAGCCCTCTTCTTGGCGGAGCATTGCCAAGAAAAGCTGCGCTTACAAACTGCCTGCAAGCCTCCTAGCCGCTCGTCTAACGTCGTTCGTCGAATACAAAAAGGCATTACCAGACGAACAACATGATTTTTGTGCGCAGAGGTCAACACTAACTGCATGTGCAATCCTCCTTGCAGATATAGAGCAAACCCTGTCACGAAAGGGACTGTTTTTATGCAGCGTATTTGTGGATTTCCGAGCCGCGTTTGATTCAGGCTCAAGAAGTCGAGTCCTGTTTAAACTCGCCGAAATCGGGGTCCCAATACGGATGCTGACATTGACGAAGGACGTGCTACAATCCAATCAGATCATCTTGGACGACGGTGTAGCGGAGCACCCAAGCGTAGAACAAACGACAGGCTTTGCCCAAGGCGATAATCTCAGCCCTTTGCGTTTTTGTTTACTGGTAGCCGATTTACCAACACGTTTACAACCCGACAGCCTGCTGTGAAGATAATTATGTATGCCGACGATCAAGTACTCTACAGTAGCAGCAAATACCATCTGCAACAGGCGCTGGCCACTTTACCGGCGTACGTGAGCGAAGTAGACCTTGAAATAAATATGCAGAAGACAGAAGCTATGAAGCTCAGGCACGCGGGCAGGCTGGCCGTGACCGATACACTTAGGTTAAATGGACAAGACCTGAACTATGTAAATAAATTTACATATCTCGGTATCACAGTGACCCCTTCAGCCAAGACCTTCGCTGCACATATAGAGGAGAGGTCTCGAAAAGTCTTGATTGCGGCGACAACCCTTAAGAAGCCCCAGATGCTCTCGATTAAGGCAGCGCTAGCTCTATTTGATATGAAAATAGCGCCATCATACGGGATCCAGCTTGTATGGACAAAACTAAGCTCGACTCATCTTGGTGCTCTCGATCGGGTGAAACCAGCTTATTTGAAGCGGGTACTAGGTTTACATACGTCAGCATACGACCGCCTTACGTATTTGCTGTGCGATGCTCCACTATGCGTGGAACAGATAAAAATACAGTTTGCGCTTCCAGACACCCCTGCATACAGCGAGTTCATACGGCGATATGAAGAGAAAATGGCAAAGATCGACCTACATTTTTATATGACAGATGCAATGGTTAGGTCAGAATGGAAGGGCACGAGCAGGACAAACAGACACATGACCGCCCGCTTTGCTGTGCACGGTTTTCACCACCTTCTATGTCAGAAAGACGCTTGCCATGAACCCTGTGACACATGTGTTTGTAAATATTGTTATGGTATATGTGTAAGATATCATGGCAGTGAGTGCAATGCAATTCCTTCTCTAACAAACTTGGCACTGAGCGATTTTTAATATTAATATAACTACGAGACTGTAGTGATATCGATCGTACTATCGATCGATATTTTACCCAAATTGGTGGTTAAATAAATCATGTGATATTGATCAAATAAAAAAAAATGTTGATTGATTGTTAGAGCTAGCGCAGCTGTATTGTTGGGTGTGTACTGTGTGTGAGTTCTGGCGGCGAAACAGCTTTGCGCTAACCGCCAAGACACAGAGTAGTGAGCTAGGATAGGCAGTAATACGAAGAGAGGCGGCGCTGCCGTATTGCTCTCTGTCGTATTGTGAAATATAATGAATAAGAATCGGGAGTGTATGAACCCGTGCGTTTTCGTTTTGTCTTTATTCTACGGTTCCGTTGGCAACATATCCTTCACTATTTTAATATTCTCGCCGTTAAGCTGTAGAGTGAGCGGACGGATCCTCTTTCTCCCTGTGAGGAGTATTGTTTCGCTCTTTTCAGCGGCCAGTCTAAGTCCCGCTACGCTTATCCACTCTGACGTCAAGTGAACAGCTTTATTCATATTTAATTCGTCGGCAGCCTTAGCCTGCACGACTATTGCCAGGTCGTCGGCATAGGCTACTGTGCCCACTTCTTTGGGCAGGCCTGTCAGACGGAGGACGTCGTCAGAGAAGTGGGCCAAGTATAGACCCCTGCGGGACCCCGGCTGTCATTTGAAAGCTGATCTGCCCGTTGACAAGTGTTTGTGCTTTAAAGTAGCCAGAAATTACATTTACCAGATACGAGGGGACTTTTTTGTATCAGTGTGTCCAGAACGGTTTTCCATGGTAGACTGTTGAAGGCGTTCTTAACGTCTAGTAGAGCAACTAGGAGTTGCCGTGCCTTTATGGTGGAACTTCGTAACAAATCCGCTCTACTTGCAACGCGTTGTATTGCAGTTAGGACTGACCGGTTCTTGTGGAAGCCGCGCTTTCAATCTTCAAAGCAAATATATTCTGCCGACCTGTCTTACTTCGATCCAACAAAACTTATTTCCGTGTCCTCTCTCAAGCACCTGGACATTTGTTTAGTTATAAGCGCTGTGTCTAGCTTAGGGCCTTTGTCCCAAGCCTCTGCCTCTTCGGTTTTCCTCCTGTTTGGTTCGCTAAGGGCCATTACATCCGTTGTTTTCCCCATGCTATTTCTTCTATCATATCATGGACCGGCCTGCTTCTATTGCAGTTGGCCTGGTTTATGCTGATTTTGCTAGTTATTTGTGTGCGGAGGAGTCGCGCTGGAGTTAACCTCTAGCCACGCCCTTCGGCCCCTGTGTCCTTCATTCGTGGGGTCCCTTACACCCTATCTTTCTACAGCATGCCTCTTTTTTTTTTCTGGGAGGTTTTGGGAATGCATGATGCACATGCGCCACTAGCAGCCTGCGTGACTAGTGTGAGACTCGCAAACCCACTAAATCCGGATTCTTCCTCACTCCCCCAGGCTCGGTATTACTTTGGCATTACATCGAAACCGTGGGAGAGGCGTCTCTGCCGTTCTCCTTCAATCAGCTCTATCCCTGAC
Source organism: Dermanyssus gallinae (assembly GCA_003439945.1). Taxonomy (NCBI): domain Eukaryota; kingdom Metazoa; phylum Arthropoda; class Arachnida; order Mesostigmata; family Dermanyssidae; genus Dermanyssus; species Dermanyssus gallinae. Next base: position 1,021,847 of record QVRM01000562.1, on the reverse strand, counting down.
TATCATCCCGCATGTCTTCCTGCAGTTGGATAGGGGTATGCCATTTTGTAATCCGTCCTGTGAGGGTGCGTCGAGACCATGAGGGCCTGGTGGCATGCCTCAACTGCATTTCTTATGGTGGGTCCTTTCTATTGTGGATAAATGTACAAGGCCATTGGGTTTTGAGAGATAATTTGTGTCCCTTTTCTAACGTCTTGTGAAGAGCTGCTAGGAAGCCTCTAGGCTTACCGCACCCACCACTAGTATGCTTGTCGATGAAGCAGAAGCCTCAGCATCCTGCTCCTCCTCAAGTTCGGTTTTATCGGCATTTGTTGCATGTTGTCCGTAGTGAGACCAGTGGTCTTGTACATAGACAGCGGCCACTCCTCTTTGATGAGGTCTATTAGACTTTCGTGCGTTGCCGTTTCGGCCATCTGCTTCTCGAGGTGTTTTGTTTTGACCATATCGATCTGTTCCTTTTCTTGCTTTTCCTGACAGGCTTTTCATCATAGCTCTGCCACGGGTGGGGTGCTCAATGCCTTCTTCTAAGCGGCTAGTCTCTGCAACTCTAAAGGTGAGAGCCGCGGCTTTTTCCATACAACTCTCAGCTACCTTTGTGAGGTCTTACGTACGTGCGGCATTCTCGTCGGCCTGCTTCCGGAGAATTGCTTTCTCCTCCCCAGTTTCCTTTTTGGATTTCTTCAGTCCCCATACCGCCTTATCTAGGCGTGTGATAGCAACCTTAATATCCACCTGGGTGGTTTTGTGCTTATCTTCTAGTGCTTTGAGGTGTTCTCTAACTGCCTCTAGTTCTTCTAGAGCTTTGTCCTCCTTGTTTGGAGTGGGCTCCTTTTCATCGGAAGACTTCCTTGCAGCCTTGGTCCTGCTGGTCGTGCGGCCTCGGCTGCTTTCAGCCTCCTTCGGGTCTTCTGGCGTGGTTGCCATCAGTCTTTTTCGTTGTCCTCTTGAGCTTGCCGCATCTCCGTAGTCATCGTCGTCCCTGATATAGCGCTCCAAGTCCGCATCCAGGTCTGTGGCAGGTTCAGCCTTTACCATCGTGTCGGCCTTAATTTCGGCTGCCTCCGTCTGCTGTCCCTGTTTAGAAGAGTCTCCGTCAGAGGACTCCCCTGGACCCCTAAACGGAGACTAATCGATAGCCTCTGCATAGTAGTTTTATTAACTTCAATTCAATTCAAACATGGTTTATTAACGAAACTGCATACATTCACATGCTTAAGTTCTCGTTATGAAAAGTGCTACAAGGGTTTGGCGATAAAAAGAGAAAAAGAAGATAAAAAACAGAGATTAACACCTATACCATATGATTGGCGATACTGACACACAAAGTAAAGGAGCACACTGAGCTATAACTTGATAGATAGATAGATAGGTTTTATTATTCTCATAAGTGGTTTACATTTGTACAGAGGTTCACAGCTCCTCAAAGCCACCAAAGGCTAGTATGGAGTGTTTATATTGCATGTCTTTTTATAATTTTATTTACTGTCATTATAATTATTATCATGTTCGGCTTATGTTAGTAAGGTACCTAAATAGTATTGCTTCGCACTTTGTTTGAATATTGTCAAAGAAGAGGTTGCGCGCACATCTGCGGGGAGCTTGTTCCAATATGTGGCACCGAGATTTGATATTGAGAAACGAGATTGGTTACATGAAGCTGTAGACAAGATCAGAAGTTGTGTGTGTGATCCCCTTGTGTTCATGGTTGATGTCGAATGGGAAAGATTGAGCAGGTTGGGATGAAGTCCCATTAAAATTCGTTTGATCTCTATTACGACAGACATCTCTATTTGCAGAGGGTAAGGCAGAATCGACATCTCTACGTATTTATAACGAAGGGACTCCCATGGTGGATATCCCCATATTACGCGCAAGGCTCTTTTTTGCAAGCGATGTATGGGGCATAAAAAACGCATATAAGTCATTCCAAATATTTCGACTGCGTAAGTCAGATAACTATGAACGTAGGCGTAGTACATGGCGAGCAGACAATCACGGGGCAGAATATTACGACTCTTGAACAGAGCAGCAATGCTCCCTACAATATGTTTACGAATGTGATCTGTATGAGCTTTAAACGATAACCGGGAATCCAGGACAACGCCTAGGAATTTTGTCTCATTCATCAGCCTAAGAGTGTGGTTTCCGCATTGAAATGTCTCATTGTTCATACTTAGGACACCTCTCGGCGATAAGAACTGGATAACACCGGTTTTCGACCAATTCACGGACAAGCCATTGGCTCTAAACCAATCTGAAAGTCGCTTAAGGTCTTCTTTAATGATCTGCTCTACCTCTTGTCGGGAATCGCCGACAAAGAGTGCTGTGGTATCATCAGCAAATAGGGTCAGTCGGCCGTGTTTTGGTACTTCAAATATATCGTTGATAAATATATTGAACAGCAGTGGGCCGCCGATACTCCCTTGAGCTACTCCAACTGATATGTTCTCGATATCTGAAAACTTCTGCCCGATCTGCACCATTTGTTGTCTTTCTGACATAAAAGAACGTACCCACGATTGAACACGTTCGTCAGCTCATAGGCTCCTAGTTTGGTAATCAGAATATTAATGTCGACGGTATCAAACGCCTTTCTCAGGTCAACAAATAGAGCAGCAACCGTTTTCTTCTTCTCAAGACTTTGACGGACGTCATTTACAAAGCTCATAACAGGGACGGTGGTGGACATTTTAGGGCGGAATCCAAACTGTCGGCGATTGAGTACATTGTGTTGATCAAGATGGTCTTTGAGTTGTTCGAATGCGCATTTCTCAAATACCTTAGAGATTGGGGCCGGTATGCTGACTGGACGGTAGTTTTCCTTTGCGAGTCTGTCACCAGATTTAAGAAGCGGAATGACGCGATATAATTTAAGCGCATTGGGGTATTTACCGGCCGCAATTGAAAAATTGATCAGATGTGATACGGGGTCAGCAAGAACATCGGCTGCTCTTCGCAATACCTGGGATGGTATTTGCTCAGGTGCAACTGAGCAAATCTTTGTTTTGCGTAAAAGATGTGCAATTCTTAGGGTATGGACCGGTTGGAATGAGATCTCGGTTGCTCCACGAGGAAAATTCTCAGGTATAACATATCTTTCAGAGCATTCCGTGTCGGCAGTCACACACGTCGAGTAATACTGATTAAACAAGTTTGCCACTGTAGTCTCATCGGACACCATAGTATCTCCAACTCTAAGTTTCACACACTTTTTTTCCGGTACGCCACCTAGAACAGGTCTAATAGCGTTCCAGGGATTTCTTCTATCCTGAATGTTTTTCTGTACCAGTTTTCCATTAAAATCAAGCCTACACTTTCTAGAAACAGTGGTTACTTTGTTCCTTAACTTCCTAAATATATCTCGCCTCGCAGCATCATCTGGATTAGCTTTAAACTCCTCAAATGCCACATTTTTGTCATTTATCAATGTCAGCAATTCCTGAGTGACCCAGGATTTCCTGGGTACACCAAGATTCCTTTTAATTCTAAGTTCCTGCTTGTTGCTGGTAACGGACGCCATTACTCGTGCATTAAAGCACTCAAATGCTTCATCGATGTCATCTACAGCGTACACGTCGGACCAATCAGTCTTATTGAGCTCTAGCACTATCTGGTCATAGTTATATTTTGATTTACGTGCGATGTTGGTGACCGATTCAGTGGTCGGTAGCGAGATGAACGTGGCCTGGTGGTCGGAGAATGTTGTTGTAATTGAGCCGCTTTGAATGACAATTTCGGGACTTATATTGGAGTAAATGTGATCGATACAATTGGCGCTGTAGGTGGAACGGTATCCCTTCCTCTCCACCACGGCAACTCGCGTCGGCACACCGACAAACTCGTTAAAATTAAATGAGTACAGTATTTCTTGGAGATCTCGAGCGTTTTGGTCATTGCAGAGAGTATCAATATTAGCATCTCCAAGGAGGAGCATATTTTGGCCGTTAATCTTTAAAATTACATTTTCTAATCCATTTATGAAATCGGGGGCTTTGCCAGACGGCTGGCGATAAAATGCGCCAACGAGAAGAGATTTTCCCTCCACCACGCTACTCACTTCCACTACTAAACTCTCGCAGAAAAAGGTAGTTGAAGTTACAAAAGTCAGCTCCTCCCGTACTTTAACGTCATAGTCACACCGTATATACAAAGCTACCCCACCTCCGCGAGAGCCTGATCTACAGCTGTAATAACTATTATAATTGCGCAATTTAAATGAACAAGTTTCGGCTTCCTGGAGCCTTGTTTCTGATATGGCTATCACAGAGGGTTCGCACGGCAGGCTCGCGAGGAACGTTTCGAGGTCATGCCAGTGCGACTTTAGCCCGTTCACATTACAGTGTATTGCCAGAAACGATGAAATATCACATGTAAAAGAAGTTATATCTAGAGTCCTATTCATATGTTGTTATTTGTGGTTCGGCCGGTCCAACTAATGTCTTCAGCTCCGTCTCCAGCGTCACCACCCTCCAGGGCGATTTGACTGTAGACTTGACCTGAAGCCGACAGTCTATAGACCTTACATCGGCAATCATTATCTGTCGCTTCATTTGACGCAGTTTATAGAACAGCGTCGAGTTAGAGGCTGTGAGATGATCATTGGCGTACACGGGGATGTTCTTGCCGGCATGAGCTCGAACCAACGACGCCTTTGGCTTTTTTGCACGAAACGCACGCTGAACGTCCATCTTCTTCCAGCGGTTGACAAAACGCACGATCACATGTTGGTTATCGGGCATCTCCTTGCCGCCTATTCTCGTTGTCCTTGGTAGTCGGTGAGCCACGTCAATATCCTTCACTTCCGTTTCCTCCCCAATGGCGTGGAAAAGTTCAACGAGATCCGCACGGAGTTCCTCGTCCTTCTCTCCGACGCGTGGCGGAAGTCCAGTAATGATCAGGTCCCTACGGCGTTGATATTGATCCGCAAATTGCATCTGCGTTTCCACGGAGCTACTTCCTCCGGCACCAGAACTAGCCATCCTCACGGTGCTTCTGCCCTCGAGTGCGATGGCCCTCGCTTCCTCAGCCATACGTTTCGCTTCAGCGACTTCCTCTGAATAGAATTGCATCGCCGAGTCCACATCGTTCAAACGGGATTTGAGCGTTGCAACCTCAGCCTGTACCTGTACGATCACTCTCGACGCCGCCACACATTCAGAAACTTTCTTCTCAAGATCGCCAAGTCTGACCGTCAGCGACTGTAAGCCACGAACTATCTCCTGACCCCAAACTGGCACATCGCCGCCAAGAGAACTGTCACCAACTGCTGTTGTTACTGATGTCAAACTCGTCTTAGTTGGCGCCATTTTCGTGTTCTTCAAGGCTTCTTCTGGCGTCGTCAGTACTAAGGTGGTCTCTTTAATACAGGAGTTACACTGCCAAGAAAATGACGCGTCGTCGAGCTTTGCTTTCCGAATACCGGCCGCACTGACTTTCGCACAGTGGCCGTGGTAGGCAGAAGCACAACTGTTGCAGATCACAGGAGCAGAACGAACCGCAGTTGAGCACTTTTTACACACGATTTTATGTGCACTATTTCGACTCACCGGGGTGTCGTTAATGGGCTGGTTTGTGGCTTTCGGTGTCTTGGCGGTGGAGGACATGATACCCTCGATCGAGGCGGGTATCTATAGCCGTAGAGTGCTTTGCTACTTCGTTGCTTTACGTAATACTTGTACGACCACACGCCTTGCAGATAATCCTCTTTTTCTTTGTCCGCCTGGCGGTGTGTGGCCCCGTTTGAATCGACCGTTGTAGCCGAATGCACCTCACTGTACTTATAAATGGTCCTTTTTCCACAGAAACTTCTAAAAAACACTTGTACACTGATATTTGTGTTCTGTAAACTAGGCAGCGTTCGTTCCACCGCGGGACGACGGGTTTTTCCAAACTAAAACTTGCGTTTTTCCGTTTTTTCTCATGAGCTCCGCTTGCGTACGACCGCTCAGATCGAAACCGAAACCACTCTCTATAGAACAATATAACTCGAAATGACAACAAAAACTGAAAACTTAGACCATTGCTCTAAGTAAATCCCCCTTTTCGGTCATGTATTCCGATTTAAAAGACATATTTTGACGTTTCGGGTAAAACAGATCAGGGACTTCGAGTAACGAATTTTCTGCGGGATGCCCCACACGACGGGCAATCTGTACACAAGAGATTGGATGCTAGATCTTTTCTGCACGCAAGGTATCACAAAAGCGGTGGCCCGTCGCGAGGCTTTCCGCTGCTGAGGGAAGGCAATCTCAGTAGGTACTAAACTACGACTGATCTTGAAGCCAAAAGTAGCTACTTGATGACAAGACAGCGAATCGATGCATAAAATCTTATAGTCACAATATATATTTCTAAAAGATTGGCTACGTCTCATCCCAAATATAGCCCTCAGAGCATCGTTTTATATTACCTGAGCCCGGTGCAGAACGTGATCGTATCCACCTCCCCACAAGAGAATGCCGTGCGTGAGTACCGGCACAAACAGCGGTTTGTGGATCAAAATCAGACCGTCCAACGGACTCAAAGAACGGCGCAAACGTCGCAAGGCCGATATAACTGCATAACATTTGGGTGTGATATGATCAATATGAGCGCGCCAATTTAAACCTTCGTGTCAGATGAGGCCCAAGCATTTAGTAGTTGACGAAAACTTCAGACCGAATTCAGAAGAAAGCCGATCAAGGTCCGCCTGCAACTTTAATTGAGGAGAGCGAGACAGAGTAAGGCTAGTCTTGCTAGCATTAACAACGAGGCCAAAGTAATTAAATATTTTATTTTTATTTGTGAGTTGTTTTTGGCGCCGAAGAGTGCGGACGTATTTCTACGGAGCTCCGAGAGATCACGCTTGCCTGTGTGAACGCAGGAAGGGAAACCCAGATAGTGACATACCATAGTGATTTGTGAACTTCAGTGATAATTTTGGTGTGTTGTGTGTAGCCGTACGACCGAAAAGTAGGAGACCAGGCCGCTGTAAAGTTCAAACAAGTCCTTCTCAGCAGAGTGAAGCATAACGAAGCACCCGCCGCGCAGCGGTCGGAAGGCTTCTAGCGGTCCGCCGTGCTTTCAAATTTAAATTCTAACGGCTGCTTAGCTAATCGGAGTTAACGCAGGACAGCGCTGCACTTTATAAGAAGTATCTGGCGTGGCGTGCATAAAGGCAGTATAGCATTTTTTTGTGACAATAATAATAATAATATACTATTTAGGATTAACATAATGTACCGATTAGGATCCGCTGTTTTGCCTGAGGCGCCGCGTCTCCCCTTGGAGATGAGTTTCAACTATGACACACCGGCTGGGCCCCGCTCAACAAGACGGCGGCCGCCATTTTGAACGCCGTCCATCCAGCCACCCTGCCTTATGACGCCAGCTATCGCATGTATATACTGCGGTGGCTTGTTCAGGAGGTGAACAGACCTCTTGTAATAATAACTATTGTGTTAACGTCGGAAAAACGTTGTGTGTTTTTAAATCCACCATTGAGGACCTCAAGAAAGCGATTTTGAGAACGGACAGCGATCATGATGAAAAATTCAGAGCTATTTTTACCAAATTAGACAATATCTCAGCTCACTGTGAATTGAGCGTCGCCGTCCTCTCTCCCTCGCCTCAAACAGAGAAAAACGCACCAAATATAATGACAACAATGGCCAGTGCAACAGCAACGACAAAAACAGGCGACCAGACCAACGACCGGGGCTGTTGCACGAAGGATCACAGAGGCTCTTGATACTGCAGCAGCAGCAGCAGCAGCAGCAACAATAACATCAAGCGTATCAAACATCGGCTCACTAATTGCTGCAGTGGTGGAAGACAGCGCGGCAGCAGCGGTAGCTTCAACATCAGACACCAAAACCAACGGGTTGCCGGCTGCAGCTTCTCCCGCGCTGACTGAGAGTAGTACAACAGCAGACAAACAACGGAATCCCAACTGCTATACGCAATGTCACCGCTTGCACACAAACAGACATCTTCGTGCAGACTGGCATCGATGGCACTGCAGTCGACTCAGCCTACCCGAGTATCGTCCTCCCGCTTACTACCCGTCAAGTCCGTTCTTCTTGCCGGTGACTCCAACATCTCCTGGCTTGCGACGAACGTGCTTGACATGATGGGTGGTGACGTGCGCTGTAATATCTCGGGGCAACGGAGCGCCACGTTAAGCAAGGTTATCGCAAACGTGCGTCGCCATATTGCCATATATAACACACAACCGACAGACCAGCTCGTCATGCTGCACGCCGGGTTAAATGATATCTTAAATAGCCCAGCCAGTGAGGATATTGTCGGGGTGTGGAAGTGGATGGAGCATCAGCTGAATGACCTGGTGAAGTTCTGCGAGGCCAACAACGTCAGGCTGACCTGACCGTCTGTTCTATCCCGGTAGTGCGAGGTTGTTAACCATAAAATGTTGGCTAAATTTAAGGATTCGGCCGTGCTTTATCGTGACTTCTCGTATATCCAGCGCTGTGCCCGGTCTATGGACACCGATGGTGTTTATTTCAACCGCCGTGGAGCAAGGCAGGCGGCCAGGCCTATCGCCCGTGAAGCCGTCAGTTTCCTGGGAGTGAAACCTAATATTGCGGGAGTTAACATTAAGTTCAATGCAACTTGGCGTCAACCAGCTGACCATTCCTCCCGGGCAATTTCCTCCCCTGTTGCCGGCAGTAGTATAAACAACTTCAAAAACCAATCCGGGATCGCTCCTTTTCAATACCGTCCTCCATCACCGGTTCTCCCAGCCCACCCCTTCCTCCACCACCGGTTCTCCCAGCCATCTGGCCCCCCCGGCTCCACATACCGCCTCTACCTCTGCCACCAGTACCTCCACATCCCAGCCTCTTCCCAGACTACCTATTAATTTTAATAGGTATTAATATTAATTATTAATTCAAAACACGATGAAAGTTTGTGAACTAAGACTAGAAAGTGGCATCGAAGCTGTCGCTTTAGACGTATATTCCAAATATAGTTCCATCAGGGTTGCCTGTTATTATGCGAAAAACGCCGGCACCCTTGCTGAACGCAAGAAACGCATAAAAGTGTATGTGATTCATTTGACTTAATTTGTGATACAACCAGTCCAATTTTAATTTCTAGAGATTTCAACCTTCCAAAAATACACTGGAAGGATATTACGCTTTTAGATTCGCAAACCATGGAGTCCACCTTAATGCCTGTATCACCAACAGCTTACATCAACAAATAGACGAGGTCGCTCGCCCTCGACTGTATTAAGACTGCGCAGGTCAGTCCCAATGATGAAATAGATAACACATTCGCCACTGTAGGTAATACTAAGAATCACTTTGCTACTCAATGTAATGACACTAACATAAATCAGTAAACTATCCAGTCACACCAATAGTAATGGTAATAGATATAGTACTGACAGTCATGAAACTAGTCACATTAATAGTAATGGTGTTAGCCAATTAGCTACTAGTTATACTAATAGTTGTATTGTCACTGATGAAAGAATCCGACGATGACAACGACAATCTGAGCTCTATTATTGATTTAGTTTTAACCTCAGACCCGTCCATCATTGAAAATATACGAGTATTTTAGTCGCCAATTCCATCCGACCACAATGCCAATTCGTTTTATATTTTATTTGATGCTGAATATCCTACGGTAGACGAGGGAGGTTATAATTTCTGGAAGGGGGACTATGAAATGATCAGCTGTAGGCTTGCTTGTATAAACTGGATAAACTTGTTTTTAAACTGCGATACCGTTGACTCGATGTATGATAGCTTTGTATACCAGATACAATCACTAATTGAAGAGTTTGTACCTAAACAAAATGGCAAGTCAAAAAGAATGCTAATTTACGTAAATATGTCACCAATCTAGAACGGTTGATTGACCAGGAGCCAAATGTGCAGTATGAAAAAAAGTTGAGGAAGGCCACTAGAAGACTTCGTATAATGGAAGAAGCCAGTCTTTATTTTAAAAACACAAATTCGTTTTTTAGATATGCAAATAAACGATTAGAGGGAAAAGAAAATTTTGCGGCTTTAAATATAGATCAGACGGTCTTCGTATACGACGCTTCTAAAGCAAATGCATTTAAGGTCTTCTTCTCGTCAGTTTATGTTGCCCAAGGGAGTTAGTTCCCGAAGGTGTTTCCAACGACATAGTCTCATAGCTTTACTCCTGATTTAATCCCACCCATATTTTATAAAAATGTAGCGTCTGCAATACCTGAACCCCTTTTTTATATTCAATAGATCCTATGAGGATAGCATTGTGCCAAAACATTTTTGGCAATCAGTCGTAACCCCTGTACATAAGAAGGGTCTAAAGTCAAATGTAGATAATTACAGACCTGTAGCTCAATCATCTATCGCATGTATCATTTAAAAAAAAATGCTAGTGTACCATTTTTTTAATTTGTTTCAATCTAAATGCTTGCTGGATGAAAACCAACATGGTTTCACTAAAGGCAAATCCAGGGCAACTTAACTCGTCGAAATGACTCAAGATTGGGCTGTTATGATAAACAATAGGCTGGCCTTTAATTGTATATATTTTTATTTCTCGAAGGCATTTGACAGAGTAAACCATGTGAAACTGGTACAAAAGCTTAGGTACTTGGATGTAGACACTCGCTCTATATCATGGATTGCTAGTTATCTTACCCGTAGAGAGTTCTGCGTTCGCGTAAACAATAGCTTTAGTGAGTCGGGCACGTGTCCCTCAGGCGTTCCTCAGGGATCAAGTCTCAGGCCACTTTTATTTTGCACATTTGTTTTAAATCTTAAAAACGTTATTCCTGAGGCGATAACTTATAAGCTTTATGCTGATTATTTGAAACTATACGGACCTTTCAACATATACTTTATAATAGTTTAGTTTTTTCTAAGTTTATCTATTGCTGTGAGGTTTGGCGGCCTTATTTAGATAAACACATTGAAGCAGTGGAAAGTGTACAGAGGAGATTCCTTCGTCGTGTCTCGTTAAGGTGTAACATTGCCCGACATTCTATTGTGATAAGCCCTATTCGGGAACTTCAGTTCAGAGCGGATTATCGCATGTTTAATCGTATCATAAACTCATTAAATAAGTCAAACTATTTTAGCATTCGGTTGAACAATTTTAGAAGCGGTAATACCATCTCGTCGAAACAAATTGCCAAGACAGATCGTGTAAATAACATGTTTTCGTGGCGGATGGCGAGGGCACTGAGAGCTAGAAATGCTAACAGTGCAAATTTCGCCACACAAGTAAACTGACTATTGTATGTATCTAGGCAACGGTTTTTAAAATGTAAATATTGTCCCCCCCTTTGACAAAATAAAGGTGCATTTGAATTGAATCATCATTATTATTATTATCATTATCCGTCTGCCCAGCTCACTGTTGAATCTCTTGATTGCCTTGCTTACCGGGCCTTAATATTATTATTATTAGTATTCGAACCTCAAAATTTCGAGGCTGGAGCATCTAATCTACAAAGTGGCGCCAACATTTATTTCACGGCGTGTTCCTTTGGAAAGGCAAGGCATGAGAAGTTGACAGCCAACCCAGCAACAGCTCTCTTTCACAGGGGGAGCAGAAGCAACGGCTAACGAGTTTCAATGTCAGTGGTGTTTAATGTGCTTCCCTACGAAGAGGGGTATCCAAATTCACGCAGGAAGAACTCATAAGAAGAAGATATTAGAGTTTAGTGGAATAGCAGCGCTTCGGCAGGCCGCTGCCACTGCTAGCAGCATCTCACAACCGCTGCCTTTTCTTCGTGCTCCGCTAATAAAACCTTCTTCTCACCCCGCCAGCCAACCGCCAGCGAATGGAGGGCCGCCACCTGGCCAATACCTGCCACCCTCTTCTCTCTCTTCTCTTCACCGGTTACTAGCCAACGCCAACATGACACGCAAGATGTTGCGCAGGATTCCAAAGGGAGCCAGAATCCCTCTGCGCAGGCTCTCCCACCGTCTGCTAAAAGATGTCGTAGAAAATAATGAAGAAACAAGCTGGACCGCGCTGCTTACCCTTGCTCCAAAAGTCCTGCATGTCGACAAAGAAACTCGACGAGGCCATAGTTTGGTCATCGTGGTAATGAAAAAGGTGGCCCTTTTGGAGGTGCAAATCTTAATCGCGTGGAAGACGAGGGTCGAGGCAAACGTGTACAGATGGATAAAGCCCGCGCTCAGATTGCTGCTCCATGAATTTGAATGTGCGGAGCGCCATTAGAATATTGTCTTCCAACGACACGATTGCATCCGTAATAAACGAGTCAATTAGTGAGATGATGGCAATGAACCCTCCTGCTCCTGCAGGGGACGTAATTCCACCGTCCCCTATCGGCTTGTCAGCCGTAGCGTCGTGCTCGAGCGAGGATGTCTCCAAGGCACTTCGCACCTTTCCATTTGGTGCGGCAGGAGAACTTGACGGCCTTACGCCCGACCATCTAAAATGCCTTCTTCCTGCCAACGGAGACGACAGCGATGTGCTGGAAATACTTGCCAAGGTATGCGACATCATACGTAACGGACATCATACGTAACCTTTGGCTGCACTCTACGTAGATTGGCCACAAAGACCCTGCTTCCCAGGTCAATGTGAAAAACTACCTGCAGCCACCCCAGATGGGGTACGCCACTGATAATAGGGCGGAAAAAATTGTTCATACGGCTCGTACCTTTCTCGAAAATAACGAGAACTGTTGTCTCTTAAAATTAGATTTTAAGAATGCTTTCAACCTTAACAAACGGGGGCACCCCAATGATGCACCAGGCGTATAGCAGGCCGATTCCCCTGATGTTCGGTGAGACTGAAATCACGTCATCGGCCGGTTGTCAGCAGGGGGGCGTAGCGGCTTCTCTTGCCTTTAGCCTGCTTCTGCATCAGTATGTCAAGCAGGTGACATGCGAGGTCCCACTGTTGTACCTCGACGATGGGACTCTCCTTGACAACATTCCGTCGGTGTTACTCAGAGACATCAAGGATTTTAGAGCGTTTGAGCAATGGAGCGGGCTGCAGCTCAACCCCTCTAAATGCGAGCTTTTCCTTCAGGGTTCTAAAGACGAAGAAAGACAGCAGGTAATCGCGAAATTCAACAGCAAGCTCCCGGGCATTCTTGTAAAGGACCAGTGTGAACTGGACCTGCTGGGTACGGCGGTGTTCCCGGCAATGATTGGCCCGGTACTGGCCGAGAAGGAAGAACAACTCTACCGGCTTTACCAGCGGCTGGGCCATCTCGGGAGACACCAAGCCTACTTTCTGCTCCGACACGCAATGGAAGTGCAAAAGGTCTTGTACGTACTTAGGACATCACCTGCCTTCCTTCTGCCATCAGAAACTTTGGATCTCGACGACCAGGTGAGAAGCGCCTTCCTTGACCTAACGCTCGAGGACAAGGCATGGACGCAGGCAAGCCTACCGGTCCGGTTGGGTGGAATGGGCATTCGATCGGCCTCAGACCTTGCTTTGCCCGCTTTCCTGGCCTCGTCACATAGCTGCACCTCCGCAGTGGCCATTACTGCCGGCGGATTCATCAGCCACCAACAAAACGCCGCCCGACTCTGGGACGCGCGTCAGTCTGGTCGTCCTTCTGAGGAAGAGGTCACTAGACAGAAGGAGTGGGACTAAAACGCCACTCAGATTACCCACTTAACTCTTTTTATCGGCCTGCGAGTTAGACGTAGACAATATTAGGCTGAAAGCGGTCTCATCCGACGCCGCTGGAGCGTGGCTCGACGTGTTTCCCTCCGAGCTCGTAGGCAGAAGGCTGGCCGACGACCAGTTCCGAGCCGCTAGTGGTCTTAGACTTGGCATTACCACGTTTGAGGAGAAGGAATGTCCATGCGGTGGAACAGTGGATGAGCGCGGCCTGCACCGGCTTAGCTGCACTGAGCTGGTGGGGCTTACGTAGGGCCACCACGATGCCATCAATGACGTCCTCGGGCGCGCTTTTAAGCAAGCCGGCTACCGGGTCACACTGGAGCCTGGTGGATTGCAGAGGGGCGACAGGCGTCGACCGTCGAGCCGGGACTGGGACCGTAATCGGCCGCTGGCGTGGGACGTCACTGTCTCTGATACGTACGCCCTCGGATATCGTGCAGTAGCTAGTGCGGGCGTCGGCCACACCATTCAACGAGAGATGCACAAACGGCGTCTATACGCGCATCTTCTTGAGGACCACGCAGTAATAGCGTTTGGTCTCGAGTCATCTGGCGTTTGGGGCAACGATGTACTTAAACTGACAAAAGAGCTTGGGAAGAAGCTCTTTGAAACTACAGCGGAGCCAAGATCGACCGCGTTCCTCCGACAGAGGGCGTGATTGGAGCTTCATAGAGGCAACGCCAGGATGATGTTAAGTAGTCAGCGACACTCGAGCAATCACAATGATGTTTCACAATGAATATATTAGTAATTGTGATATATGCACGTAATGATAGTAATAAACCCCTGTTTCAATTATTATTATTATTTTTTTTATCAGTTTTATTTAATCAAAATAGTATTAAGAACATCATTATTCCTGCGGGATCTCAGGGAACCCTTCGGCGGAGGGAAGGGACCCTTCGACTGACGCCGCGTTTCCCCGCTGAAGCTCGATCGATACTCGCTGCAGTAGGAACTCTTCAGAACGAGGATCCTTTGTGACTGCGTTTAGTCTTTTTCCAAGCTCTTTAAAAACTGACGTTTCTTCACCCATGGGTCCGTAAGTTTCTAACGCAATTGCTGGGCGGATAAATTGCGGATTGAGTTCTCTGTACTTCGCTAACTTGCGGTCCTCCGCAAGACAAGCAGAGGCACCAGCTTTCTGGCTTGTTCAAGCGACGTAGCTCCTGGCCAATGTACACGACACGGTAACGTCCCATACAAGTAGGCGACCTCTTTCCCAAGGGGTTAGTGTTTTGCCGTCCGGTCGTAACCCACTATTGGAGCTAAGGCCTGGTGGCTCTTTCACAGTTGGCACCTGTGCACTATGCAGTGCACGACAGACGACGTCGTTTATTGCATAGTGCCGTGGGTGGCGGCCGGCGCTGTATCGGCACGATAGAGCGTGTTCTCCCTGTTGTTGTTACGGGGGACCGACAACGGTTGCAAAGATGAGCGGCACAGACCGTCTCCCCCAGCCGCAGACCAGACACGATGCGGAGTTTGTTATTGTCCAGCATCGTACCTAGTTGCAGCGAGGGGAGGGCGCGCCTCAAATTCGTCCAGGCTCGTACGCGAAGCTTGTTCGATCACCTCCGATGTACCTTCCGGGCCCATGGAAGCAATCAGATGTTTAAAATCTGTGATTGAGCCCACGTAGCACGACAGGGCCGAATCTTTAGTTGTACCGAGACGTGGACACCGAGGCCATCTGCGCTGACGGGCAGCGTAGCTTGGGCCCATGCGTTGTCTCCTAGGCGCACGTTGAGTAAGCACTCGAGTGTCGTTCGGAGGAGTTCGTCGAAAACATGGAGCAGGTCATCTCTCCGAGGGAGAACATCGCAGAAGATAAATTAAACGAAGGAGAACATCGCAGAAGATAAATTAAACGAGGCGTGGAAAGGCTTTTCCGTAGAAGATACAGGGCTGGGTGTGCGTCTAGATGTTTTAATCTACTGCACCACCGTTTCGCATCTGTGAGCCTCTTTTGGAGGGCACTCACAACTGCTGCGTCAGTTAACGTTGTACCCAGCAATTTGACGTTTTCCTCCGTTAGCCACTTGCCACAATGATTTATTAATCAATTACAATACATTTGCACAATCGGCAGTGCTCGCCTATATATACGTAGATGTCTGAAGATAGGATAGATTCTAAAACACAATAAAATTGAGTTCAGTAAAGCTATATGTGCATATATGTATATAGGGGACATTAATCAAATGTCTCGAAAAATAGTTGCGTATATGTAATACAGTAAGTGAAATGGCGTAATATTCTAGCCCCACACAGTTTATTCCTACTTTTTATAAGAAAAGCTTGCAATCAAGCAGTGCAATTGCTTTTTACAATCATACTTACACTCATTACAATTAAAGCTATTAATTTGATACAAAAATCCATGCGAATTTGGCTCGAAAACACTTCGATTCGATTGAAACCACAGCTAATACTACAAATATATATATATATATATATATATATATATATATATATATATATATATATATATTAATATGCTTTATTTAAGGAAATGTGTAGTCTGTTAACATCAAGTTTCCATGAAGTTGGCGAGCTACCCTCCAAGGGAACATATGGTTTAGTGTTTGCTTTGTCGCTACAAACTTTGGAAGAATGTTCTTCTCACGACGCGTCGTATAAATGATACTGAACATCTTTGACATCAGATCGGTATGATTTTTCTCAATATTTGCGGGGGTATTACAGTCAATCTTTCCGCAGCCTTTCCATTATGTTGGGAAGCTGGACGTCATCACTTGCGTCATTACTGCATAACTTGTCTAGGAGTCGCTGATCTTTTTTCAGACATGGATTTCAGACTGGGGCTGCATATGTTATGATCGGCAGTACGTACACCTCAAATAGTTTTGAGTATATGTGTGGATCTCTAAGTATGAATGAGCATGTAATCCAGTTCGCTACTCTGTGTTGTTCTTAAAACAATGTCTGTTATGTGCTCGGTGTACTTCATATTAATAGATGTCATTACACCAAGGTCTCTGATCAGTTTTGTCGAGGCAAGAGAATGGCCACCGATTGTGTAACTGTTCTCTGCATTTCCGTGACCAAAACGAAGTACAACGCACTTTGTCACCGATAGTTTCAGATCTAGCGAAACGGACCACTTGTAGAGATTAAAATTGTTATATATATATATATATATATATATATATGATATTTTTCTGACAGTGCTACCCTAATTTGCTTAAAATAGCTTAAAATAAAGCTTCTCAAAATAGACGACGCACGTCACTGAAGACTGAAGGCCGCTTGTTGTTGCTGTTGTTACTGTTGTTGCTGTTGTTACTGTTGTTGCTGTTGTTAATGTTGCTGCTGTTGTTAATGTTGCTGCTGTTGTTGCTGTTACTGTTGTTGTCATTGCTGTTCTTGCTGCTGTCGTTGCTGTTGCTGCTGTTCTTGTTGTTACTGCTGTTGTTGTTGTTGTTGTTGTTGTTGCTGCTGTTCTTGTTGTTACTGCTGTTGTTGTTACTGTTGCTGCTGTTACTGTTGTTAATGTTGCTGCTGTTGTTTGCTGTTACTGTTGTTGCTCTTGCTGTGGTTGCTGTTGCTGCTGTTGTTGTTGTTGTTGTTGTTGTTGTTGTTGTTGCTGTTGTTGTTAATGTTGCTGCTGTTGTTGCTGTTACTGTTGTTGTTCTTGCTGTGGTTGCTGTTGCTGCTGTTGTTGTTGCTGTTGTTGTTAATGTTGCTGCTGTTGTTGCTGTTACTGTTGTTGTTCTTGATGTGGCTGCTGTAGCTGCTGTTGTTGTTAATGTTGCTGCTGTTGTTGCTGTTGCTGCTGTTGTTGCTGTTACTGTTGTTGTTGTTGTTGTTGCAGTTGCTGCTGCTGTTATTGTTGTTATCGCTGCTGCTGTTGTTGTTGTAGTTATTGTTGTTGTTGTTGTTGTTGCAGTTGCTGCTGCTGTTATTGTTGTTGTCGCTGCTGTTGTTGTTGTTGTTGCTGCTGCCATCATGGCCCTCCTCGCCTGTTGAGTTGTGTCTCTCTTTTTGTTTCTCCTTTGGGTGGCAGCAATCTGGGCGTTGTGCTATCGTGCGATGCATTCGGGAAGCTTATTGACAGTCTTGGCTTCTCCCTGGCTCGTCATGTAGCAAGAAGTAGGCCCCGTGTCGTGCAGCGCTTTATATGTTTCTCGGATCTCCATTGATTCTGCGACCGCTTTCTCAATCAGCACGCGATCCTCCCACAGCGTAGAGTCCTTTGGCAGACGGATTACCACTAACGCACATGCATACATACATATTGTTTATTTCGCAATAATTTTGCTAACGCACATGCAGTGGGGAGCCCATCGTCACCCGTCTTTTGAATTATACGCAAGAGCACCACACCGACTTTCTTCACCGGTTCCCAGCTATTCCGTGAAACGGGTTTGCCATATATCTCCAAATGACGGAATCTACCGAGTCTGTCTCTTGGGTACTGACGACCCAAGGAGGACTCTCCCTCAGAATGCACGCTTTAAGGTGGGAGACGTTATTGCACGCACAACTTAGCCATTCCCTCAACAAGGGGTCTTTCAGGTCATATTGAATTGAATGTATTGAATGTATTGTTTATTAACCAATATTTGGTTTATGCACATATGTGCTACAGCTCTCCTAAGTAACTTTCATCAGCGACTTTGCTTTTGTACACTGTTGGAGATGATACAGATCACATGATTTTCCGCATAGGTTGCATTCACACTCGGTTGATATCTCATGCCACCCATTTCGTATACATATCTTCATATGAAATCCATGCATTGCAAACCCAGTAACGAAGTATCTGTTTCTACAACATGGGCTCTTCCAGTATTCTGTAGTCATCGCTCTAGTCTCATAAAAACGCCAATCAACATCCGCAAATTTATACTCCCATTCGGCAAGATGATTCTTAAAGGCCTCCGTTTTCGGTAAAGCATAAGTTGCCCAGAGCTCCTCCACAAAAAGTGGTGTCGAGGCCAACAGATACACAAGACGATTGCGGCTAGTGCGGTGAACTACTAGCACTCTTTTTAGAAAGCTGGCTTTAATTTTGTCAAGTACTTCCAGATTTGCTTTTGATAGGTGGGGCCATATGGCCTGTATCCCGTACGCAGCGGTCGGCGCAATCTTTAAATTAAAAAGTTTGAGAGCGACATCTAGTGACAACCGATGAGGCTCTGGGATATTATGAAACGATAAAATGCCCTTACGAGCTCTTACCTCGATATGTTTAGTGAAATTTAAACCCTGCGTTGAAAAGATTACTCCAAGATAAGAAAAATGTTGAACAAAATCTATTGGTGCTGACCTTAAGCGCAATTCGTCTTTTTCTGCGAGCCTACCTCCGCGGCGAAACTTCATTGCTTTCGTTTTTGCTACGTTTATCACTAGAGCATTTAGGTCAACAAACTTTTGGAGTGAAGCAAGCGATTGCTGCAGATGAAATCGACTCCGGGAGTAGAGGACGAGGTCATCAGCATACATGAGTGTACTAACTTGCGGGTGTCGACGCTGGATTTTGTCCGGGAGATCGCTCACCAATATTGAGAATAATAGCGGGCTAAGATTATCGCCTTGTGCAACTCCTGTAGTCTGAGTAATAGGGGTGTGTTCAGTTACCCCGTCGTCGATAATTACATACCCCTCCTGCAGCATAGCTTGTAATAACTTCAGTATTACCGCTGGAACACCACATAGCGCTAATTTCTCTAGGATTATTGTTCGTGACGCCGTATCAAAAGCCGCCTTAAAGTCTACGAAAACAGCAAAAAGAAAGTTACGTTTAACCCGAAGAGTCATTTGAATACTATTGAGAAGAACGGAGCAAGCCGTCATCGTCGACCTCCCTCGCCTAAAGCCGTGCTGCTGCTCTGGCAAGCACTCGGTACTTTCCAAAAAATCTTCTAGTCGACGTGCTACCAATGCTGACAGTACTTTGTAAATGACGCTTTTCTTTGCTATGCCACGGTACGACGAAGGTATCAAGGGATCCCCTTTTCCCTTCGGTAACACACTTAAAAGGCTGACTTTCCAATCTTCAGGTAAGTGCGATGTCTTCAAGATTTCGTTGAAGAGAGAAGCAAGACAAGGAGCCAGAATAATCGCCTGCTGCAGATGTTCATTCCGAACGAGGTCTGGGCCCGCAGCCTTTCCTGACGGCGCTTTCATTATCACATCAACAACCTCCGAGATACCGATAGGGCGAACCAGCTCCTGTCGAGCTTTGGTTGTCCTTTGTCCCCAAACGGAGACGTATATCGGGATGCAACTAGGAATCGTTGATGAGCTGGCAAACATCTGTCGAAAATAACTATGCAGCCTCTCAGGTGATACTGGACAGGCTGTTGAGCGCATCTCGGAGCGTAGCCATTTATGTGGATGAAGCTGGGACTGTCTGAGAAGCTTGCTTTGTGCTTCTATCTCGTGCTCCAGTTTAGCTCTACGCACCGCCTTTTTATAGATCCGACTGGCATTCGTATACAGGAAGGTCATTTCCGGACGAATTTTTGCCAAGATATACGTCTGAATCATACAGTGTTTCAGAGATCGGCATTCTCGGGTATACCAACAGGTTTTTCGAGGTTTACTCGGCTGGGGACGCACGCTGTGCAGTATGACATTTTGAACTTGTGTTGCATATACTTCAACATTCAGGGGGTTCGGAACAGGGAGAACATCTGACGAGAGCTCCAGTAAGCGGGTTGAGTCAACGGCAGCGTTTAACCGTTGCCGCCTTTGGCCTGCTGCCTGATAATGTACCGTAAGCGACATTGCAACAGGAAGATGTCGTCTAGTACCAAAGGCCAGAGTGTTTAACTGTGGACCCTCGTACCTGATGCTATCGTGTCTGGCGTTTGTGGCGAATATATCTATCGTAGACCTCCCTTGTGGGGCTACATAGGTCGGTTCCTCGGCTGTGGAAACCACCCACATACAACGGGACGCTAACGTGCTGATAAGTGCATCTGTTCTAACATTGTCCGGTTTGTCGAGAGGGCAGTTGAGATCCCCGCAAAGCACTGTTGTTTTGTTAAGATCGACTTTGTCCAAGCAATACACTAGCTTCTCCAAGAGGTCGGGAATAGCTTCCGATGGACTAGAATACATTGCAATTATATTTATGGAACTTCCTGCAAGTACAACGCAGTTGTCCTCTGTGTATAGTGCTTCTATACCATTAAGCTTACTGTTGTATAGTACAGCTACTCCACCGCTTGCTCTTCCAAGGCCTTCACTCCGTTGTCCAAGACATTCTATCAGATACCAGCCAGACACAACAGTTGGTTCCGTGGCCCAGGTCTCAGTGAGAACCAGCACGTCATATTGTGAATCCATAGTCAGAGGAAGAAAGGCCAAGGTTGATTTTATATTTTCGCAATTCCATTGAAAGAAGGTGATTTGATGTTGCTGTTTCTGGCTCGGTCTTGAAAGGTCTTTCGCCGTGACACTACCTGCACGTGCGTGCTTTGGTCACGAGTGCCCTTTACTCTTACTTTTTCCGTCAGTATCTGGAGTCACCTCATTCGTGGAGACATGAAGCGCTTCTCGTAGGGACGCTTCGATTGAGTTCCGGAGTGCATCTCCGATCTCAATATTTTCAGAGTGCTTCTTTGTTTTAAAGGAGCTCGCTGATCCCAACAGCTGCGAGAATAGAGATGGCATTATTTTGCCAATGGCACTGGTGATTGCCGCTTGTACTGCTTCTACGATACAAGGGATAATCTTATCCATGATAGATTGGACAAGACCATCACTAGTTTTGGCCACAGATGGTCTTTTTTCAGCCGGCGCAGTTTGGGCTTTGAGCATCTTGCTCTCTGCGGGGTCGTTGGCTATTTTAATTCCGTTCTTTACTACAGAAGACCAACTGCGTTTGGAGAAGTTATCCGACGCGTGTACGTAGGCTACTGGAGCGCAGAGTGGAATACTTGGGGCTTCCGTCTGCCTTTGTATTATGTTTCGCGACGTTTTATTTAGCATCTCCATGCGACGCAACCTATGTGGGCAGGACCCCCAGGTGGCTTCGTGGCAACCATTGCACAGGCAGCAGCGGGCTTCTGCCTTACAGTCTTTTCTTAAATGATCGTGTGACCCGCACCTCCGGCACCTCGGCTTTGTCATCTTGCAATTGGTAATTAAATGATCCATGCTAAAGCATCTGAAGCATTGCATTGGCTCGCGGTACAACATGACCCCGTGTTGTTTAAGTCCCAGGCGGACCTCGGCTGGAAAGTTGTTGCCCGCAAAGGTCAGAATAACATGCTCCGTTGCCGTTACAAAATTGGTGCTTGGATTCTTTGTTTTCACTCGGACTGCTTCGGAGACTCCATACGATGTGAGAGAAGCTAATATGGCTGCTTCGGATATAGAAGGGTGCACACCAGAAATCTTGCCTTTTACTGAGGAGCGAGCTCCGCTTATTCTCGCAGATACCTTAACTCCCGCCAACTCTTGCAGCGATAACAAAGTACCTCTGTCAACCTCGTCTTCTACTGCAATAACGAGTTCCCCATTTCTAGTAAATCGAGGTTCTTCAACTTTGCCTTTGATGTGTTGCGCAATGCAGTGACATACGTCATTGAAACGCGTCTCCAAAGCGTTATCATCAGCTGTAAATATTACAGCCACCTGTTTGGCGAGTACCACCTTTGACTCACGCAATCGTTTGTTGCGCGTCACTGTTTGGAAACCATCATCGTCGGTGAGATCTTCTTTTTCTTGAACGTCGGTAGTGACTGTTGTTACATCGTCCCTCTCTTCAGTAAGCGTTCTCTGCGCCACGTCCTTATTTTCCCCCGTTAACGCCCCCTCGGTTGTTTCGCTGGCAACCTCCGTGCTCGCTGGAGAAGAATCAATCTGCGATACACGCATATCTTTGTTGCGAGTGTCTTCCACCGGGCTTGATGCCGCGCGCTTCCCACAACTCGTCTTTAAATGACAAGCTGGACCGCCCGCATCGCTGATTGCTTCATCAATACGTTCATCCGATACCACTGCACGTTCTGCATGCACCGGTGTACGTGGTTCGGGCGGCTCCTTCCCTTGCCGTCTCGGTGGCGTTCGTTTCACAGGCATGATCAGCTGCTGCGCCGCGCCTGTTTACAAACAAGATATTGTTTGACTACAGGCGGACGCAGGCCGCGCTGAATATGATGTTCGATATTATAACGCTGAGTATAGCGTTCGATAATGATTACGTACCGAGGATAGAAGCTGCAGCGATGTCAATGATAAACCTAGTGATGATGGCTAGTGGTGGTGACGGTGGCAGCGATGATGATGACTGTGGGTGATAGTTAACTGAGGTGAAGGGTGATATTGATGCTGGAGGTGTACTGATGATGATGACGCTGAAGGTGTTAACTGATGGAGAAGATAAACACAAAGATGATGATGACGAAGATAGTGAAAGTGTACTAATGATGATGTCGCTGAAAGTGGTAACAGATGGAAAAAGTAGAGCACATAGATGATGACGATTAGGATGGTGGTGATAGTGAAGATGAAGCTGACGATGATAAAGTTGATGATGGCGATGACTGTGGGGTGCTGATGAGATCAAAGATGCTGGCAAGTGAAGATGAAGTTGAGTGGTGCTGCTGATGATGATAATTGTTTAAGTAGACACCGCACGAATAGTTAATTTGCATCAAAGTAAGCAGCAGAGTTTTCGCTAGTCGATTCTACTAGTCTCAGAGGTTGCTAGGCTCGTGGATGTTTAAGGATTTCTTTGCCAAATTTTAGATTTAGCAGTACTTTCCAAGAGCCACACACAAACACGTCCGCACCGTTGAGATCGAACAGCTGTTCAATTCAGGTCATATGCAGTTTCGCAGCGTGCGATCAAGTCGTTTATGACTTTTATCTGTTGACTGTTTTTGTCGGTCTGTTTATTCGCAGCTCGTTGCTGTTCAACGGCAAGTATCGCTTTCTCTGACCGTATTACGTCTCTTGCTAGAAACCTTAACCGTTCCACTGGCTTCTTGACTACGACTTGCATGTTCTTGATACTTGAAGTGACCGTGTAAATTTCTTCAATCAGCCCAATAATTTTGGTTCCGATTCAGTTGGCACAAAAGTGGATCCTTTTTGTCCCTTTCGATAGTTTTAGTCCGAGTCAGCATACTTTATCGCTACTGGCTCATTGTTCTGTCCCTTGTCCAGCAGCTGAGCATATCCAGGTCTTTGTCCGCATGAGCGCCCTGGACCAATTCCAGCTGAGAGCGTCCTGTCATTTATCCGGCTGAGTAAATGCCTGCCCCTTGTCCGCGCCGTACTCTTGTGCGAAGGGTACGACGGCTCAAAAACATCTTGCGACCTACGTGAAACACGCGAGAAAAAATACATTTCATAATTAATAAATTAAAAAAAAATACTTGCAGGATTTGAACCCGGAAACACTTGTTTCTAAACACGAGGGCGTTAGCTGCTTAGCTGCCACCCCGTTTGCCTAAATACATATAGCGTATAGCATACAGCGTTGATAATACTGCCGGCACCAGGCTGACTAGACGCTCTTGACAGACATATCGTAGATATCAGCATTTAGTGCGACGAGAGCGACGACGACGATAATGATGATGACACTTTGCACTAGCAACAACAGTTGGCCGGAGTGATGACGATTACTGACACGATGAGAGTCGTCCTTTCCTCTACTATGCCGGCCACCGCCTTATGACACAGCACTAACACAACCTGCACCGCCCAGCTGATTTTCCTAGCCCACTAACAACTCGCATATGGAGGGTCCGCATTTTTTTGTTTTTTGTTTTGTTCTGGGAGGTTTCGGGAATGCATGATGCACATGCGCCACTAGCAGCCTGCGTGACTAGTGTAAGACTCGCAAACCCACTAAACCCGGATTCCTCCCCACTCTAACAGGCTCGGTATTACTTTGGCGTTACTTCGAAGCCGTGGGAGAGGCGTCTCTGCCGTTCTCCTTCAATCAGCTCTATCCCTGAGTATCATCCCGCATGTCTACCTGCGGTTGGATAGGGGGATGATGCCATTTTGTAATCCGTCCTGTGAGGGTGCGTCGAGACCACGAGGGACTGGCTGCTCCCCACCCCCCTCCCCCTCCCTCGGCTCCTCGTCTCGACCACTCTCCTGGGTCCGCAGTTAAATGACAACTGACTAACTGGGCTTCGGGAGGCAGATGCACAGGGGTGCCGCTGTTCGATGATGGACTGAGAGCAGAGATTGGGCTGACAACAAACAACTACTCTGTACTAAGAGATCTTACAATCTTTCCCGAGAGCTCTAGCAAACCGCAAGACCGCTGTGTTCGAGAACGAAGGTAATCGTATATCGATGCTGACTCGGTGGTTGTTGTTGAGTCTTCGGGTCACGATGGGTTTACCGTTGTGACAAGAGACGCGAGAGTAAAATAAGACCGCGATGCAGACAAGAAACAGTAAGACGGGCTGAAAAGCGAAGCCAGCTCAAAAGAATTTGGAGCATTTAGAGTCGCTTCAGACTCAAGGAGAATCCTGAAGAGAGTTCGGCCGACTTCAAAGAAAGCCGAGTTCGATGCTACGGCTGGTCAAGGCAATTCACAGTCAGAGTGGTGCTGGAGGGTCGAATCTCAGACAACAAGAGCAGCATCTTTATCTACGTCTCGCTCGATGTGCTTTAGAAGCTCTCACGCTTAACGTAAGTAGATGCCATCCCGGTGGCCTTCTCTTGCCTGGGCTTGGCCTTGTTTTAGGCCAGAGTTCAAAGTGTCTGCAACTCACTAACAAAGAAAGAGACCATGATGGAGATATCAAACTTCGGCGTCACGGGTGTCCGAGGACTGATCGTTTTTCTGGTGATCAAAACAAGTCTGTGTCAAAGGTTATTCTGAATTTTGACCGTTAACCAGAGGCTTTAGTGTTTTTGGGCTCGGGTGACGTGAAAGACAAGAGGACGGGCAAATATTTATTGCAACATCTGTGATTAGATGTTCAGAAAGGGAATGCCGCCTCGGTAAGAGGTACACTGGCTAGGTGAACCAGTCCAAGCTTGTACCTAGTGCCTTGAGTTATGTCCCGGGCAGATTGTGTACATGTCCCTAACATGACGAATATATATATATATATATATATATATATATATATATGTGTGAAAAAAAGGAAAGTTTATTAATAAATCATCACAATATTCTATATCCTTTTCCGTCTCTCATTGCTGCCGTTTACTTGGTCTTCCTTGCCTTTTCCCCTCGTCTGTCACAAGGAGTCGCCAGGGCGGCACGTTATATATATATATATATATATATATATGTCAAAAATAACATTCGTTGCAATCAACACTTTGATTTATATACAATTAGTTGTGACTTGACGCTTGTGTGCGTCATCGGCAACGAAGTTCCCCTGCACTCCCGAGGTCAGCATTAGCCGTACGCATGAGCGCGTGTATGCAAATAACTTCTATATGCACGTGTTACCTTCATTTGATAAAATATGCTTCATCTCGGCATCACATTAAGGACACCCGATAACGACGCTTACAATGCTAATAATTAGGGTATGACGACAGAACGACGTATATTGAGATCAACGTCTCCGGGGACCTTCTAATTGTATGGGTCATGGTTAGCAAAATATATTGCATAAGACGGAGGCGACCTGTTTATTTGGCAAATTATGAGAGTCTGATGCAAATGCACGCTCTAATGCTACGTTATATCTGCATTTTGAATGAGGAATATATATATATTTTTTTCTTTTTTTCGTGAAGGGGAAAATGGTATGTCAAATTTTAGCGAAAGAGAAGTGCAAAGTAAGCAGAATCATTATAGTAGAATTACGACATTAAATAACGAACGATGAGTTGAAAAATACAATGGGTAAAAAAAAGTAAAAACGAAATAGGGCACGAGGGTGGAATTTTCTTGAAGGTGCTCAACAAAGAAGGGACAAAACGGGGGAGTACAATATAGGTAATTAATAGCTACAGCGTTACGCGCCGCTGATATAAAATGGTGATGTGTGTACACATACTTATCAAGCGAATAAGCCAATCATATATATATATACATAAACACATAATTGATTGACATGTCACTTTTATATATCAGGGGCGCTCAGAGCGGCAGAATATATATATATATATATATATATATATATATATATATATAATAATGTATTATATAATGCCTACTTAGTATTTGCCTTCTATTGGGACGACCTCTTCCTTGTAATATTACGTGGGTATTTTTTCAGGTTTGGTCTCCGACAGGTCTATTACCTCTCTATATTTAGCTAGTATCCTTATACCAAAAATACAAATATACAAAAATGCCAACAGCCAACAGAAAACAAAGAAAATACTTACTAAATTGGGTAAACATTTAAAGACGACTATTGGGAACAAGGGAGCCGCAAAATTCCTGCGCCAGAGACTTTCCATTGACGTCCAGCGGACCAACGCGGCCTCAATTCTGAAATCGCTTGCCGAATGGTGCAGACCAAAGCTAATCTAGACTAAAAATTAACATGTTCACTTAAAGAAGATTGTAATATGAATTGACGGATAAATACAGGCAACGATTATATTATGACTACAATCGTCAGATCGTCAAATAGAAAAAAAAACATATATATATATATATATATATATATATATATATATGTTTACCGGGCACTCTTAAATTGGTTTGCGTGGTTTCCAATTTAGACAAGGTAAATGCCGGAGTGTAGTAAACTTAGCCATGACATGAAAAATCCGTACACGGGCAATTGCCTTACGGGAAATCTTTAAAAAAAAAAAAATATATATATATATATATATATATATATATATATATATATATATGTTAAACATGAGAGGAGGGAGGCGAAGAGAAACATGGGAAGAACTATATAAGTTACTAAAAATTAGGTCGGTCGACATCATGATAGTAACGGAAACGCATTTGTATGAGATGGAAGTTCTGCCGGGGGATGCAATTGGTATGGTACCAATCGGAATACGGACAATGGGGAAAACAGGTTTGGGGGAGTTGGACTCTATAATAACCAGAGATGCTATTTCGTGCAAGGAAGTTGAGATTGCTAAAATGAAAGCGGGAAAGGGGCGGAGTAGAATGGGTACACGATAATTCAAGAGCGAGTGGGCTATTGGCAGATGCCAAGGCAGGAATGTTGGATACAAGGATACATAGAGCTAAATATAGGGTGAAGCAAAGTACAGAACGTTGAGCATGTGGGCTAGAGAATAGGTCAATCGAACATATTATTAAAGAATGTAAAGCCTTAGGGGGGAGCAGAGATATAGATCTGTCGGAGGCCCTAGCTTTAGGACCAAATGCTAGAAATGACCCGGTCGATATTACAAAGAAGAGGTTGTCACAATGGAAAGCAAATACTCAGTAGGTATTGAAGTATACATGGATTATATGGGTGCGTAGGTAATATATATGCTGCTGCTCTAAGCGCCCCTGATATAAAAGGACGACATGTGTATTTAGGTATACATGCCAAGCGAACAATAAATCAGTCAATCAATCATGTATATAATTTCGGCTTGATTTATTTAAATGGCTTGAAATTAAGGGCATGATGTACATGACGAATCACGAGATGATGTTAATTTCGTTGCAATCTCACAATCGATTCATGGCAGGGCTGTATGACTTATTTGATACTACATATTATATTTTAGAAACGGGTTTTTCGTCCCTTCTTCTAAATCAAATCGTGAACTCTCATGGAGTTAATAAGCTGTTGTAAGTACAAAACTGGAATATCAGTCCATGCTTGCTGGACAGCTTCTTTGAGGTCGACAAATTATCATATTGTCGACCAATTGCGTAAATCTGCTTCATTAAATGTCCCCAGAGATTTTCGATGGGATTCAGGTGTGGACTTAATGCCGGCCAGTCAAAAAAATTCTTTTAAAGTTGGCTTCTAACTGGGAATCGGCAATACGCCGGTACTTGTCGTA
Source organism: Dermanyssus gallinae (assembly GCA_003439945.1). Classification (NCBI taxonomy): domain Eukaryota; kingdom Metazoa; phylum Arthropoda; class Arachnida; order Mesostigmata; family Dermanyssidae; genus Dermanyssus; species Dermanyssus gallinae. The sequence goes on along the minus strand of QVRM01000562.1, from coordinate 993,296 downwards.
TATGTTTCGGCCCACAATCGCGACTAGATCGGACTTCCCATTATATCCAAACGCGCCCCAATATTTCACAGAACAACCCACTGGCAATACGTTTCGAGAGCAATTTAGGTTGCTTCCGTAAGTTATGCCAATACTGACAGCCGCCAGGGCCATCGAGATTAAATTTCTTCTCATCTGAGAAGACGAAGTTTTTCCACTCGTTATCCCAAATATGGTATCTTTGCAAAAAATCACACTGTGCGACAATGTGCTTCGGTTGCAGTCGCGGCATAAGCTTCCTTTTCGCGTATCGCACGCTTTTGTCAGAACTTAACACTCGGTACACTGTGGATCGGCGCACTGGCACTCCCAAAGTGGTCCTGATCCTGGAAGAAGATATTTGGTCATGAGTGGCCAACCGTATAATCCTACGCCGATCTCGAATAGTCAGAAAAAAAAACGTAAGCTTCCTTGTTAATTCGGAACAACGACTGAGCTGTACAATATTTTGCAGCTAAAGAACAATTTATTTAGCTACAATATTCCGGACATTTGATCCCCGGGATCGTATATCAGCTGTAGTATCGACTATCCTTTACAAACAAGAGCTGTGTTGTTAGCATGTTACTGTTGGTGATATTTTGCAACACTGTTTTTTCACACTTTTATTTTTGTAGGAACCGATTCTGAGATTACAACGAAATTAACACCATACTCGTGGTTCGTCATGTATATTATGCCCTTAAATTAAATTAATTAAATTTCAAGCCATTCAAATAAATCAAGCCGAAATTATCACCAAAAGACACGAGTTGCTATTTTTTGCAATGCACTTTATATATATATATATATATATATATTTTTTTTTTTTTTTTGTACCTGAGCTTGCCAGTAACGTCAACGGGCAACGAATTCGTTGACGCCTCAAACAAACAGTACACGCCGAACATGATTAAAAACATTTGCCGTGAATGGGACTAGAGCTATTACGGGACGTTAGTTTTAGTCTAAAACCAAATAAAGGAGTATGATAGACAATCGGTTTTAAACACTGCAAACCGTAGGCGCGGTAACAAAAGTCACCACGACGTTTCCTGCAATGTACCCGTGCTAAAGTTAGCATAGTTATTTTTTTCGTAAACAACGAACTACCAACCAGCAAAGTATTCTGTGGGTCCGTAAAATAGGAATCGCAGTAGACGTCTGAAAGAAGTAGCGCAAGGAAAATATAACTGTAACAGAAATATAAAAATGTAGCGTCTGTGATAACCGAACCCTTTGTTTGATATTCAGTAAGTCCTACGAGGATGGCATTGTGCCAAAACATTTTCGGCAATCAGTCGTAACTCCTGTACATAAGAAGGGTCTAAAGTCAAATGTAGATGACTACAGACCTGTAGTTCAATCATCTATCGCATGTATCATTTTTGAAAAACTGCTAGTGGACCATATTTTCAATTCTCTTCAATCCAAATGCTTGCTGGATGAGAACCAACATCGTTTTACCAAAGACAACTCCCACGCCAACTCAACTCGTCGAAATGACTCAAATTTGGTCTGTTATGATAAACAATAGGCTGGCTTTTGATTGTATATATTTTGATTTCTCAGAGGCATTTGACAGAGTAAACCATGTGAAACTTGTACAAAAGCTTAGGTACCTGAATGTTGATACTCGCTCTATATCATGGATTGCTAGTTATCTTACCAGTAAAAAGTTCTGCGTTTACGTAAACAATAGTTTGAGTGAGTCGAGTACGTGCCCCTCTGGCGTCCCTCAGGGATTAAGCCTCGGGCCACTTTTATTTTGCATATTTACTTTAGATCTTAAAAACGTTATTCCTAAATTGATAACTTATAAGCTTTATGCTGATGATTTAAAACTAAACGGACCTTTCAACAACGCTAGCGAAAGGCAAGTACTACATAGTACGATTGAGGCGGTTTCTAAATGGTGTGTGGATAACGAAATGCTTATGTCAGTGCCGAAATGTGCTGTATTGTGTTTAAAGGAAGCACATGACTACATGCTACATAGGGAGGCTATCCATATGTTAAATTGCATTAGAGACCTCAGGTGCGGTGACACTGCAACTGGATTATAGCACTCATATTACACAAGTCATCCGATCAGCTAATCTTATATCTAATACCATATTTCGTTATTTTATAATTAATTATTAATAATTTTACATGTGGCTTTATAGTAGTTTGATTGTACCTAGGTTTATCTATCGCTGTGAATTTTGGCGGCCTTATCTAGACAAACACATTAAAGCAATGGAAAGTGTACAGAGGAGATTCCTTTGTCGTGTCTCATTAAGGTGTAACAATGCCCGAAATTCTATTGTAATAAACCCTATTCGGGTCCAGAGCGGATTATCGCATATACAATCGTATAATAAACTTATCAAATACATTAAACTATTTTAGCATTCGGTTATACGATCTAAGAAGCGGTAACACCATCTTGTCACAACAAATTGCCAAGACAGATCGTGTAAACAACATGTTTTCGTGGCGGACAGCGAGGGCACTGAGAACTTGAAAGCTAACAGCGCAAATGTCGGCACACAAGTTAACTGGTTATTGTATGTATGTATCTAGGTAACGGTTCGTAAAATGTAAATAATGTGTCCCTTTGGAAAAATAAAGGTGCATTTGAATACATATATATATATATAGAGAGAGAGAGAGAGAGATAGAGAGGGAGAGAGATAGAGAGAGAGGGAGAGCGATAGCTAGAGAGAGGGGGAGAGAGAGGCTAAACGGGTTGTTTAACCCGTAACATAAATATCTTGTTGCACAGCGCTGAACAAAACATCGTTGCACTACTTCTCTCGCCGAAAGCGTGAAGAACATCTTTAACTTTGTTGTCTGGTGCGCTGGGCAGCACGGCCGGTCGACTGGCGGACGCCATCGCTAAAGTCGTGGATGTACTCAGATGGGGCTCGCCCCCGTCTTGTCTTTTACCGCTCATCTTTGGGGCAAGGATGTTTGCATTAAAAAAAATGATGGCTCATTACGTCCGATCGCTTGTTCCTCAGTCGTTCGCAGACTGGCGGCCAAAATCGGCTGCTACGATAATAGGGAAGCTATTTCAGCAACTCTTGGCCAACACCAGCTAGGATTCGCTACCCCGGGGGGTACAGAGGTAGTAGTCCACTGTGCTCGTGCATTTTTGCAATCGCGCGAATTGCCAACGGTGATGGTTAAGCTGGACTTCCGAAACGCCTTCAGTAGCGTCCGGAGGGATCATTTGCTTCGAGCCGTCAAGTCGTGGGCACCGTTACTGTTTCACCATACGAACCTGGCCTATGGTTTAGAACCATCCCACCTGGTAATGCCCCACAACGCTATGCTATCGCAGACAGGCCTTCAGCAGGGTGATCCCCTGGGTCCTCCAATTTTTTGTTTGTGTATTAAGGAATTGGTGGATTCACTGCAGTCCCCCCTTAATGCCTAGTACTTAGATGACGGGATTCTGGGCGGGGACCTCCCGACCGTACTTGACGACATACGGAAAGTTATTGAATTTAGTGCTATTAGCGGTCTGACATTGAACCCGGTTACATGTGAAGTATATGTCACAGCTCACAACGAAGTTGAGCCGTTAGGTTTAACTAACCTTTTTGAATTACTTCCGGGCTGTCGTGTTATGGACAAGGTTAATCTGGAGCTGCTAGGTGTCCCCTTATTGCCAGAAGGCATTGCAAAGGCATTAGACAGTCGAAGGGACAAACTCGACTTTGCGGCAAGCAGACTACCCCAATTGGGGGCCCACTGCGGCTTATTCCTTCTTAGATCTTGTTTTTCAGCCACGAGGTTAACACACCTGCTTAGAGGATGCAACCTGTTTTTATCACAAGAGCTCTTACAGCCTTTTAATGGACTTAGCTTAGACAATTTAGAGATCATACTAAATCTTAAGCTGACCGCTGCGGCAAGGGAACAGGTAATGCTCCCGGTTTCTTTAGGCGGCCTAGGTGTGCAGGACGCGGTCATGACGGCAGGACCTGCAATCGTATCGTCATTGACCCAGGCCGCGGACAGGGTTAAAGCATTATTGGACAGTGATGGGTGGGACGCCTATAACGGTGAACTTCAAAGACTGACCGACGAATTGTCGTTGTTATTTGATTCTCCTCCCGACGATAGGGCTAACCAGGGCAATTGGACAACCCCGCTACAAGAAAAGCGACTAGCAAACTTGATTAATAGAGCACCGTCTGTTGCCGATAAAGCCAGGCTTCGAGCTGTTAGTAGTCAAGGGGCTGGGGCTTGACTACACGCCTTAACATGTCCGCGAATTGGGACTCTGTTGGACGACGAGACCACGCGCATAAGCGCAGGGCTGCGGCTTGGTGTTGACCTAGTCGTGCCCCACCGATGTCGTTGTGGTGATTTTGTGGACGCGTTGGCCCATCATGGCCTATCATGCGCGTTAAGTGCAGGCCGACGAGCACGTCACTCCGCTCTAAATGACACCTTTAGTCGCGCACTTCGATCTGCCGGCTTCCCATGTGTTTTAGAGCCCCCGGGTCTATCGAGGGATGACGGAAAAAGACCTGACGGCCTGACTTTGATGCCCTTTGAGCGTGGCCGCATGCTTGTTTGGGACGCAACTGTAACCGACTCATTAGCCCCTTCGATGGTCGGTGCAGGTGCGGACCTTGCAGGTCATGCTTCCAGGTTAGCTGAGGCTAACAAAGGCAGGAAATATTCTAGTGTGGATTATCCGCACGAATTTTGTCCGTTGGCGTTCGAGACTATGGGAACTGCAGGCCCCCTTACGCTCAAACTGATTCAACGCGTAGGCAGAAGCCTTAATCTTTCAACAGGAGACTCGCGAGCATCCGAATTCTTGCGTCAGAGGCTGTCGCTTGACATCCAACGAGGAAATGCAGCGTCTGTTCGGGGCACATTGCTGAACTGGGCTAACCCTGGGTTAGAGAACCCGTAATCACACGTTCGCACGGAGACAATTGTCCACTCCAAAGTGCTAACATAACACACTTATATAAATAATAAAAATACTAAAAATCTTTAACTGTATATTATACTCAATCTGAGTGAAATAAATATAATTGAATTGAATAAATATCTTATTCTATGCCTACAAGCTAGTTCCCCCACAGCGTTCGCCTCAGCGAAGACCGTTCCTTCCAGATACACCTAGGAGAAGCTGTAGGCATATTAAAGCCCAACGGTCTTAACTTGTTCTCTGACTAATACTACGGTATCTTATCATTTTTGTCTATACTTCATTAGCCGCTCCGCCAGACCACCGCATTATAATATAATTGCTTGTTTTATATGAACCTTGCTTAGCAGTGAAATGCAATATCCGGCCCGCTTTCAATCATATGGGCCCAAGGAAACATCTTTTCCGCAGGTCGCGCCTCTCGAGATAACGCTGCTGTGGCATACTAAAGGCTTGCGTAGCCAGTCACAGAATCTGGGCAATGATTTATGTTGTTGCGTTGACCCACTTATGCTGTTTTCGCAGTAAGATGGAGAATGTCCCGTTATTACCCCAGCGTTTAAGATCACGTTTGGATCCCTCCCTACATAAAGCAGGGCCAGCCATGATTCCGAGGAACAGCGCTAGCTTGTGCTATGTGCTTTCATTGTTAGGACCTATACCCATGCGTGTTTGCATGGCAAACACGCACCAAACTCATTACTGAATTAGCATTTAGCTGATCCAGTGCATGCTTTATGAAAGTGCCTCTTATTTCATCTAGCATAGCTGATTCTCTGAAGTTGTTTCTTAAGACACCAATGCAGGTCCCTTGCATCTAGAATCCGTTTTCCTTCAAATGCCTTTATGCACACCTAATTGAGTCTTCTGGTGGGTAGTGTAGAATTTGGCACTGGCTGCCTGGGGACATTTGAACAAACATTTGTCCTAGACTTTACGCCTAGGATACCTCTTTTCTGGTAGTATCTTTGGTAGAAAAACTACCCACTAAACACTTGTCTTGGTCTTTACGGCCCAGGCATGCCTTGTATACCTCTCCTCTGGTAGCATCTTCGGTAGAAAATGCTTACTGGAGTCCGTGCACTGTTCGATATATTCTCCAATATTGATAATTGTTTCTTAACTGCGGCATTCATTGGGTTCCCGTGTAACGGCCTACAAACGTTTCGGGCTGACCCTCTGCCAAGATTTAACATCCACGACTGCATTTTGCATTGCATTGAAAAAACTGACGCCCATAAATACAAATCGGTGCAATGGCGGGGCTCGAACTCGCGCACTCATATTTACACATCCTTTAGCAGGGGGGCTTTATTTGAACAGATCAATTTGCTTGTGCGTAATTCGCGTTCCTAGTACTGCGCCAAGCAAACATTTTGTTAACAACTTCTTTCCGAACAACAGTTTTAGCGTGTATGTTGATCCCGGCTCTTGTGTTCATCAAAATAGAATCAAAAAATTTGTTCGCTCGATCTGGGAATTTACAAATAGAGACGAACGTAGCCTTATCAATATCATCTAGAGCAACACCAATATCATCACATTTTATATCACAAGTTCTCATATTATAACGAAAAGCAACACATTTTTAAAACTTATTCTGCAGTTTCATTATCGAATTATCACGTTTCAATCCTATATTCCATACTAAAGCGGCATATACAATCATAGGTAGAACATATTGCTTATAAAGTTTGAGACACAGATTAGGGTCTTTCAAGACAAAGGATCGCATTATCCAGTGCATTCTCCGACTAGCTATGTGGTGTGTAGCTCAGCTCCGATAGAACATGTGGTGTGTAGCTCAGCGTATTACTTGTCAGAATTTCCCAGATAGCTTTTTAGGTCTAATCCTCTACACCATTCCATAATTTTGTCGCACTTCTTCAGATATAATATACTTTAAAGAGTCAGTGTATAGAAATCTGAGAATTGTTCCCTGTGGACAACCGGGCGTGACCTCAGCAGTTGACGACAGACGATCATTTACCCTCACTCTAAAGGTCCTATGTTCAAGGAAAGCTTTCCAGTTAATACCAACACCGTACCGCGGGAGAATGTTCAGAAGCTTCGAGTGTGTAATGGTTTCAAATGCAGACTTAAAAGTCCAAGTATACATAGTCAAATGGCTTTCTATCATTAGCACCAACCGAGCAAAATGGCTTAGTGGCAAAGCCTTTGCCTTGCATTCGGGAGGACTGGGTTCGAGACCCAGACCGGCCACTCTTAAATTGGTTTGCATGGTTTCCAATTTAGACAAGGTAAATGCCGGAGTGGATTAAAATTAGCCATGCCATGAATAAACCGTACACGGGCAATTGCCTTACGGAAAATCTTTAAAAAAAAAAAAAAGTTAAAAGAGCCCAGTCAGTTTGCGTGTCTAGAAGTTGTAGGACAGTAGGATGGCCTGGTCGATAAGCGAATTGCTCCCTCAAAATTAGACCTTGTGAATTCGCATTTCTATAGAACGCATCGACCAACTCCTTTTTAAATAGCTTGCACGACACAGAGGTGAGCGATACAGGCCTTTTGTTGTTTGGATCATTTTTGTCGTCGCGTTTGTGGACCGGACAGAATGCAGCGAATACTTCGCGCAGAATTTCAGCTTTCGCCAGGTTTGTGTAGCAACCGATCCATCCGCTCTATTGATCGAGCTTAAACAGTCTTTAACTTTCATTCGTCTTTGGATGTATCTATGAACCGCGGTGAGAACAGCCGATTGGGCTACGGAGCTTTCTTCGATGATTCGTTTTCTATGAAGCATCTTTTGCAGTTTCTTTTGCAGTCTAGCTCCTTCTTCTGGTGTCGCTCTGTTCATTTGCTAGGTAATGCTTTCTATGCTAGGATCCAGAACACCATGCAGATTAGGAGACTTCCTGGGCACACAACAAACCAGCAGGAAGAGCATGTAAGTGACAAATTTGTTGTACATGTCATTTACGTCAATACAGAATTGGAAGAAGGTCGTCCAGTTTGTAGCACTCAGATTCATGGTTAGGCATTCATAGTCAGTCCCAGAGTTGTGCGCGAGCCGTCGTCACACTAGGACACCTGGAGATCGTGAACGAGACCATCTGATTGTGTGTTGCAACTGGCGCCGGTGAAATAATGACGTTGTCAACAATATCATCTCTAGCCAGAACAATGTCAAGAACATTGGTATGTCCCGTGGGATGCTCAGCGCATTGCAGTAGTCCCGCTTCGCAACAGTATTGAAGAAACATTTTTTCTATAGACAGTGGTCCATCTTGGGCTCGTAACTCCGCTCGTCTGGACGAACAGTGCCAATCTGTCTAGTTTATGCCAGGTTGATAAGATCTCCAGCAAGCACTACACTATGACCATCCGATATAATTGTTTCGAGATCGGTAATGAGAGTAATCATTTTAGTCGATCTCGTGATCCCGTAGGGCTAAAGTACGACAGATGAGTCGTACTGTGCCGTTCGGAAGAATTAAATCAGCCGCAATAAGTTCAGAGGAAGTATTGCCCGTGTCGGCCTCAGAGCATACAAACTTGCAATTCAAACATTTATTTACCTTTGCCAGGTAGTATAAACACAATATATATCTCTTTACTGTATACAATAGCGGCTAAAGTTGCACCATTAGGCATGGTCGTGTCACATTAAGGGTTAAGCCCACAAGACAGCCGGTATATAAGTATATGCTACACGGACTATATGGCTACAACCCAATTTCTCCTATATGGAAATAGACTAGAAAGTGCTTATCGCGAAAATTTTAAGATGGGGTCAGTCAGGCTACTTAGGGAAAAGACCAGAGGACAGGTGGCAGCGTGGTATCTTCCACAGTGTGCTTCTAGGGCATCTGCAATGGTCATCTGGTTCGTGAAAGTCCCGCACGATACACAGTTTATGATGAAAACCGTGTTCGGCATAGCGGGTTACGACATGACGGTTTGCCCCTCTCCATTCGTTACGTGTCATAGCTCCAGTTTCGAAGAATTTATCATCGATATCCGCGAATTTTATCTCCCAGCATTCAAGGTTGGTCTTGAAAGCCGTTGTCGCCGACAGATCTTCGGTGAATAGCGGTGCGTCTGCTAGGAGATATACTAGGCGGTTCCGGGTCGAGATGTGTAATCCCAGAACCCTCTTGAGAAAGAAGGGTTTAACACGTTTAAGCTGTTTGAGGTTCTGCGCCGTGAGGTCCTCCCAAATGACAAGTATCCCATACGACGCGATTGGGGCTATTTTGAGATCGAACAGATTCAAGGCGGTTCCGAGTGACAGGAGCTGCGGCGATTTTATTGCCTATACGGCGGTCACTGCCTTCCTGCCCCTTTAGGCGATGTGTGCAGTGAAGCTGCGGCCGTTGTAAGAAAACAGTAGCCCCAGGTATGGAAGCCTATTTACGTCAGCGACCGGTACACTGGCGTATCGCAAGTTGTCAGTGACAGTGATCCTGCCGCCCCTCCTGAATTGCATTGCTTTTGTTTTTTTCTGGTTTACCCTTAGACCCAAATCTTTTACAGCGACGTGAAGAAGGGCTAAGGCTTGCTGTACCTGAAACCTTCTTGAACCATATATGACCAAGTCTTCCGCGTACAAGACAACCTTGACTAGATTTCTCAGGCTTCTTATTTGGGCGGGCAGGTCCTTCAGGAGGATAAAGAACAGGAGAGGGCTCAGGTTATCACCCTGAGCTAGGCCTGTTGTTTGGGCGAAAGATTCGGGTTCGGCGATACCATTTTCGATCGTTTTTCTGTTCTCCTGTAGGATGGCCGCGAGAAGGTTGAGCACTTTGACTGGCACTCCGACCTCTGCCAACGTGCGTAAGACCATGTCTTTGAGTGCTGAATCAAATACTGCCTTGAAATCGATGAAGACTACATACAGTGGGTTCATCGCTATGGCTACCGCCCTCTTAACGTCCTCCATCAGAATCGTACAGGCGGTTTCTGTCGAGCGATCTCTGCGGAATCCATGCTGCTCGGTCGGGATGGCTCCTACGCCCTCCAGGTAGTCACACAGTCTCCATGTCAGCAGACAAGAGAGTAGCTTATAGCATACGCTCTTCTTCGCGATGCCCCGTCAAGATGACGGTAGGGCTGGATCCCCCTTACCCTTAGGTGTAACTAGCAGATTTGCATCCTTCCACTTTGCTGGGAGCGTGCCCGTCCGCAAGCATTCGTTGAATAGCGCGTACCAGCAAGGAGCAAGAAAGAGTGCACATTTTAGATGCTCAATGTGTATTCTGTCGGGGCCGGAGGCTGCTGGAGGGAGCCCCGTACCATGTCGTCAATTTACCCCACACGGCGACTAGGTTTGGCACCTCGCAGGGAATGGTGTCCCGTGAAGCGAACATTTCTGAGAAGTGATTAATGAGGGCTGACGAGCTGATAGAGCAGGCCGCGTTGCTCCCTCGGTGGGCCAGCCATCTGTAGGCCTGACGCTCTGCGTCGGCTATAAGGCGAGGTTCCACAGCATCTCCTGGTACCTCCTACGCTGCGTCGCGCATGTTTTCCTACAAAGTGTCCTGAATATCGAGGCCAGCTGATGGTAACCCGGATGCGATTCCGCTAGGAACCTGAAGGTAATCTGGGCTCGACGAGCAAGCCGGCAGCTGTGGTCGAACCATGCTCTGTGCTTTTTGGAAAAGGGAGCTGGCTGTATACTAGAGTGCAGCACTTCGAATAGGCGCTGCGCATATACCTTCGTGTCTATCACGTCCGGCACAGGGAGAACTTCATGAGCACGTTCTAGGAGCATGTTTACATTGAGCCGGCGTGGGAGGGCAAGTCGCCTGGCCGTTCTCGTGAGGTCCACGGCCACTGGAACATAGGCTCGAATGCATGCGCCTTCACGAAGCTTGTTGTTTTTTCCCTGATCACTTATTTGGGCACGTCGGTGGCGAATACGTCGATGACCGAGCTTCCGGAGTATCCCAAAAATGTTGGCGATAGCTTTGAATTGACTATCTAGCAGCCGTAATGTGCTAGGGTGTCTCGGAGGGCTATAATGCGGCTCGAGTTCGGCTAATCTAGGCAAGCGTTGAAGTAACCAGCGACTACCAGGGTCGCACCGGCTAGGGGAGATACTGCGTCCAGACCGCTTACCAGCTTCTCTACCATAGTGTACGTAGATTTCGAATTTGCGGGTCGGACATATGCTGCAACTACGGACATTGTCGGGCCTTGTAGGGCTATGACGTTATTCTCCGCTAAACACGTCGTGAAGTCGCCTAGCTGATGATTGTAGAAAACGGAGGTACCTCCACTTGGCCGCCCTGGCCCGCTGCGCTTTTCAGCGAGGCAGAGCACTGCATAGAAACTTGGAAGGTGGAAAGGGGTGGTCGCCCAGGTTTCCGTCAGTACTAAAATGTCCAGTCCATCCAATGCGTCGGGGGCGAGCAGCTCTAGCAAGGAAGCTCCCTTGCAGTTTCATTGTGCAATTCGTATTGTTTCTTTTTGTGTGAGGCCCGACCTCGTTGTGCGCTCCTCGATCCACCTCGGGATCCGCTGTCATAAGTGTGAGCGTTGAATGCCGATGGGCCAGTCGCCACCGTTGCCAAGACTTGCTTCACGAATTCTTTTAACGTGGGCAGGGGAGAAGCTCGTGAGTGTCGTTGTCGTTTTGTCGTTGTTTCGATCCCATCGACGATTGCTCCGCTTTGAATCCGCTTGACCAAGTTGATTCGTTCTCGAGAAACTGACCCGGCTGGGGGAACGATGTCTAATCGTGGGGGCTCGGTTGATATGGGAGGGTCTGCTGTTCGAGGCCTCGCGTGCAGCTGTCGATGTTAGTTTGACAATCGAACTTAGACTTTTGACTCCTGCTCTTCTCGAACGACAGTATTCTCACCCCAAAAAAATGACTTAATTCTTCTCGCTATGTTGTAGGCGATTGTATCCGCTACTTCGCCTTTATAGCTGTTGCACTAACTCTCGACGACCGCTGCGCATCAGGGGCGCCATCCCCGGGTAAGTCAGAGCCGGCCCGTTGCTGTGCCGTGTTATAGATGTGTGTGCGTAGGTTAGGCTAGGTGTGAATCAGCGCATTCAGTACGCCCGCGCATTAGTAACTGTGTGTTATATATTATATGTGTAAATAAATATGTCTTTATGTAAACAGACCCCGCCGTCTGTGTAATGGTAACGAATGTGAGCTCCACCCACGCGAGCAAGACCAGTACCGAGAATAAATACGAAACTGAGTATTCTATTATTCTTGATATATATTTGTTCTCGTTCTGCATTAGTTCTTTAACATATTTGGCAGATTGAGAGGGCGAGAATTGAGATCTTAGCACCGTCCTGAGCCGCATTCCTCGTCCGAATGTCGTTAGCCACCTTGCAATCCTGACCGAAGAGGGGGACGGAGAGAATTTGCACTTCGGATCCTGGGCGTGCTACCGGGCCAGTTGTAGCATTATTGTATTTTTCAGCTTCGATGATAACACTGTCGATGTCCATCTTGGCCGCAGAACGGATTGCAAGCGGCGTCTTTTTCGGTAGATATAGCCTCAGCGCTGGGCCAAGCATTTGCACGATGCTGTCGCCCACCACGAGAGCAGTTTTCTGCGGCGGAGTCGGCACAGGGCACTCGAGCGGTTTCACCGAAACATCGATCATTTCACTGTCGTCGGTCAGCTGAGCAGGCTGCCTATGCTTGGACTTCCAGCTTCGCACTTCATTTTCAAGCTCTCTAATTTCACGCGATAGAATAGAAAGTCACTAGTTGCATTGATTCACATTCTAGTGCACATTGATCCAAATATTTCATTAACTCGTCTATTGATTGGCCCGCTGTTGGCACTGAGAAAACTCTACACTGCCATTTGTACGAAGGATCAGCTGTCGGTGCAGCTTCGTCATTAGTTTTCCAGGCCACGTGAATAACTCTAGCACCTTTCGAGCAACACACGGATAGTGTACCCCTTGTAGACCCTCCTCTCATCTCGCGCAGTAACTCAAGCCAATATGTTGCCAACGGAACCGTAGAATGAAGACAGACGAATTTGCGCGGGTTCACTCACTCACTATTCTTATTTATTATATTTCACCACACGCCAGAGAGCGATACGGCAGCGCCGTCTCTCTTCGTATTATTATTATTGTTATTGTTGCCTAGCTAGCTCTCACAATGTCCCGGCGGTTAGCGCGAAGCAGTTTCCACCGCCGGAACTCACACAGATCACTGCTGCTACACTAGCGCTAACAATCATTCAACTAACAATATATATATATATATATATATATGTATATATATATAACTCTGCCTGCAACTGCCAGCTACAACACTCACCGCCCTAGTGCAGCACTGCTGCCACGCTCCCGCCGCTGTCGCTGCCAGGCCGTCGGACGTGCCGGTCGCCGCCGGACTAAGGCTTGCAGAGTGCGCGTTACGCCGAACGCTCGAAGTAGCAAAAAGGACTGAGGAAATGGCGCGCACCCCTTTTATCCGGCCGGCGACCGGCAACATGACAGTGCGCGAACAGCGCAGCGGCGGGTTATGGCTAACAGCGCCATGGCGGGTTGTGGCTTACAGCGCCGTAGCGAGCTGTGGCTAGCAGACAGATCATCGCCATCATGGCGGGCAAATACAAACTTCAATCCGTGGCCATACTATATGCAACATTCCTCCCCCTTTTGAGGGTGGCGGCAGCTTCCCTCAAAACAATGACTAAGTTCAACATACTGTGTGTAATATTTATTGTGTTGCCCTACGAGATCAACTATGGCTCACAGCACTTTCGCCAGCAGGCGTCCAGCTCGTTTGACGTAGCGGCCTCCACCGAGGTGCACCCTGTAGGCACGCGTCACGCCGTCCCTGCTTGTCAGCGCCTCCTCCACACGACCCAGGCGCCAGAAAGCCCGCGGCACTCCCTCCTCCTGCAGCACCACGACGTCGCCTGCGGCGAGCGGCTCGGTACGCGCGCCTCCCCGCCGCCGCAGGGCCGTCCTCAGGACGAGCATATACTCGGTGCGCCACCTCTTCCAAAACGCGTTGAGGAATGCCTCCTGCTGCTTCCAAATTCCGGCGAGGCATCCGGGACGGTCACCCAGCGATATCAACCTCTCTGCCGGAAACGCCAGCGGCACCCGAGGCGCCAGGAACTGGCTCGGGGAGAGCGCCCGTGGCTCATCCGCCGAGTCCGGCAGTCTCGTTATCGGCCGTTGATTGATGATCGCCGCGACTTCATGGAGAATTGTTATTAAGTTGATTAGCTTCAACTTGTTTCCTTTAATTGTTTTCCTTAGGCAGTTTTTTACGACGCCGATGAGTCGCTCGTAAAACCCACCCCACCAGGGGGCCCGCGGGATGTTAAAGTCCCACACGACTCCCCCCTGGCTGAGGTACTCCTGGGCCTGCTCGCTGCGCAGCGCTTTCGACAGCGCTACGACGCACCGACTCGCCTTCTGAAACGTCAGCGCGTTGTCTGACACAAACGTCGCCGGCAGCCCTCTCTGCGCCACGAACCTCTTGATTGCCGACAGGCAGGCCTCTGCCGTGAGGTCTTCGACTACCTCCAAATGAACGGCTCGAATGGCGGCGCATGTGAATATTGCGACCCAAATCTTCTTTTCTCCATCTTCATTTCTTATTATTATTGGCCCGAAGTAATCGATGCCGGTGGTCTTGAATAGTCGAAATGACATGTCGACCCGCGTTGCCGGGAGCGGCGCCTCCTCGGCCAACGCTGGCTTGGCTCGATCACGCAGACACTTCGTACACTTGTAGATTGTCGACTTCACCACCTGCCGCATCCTCCGGATCCAATATTCTTCACGCAACACGTTCACGACTATCTCTGTCTTTAAATGCCTCAGACGGCTCTCATGCGCGTCCATAATAATCAGCCGAGTGAGCGGGTCGTCGGCAAGCAGTATCGGGTGGCGTACCTCGAATGGCTCGTCTGCAAACTGCAGCCGCCCGCCCACCCTCAGGAGCCCGTCTTGATCCATGAACGGCTTGAATTCGGCGAGGCCAGCGTCTTCGGGAGGCTCGCCGCGAGAGGTGCTCGCAACGGCCTCCCCCAAGCAGCGCTGCTGGGCCTCCCGCAGCAGGTGCTGCTTCGCCCAAGCGAGCTCCTCCGCCGTGAGTGGACCGCTCGCGACCTGCCGACGGAACCGCCTTCCAGCCCGGGCAACGGTGGCGACGATTCGGATCAATTTGCGCAAGTTTGAACACCCCGCTGGGTCTATTAGCGGGGGTTCGCACGTTGCGACAAACGCCCGAATCTCTGGAATCTCGTCGCAGCCACGCCCCGGCTGGAAGGTAGGGTACTGCGTCGACGAATCCATCAGGAACTCCGGGCCCTGTAACCACAAGGAACTCTCCTTGAGTTTGACCATCGACACTCCTCGAGAGGGTAAATCTGCGGGGTTCTGGTCCCCCGGACAATGACTCCAGTCTGATGGTTTCGTAAGTTTCAATATTTCTTCTAAACGATTCTTCACGAATACTCCCCACCTACTCGGGGTGGCGGAGTGAATCCAATGCAACACGACGTGTGCATCGGACCAGCAATAGATCTTACAATCTATATCTAGCTGTTCACGTACCTTGGTAACAAGCCGCACCGCTAAGGTTGCTGCAACCAGTTCCTTCTTCGGTATAGTCAAACTGTCCAATTGCTGAATAGGCACTAATTTCGCCTTTGCCGCGACCAGCCCGATGCGGCTTCCGTTACCGCCGTCGATTGCCTTGAGGTATACCACTGCGGCGTACGCCCTGTCGCTGGCGTCCGCAAATGCGTGCAACTCGACGCGGTCTCCGGTTGGCAGATATCTCGGCACGCTGAATCCGTTGAGCTCGGGTAGCTCCTCAGTCCAGGCCAGCCATCTTCGGAGGAGCTCCGGGGGGAGCGGTGCTTTCAGCGGCGACTTAGCCCGATGAGCGTCCTGAAGGATTGTCTTCAACTTCAGGACGTACAGCCAGGAGGCCCTGAGGGTCGTATAGCCTCGCGCAGGCTCCCATCAGGGTGCGTAGCGTCGGCGCGCTCTCCGCCACGAACGAGAGCATCGGCTCAGGATCGAACAAGAGCGTGTCGTGCTCCTGATCCCAACCGACCCCCAGGACCTTACCGAAAAGCTGCGGGCTCAGCAGCGCACCGCCCCCTCCCCCGTCGCCAAACGCTTGGCGCAACTCCTGGCTGTTGGACTGGAATTTCTTCAATACCATGCCTGCGTCGCCGAGAATCTTGACCACCGCGCGCCAAAGTTGTTCGGCTTCCTCAACCGTTCGGCTGCCAGTCAGCATGTCGTCCATATATAAGTCCTTACTGATGGCCGCGCTGGCCTCGGGGTCGCTCCCGACGTACTGCTCAGCGTGGGCCCGAATGACCGCGATGGTGTTGTGCTGACTGTCCTTGACCCCGAACGCAGTCGACGTCACCCGTAACAATACTTGGCCAACAAGGTTGCGCTCATCCTGGAACCATAGGAAACACAATAAATTGCGATCCTCCGGCCGAACTCGCACCATCAGGTAGGCCCGACTTATGTCGGCCACCCAAGCCACCTGGTGCCTCCTAAACCTTGTGAGCATCGCCAGCGGGCAAGGGAGTAGGTTCGGGGTGTCGTCAATGCAATCGTTGAGCGACAAACCTCCCCTGCCCGCTGCTGACGCGTTAAAGACCGGCCGTACTTTATATGACACCTTGCCGGGCTGAACTACCGGAAAATGTGGCATAATATATAAAGCAGACTCACCGGAGGGCAGAGGTTCTGCGAATCCGCCGTCAATGAACGCTCTTACTTCTCGGACATAGTCTTCTGCCAATGCCGGATCTCGCCGCAGCCTCTTCGCCAGCGACCGCAACTGCTTCGCTGCGAGAGCTTCATTCTTGTCAATCATGACGACGTTCGGCTTCAAATTCAATGCTACTTGGTATCTTCCATCTTCGCATCGTTTGATGCTGCCGAGAAGATTCTTCGATACTTCTTCTTTGTCGCGTGTTTCCAACTCCGACGGCCGGATACCAATTGATTCTAATGACCAAACATTTTCTTACTCCTGTGTCGTCGTCGTCGTCACCGCGAGAGCCTGGTTCGCGCCGTCGAGGCCTGCCCCGTCGGTTACGAGGACCCACCCGAACCGAGTGTCTGACTGACCGCGCTTCTCCTGTTGATGTTGTGGTTGGATCATTCCGACACTGTCCATTCCGTCGAATAAGGCCTTCTTGGAACGATTCGAAGACTAATCTTATAAAAGGATCCCGCCTAATGCGGACCGACCGTAACAGGCCCTACCGATTCGGAGAAGTTGTGCGTAAGGAACGTTGGCCGTTGGGTCAGGACACTTCGCGACGGGGGGACGTGTGCTCACCTACTCCTAGAGAAAGTTGAGGAATCGGGGATGGCGCGGTGCACGGCTCGAATGCGAATCGTTTGACACCAAGCACGCCTCACACGGCGCCAAACTACTCACTAGAAAGGCACTAAGCTCAGGAGCACAAATGAACACAACCGCACCAGTCAACAGTCAGCGAACTAACAAGAAGCAGTACACCGCCGCAGTACACGGCCACCGTTTTGGCCAACACGATCTCTGCGAAAGACTTCGTATTTGCCACCCGCCGCAAGTTCAGCCGAGGAGACGTTCTCGTTCAGCCAACTTTCCGTGATGAACGCTATGCCGATATCTTCGGTGGTCATAAAGGCAAGCAGATAGTCGACGGCTCTAGGTTTAACCAGTGATCGTGCATTGACAGATATGCACTTTATCATAGAATATTCATCATTTTTCGGTTTCCTTATATTCATCATACTTCGGTTTCCTTATCTTGTCCGTTTCAATGCTCGTTTTCGTAAGGGTCAGCCTACGCTTTGTTTTGTCATGGAAAGGGTGTCTTTCGATGACATCAGATTCTTTGAGACGACCATGGAATTCTTTTATAATGGAACCATCGCTTCAGATGTCCTTGTGGAACACTCTGTCTACATTAGTGTCCGGCACTTCGGCATAGAAAGAAGTGTAATGAGAGTATCGCGTCTTCAGTTTTTTAACAACCACGGGGTACACGCCAGATTTGGTTAGATGATCAGATAGTTCTTTGAATTTCATCGTGGGGTTCTGACCGGAAAAATCCGTTCCGTGTGCAATCGAGCCCAGATTCCTTTTAGAAGATGGTTACCTGCTGCTATAGCAGCCCCAACCCCAGTTTCATCTTTAGTTTATTCTTCAACTTTAGTGACGGCGGGGGTATATTTCATTATTCGTTTGTCTTTTTATTTTAATAATAATTTTATTAATTTGCTATTAATAAAATTATCTATTTTAACTATAATAATTTCTGGTTTGGTAGCTTTATTTGAATGTGATTTTAAACAAGTTGTTGCTTTTTCTACCCTTAATCAATTAAGAATTATAATATTAATTTTATCTGTTGGGATAGCAGATATAGCTTATTTTCATTTATTGACTCATGCTTTATTTAAAGCATTGTTATTTATATGTTCTGGAATTATTATTCTTAATATGTTGGGTTGACAAGATTTACGAAAAATAAATAATATATTAAATTATTCAGTATTAGTAAGATCAATTATACTATTGTCATTATTATCTTTAATAGGATTTCCATATTTAAGGGGGTTTTATTCAAAAGATATAATTTTTAAATTTTTATATATAATAAATAATTCCTCTATATATATGTGTATATATATTTGCTATTATGAATACTGTTTTATATTATTACGGGTGATTTATTATTTATTTATTTTAAATAATAAATCACCCGTAATTGTTCCAACTTTGTTAGCAACGATGAACTGGGTTGAGAAATCTGAGTCCTTTGTCCTTACCGCCATCAACGACTAGGATACTTCTCTGTTTTCGACTGTCCCCACTTTTACCAGCGATAATAGGCGAATCATCACATGAAGCTTTTTTACTTGACCACAATGAGATTTGACCAGTAATGCTAAATCGACCACAGAACTCAGCTCTTCATCGTCCAATTCATCATCATCGTCGTCGTGATCATCGTCAGTTGGTGGAGGAGAGTTTGCAATTGCCGCATTTGAAGGAATTAATAACCTCTTTTTTCTAAGCTTCCAGAAATGTCAGATTAGTACATGCCGCTAAGTGCATCCTCAATTTACAGCCAACGCATCGGATGCTTGACGCTTCTCCGATCTCACAACTACAGCCCGGGCATGTACGTGGGTTGCCACTTCTGCGCTGTTGCTTCTGGCCTGCGTCCAGCTAATCAGGCTTCATTGCGCGCTTCGTAGAGGTCGTGCCTACGCCCAGCTGTTTCTCCTCAATGTTTATTTGTCCTTACGTACCGCACCGTCAGAGATGCACCACAGACAACAGCACAGTACATACACAAATTCAGACTCAACACTTCGCTTATTCAAACGAGATCCAATCTCCGACAGCGCACAAAACTACCAAGTGGGACCCACGTCAAGCGGTGCACGGAGTCGAGACGAGTCGACGAATGACACCGAGCAAGCTCGGATCCAACACAGATTTCCACCGCAAAAGGGAGCGAAATACGGGAGCTCACCACGGGAGCACAACCACACAGTTCGAACGCTGCTAGCAGACGTAGGCGCCTCCTCCCTCCCTCCCTCCCTCCGGTCGCGAGAAGGTGCAGACAAATGCACCACGCCACCGGGCTCATGACGGCATACTACTAACGTTGACTCATCGAACGAAAACAACGTGATGCGTACATTCACGTGTACGCATGTCGTCTGTTGTTGTGTATCCGACGTCAAACTTGAACAGTATCATCTCGTGACAATGATGCATGCAAGCTAGCTAGTCCGAACACGCATCGCCATACCACAACTTAACCACCAAACCTAATTACAAATCATTGACTGATTAAGTTAAAATAACTTCTAATTTTGAAAATAAAACAACGCATGCTGAAGAAGCGCCTACTTAACAATACTTAACAAGATGCAGAAATCGATCAACAAATTGTCTCTTGCGCGTCGCCCAACATCATTTCGGTAATTCTCAAGAGAGTCCCCCTCCATTTATTCATAGCATCGACAAGTGTGCAAACCCTCGCATATCAACATCCCCGGTCACGAGGTGCATATTGTCGCGACTACCGCCTCGCGACGGGCCGGCTTGATCGTAATGATATTTCTTCGTCATGGTCTAACCAAAGGCAGCCGATTTTGATCTCAGCAGGAAATGTATAGGGCGAAATATCGCCCTCATCCACGCGCCGCCTGGTAGCGTTTTGTCCGTTTAGCTTGATCCACATGCCCTCATCATTCGGGTTGCTATACACCTCGAATGTGTCTAGTTCGACTTGATAGTGGTATTCGTCGATGAGGAATGAAACGTGCGCCTTCCAAATCATGTCTTGCCAACGAATCTGCACAGTGGTTCGTGCTGATGGAAATACTATATACACGCTGCCAGTAATGGAGGTGAGAAAAAGTACGAGATTACGTACTGTCGCATCTTCGGCTAACCCGTCGAACGTTGATGTTATAATAGATAACAGGACAGCGCGTAACAACTTGGTCAAGACTGGCTTCAGTTCGACCATCCATGGCGCAGCAGTTGGCGCCTGCTTTAAAGCCCTCACTGCTTGCTCGTGCACTGCCAGACGAGGTCCATCAAGGCCTTGTATGCGGTCGAAGAATTGTTTTACACGTTGAGCCTATGACACCAGAAAATAATACAGGCAGATATATATAAAATATATTTGGTATATATAATAATAGATATTATATTATATATATATTATATATAGATATATAATATATTATTTATATTT
Source organism: Dermanyssus gallinae (assembly GCA_003439945.1). Lineage (NCBI taxonomy): Eukaryota > Metazoa > Arthropoda > Arachnida > Mesostigmata > Dermanyssidae > Dermanyssus > Dermanyssus gallinae. The sequence goes on along the minus strand of QVRM01000562.1, from coordinate 972,605 downwards.
TTATATATTATATATATATATATATTTTATATATATATATATATATATAATATATATTATATATATATATTATATATTCTATATCTCTCTATCTATCTATATCTCTATCTCTCTATTCTCTCTCTCTCTATCTTCTCTCTATTCTCTCTCTCTCTCTCTCTCTCTCTATCTCTCTCTCTCTATCTCTTTCTCTCTCTCTCTCTTTCTCTCTTTTTTCTCTCTCTCTCTCTCTCTCTCTCTTTTCTCCCTCTCTCTCTCTTTCTCTCTCTCTCTCTCTCTCTCTCGGTGCTGCGTTACGTAGTTGTCAAGTAAACAAACTTTTTCGACAATCATAGTTGTTATGTTTTACGTGCCAGTTTTCACGTTCAGAACCGTAACATTTTGCCAAGACGTTTCCGCTCCCTCCTTCCACTAAGAAAAATAGTTCTCTTGCCGAGTTCTACCAAACCTCAAAATATGTACCCAACTTTCTCATACACCCTATGCAAGTATGTATGCCTTCGCTTTCTATATGGCTATCGAAAAGCTTAGTTACTTCACAAATACGTAACGCAGTACCATCACTTTGGTAAAAGTGATGGTGGGCATTAAATTCTATTGCGTGAGACTGGTCTTTTGAACACATATTTTTGGTCGTAATGGGAAAATGTTACGATTTTTCACAAAAAATGCGTTATCGTAAGACATAACAACATATCGACTTTTTATGACTTTCCTCAACCTGGCTATTCGCTTTTCGCTACGCAAGCTAGTGAAGTTTTTTTTCCGAACACGCCGATACGATTGGTTCCTTCATGCGTTGACTGGTTCTCCCGCAAACGTAGATTTTGTATAACTATGTAGAAAAAAATAAATATATATATATATATATATATGTTTAATTCCATTTTGTGGTTACAGAAACATATATATATATATATATATATATACGTGGAAGTATGCGATTCGAACGTGACGGTCAGGTTAAGCAGAGCTCCAGGAAAAGATTGTAAAATCCTAGTACGGAGCTTACGTCTGCCAGTTCTTCTGTGTCAGCTCGGCGCGTTTTGCTTAGGTGCATCTTTGTCTAACTAACGTGCTCTTGGAAGTGACTAATTTATGTGTAAAACATTATTCAACGTTTTTTCCACGGACCTTAGACAAGTTGCGTGAGAACAGCTGTTAAAGGCACTCACAGTGTATCACTACAAACTTGTCTATACAAGTGGATGCGTGCGTTGCATTATTACGTTAGCTGGCAGACAGTTCTGTATTGTTCCAACAACTGAAACAGTGATCTGTCGTCTCCATCACTCCAGTATCGTCAATATGTGCTGTTTTTGCCGTTGTCATCTTGGCCATCACCATTGCTAACATCAAGTAGGGTTAGCCAATGACTCGACTTAGTGCTGTAGACTTTTCACAGAGGGCGTAGCCGAGTGGGTAGCGCCACTGTCTATCAAGCGGACGGGTGGTCCCGGGTTCAAAGCCAGAACCGGGAGTCTTTTTTTTTGAAAGAGCATTTAAACATACACATATATATTTTTCTGTCAAGGTTCTTGCCGAGTGAGCGATTTTATAATCTTTACAAAATATACATAATACAAAAAAACAAGAGAAAACAAAAGAAAAAAAAACTAATTGAAAAAGGGAACAGAAAAATAAAATAAAAGCAAACATTTGAACAAAAAATGAATCCGTTCAAGGGAGCGAGTAAGCCCCCGCCTAAGTTGAGTCAAGCTGACAACAACCATTACTGGAGGAAAGACGGCCAAGCTCAAGCAGAGACAGCCAAGGACAGGACTGCCCTGCAGGCTATATTGGGCTCTCGAGCGCGCATAACGTCAGACGTGCATATCTCCAAAGGGGAGGACAAAGAAGATGACGAGACCGATGCTGAAGTCGAGAAGGACCGTGAAACGGCCACCGACACGGAAAAGGAAAACGATGACAGCGTATGCTGCGGAGTTCCTTCTGACAGCTATACTTCACGGACAAGTGCACAGAGAAAAAGACCTGCCGCCGTAATTGGAAGGCCAAGGCAGAAACTTAAGCAAAGGAATTAAAACTCCTGAAAGAGAAACAATCAAAATGGCCCTCCAGGAGACCCACGTCAGACACCTCTAAAGCGGGCGAACTACGATGCAAAGACTGCCAGAAAAAGCTAGAACACGCCCTAGATAAGGCAAAGAGCATTAAAGACCAGATTGCCGAAATTGAAACACTGGCAGACCTCATCGAACTTATCAAAGAAGAATGGCCGCAGCCTGTGTTCAAAAACACACGTTTTTCCTTGAACAGCATAACGACCCAAAAAGACATCATCAGAGTAATGCTGGTCACCAAAGGATCAGAGAAAGTCAAAGCAATGCTAAAGAAAATGGCCGAGCAATTTTCGCTAGCCGAAAGGACCTCCAGCCTGCGGGCTGGCAGAGTTGCAGTTCTAAAAAACTGTGCACAGCTTGAATGGATCGTGCCAAAGCCAGAGTTAATCCAGAAGACGAAGAACCCGCGGTTGGCCCTGCAACTTCGTCGAGCACATTGGTAATTGAAGTGGTTGACCCCAACGATACAGCAGAAAAGCTTTTAGACGCTCTCTCTAAAACACTATAAAAGGGGCATAGTCTTCAAACTCAAAGCACCTTGGCCCTGTACATGTCTCTAGAATGGGAAGGAAATACAATTAGAAATGCAATAGAAACATGCTGCAGAAAAACGGGATGTAAGGCTAACATCACAAAGAGACTGCCTTTGCCGTGCGCAACGCGGCACTTTGCCTCTACCAGAGATGCAGCACGAAACAATATCCATCCGCGTAAAGGCGACTGAGGGGTGCTCCTCACAAGACATGATTCAAAAACTACGCCCCTTTGTCCACAAGCCAGAGGCAGGGGTAAAAATACGAACAGCTACCACAGGTAAAGATGGCGATATTATCATGAGAGTTGTGGAGGAAAAACCAGGAAGTGTATGTATATTATATATATATATATATATATACATATATAACGCTCTGTGGAAAAACGGTGAAAAGTGAAAACCTGACCCCCCAAACGGTCTGTTCAACGACACTCGAGCAACCGCATCTAGTGAGAAATTCAGTACACACCCTAAACGTACTGTGCAATACATTATTGTGTGTCAATTCCGGTGTCAACTTTGGCGAAAATTTCGAACAGGCATCATTTCAATCGCTCGTACTTCGAATGCCAACTTGTTTACAATCGAATGCTTCAAACGAATCAGCGGTTTTCAGAACATTAGCTGCTCTGTATGGCCAGCGTGTTTACATACAGTCTCTTCAAGCGTATATGTTGCATGAACACGTAGGCAACGTGTATGAACATGCGGACATGCATGTCCGTACCCAGCGCACACATATACTAACATGCGCTACGCGTGCACATATTAGTGGGCGCACGAATACTTGGCGGGACGTGCTGGTATATGGGCAAACGTGTCATTGCACTCGTGAAACTCATGAATAATTGCAAGTGAATGCTTGTGCATATGGTGTGTGTACGCATATGCGTAATGCTCATATTGTACGTAAAAGTGCATATACGTATAAACAATTCCTAAGCAAAAAAATGATAATAATAACAATAATAAATAATTATTGTTATTAAATTATATTAAAAAAATACAAAAAAAAGGAAGTAGGCGGTATGGACCCCTTTAAGGGTCTCAAGGACCCCGATCGGCCAACTGGAAAAAGTCAATATGACGACAAGAAAGAAATCTTAGAAGATATGATAAAGATACGGACAAACGAGAGCGATGATCCAAAGGAGAACGAAACAACTCCACATGAACACTCTAGCGGTAAAGCCCACAAAAACACGGGCATGGGACTAGAAACTGATAAAGAGGTAGGAGACGACCCCAGCTTCTCAGAGAACACCAGGCGAAAGCGGACGATGGCCGGATCTCCAGAAGACCTACCGCAGAAAGAAAGGGAGATGAAAAAGATGAAGAACATCAACGGACTGGCAACTCGGCTAAGAAAGCACGAGCTGAAGCAAAAACTCAACTGGAGAAACCGGACACATAATATGAAGCTATGAAGAGCCTCCTGGAAGTCGTGAGGCAGCTCAAAACACTGAAGGAAAACACATTACCACTAAAGGGGACATTAAAGTTGCCATAACCAGGCTTGAAAGTAGAGTCCTGCAGCTGCAGGCCGATGTCGAGGATAAGCTGGCGGCGCAAGCCGATACCTTTAGGCGGTTGCAGAAATGTAAGGACGAACTTAATGCGGTCCAAAACAACCGATTCAAAAAGGCCGAGGAATGGCAGAAAAAGACACCACAGGCACATAAAGAGATAGTAAAATGGAAAGCAAAAGCAGAAGAACTAGACCCCGAATTCGAGAAGACAAGATCGACACAGACGTGATTAAGATGGCAACAAAAAAAAACATAGGGACCTACAGAAAAAAAGATAGAGGCGAAATTTGCAGCATTATTCTCCCGAGAAAAGGCAGCCACATTGGTGGCGGAAATCTTCAAGGCCACTAATCTCACAAAAGACAACATAACAACCGACAGGGAAGCAAGGGCTATGCTCATCAATAAAGGTTCAGAGAAAGACTCAAACGTAATCAAGCAGATAAGTAATCAATTCCCACTCGCCGGCTCCGTGACTCTGCTTCCGATTGGTGGGGTGGCGGTTCTGCGCAGCAGCGAGCAATTGGAACTAGTTGACGCGGGCACGGAAGATGCAGTGGAGCCCACTGCTGCTTCAGCCAGCAGCAACACAAGACTACTTGTGATCGGTGTTGGAAGTACAGAGGATACTCCGGAACAGTTCCTGTCAAACCTCAACAAGGTCCTACAAAAAAGTCATTCGGCAAGCAACAACGCCAATGTGGGACTTTACATCTCCCCAGACTGGGAGAGACAGTCAATCAGGAGAGCAGCGGAAGTCTGCTGCAGGAAAGCAAAAGGAATGGCGGAATTGTGGCATTGACCAATATTCCAAAGCTCTTACGGAGCTGTTGAGATACCCAGCTGGTTTTAGTAAGCCAAGAAGGGTGAGTCCATGGTTCAACAGTGCGTGCTAAGCAGCCAACCAGGCCCAGCTCAGCGCTCGCCTCCCAGCCGCACTTTACCCGTAGATGCGGTCACTTTTCATCATTCTCAAGAGTTGGTGTCGCCAGACGTACAAAGCTGAACGCGCCAAGTACCTGGAACAAAAGGAGTCCGCGCTGTTGATGAGGCAGAGCGATAACCGTACAAGTGGCTCCGCCGACAGGGATCTCCCACCTGCCGTATCAACTCATCGGCGCTCATCTCCCACTTCAGCTGCATGTTTGCGTCGGCCGACACCATCCCGCGCGGCATCCTTCACTACGAAGCGACCTGGGACGAGAAAACAATTCACTCCCCGCAGAGTTTTCTCTCACCGAGGTGCTTGGCGCCATGCAACGACTCCGGCTCAACAAGGCCGCCGGTCCCGACCAAGTCCGTAATGAGCACCTCAAGGAGGCCATGGTACTTGCTCCTTGCTGGACCGCCCTTTTCAACGCTAGCCAGCGCAAGGGTCGCTGCCTCAGCGACTGGCAGAGTGCTCATCTAGCAGCCATCCCGAAGGGAAAGGGCAACCCCAGAGAGCCCAGCTCGTGGCGTGGGATCGCTAAAAAGAGCTGCTGCTACAAGCTGCTCTCTGCCATCCTCACCGCCCGCCTGTCTCACTTCCTCGAGGCTCTCGACGCCATCCCGAAAGAGCAGCACGGCTTCCGCGCAGGCAGGTCCACACTGACTGCGTGTGAGATTCTGCTGGCCAGGGTTCGGGGAGTGATGCAGTCTAGGCACGCCAAGCCATTCCTGTACGCCGTCTTTGTGGATTTCCGCTCGGCCTTTGATGGGGCTCCCAGAGACAAGATTATCTTTAAGTTGGCTGAAGCGGGCGTGCCTGCCAAGATCATCCAGCTCATCGGGGCAATTCTGCAGGAAAACCCGATCACCATGCAGGATGGAATGGCTAAGTTGTGCCCCTTTGTGCAAACGACGGGAGTCGCGCAGGGGGACAACTTAAGTCCGCTGCTGTTCTCCATCCTGCTCAACGATCTTCCGCGACGCATCGTGGGTACTCGAGAGTCCGTCCGCCCAGACATTCTGCTATACGCAGACGATCTCACGATATATCGAACAAGCCGATTCGAGGTGCAGCAGAGCCTAGCGAGGCTCGAGCAGTACGTGGCGGATGTAGTACTTGAGATCAACGTCGGCAAGACCAAGGCCATGAAGTTCTGTAAAGCTGGTCGACTTGCAACCAGTGATGAGCTACGGTTGTTTTCCACACCACTGGAGTATGTCAACAACGTTCCGTATCTTGGCCTCTCTCTCCCGACCTCCGGTACGTCGTTTACGGAGCACATCGCCGAGAGGGTCAGAAAAGCCCTCGTAGCAGGCGTTGGAATTGAGAAGCCCACGCTTCTCTCCCTTAACACTGCGCTAAAACTTTTCAACCTTAAGATCGCGCCCACGGCATCCTACAGCTTACAGCTTATCTGGGAGAACTTGAGCGTGGCCCAGCTTGCAAGGCTTGATCGAGTGAAACCCACCTTTCTCAAGCGAGTGCTCGGCCTCCACACGTCATGCCGCAATCGTCTGGTCTATTTACTCGCCGATACCCCGCTCTTCATAGAGGACCTGCAACGCCAGTTCCGGTTGCCGGAAACACAGGCCTACAGGGGCTTTATCTGTCAGTGGGAGGTGAGATTATCAGACGTGGACCCCGACTTCTTTAGCGCGGGTGCAATGACAAACAATGCGTTGAGGGGACTGCATCGCACCAACCAAAGTGTGGTAGTACGCTATGCAGTGCATGGCTTACACCATGTTCTCTTTAAAACTCAAGGGTACCATGAGCCGACAGAAGAATGTATCTGTAACAGGTGTGGGAGAGCTTGTAGGAGATATCATGCGGGGGAGTGCCCCAGAGTTGAATAACTGGCCAGGCTGGCTCAGTGACCGTGTTTTTATGTATAATATTTATAATATTATTATTACTAATTTATTACTAATAATTAATATTTGTAATATTATTATTTATAATATTATTAAAATAACGGAGAAAGGAGTCGAAGGCGGCATGCTTTTTGCCAACGCTCTGAGACAGGGAACAGGAATGGAAATATACATTAGGGAAGCGACGGATCCTACTCAAATTGTGGTGTTGAGGGACGTTAACTCTTTTATCCCACTAAACGAGATAGCGAAAGGATTGCGCGACTCCTTGGACCTGCATGAAACAACGAAGGTACGAGTAGAGATACCAAAGAGCAACAAGAGAGGAACATGGCAATGTTTAGCAACTTTGCCCAGTCGGAATGCTAAGAGACTCGTTGCCAAAAAAAGTATCACCATCTCAGGGCGCCTATGCAGGGCTGAAGAGTGGTTTCAAATCCCAACATGCTATAGGTGCAACTTGATAGAAGAAAGATAGAAAGAGACTGCCAAAGTGATGAGGCAACTGCTAGAAGGTGTTATAGATGCGGGAAGGAGGGGCACATAGCAAAGGAATGTAAGGAAACTGACTCCTCGTGCTACGTGTGCAATGAGAATGATCACAAACCGCACACTATGGCTTGCCCGCAGTACGCAAAACTACTTAAGGAAAGGAAACAAGCTGCAAGATCGGAGGCAGAAAAAAGGGAAGCCAAGGCCCGGGAATCAAGAGCGGAGCAAAAAGAAAAGGAAGAGAAAAAAAGCGGCCAGGGAACAGAGGAAGGAAGCTCAAAGAGACAAGCATACGTCAGATGGCTGGCTACAAAAAGGCTCTAGAGGGGCGGCCCGTTTTCAACATTTGGAAAACGAAGAACCAAACTTTTTAGAACAACAATAAACAGGACCAAAGTAATACAAGTAAACTGCAACAGAAGTAAATACGCGCATGACATGGTCGAAAGGATAGCCTCAAGAAGAGGAGCCAAGCTAGTAGCGGTGAGCAAACCAAATCAAGCGATGGCAACAAACAAAACAGAGTGGTTTTCAGATCAAACTAAGAGTGCAGTAATCATAAACACCGGCTCCATGCAAATCATAAGGCATGGAAGGGGGCACGGGTTTGTATGGGTGGAACTGCTAAAAAGATTGAGGCTATACTCTTGTTAAAGCAGCCCCAACGGCAGCCTGGACGAACTCGAAGACCTACTAAGTGAAAAAGGTGCATCAATAAAAGAAGCCACAAACGGAAAGGGCGTAGTAGTGACAGGAGATTTCAATGCGGCATTGGAAACATGGGGGTCCCGGCGAGCGAACAAGAGAGGGAGAATTTTGATTGAATGGGCAGCCAGCCTGGACCTGTATATACAAAACGATGGCAAAGACCCGACCTTCCACAGAGCCGGACATCAGTCAACGGTCGATCTAACACTACAATGGTTAACAAAATAAAAGAATGGATCGTGCTCACTGAGGAAGAAAACCTCAGCGATCACTATTGTATTAAGTTCACGGTGGAACTGCAGCAAAAAACGATGCCTATAAGAACCAAAAAGCACTTAAGGATCAAGGACGAAAAGGTCTTCAAGAGAGAGCTCAAGAAGGCAATCCTCAAAGCTCCCCCCAACACCCCAGAAGAACTGCACGATACACATCAGGGCCTGCACCAGGGCTACTAAGCCCCCTCACCCAAGAAGGGCTACCTGCCAGCCGAAATATTGGTGGAACTGGGTCATAGCGCAGAAACGGGCAGATTGTAACAAAGCCAAAAGGAAGCTCACAACACGCCATAGGACCCGGGAGGCCGAGGTTCTTGCCTTAGACAATTATAGAAGGTGTAAGGCACTTTAAAAAAAATAGCAGAAAGCAAAAAGCTATGGTGGCGTCAAAAGACATAAATGACGAACCATGGGGAAAGCCCTAAAAAATGATCAGGAGGATAGGCGCGCAGACCCCAAGAGTTTGAATGCCAGACACAGAGGTTGTTCAGATTTTAAACAAACTCTTCGCACAAATCGCACATTTTAACAGGGAGACGTTTGTAAGAAGAGGGACAACCCCGGAAGAGTTCCCGCTTATCACGCGTGCAGAGGTAATAATGGCAGCTAAGAGGCTAAAGCCAGGAAGGTCTCCAGGGCCCGACGGCATTCCGCCTTTGGCGGTGAAAATGCTTTTTAACGAACACCCGGATTTGGTAGCGACAGTTCTTACTAAGGCGATGGCAAGTGGGAAAATGCCTAAAGACTGCAAAAGGGCGAAGGTGGTTTTGATTCCCAAATTTCCCGAGAAAAGCGGTCCCTCCGTTTCTTGTGAGGGCCGTCTCGGGATACTTGGACGACAGAAGAGTTTTTAACGGCACAATGGAGATAGACATGACAGCAGGAGTTCCGCAAGGATCAATCCTGGGCCCCCTGCTCTGGAACATAACATATGACGACGTCTTGAGACAGAAAGATCTCACACAGAGAGTAAAGATGATTGCGTACGCGGAAGATTTGGTCGTTATTATTCAAGCAAAAACAGAGGAAGAGCTAGAGTTAAAGTCAAACATGGCTCTCCGGTCGACAAAGAGATGGATGGATAGAGCTGGGCTATAGCTGGCCCCGGAAAAGAGTGAAGCCATTCTCTTGACAGGAAGAAAAAGAGTGAGCAGCATAAAACTGATGGTGGCGGGCCAGGAGATCAAGCAAGTAACAGAAGCCAGATACCTTGGTGTCCTACTAGACAGGGGTCTCAGGGGCACAAGTCATATCACGAAATGCACGGCCAAGACGGCTAAAGCGGCTAAGCTATAGGCAAGATCCTTCCAAATTCATACGGGCCGCGGGAGTGTCGGCGACGACTATTAATGTCGGTTACCGCATCAATTGCACTTTTCGCGGCGCCAGTCTGGTTGCAGCAAACCCTAAAAACGACAACGGCAAGAAATGCCCTGAGAAATACGCAGAGAATAGGAGAGCTTAGGATCCTGCAGGCCTAGCGTACGGTTAGCACAAACGCAGCCCTGGTACTGGCTAGTTTCTCACTTTGGGACTTGATAGTAAACGAAAGGAGAAGGATCTGGGAAGCAGAGGGTGAGTCCAGCAAATAAGTTGAGAGGGAAAAAATGATAAGAGCGTGGCAAAAAGCATGGGACGCCATACCCATAGGCTCACCGGGCCATTTACTTCGCTTGCTTATCCCGGAGGTCAAAAAGTGGATAGACCGCCCGGCAGGGGAACTTAACTTTTTCCTTACGCAGTGTCTCACTGGCCATGGTGACTTTCAAAGTTATCTCTTTCGTATAGGCAAAGCTCCTTCGTTAACCTGCGTGCACTGTGCGGACGGCGTCGACGATGACCCCAAGCACACTCTCCTGAAATGCAATGGACTAGAGCAGGCAAGAACAACTAGAATTAAAAAAACATTTTTTAAGGAGGTTGTTTTTAATTCTAGACTATCCTCCGTCCCCTACGGGCTTGGAACTTAACCTGAGGTATATATTCAATGCACCAAGAGCCGAACATGTTAAGATATCTAGGGTTTCCCTAACAGTCCTTGTGGCAGCATGGCCGCTAACTCTCAGCGGTATGGTTTATCATCTATTCTCAATGAGCATCGCTCAAAGAAAATTCGATCAACAACAGGGATCGAACCGGCGACACCCCGGTAGATGACAACTATGACTAGCGCACTAGTCCCCTAGACCACGCCGCCACTTAGGCAAGGACAACTGCCATAGCGCTGCTAAGATTGAAATGGTCCAGAGAAGAAGAAAAACGAGGAGCCAGAACACCGGGCCCGCCGAGAAGTAACATGAAAATGTTTGTGCATTACATATGCAGCACAGCATCAGCATGAAAGCTGGGCGAGGAAATGGCAACTGCAGTGATAAAAAAGAAAACCGAGTTCGGCAAGTACAGAAGAGAACGGATAGCGCTTACGACATCAACAGATGACGTGGCTTGTATTCAGACGGGTTCGCAGGTGTTGGGACAAGCACGTCGGACCAGTGGGGGAACCCGTGAGTGACCTCGGCCAAATGATCCGGTAGGCGCTCGCCACTTCTCCTAATAGATCATAGTACTGTTCTATGGATATCTGGGCCATTAGAGAGTGAAGCTTAAGGGGGGATTAGTGTTTAGTGGGTAGGGGTCTTGGCGGACCAACATCCAACCGCTAGGGTCGAGTCCCACACTGCTTGAGAGGGGGGATTACCCCGTACTCGTAGCGTGCGTCAAAGCATTCACCCTCCTCCGCAAAAATAAATATATATATATATATATATTATATATACATATATATATATATATATAAATATATATACATAGCTTGCTGCACCGACCTTGCCGGGAGTGTCTTTATATGAGAGTAGTAGGCAAATAATCGGTTCGGCATATAGTCTTAGGACTTTGCAGAAAACCGGCTCGTCCTCCGGCGGCGTCTTCATTCTCACAGACTTGGCCTCCGGCGGCGTCTCCATTCTCTTTGACTTGGCCTCCGGCGGCGTCTCAATTCTCTCAGACTTGGCCTCCGACGGCGTCTCCATTCTCTCAGACTCGGCCCCCGACGGCGTCGCCAATCTCTCAATCCCGACGTTCGACGGCGTCGCCAATCTCTCAATCCCGGCGTCCGACGGCGTCGCCGATCTCTTAAACCCGACGTTCGACGGCGTCGCCGATCTCTTAAACCCGACGTTCGACGGCGTCGCCGATCTCTCAAACCCGACGTTCGACGGCGTCGCCAATCTCTCAAACTCGGTGTCCGACGACGACGTCTCCTCAGGCTCAGCTCCGCCGCGTATTGCTGCCAGCAGCTTCGTCGTCTGCATTCTCATGTTGTTCATCGCTGTTGTTGATCTTCTTCCCGCCGCACCCCAGACTCGACGGCTGTGAGTACGAGGCCCACGGCGCTTTCTCGTTGTTGCTCGACGAGCCTCCTTTTCTTCTACAGTTGCGCATATGGCTGGTATTGTTGTTGCTGTAGTGTTTTTTGCTGCTGCTGCTGCTGCTGTCGTTTCTGGGATTGTTCTTGCTGCTGTTGTTGCTACCGCTGCTACTGCTGTTGTTGTTGTTGTCGTTGTTGCTGGAATTATTGTTGTTGTTGTTGTTGCTGTCGTTGTTGCTGGAATTATTGTTGTTGTTGTTGTTGTTGAGGTTTTTCTGGTTGTTGTTTTTGTAGATGCTGCTGCTGCTGCTATTGTCGTTAGTGTCTGTTCTTGCACTCCTGTTTCCCTATTGTTGCTATCGTTGTTGCCGTCGTCGTCCTCTTCTGCTGGTCGCCTACCGCGTTTTGCTGACAACACACTTGTTGACAGATGACGGCGGCGGGGGCAGCGCTGGTCGTCCTCGTTGTTGTTGTTGGTGTTGTTACTGCTGTCTTTGCTATTGTTGTCATCGTAGTCGCTATCGTTGTTATGGTCGTTGACAACATCGTCGTCGTCGTCGTCGTCGTCCTTGTTATTTGCCCGCCGTTTTAGCGGCGCGACCTGACGGGCTACTCGACCGACCTCCAACATCGAGGGCGGCGTGAGGGTCGTCATTTTGCTCCTTCTCGTTCCACCTTCGCTCCTAGGTGCGGCTGATTCGGCATCTGCTCGGTCCCGTCGTGGCGACCGCCCCAACCGACGGCTAGAACTCTCTCTCGTCGTCGTCGTCGTCGGCGGCGGCATTTTTCGTTGTTCGCTGCCGGCGCTTCCTTCGTCATCTTCGTCACGTTGCTGCCGGCTAGGCGTCGTCGGCCGCTGTCGCCGCCCGGACATCTGCGTCCGTGACCTTTACGACTTGTTGTCGCGTGTCGTAACTAAAACGACGTAAGGTTTCAGGCACAAAATGACTGATGGTTGGCTCGTTGGTTGGTTGATTGGTTTTTGTCGTTCTTGGCGATAGTAGAGGCAACGGTAACGGTGGTGGTTATGGTGGTGGTGGTGGTGATGGTGGTGGTGGTGGTGGTGGTGGTGGTGGTGGTGATGACGATGATGATGGTGGTGGCGGCAGCCCTTCTAATCTTGGTTCTGATACGCGTACCTGGTATTTGTCATTTACGCTGATGGCTCGAGCAAGCGCTCTGTATCAACTTCTGTACGAATTTTTTTTTATTAATGCCTGTCCAGTGGAGCGCGTCAATGCAAGCTTTAGCTGCAAAACAGTAGCTACTCTCTGTTGGTCGACTGGCAGCAACAGTCGGCTTCGTTATCCTGCAGACTCTGATCGATTATCGAACGACCGTTTGTTATCGGTCGTTCGTATTATATATATATATATATATATATATATATATCTATATACGTATATTATATATATATATATATATATATATATATATATATATATATATATATATATATATATATATATATATATATATATATATATATATATATATATATAGCCAATATCACGATATGTGTGTCCAGGCAAATCGAGTACAGGCAGATATTCCTAAGAGCATACTTGCTTTACCCATGTCGCAATGCTCATGAGGTTCGTAACAGGCTTACCTAAGCATGTATCATGCCCCAAAGTGGAACTGGGTAAAGCCTTCGGCTGACCGCGCTATATGTCTACCAATCTTCATAGACAAACTGGTCAAAAGAGTTTTAGTCCGCAGACTGAAAAAGGAGTTCATGGCTCAGCGCGCCCTATCAAGCCCCGAGGCCGTCTTGAGCAAAAACAGGCCTCCATTAGACGACCTGGCCGGGGTCCTGCAGTTAGCTGTAGAGAACCTGGTCTTGCAACATGAGGAGTTGTGTCTCTATGATTCTCGTGAGCGTACGAAACGCCTTTAGACTCACTGCCACTGGAAGAAGAAATCAAGGCAGTTGAACAAAGATGCATCTCAATCACCTTTCCTTCGCCAAAATATAGCCTCTTATCTGAACGGCGACATAGTGCTGATAAGTGGCGACAGGGAATTCAGGGTTACGGCAGAAGTCCTTCACAGGGCCATACTAGGTCCGGCGCTCGGCAACATCGTACACGATGGCGTTCTGACAACTGGTTTCCAAAAAAGTTTGAGGTAGTGTCGTGTGCTGCTGCTCAGCTTGTGTCCATGCTGACATGGCGCCAGAGAAGGCCGCTAGAAAGGGCCGTCGATGATGATGTTTACGACCTAGAGCTAGCGCCCGAAAAGCAGACATGCTTTAACCGACGGACAGGTAGCGAACGACTGGCACAAGTTTCACGCTTTCTGGTTTCGCAGTTCAGATTGCAGGAAACAGGAAAAGTATCCGGTGGCTCATGCTGGACACCGGCCTGATAGGCTTTGCCTATCTCAAGTAGGTGGCTAAAAAAAGCAATCCGAGTGCCATGGAACACTGTAGGAAATTTCCTCCGAGGGGGAGGCCCTCGTAAGTCAGAAAACGGCCGTTAACTAAGGTCGTCGATATCATGGCACTGTATGTGCAACAATAGAACCCGAATCAAAATTGAAGAGGAAGGTGACGAATAAGCAACAAATGTCTAATTCAAACGGCGCGCAGCAGCTACAGATATTGGAGAATTTACTGCCCAAAGGCGTTTTAGTCGTTGGCAGCTCGAATGTAAAGCGCGTTAAGACATTTGTGATGAACGCTATCGGGAATGACAAACGTTGCAACATTAATAGTCATGGAGGGGTGACTATGCGCACTACAGTTAAATGTGCTTTAGGTAAATTGCGCCGTGATACACGCCGCTATGATCTTGTCAATCTCCATTCAGGATTAAATGATGTGATAAATAGTGCTGCACGTAAAGATTGCTCAGTCTTTGAAGCATGGTTCGAGATTAAGTGCGCGCTTAATGATCTGGTCAGTTTTGTTTATAAAAATAATATTCGATTATAAATTGTGTGCTCCATTCCCATTGCAGTGGGGAATGAAGAGGGGTGTAGGTATATTAACCAACAATGTAGATGTAAATTTAACATAAGTACCATTGTTTTAAAGATTTGAGTTACATCCAAAAGAAAGCCAAATTAATGCATATTGATGGAGTGCATTTTGGAATTCGTGATGCTCGGTTGGTTGCTCAGCATTTCTCTCGTGAGATAGCCAGCCAACTGGACAAAGCTGTCCAGTCTGATCTTCTACAACCATCATATAAACACAGTCGTAGATTGGCGGAACGAAGTTCTTATTTTCGGGACAACATAGTGGATCCACAAAAACTGAAAACAAAGTCTCATTCCAAGCATCGATTAGAAACCATCCAGTCCCCCGCCCCCGAACCCCTGGTCTACAATTGGCACCACTTTTCCCCCTTTACCGCCGAAACTAATCGCCCCATTCAATCCAGCAGTTCCGCCATCCCCCCGTGGCTAGATGCGCTCTAAAATGTCTATATTTCAATGCACGCTCGATTGGAAAGGATGATCTTGTTCAGTTGCTCAATTCATATACCGCCTTACATAATATTGATTAAATTTTTATAACTGAAACATGGTTAGGTGTAGGCGGAAGACATGTTACAAATAGTGAATTAAGCTGTGACAATATGTTTTCAGTGCTCCGGTGTGATCGCGGCTCTCGAAGAGGTAGTGTTTGTATATTAGTTAGAAAAACGTTTAAGTTCTGTGAGGTCAAGTTTGATGATGATATTGCAGCATTAGCGTTGGACGTGTTTTCAAAATCGTGTTTAGTCAGGATGGCTTGTTTTTATGCTGCAAATGCTGGATCGCTGCCGGAGCGCAAGAATTGCATGCAAAGAATGTGTGATTCTTTTGAAAATATATGTGAAAGTGCTAATCCAATTTTAATTGTGGGCGATTTTAACCTTCCAAGAATTGACTGGCAAAATGTGTCTCTTTTAGATTCCCAAACCATGGAGGCTATTTTTATCAATGCTTGTATAACAAACTGCTTATATCAGCCAGTGACTGAAATTACGCGTCCACCAATGCATGCAAGAGACTCAATTGACAATGTTGGGCCAGAATATAGTATAAACTCAAGTGATTTATCTATTCACATAAACAGACATCTGTCGGATGAAACAAGCTCAACTTTTACTACTAACGAAAACCCGAAAGGAACATTGATTGATTTGGTTATTTTAATCTTTTATTCGATATCGAATATCCTCCTATTGAGAAGGGAGGGTATTTTTTATTTAAGGGTGATTACGACCAAATCATAGAAAGACTGACACTTGTATCATGGAGACATATATTCTTAAGCTGTGATACCGTAGATGATATGTACAATTGTTTTAATCATCAGATGCACGCTGTGATCGAGGAATTTATTCCCAAACGCACCGGCAAGTCTAAAAATAACACTAGACTTCGTGAGTGTATATCTAGTCTAGAATCACTTATTGAAAACGACGCCAGTCCGCGGTATGCGACCAAACTGCGTAAGGCAAGCAGAAGGCTTCGGGTATTGGATGAATCCAATCTCGATTTTAAAGATTCTAAGTCGTTTTTTAGGTATGCCAATAAGCGCTTAAAGGGCAAAGAGGACATAACGGCACTAAAACAAGCAATGGGGTTATCACTGATGACATCTCCAAAGCGGATGCCTTTAAAAATGTCTTTTCTTCCGTCTACGTGGCCCAAGCAGGTCCAACGAAAGCACTTATTTTCTCCCCGCCAACGTCATCAAAGTGTCCGTATTTATTTGTGTCGGAATATAATATCCGACACAATATCGGCCCTCCCCACGTCCATGGGCGGCCTTGGTCTACCTTCGGCTCGATCCTTGGCGGGCCCGGCCGTGGCTGCCTCGATGCATGCTACGTCGGAAAATGTCCAGCGCCTGCTCCCGCCGGCGGCCCAGGCAATGTTCGAGGCGGCTCGCGACGATATAGCGACTAGACTTCAAGCTTCATCGCCTGGTCCCGATAGACTAGCCTGCCAGAGGGCCTGGGCCGAGAAGGCCCACGAAGCTTCGCTTAGTTTGCTGCTTGAAGAATGCGGGGATGACCAGGACAAGGCACGCCTTCTAGCTGTCGCTTGCCCAGGTGCAAGCGACTGGTTGCATGCACTACCCGCTGACTCACTGGGTACCCGCCTTGATGACCAATCCACCCGGATATGCGTTGGCCTGAGACTGGGGGCTGATTTGGTTGAGCCACACAAATGCTCTTGTGGCGAGCCCGTCGGGCGACTCGCCAGACACGGCCTGTCTTGCGCTCACGCAGCGGGCCGGCGCCCAAGACACACTGCCCTCAATGAAATGCTTGCAAGATCGCTGCGGAGGGCGGGGATTCCCTGCGTCCTGGAACCACCTGGGCTTTCAAGAGTCGACGGTAAGCGCCCCGACGGTATGACTTTGATACCCTTCTATAAGGGTCGTTCCCTAGTGTGGGATGCGACGGTGACCGACTCTCTGATCCCTTCCCTTGTCGGTCCCGGCGCGTCCCGCCCGGGGACTGCCGTTTCGCGAGCTGAGACCTCAAATATAAGAAAGTATGCGGACCTAAGTCGGACCACTTTCCGCCATTCGCGTTCGAGACGATGGGTGGCCCTGGGCCCCTCACGGTAACATTGATCTCTCGGGTTGGCGACGCGTTACGGCAGGCGACGATGATGGACAAGAGGGCGTACGCCTTTCGACTGTCCCTGGAGATCCAAAGAGGTAACGCGACCTCAGTGCTCGGAACTATGAGAGACTGGATGGACCCGGACTTTCGCGCCAGGGGGCGGGCAGGACTTCCTCACGGGCATGAGCGATAGAGCGGCTACGGCGCGCAGAAGGAGCAACTAGGTCGACGAGCAGCAACGCCATGAAGCATTATATATATTCTTCTAAATTATATATAATATCTTAAAGAAAATAAATCAACTCCCATCTAAACGTAGCCTCACCCCGGACTGTATTCCTCCATTATTTTATAAAAAAAGTAGCGCGTGTTATAACGGAGCCACTCTCATTAATTTATGCTAGGTCCTACGAAGATGGTGTTGTGCCTGATTTTTTCAGACAGTCCGTAATTACGCCTGTGCATAAAAAGGGATCCAAGTCGAACGTTGATAACTATAGACCTGTAGCACAATCATCAATAGCGTGTATACTATTTGAAAAATTACTTGTAGATCATATATTTATTTTTATGCATTTTGAGGAAGCGCTTGATGAGCAGCAGCATGGCTTTACTAAGGGCAAATCCACAGCAACGCAACTAGTTGATATGGTCCAAGATGGGCCATTTATATTAACAAAAAAAAGCATTTGATTGTATTTACTTTGATTACTTTTGACTACCTAGATACAGACATGCACACTGTTTTATGGATATCAAGTTATCTAACGAATCGGAGGTTTTGTGTGCGGGGTAACAACAGTTTTAGTCGGTATGGGGTGTGTCCCTCGGGCGTGCCTCAGGGATCATGTCTAGCCCCATTATTATTCTGTATATTTATTTTAGATCTTAAAAAATGTTATACCAAAAACCCTTAAGCACAAACTCTGCGCAGATGATCTTAAACTTTATGGGCCATCCGGCACAAAGGAGGAAAGAGAGGGAGATATTACAGAGAACAATTGACTCTATCTCCGATTGGTGCGCCAAAAATGATATGATAATTTCGGTCCCTAAATGCGCCGTTGTGTGTCTAAAGGAGGACCACTTTACACACTTGATGGACAAGAGATACCCAGAGTAAACAGCATTCGTGATCTTGGGGTAACGGTAACACCGGAGCTAGATTTTAACCTTCACATCACGCAAACTATTCAGTCTGCTAGCCTTATATGTAATACGATATCTCGTTGTTTTATTATCGAATGTCTAATGTTCTATAACCGCCTTTATAACAGCCTTGTAGTTCCCAAATTTATCTACAGTTGTGAAGTCTGGCGGCCGTATTTAAAGAAACATATTGATGCAATTGAAAAAGTTCAGTCTAAATTCCTTCGACGCGTTGCATTAAGATGCAAGGTAGAGCGTAGCAGTCTCGACTTACTACCTATATCAGAACGACACTCGAGAGCAGATTTTAAACTGTACGCACGAATCTCTCAGTCGAATAAGCTTCCCATATTTTTAAATATTCGCAACAACAATCTGCGCAGTACTCGAACCATATCATCAAAAATGGTGGCACGATCTGACCGAATCAACAATATGTTTTCGTGGCGCATGGCGAGAATGTTGAAAACCATAAACTAGTGATATATAATTATAAACATTGCTATTACATATATCACGCAATGGCACTATTGCGCCCCATTATATAGTAAATTGCTCTTTATGTCTCTTATATTGTGCATTGTATATATTGAATACACGATTTTTGTGAATAACCATGTATCTACCCTTTGAAAACAATAAAGCAGCACTTGAATTGAAATTAAAAAAGTATGCTTCTCCGTGTGGACGGCCATGGCTCTCCGAACGCCTGGTTATCTATGAGCTCTGCAGTCACTGAGCGGGACATTGTGATCAGGGGGTCTGTCGCGCTTACCGGAAAATCTCCACGGGCGCTCTCAGTTCTCTATTAATCGCTGTTGACGGCCGGCGACGCATATGCATTAAACATTTCAAAATCGACCATCTTAAAAAGTGCCTTCGGTATTGGAAACTAGTAGTTATTCGGAAACTAGAACACTGGTGTCTTCAGTTTAGATAGACAGACTATTGCAATGAAGAAGACGCACTGCGGAGGTGACATAGTGAAGGTGGCTTGCAAGGTAACTTCCTGAGATGTTGGCACGAGAATTTGCGCACCGAGAAACTTTCTGTTTCCCGTCAGCCACAGCATGGAGACCGGGACATAGACGGAGGCTAAATTTCTCACGCGACGACTAAGGGTCAGTTGGAGGACAGGAATAAAACGGTCCCTAGCTCTCCGGGAGAATAGGATACAGTTCGCCTGCTGATGTCTCAGAAGAGGATAGGAAAAAACTATTTGAAGATGCCTCGAGTCTGTCTCAGGCCTGAAGCGACACGACAATAAATGTGAGCTCCTCTTTGTATCGCACAACGACAGAGAGGAAATTGCTGCCGCAGTACGAGCAAAACTACCCAATATAACATTTCATATTTATTCACTCAGGTTGAGTAGCGATTATAACCGCAATTACATCTCTTTAACAACTATAAGGACAGTGAGTCAAGACTATCACCGGGTGATCTGCATATGTATGGATACATACACATACATATATATACATAGATTTTTTTTACTTATGATTTGTTAAATTTTATTTTGAATATAATACATTATGCATAATTAAAATAGTATGCACATTATACATAGATACATACATATATATGTGTAACACATACATACGCATACATATATATATACAATATATAAGCTACACGGCCCCACAATGACGGGCTAATTCATTTAAGGATTGCACAAAATTGCATTTTGCGGCATGGTATCTTCGGCAGAGTTCACCGCAGCGGCGGTATACACAAGTCTCACATGGTTCATGGAATTCAGCACGTTCACATAAAATGTGATGAAAGCCGTGTACTGCAAATCGTGTTATCACGTGCCTGTTGCTACGCTCTGGCCCCTTCCACTTCGAATTTCTCATCGCTCCGGTATTGAAGAATTCCGGGTCGAGTTCAGAAAATTTTGCCTCCCATTTTCTAATGCAGTCGATAAGGGCTGTGGTTTGCGGGAGGTTATAACGGCGCCTTAGGTCTTCTATAAAAAGTGAACAGTCTGCTGATAAGAAGACGAGGCGGTTGCGCGTTGACGTATGAAGTCCCAGAGTCCGTTTCAGGAAAGCTGCTTTTATCTGATTCAGCTGGTCGAGGTTTCTGGGAGTCAGGTGCGCCCATATTAACTCCACTCCATATGAAGCCACGACGGCGATTTTGAGGTCGAAGAGGCGAATGGCTGTGGCGAGGGACAGGCGATGCGGGCTCTTGATGGAAGATGCCGCTATGAGGGCTTTCCTGCATCTCTCCATAACATGCACCGAGAACCCTACCCCATTTGACGGCATAACTAGTCCCAGATAAAGGAGATTATTGCCGTAGGCGAGAGAAGTCACACGCGGCCCTGCCCTCTTTACGGAACTTTAGTGCCTTCCGTCTTACGAAGAATAATTGTTAACCCTAACTCTGTAACGGCTGTGTTGTGCCTGGCCAGCGCATGTTGGACCTGGAAACGGCTACTTCCATATATAGCTAAATCGTCTGCGTATAATAAAACCTAACGAGATATCTACACTTCCGAATTCGTTTTGGCAGATCCTTCAAGAGGGCAGAAAAGAGAAGTGGACTTAGATTGTCCCCCTGGGCAAACCCCGTTGTTTGCGAAAACGCCGGCAGTTCCGACACCTTTGCATCGTCGATTGTCACCCGGTTTTCCTATAAGATCTCTCTTATGAGGTTCAGCATCTTCGAGGGAACGCCGACTTCTGCCAGAATAAGAGCACACAATCACGTGGAGCGGAGTCAAAGGCGGCTTTGAAGTCGACGAATACTGCGTACAGAGACTGCCCTGGTCGGGAGAGGGTTTCTTTGACGTCATCCAGGAGAATTCTGCACGCTGTTTGCGTGGAACGCCCCTTCCGAAATCCATATTGTTCTTCAGGTATAACGTTCGTGGTTTCCAAGAAGGCGCTTAGTCTTTTCGTGATCAATCACGACAGCAGCTTATAGCACACGCTCTTCTTTGCAATGCCTCTCCAGGCCGAGGGGTGGGTAGGGTCACCTTTGCCTTTTGGGATCACCAGTAGGGTCGCATTTCTCCATTGTGTTGGGAGAAGCCCCGTCTTGAGGCATTCGTTGAACAATGCTGTCCAACACGGAGCGAGTACAAGCGAGCTTCTAAGGTGCTCATTCCGAACGCCGTCCGGTTCTGATGCTTTGTTACTGCACACCCTTGAAGAGCCTGCAGAACTTCCATGACCGTGAAACCCTTCTCAAGTTCGCTCTGATGTCTTGCCATTTCCTCGTCCCAAACAGCAACGAACAATGGTGATTCGCGGGGGATCGTGTCGCTCGATGCAAACATTTCGGTGAAATGTCCAACGAGGGTGACAGAGCTACTAGGACAGGAGGTCTGCCCACCGCGTGTAAGCCACTTGTATGGAGCTCGTTCTGCGTGTGTGAGGAGGATAGCCTCCTGTTGTTCGAGATATAGTTTCTTCTGCTGACTGTATGTCTTCCGGCAGATCGTTCGGAAAACATCAGCAAGCGGCTTAACGGCAGGTTGTAGCTCTGACAACAAATGGAGGGTCTTCTGTGTCGCTCGAGCAACGTGACAGTTGTGGTGTAACCAAGGGCGATGTTTCGTTTTCTTGGGGGAGCAAGTAGACGATTGAAGGATCTCCACGAGGCGATCAGCATACTGCTCGACGTCAATGGAATCAGGAATCAGGAAGACCTCATGCGAACGTTCCAGTAGAGCCGCAACGTCCAGATTGCGGGCCCGAGACACTCGTCTGGGGGCTCTCGACGTGTCGTCATGTACCTTGAATTCTAGCGCAGTTGGGATATGTGATCGAATAAGACCGCCTTCACTCAACGAATTGCTTTCTCCAATATAGTTTACTCTGTCCTCGCTTAAGCTGACCGGAAATAAATCGATGACCGAGCTTCCCGAATGGTTTAGAAAGGTCGGACATGACGCTGGGGTAACTATCCAGCAACCATAGTCAGCTAGGGTATCACGTAAGGCTAAAACTACTCAATATCAAGTGGCTAACGGAGGAAAGCGTCGAACTACTGGCTGCACCATTAACTGACGCAGCAGTTGTACGTGGCCTCCAAAAGGAGCTCACAGAAGCGAAACGGTGGTGCAGTAGATTACATTCTCTAGACGCACACCCAGCCATGTACCTTCTAAGGCATCCCTCGTACAAGAGAGATCACTTGCTCTACGTTTTCCACGAGCTCCTCCGGACGACACTTGAGTGATTACTCAATGTCCGCCTAGGAGACAAACCATGTGCCCAAACTACGCTGCCGGTCAGCGCAGGTGGCCTGCGTGTGCGTACGACCAAAGATCTGGCCCTGTCGTGCTACGTGGGCTCAACCACAGATTTTAAACTTCTTATTGCTTCCATCCGCTCAGAAGGTACATCGGAGGTAATCGAACGGGCTTCGCGTACAAGTCTGGATGAATTTGAAGCGCGATGGAAGGCTCTACCAGTTTCTCCAACGCAAGAATCCCTCGACCGCATTGTCGTGGAGCGGAAACCGGCGTCGCTCCTGTCTCAGGCGCAAACCACGGCTGACAAGGCTAAACTACGGGCTTGCTTTGATCCGATGAGTGGCAAGTGGCTTCGGGCCCAAGTCTACCGTGCACTACTTAGTGCACACACAGCTGCGTGAAAAAGCCAATAGGCTTTAGCGCCAATAGTGGGTTACAACCAGACGGTAAAACACTAACCCCTTGCGAATAAGGTCGCCTACTTGTATGGGACGTTACCGTGTCGTGTGCATTATCCAGAAGCTACGTTGCTCGAACTAGCCAGAAAGCTGATGCCTCTGCTTGTCTTGCTAAGAACCGGAAGTTGGTGAAATACAGAGAACTCAGTCCGCAGTTTATTGTTTAGCCAATCGCCATGGAAACTTACGGACCCATAGGTGAAATAACGTAAACATCTATTTAAAAGAGCTTGGAAAAGGATTAGACGCAGTCACAAAGAATCCTCCATCTGGAGAGTACCTGCTGCAGCGCGTATCTATCGAACTTTAGCGGGGAAACGCGGCGTCAGTCGAAGGGTTTCTTTCCTCCTTCTCTGAGATCCCGTAGGAATACTGATGTTTATAAGTCAAGTCAAGTCAAAAACACCTTTATTCAAGCGTCATGTATGCCTAAGTATACATTGTTGTTAACAAAAAATATTTAACATCTGAATATAATTAGGACATTCATGAGGTCTGTCGACTTCGCAGATTTCGCGGAACTTTCCACGAGCATGTGTTGGGTACCTTCACTGAGCGCGCAACTTACAGTAATTTGACATTCACTCCACTTTGCAGTCTATTGTCTATATATTTAAACATAGTCTGGTCAGTCCCGAGGCTTTTTTATACAGCGATATATCACTTCGTTCGTGTAACGTACGTATTGGCACAAGAGATACGCTTTTACGAGAAATATTAATTTTTTTTTTCATATCCGTCTGATAAATTTGGCCTGTACCCTTTCAATGGCATTTATACATTTTGCCATATAAGCAGCCCAAACCTGGCTGCAGTAGATGCATTTGGGTAAGACTAGACTTCTGTACAAATTCACATAGAGATTAGGATTTTAAAGGAAATGAAACATTTAAATATAATGTTACATAGTTGTGAAGCAGAAGTGACGAAGGTAGTAATATGCTCAATGAAGTCTAATTTGGTCTAACAATCACACTAAGATCACGGAAAGATTTCACTACTGGTATTGCATCGTTAGCGAATGTATACAGTGGCAAACTGCCACCTGGTGACACCACGGCACATTTAGGCACAGGTACATATTTGCATCTTATTTTCACAACACCAGTTTTCAATGTTTAATTGCTAGTTGAATAATACTTGTGGAATTGTCGACTGCTGAGTATATTTTTATCGTCTGCAGACACCTTTTGAAATCACTGTTAGGAGATCGAACACGTACATTTTGAAGAGCAGGGGCTCAATGCACGATCCTTGCGGCACCTCTAAGGTGCAGGGGAAGGGGCTAACTTTCTACGTTACCTGACTTTTACGGTAAAATTTCTCCCAGTAAGGTACGCTGAGACCCATTGACAAGTTGTGAAATCAAGGTCTATACTTTTTAATTTTTGTAACATAAGTTTGTGATTTACCTTGTCAAATGCCTTTGAAAAATCAAAATATATGCAACGAAATGTTCTAAGATTATTTTTGTGTAGACTCCAACCGTGGATCATAGAACTGTGGAACGGGCCCTGGCAAACCCATGCTGATTGGTGTGAATCAATTTGTTACACACTAAACATTTTTTAATATGATCAAGGATTAACTTCTCCATTAAAATGCATGCAATGCTAATGCGTAATATTAATTAATACTAGTTTGAGTAAATAAAACTCACACTGAATTGAGGAAGCCTTGCCAGTGTTGTGGTAGCATGTAGATAGCCTAGTAAGGTTGTGCGAAACACACCGCCAAAGAAATTAAAGAGCTAACTATCGCTTTCCAGGATATTGAAGGGACTAGTAGCGTCCATGGCATCCCCCTATCCAACCGCAGGTAGACAAGCGGGATGATAGTCAGGGATAGAGCTGATTGAAGGACAATGGCAGAGACGCCTCTCCCACGGCTTCGAAGTAATGCTAAAGCAATACCGAGCTTGGGGGGGGGGTGGGGAGGAATCCTTGGTTTAATGAGTTTGCGAGTCTCACACTAGTCACGCAGGCTGCTAGTGGCGCATGCGCATCATGCATTCCCGAAACCACCTAGAACAAAAAATAGAAAAACGTCCATAAAGGATAGAGGAGGAGCCATGCGGGAGCAAAAATTAAGAAAAAGACGACACGGACACCAGTATGGATCCCGAAAAATAAATAGACCGCATACAGATAAAATAAACAGAACTACGGGAAGAAAGAAAATAGCTTAAGATATAGAATGATCAATTAAAAAAACTAAGGTGAATTGGACAGCGAAATCTAGCGACAAAAGGGTCTAGCCTCTGCTTCAAGTATCAAAGCCCGGAAGAAGTCAGAACAATATCTTAAATAAGGGAGACGACCGACGGAGCCGTGACACTTCAGGGACAGACGTGGGTCTCGAAACTGGACCGAACAAACAACAGATAGAGACACCTTGAGGGTACTCTTAGAACCAGCACGTTGGAGTCATTACGAAACAGCCCATCGACGTTGGTGGCCGGCGAGAGGCACCACTCGTACATGAAGCTTACAGCAGGTATTTATTATCTGTGGCTTTAGAGATCACATCAAGTCGGGGCAGGCGTGCGCAGGAGTTACCCCCACAACCGGAAGGGGCAGGTTATCACCTGAACAGCACCCAACAGGAAGGGTGCTGTTCGGGTGATACACTGGTAGCGTCGTCCGGAAAGGAAAACATGAAGTTACGGACCGACCGCCGAGGCACGCTCGGTAGCAACGGTGATCCGTCCTCTTTAGATGACGTGGGAGTGGAAATGGCTCTTGGGAAGGCCGCTCTCACCTCCAATTCTGTATCTGTGTGTGTCTGCTGCTGTGTGAATCTAGAGTTACGGGAACAGAGCCGGGGATTTCTACAACGGAGGTTGGACACTCTCCCACTGACCCCAAAACTGGAACGAGTTAGACTTCAAGAGTGGTTGAGACTCCTCGACTGCTGCTTTCAATGCCCGAAGCCGGACCACAATGCTTTGGATTACAAGGAGACCAATGCTGCGAAAAAGGTCCTGCCACAAATGTGGCGGCCCGGAATGTCGAGGCGCGAATGAGGTAAGTAGAGCGTGAGGGCTTCATCTAGGGGACTACTGCTAGATGAAGCCTTCACTTCTAGTGACTAGGGGACTACTAGTCACGGTTGTCATCTACCGGGTGTCACCGGTTTGATTCCCGTTGCTTCGGTCGAGTTGTTTTTCGAGCGATGCTCATTGGGAATAGATGATAAGCCATACATATACCGTTGAAAGTCAGCGTATAGATATCTCAACATATCCAGCCCTCGGTGCATTGAAAATATGCCACACGGCGATTCCAGATCCGTAGGCGATGAAGAATGGCCTAAAATTAAAAACAACTCTTTAAGATGTTTTTTAAAGTTTAGGGTTTAGTATGGGATAGCACTGCAACATACTCCTTCTACCTAACTCGCTCTACTGTCGGTCACGACGCAGCTCGTCCAGGTTACGCATTCACACCTTTGAATATGGGTGGCTTTAAGAACATCTGATGTAAATGCGTCACTTAGAAGCCAGCAGTGACTAAAGCGGGACTCAAACATCTAATAAAAAATGTGATCTTTCCTACTTTTCGGGCTCGGATTTTCAATATATTGCCACGAAAGCAGTCACACTGGCAAAACAAGACAAGGTTCAAAAGTGCTCGATATGCGTCATTGTAGAAGTCACCTTTTTATTAAGTTTTAGAGTAACAGTGCTACGCGACTAACTAACCACTCAATGGCTTATTAGGTTGAGTCTATCTTCGAGACAGCCCTTTATTGTGGCCATTATTGCTACCGCATTGCCGCGCTGAACTGCTAATGATAGCCGCTGAAGTAGGTAGTCAAGAGGTCTTTTCTCCCCTGTCGCCAGTTCGATTTGTTTGGTTATTTTCTGGAGAAGCGACTACGCCTCGGGGCTAGGTCCTCCGGACGCCTTGAATACTAGCGGCACGAAAATGATCTCGTTGGCGAGTTGGGCATTTGTTAATTTTTAGTCGTTCAGCTTTATCGACACCAAGGCAAAGTTGCGGACGCATGTGGAATCGCTCCCGGAAAATATCGTCAGATACCAGTACGGAAGACACTTTCGTTCGTTTCTCTGTGCGGAACTGATAGACTAGGTGACTAGCAGTCCTTTCTGCACAAAAGGTGAACTCTTGGTGAATATTCGTGGATCTCTGACTCCCAAAAGGTTTGATACGAGGATAACTTGAGCCCAGCTTAGTCGCATGTGCAGTGTCATTGTCAGGAAATTACGGAAGCAACACCGCTAAGTGTCTGTCCCATTTCTCTCTCGGCGTCCCGGGAGTGGGTGAGTTACGTGCTTTCTTGATATCTTTGTGGTGTTCTCGGGACACTTTTGCACTTACCATAGAGCAGTGCAGCTAGGAAATTGGCAGCTACACTAACGGCATTGTTGGGCGCAACGAAGCGTTTATTGAACGCTGGTAAACTTGTAATGGGGTGGTCCACCTGCCCCATTGTTGAGTGGCGATCAATTCCGTGCCGCTCGCGATGTCAGCGTATTGGCCATCGCGGCCTGGAATGCAAGAATCCACCACTAAATGCCTGGGTGTGCCACAAATGCGGGCAGGTAAAACACATTGCGAAAAACTGTGAAAACGCGGAGGCTTGTTATACGTGCAAAGTGAAAGGACACGGAGCAAGTCTATCATGTGCCCCGTCTACAGGGAGTGGATCCTCTACGGGCGCAGGGCTTCTTTCTCCCTTACGCAGGTCGCTTCACCGGCGACTATACCAGTAGAGGCTGTGCAAGCGCGTGCGCAGGAGTCGCTGACAGGTGCTGGAGCAGCGGAGCAATAAGAAACACGGGATACTGGAACGAGCACCACTACTGACGGCGAAGGTTCCACGCAAATTCAGCGAGACAAGCGCAGGCGCCTAAAGCGTACCCATAGCTCTCCCGATGCGCAACGCCGGACGTCAAACCCACGAACAAATGATGGCCAGTAGACAGGATTTATTTATTTTTAGTAGTTCTTTATTTTTAGTAGATTTTTAGTAGACAAGATTGCGTCAGCATTTTGCAGTTAAACTGCAACCGTAGTAAAGGTGTCCATAGTATGCTCGAGACGATTGTTAGACGCCGTAAAGCAAACTTATGCCTTCTGAGCGAACCCAACGTCACTCTTGCCAAGCGCAATGCGCACATATGGACGGTTGACGATGGAAGAAGTAGCTGCATCGTGGAAAACAGAAGAAGTCTAAAATCTAAAATTATTGACAAAGGAAGCGGCAAAGGATTTTCTAGAGTTGAACTTAAAAAACCTTGGTCGTATTTATTCGTGTTATAGTAGCCCCAACGGGTCACTAGCAGGCCTGCAAGATCTACTTGAGGACATTACTATATCGACGCAGGCCAGTTTGGAGCCGCTGCTTATCTTTACCGGTGACTTCAACGCTGCGTCGCCCGTGTGGGGTTCGAAGGAAACCAATAGCAGGGGGCAGGCTGTTATGGAATGGATGGCCAGAGAAGACATGCTGACTATGAACACCGGTGAGGCTACATATTGCTCCTCAAGAGGAAGAGAATCCTAGATTGACCTTACAATCTGGCAAGTGCTAAAAGAAGAGGAGAATCTTAGCAATCACCACTGTATCGAGCTTAAGGTGACAATAGAGAAACGATACCACCTCAAGCCAGGCGACTTGTATGGCGGATAAAGGATAACGACGTATTAAAGGAAGCATGTGAAGGGCAGCTTGAGAACGACAAAATGCCGGAAACGGCGGACAACTTAAACAGCCTGTTGAAGAGAGCGTGCCAAAAGGCATCTACTCCACCCGCCAGGCGCAGCACAGGAGCAAGGCCAGTGTTCTGGTGGAACAGCGCTATTGCGTTGGCTTAAAGGGAGTGCATACGCCGTAGAGGTATTTACACCCGAGCGCGAAGGAGTGAAGGGGACACCGAGCAAACCCACCAACTAAATATCGACTACAAAAGGGCAAAAGGCTGCTTGCGAAAAGAGATCAGCAAAAGCAAGGAAGCTTGTTGGCGAGATCTGATTGAGCAGGTTGACTCTGATCTATGGAGCAAGCCGTACAGGATCGTCAGGGGCAAGATTGGCGGAGCAAGGAGTGAGCATCTGTAGGAAGACGAAAAGCTCCGGGTGATTAACACTCTTTGCCCACAGCACCCCCGTTTTAATCAGACAGCTTTTGAAACGCTCGCGGATAGTGAAATAAGGAGGACTGACGACCTCAAGGTCATTCCAGGCGAAAATGCTGCTGCGGCGGAAAGGATCAAACTTGGAAAGGCACCAGGCTTGGATGGAATACCGGCGGGAGCGGTCAAATTCTTATTTAGACAGTATTCCTCAGCTCGTGGCGAGGATCATCGCAAAAATATTTCGTACGGGTAAGCCTCTCGAGAGCAGAAAGGCCGCCGAGCTTGTACTGATGCCTAAGGGCAATGGGTCGTACCGCCAAATTAGCCTGTTGGGCACTTTGGCCTAAGGAGCTAAAGCTATTATGGAGGATCGACTGAGGACTTTTGCCGAGGAGCACGGGCTGTTATCAGCGATACAGTTTGGGTTCCAAAAGCATAGGTCTGTTCTGTCGGCCATCCATAAAGTAGTGGCAACGGCCCAATTTATTAAAGAGTCAACCCGGAAGACCAGGAATTTGATCCTGGTGGTGCGGCTGGATGTAAAAAATGCGTTCAACAGTATCCCGTGGAAAGTGGTTCTGGAGACACTTCAACGAAAGAACGTCCCTCCGCATCTGGTAAGGTCAGTTTCCGATTACCTAAAGAATAGGACGGTCGAAAACGGGCGCAAGGTGGAGATGACTGCCGGAGTGCCGCAGAGTTCAATAATTAGACCACTCTTCTGGATTCTGGCATACGAATGACGTCCTAAACATTTAGCATCTTCCACCGGGAGTAGAATTACTCGCCTACGCGGATGATCTTGCTGTGAGCGTCAGAGCCAGGACCAAGATGGAGCTATAGACATACGCCAATTTTGCGCTAGCGGTTATCGATAGATGGATGAGAGGTGCCGCCTAACACTCGCCCCCCAGAAGAGTGAGGCAATTTTACTCATCGGGAAAGAGAAATGCGGCCCTTTGAAGCTTATGCTTTCCGGCGAAAACATTGAGCTAAAGGACACTGGCAAGATACCTGGGTATACATCTGGACCGGGGACTGCGGGGAACCCCTCATGTAAGGATAGCGGCCGCGAAGGCGCGAAAGGCGGCTAATGACATTGGCCACCTGTTGCCCAACACGCACTGCTCCAGAGATAGCCAACGGAGGCCGAGTCCATCATCCTTTTTAGCTCGCCAGTCTGTGTGTCGCCTACAACGGACACATACGCTACGACGAAGGTCTTGAAGAAGGTTCAGCGGATCGGCGCTCTTCGCATCATTCGGGGGTATTGCACCAACAGTACGGCGGCCTCGCTTGTACTGGCAGAGACAGTGCCCTGGGACTAAAAGGCAGTCGAACGTCGGCGCCTGTTGAATGACGCAGCTAAAGAATTCGAACAAGAACGCGAGGTAACACTCGATATGTGTCAACAGGAGTGGGACAGTCTCCCGGATGGACCACCAGGAGCGCCTGTGAGGAACCTTATTCCGAACATCCGCCGATGAATGAATCGTCTCGGGGATCGTCTTACTTACCACTTGACTCAGGTTTTCACAGGTCATGGCGATTTCCAGGTGCATCTTAACCGGACAGGAAAGACTCAACGCAATGTTTGTATTGCGACCAGGTGGACTCTCCGGAACATACGGTCCTGAGATGCGCCGCATAAACCGAAACTAGACGAGGTATGCCCACAAAGGACACTCTGGGAGAGCTAGTCGCTCACATGCTCACGTCGGTCAACAACTGGGACGCGGCTGCAAAGCCTATTCAACGTATTTTGAAGGGTAAGGAAGATGTCGGAAGAAGAAGACTAGTGATAAGCATAACAGAGTTGCTTGCACCACGCGACTTGACAAGCAGGACATATATGTAGGCACTGTCGTGCATATATGTAGGGATTTAGCGGGTATTGCCGTAAGCCTACGGCTCAACTCTTGCCAAGCGCCAAGGCTTGCTGGTGAGACTTGCTGTTTGGTGGCTAAGTCCCACACTGTCTGAGTGTGAGCATGTTCTGGGGACAGCCAATCACTGAGGGTGGCAAGGGTGTGGGCGATTGCAACATCCCAAACAAGCGCTTTCTTCCTCTCAAAGGGGATAAGGATGAGACCGTCCAGTATTTTTTATCATTTCAGGCTGACGAACACATCATTCCACTGTAAATTAAATCTTTAGTCACGCACTTGGATCTGCCGGCTTCCCGTGTGTTCTAGACTCCCCGGGTCTCCCGAGGGATGATGGAAAAAGACCTGAAGGCCTGACTTTCGTTTTATTATTTTACACCCAAATTGGGTAAATGTGTTTATGTTACATCAAAATGTTTTTTAGCACCAGCCATTTAGCGTTTTGCTAGTTCTCCTAAAGACGTTCCCGCCGGGCATACCGCGGCGTGGTATCGACCTTATTTGCTCTAGCATTGTTTGACATTTTTCAAGGGGTTTCATGAACTACTGGTTCATAAAAGCCCTCCACGTTGCACAAAACATGATGAAATCCGTGGGCTGCAAAGGCCGCACTTACATGTCGATCTCTTACCCTGCTACCCCGCCATTCAGTGATCGTCATTGCTGCTGTTCCATAAATACCTATGTTCACCTCACTAATTTGGGTTTGCCAGTTCCGCATATAAACTTCAAACGCACACTTTTTCCTCAGATTACATCCTTTTTGTTCTTACGTCAGAAACGGCCCCCCTCCAACACGTGAACAACCCTATTCCTCCATGTATTTGATAGCGCAAAGAAAACTCTTTAAAAAAAATCTGACCCCGTCAAATAAACGCAATTCGCCTTCTTCCAACGTATCCCATATTAGTGGAATGCCATATGTGGCTCTGCATGCTATCGGTATCCCGAAAAGAGCAACTGCTGCATGAACTGAAAGCATATGTGGACATTTAATTGCCGCAGCTGCGATGGTGGCTTTCCTGACCCTCTCCTGGATGTGTGATCGAAAGCTGCTACCGCTTTTTGATACAGTTATGCCTAGTTATTGTTTCCTTAATTTGGAGTACGTCACATCTGGCCATACGGCCGCCTCTTCGGAATTTCATAGCTAATGTCTTGTCCCAGCTAACCTTCAAGCCCTTCTCATCCATGCATGTAACTAGTCGATATATGGTCTGTTTCACCCTGAAAAGGCTGCCACCAAAGATGACCACATCATCAACGTACAGTAAGATTCTGGCCCACTCTCGGATCCAGCCCGCCCTTATCCGCTCTGGTAGTCCACCCAAAAGTACGGAAAACAGCAGCGGGCTCAGTCCATCACCATATGCGACACCTGTGGTTTGAGCCACCTTCCCCGCAATACCTACCCCGTTATCAATCAGCACAGTGTTCTGTTTTAACATATCAATAAGTAACCTCAGAACTGCTCCCGGCACTCCCAATTTTCCCAGCTCATTAATTATTTTATGCCTTGGTGCTATATCAAACGCTGCCTTTAAATCTACAAACACCGCATATATGAATGACTATTAAGGACGCTTTTCTCCAGGCCTCTGGAATTTGCCCCTTGTTTAAACAATCATTGAATAAGGCATGCCAGCATGGTGCAAAAAGTAGGGTATCTTTCACGTGTTCATTTCTTATCTTTGTGTCTTTCCTGTGCCCTTTCCTCCGTGGTGCTCTGTCTATTGCTTCTTTTACTTCTCTAAATGAGATTTCCCTCCTTATCCAAATCCTTGCTTCCTCCGCTGTCTGATCCAATGGGCCTTCGTATTTTAGCGGTGCTTTCAGACTTCTGTCCGACCCGGCCAATATTCGCCTGTAATGTTCGACTAGCCTACCCGTCTCTATAGAACTTTGTCTCCTTCCCTTCCGCTTCAGCCATGTACGAGTATATGGTCATTCGTTAGTCTTCCTTATCTTACCCACTCTTTCTTTTTCCAGTGCTTTTTCTTCTCCTCCTTATACGCTTTCTTAACCAACCGTTTAACCAACGCTGCCAACGGCCTCGTAAATGGAATAGTCTTTAAATATTCTCGCGTCGGCCTACTAGCTTGCTTGGCTGCCCTGCACCTTTCATTAAATTAGGGGGTACTGCTTCTCTCCTGTGACGGCAGCATCGCAGACCTTAATAAGTCTACCAGACTGCGTTCATAGAAATCTTCCTGGATTACTGCTGACACCGGGAGTACCCTGCTAAGTCCTTGTAAAAGGACGTTGCCGTTAAGCTTTCTCCCTGAGGCTTCCCTTCTCCTTCGTTCTTAAACACTGCGTCTAATTTTTACCCGGATACCCATAGGTACATGTTTTCTAAGTCCCGCATTTTCCTGTAAATGATTGTCGACCCTGTAAATTGTATGTCCTTTCTGTTAATATTGGTTGCAAATATATTAATAGCTTATGTCCCGGAGTGGCATTTATATGTGCACACATTCGCCCTGTTAACTACCCAACAGCCGATCTCCTCCAGTACGTTTAGCACGGCAACCGTTTGTTCAGAGTCAATCCGCAATAAAATCACCTCCTATGGTCACCGGAGCCTTCCGATGGTAGCGCTTCTATTCCCAGTAAGAGGCGCTCCACCATCGTCTCTGTCGACTCCGTCCCCGCCAGTTGCACATAGGTAGCCACTAGTTCTAGTTTAGATGACATTGACTGCGATTAGATTTTTTGCTACTTTCCCACGCTCATTTCTACCACAGTCGGTCGAACGAAAATTGATAGCCCCCCCCCCCCCCGCTCGGCCTACCCGGACCCTTTTTGCACAATGCCAGAGCATCGTATCTATAGAATCCTTGAATATCAAACTGCTCTCGTGCCCAGGTCTCCGTCAACATGAAAACGTCTACTCCTTTGTACGCATCGTTTCCGAGCAAATCTAACACCCCTCCTCTCCCAATTCCCCAACACTATCTGAACACCTGCATCCACTACGTCTCCAAACTTATTATTATTATCCTGTTGGATCTGCTCGTTCGCACACGCCTGCGAACTACTCCCTGTTTTCTTCAGAAGTCAGGTCGATTTAGAACGTGATGAAGATGACAATACATGATCTGCGCTTCTGTTCCCCCGTGTAGGTTGGGTCCTATCAGCGTCAGTGGTCGTAGGTTGCAGCATAGATCAGGGAGCTGACGGGCCACCCATCAGTCCTCCCAGAAGGCTCGGAATAGCTTTCTGAATGGCCCTAGCCACTGTCTGCACGATGACATCTGTTAACCTCGGCATAATCGTCGCAATCACCTGTTGCACTACATCCTCCAATCTCGGTAGCGGCACTTGCTGGTTACTTAGTTTATGCCCGGTAATTTCAAATAGGGCACTTGTTGCTGCTGGGTCCCGTTCTGGTTCAGGTCGTTGAGGTTTGAGTGTCGCCTCGTCTATCTTGATTTCATTTCCTACCAAGGAGGACCAACTGCGCCTTGAGAAGTTGTCAGAGGTCTGTATTTGGCCCACAGGCGGGCGGAGTGGTACCAGCGGGGCATCTGCGCACTTGATAATGCTGTTTTGGGACCATTTTTGTAACAATTTTATACGCTTCAGCCTATGTGGACATGAGCCCCATGTGGCTTCATGTTCACCAAAACACAGACTGCATCGAGCTTGGGCTTTGCAATCCTTCCTCAGGTGCTCTGTAGAACCACACCTTCTGCATCTCGGTGTAGAAAGTTTGCAGTTTGCTGCAAAGTGATCCAATCTGTAACACTTAAAGCATTGCATGGGTTCTCTATATAAGACAACACCGTGCCGTTTCAGCCCTAACCAAACCTCTGCTGGGAAATCTCCACCCGCAAAGGTCAGAATAACTTGCTCAGTGGTCGATACAATATTTGTCTTTGCGTCTTTAGT
Organism: Dermanyssus gallinae; assembly: GCA_003439945.1. Taxonomy (NCBI): domain Eukaryota; kingdom Metazoa; phylum Arthropoda; class Arachnida; order Mesostigmata; family Dermanyssidae; genus Dermanyssus; species Dermanyssus gallinae. Next base: position 937,531 of record QVRM01000562.1, on the reverse strand, counting down.
TTTCACCCTTATCGCTTTGACAACTCCAAAATGCTTCAGACAGCCGATATTGTAGCCTCCGATATTGAGGAATGCACACCAGATATTTGTCCGTTCACTGTGGATCGCCCTTCACTAATTCTCGGCAACACCTTTATGTTAGCTAACTCCTGCAGCGATAGTAGCGTAGCTCTACCTTGTTCGGCCTCAACAACAATTAGAAATGCCCCACTTCTTGTAAAACGGAGTTCTTTCATCTTTCCTTTGACGTGTTTAGCGATAAAGTCGCATGCATCATTAAAATGGAGCTCCAGGGAATTGTCTTCTGTCGAAAATATAACTGACTCTTGCTTTGCCACGACAACTTTCGGCGCACGAGATCGCCTGGACCGGGTCACCGTTGTAAACCCCGCTTCGTCCGGCATCTCTTCACCGTCTCGGACGCCTCCGGTTGCGACAACGGCGGCGTCGATAATAAAAGTCGTGATCATAACTGGCGATAGTGAGTAGAGTGAAGTTATAGTGAAGGAGAGCTGACGAAGAGAAAATAAGATGATGACGCTGCTGGTGGTAAGTATTAATAAGGCCTGTAACACACGATGATGCTGATAATGATGACGGATGGGGTGGCTTCGGTGAGGTTAACGGTGGTCGGTGGTGATGCTAGTAACTGCTATATGCAATAATGAAGGAAACTATCATTCAGTATATTCACCATACTATTGGTAGTTACAAGGTATCTGCACGTCTTATAGTTCAGTGTTCCAACTAAGCAGGTAATTCACACGTTCCTGCAGTTATTGTGCGTCGATTGACGCGCATCGTGTCAAGTGGTAGCGGTTGACATCACATTCTCCACAAAATTTACACACACACATTTGTCAATTTTGTAACACGCTTTTTTCATACATATATAATGGTTATAACTATGCCAGGTTATCCTACACAGTAAAATGCAATTCATTTGTAGGGCCTTTTTCCACTTATCTGTGATGAACGCTGTATCGTCCTTCTGTACAGTTCTGCATTAAAAAATTCATATTTCTTCTTCCTCTAAACTCTAGGTATCGGTCCAGCACATCTGCACTAAATGGTATTCCGTCAGATATGAGGTCCTCCGTAAAGTTTCTCTCTCTACATAGTACTATCACTAGCGTCGACGATGCGTTCCTAGGTAGTCTAAGTACACGCTGTATAAAGCACTCTTTAACTCGGTCGATGTTCTTGAGGTCTGTCAGGCTAAGGTGAGGCGCGATCACTTGTAAGCTATATCGGAGTGTTGGTGCGATCTCTATCTTGAATAGGTTAACGGCAATCTTTAGGTCGGTGTCACGAAGTTCTCCGAAAAGCATTATAGCTGCCATTGCTTTGGCCCGCTTTTCTTCTATGTGCCTTCCAAACGAGAGTCTTGAAGTTAGAGTTACTCTCAAATATGGAAAATAACCTACTAACTCTACAGGGGTGCCGTTTATTTTTATACGGCGATCTGCAATGGCATATGCTCCTCCACGACTGAAATGTAGGACTTTGGCCTTGTTTATATTTATTGTCATTGATTTTCATTGCACCATTTTGTCGATTCGCTAAGATAAAACTGTAAGTGGGCTCACACTTTTGCGAGAACTACTAGGTCATCAGCATAAAACACATGTGGTGCTTTTACGTTTCGTAGGACGTGCGTCAGACCCGCCACGTATAGGATGGATGAAAACGGGCTTAGAGAGTCTCCCTGGGCGACACCGGTTGCCTGTATGATTGGGTCCCTGACGTAATGGTCGCCGTTTTTATAAAGATGCAGTTATGAACCAACATGTCATGTATGAGGTTATACATCGGGTCCGTAATTGCGTATCTGCTGTGAATGACTTGCAAAAGGCGATCCTGGGTACGCGGTCGAAGGCAGTTTTAAAGTCAACAAATGCTGCGTAGGTCATTTCCTCGCGAGCCTGAAAGTTGATAGATTGTGTGCTCGTAAAGCCTCGAGGCAATGAGTAAAGTGAGCACCTTATATATCACGCTTGTTAAGGAAATGCCTCGGTAGATGGGGGGGGGGTTGGAAGGTAATGCACCATCTATTTTTATTGAGACATCTGTACTTCCCGTTTTTTTGGATCATGGTCGATGTTTAATCCACTCCGGCATTCACCTTGTTTAAATTAGGAACCATGAAAACCAATTTAGGGCGTGGCCGGTCTGGGTCTCGAACCCAGGCCTCCCGAGTGCAAGGCAAAGACTTTTGCCACTAAGCCATCTTGCTTGGTATGATTTTGGGTTCGTAGCATCTCTTTTGCCCTTATATATAGGCTGTAAGTATAATAGCTCTTTCTCCATTCATCTGGCATTTCATTCTCGCGTAGGCACATGTTGTAAAGTTTCATTAATGGGGACAGATTACTTATGTTACCCTTGAAGTGCTCGTACACGATTTGGTCTGGCCCCGCCTCTATTATTTTGCTTTGATGTGACTGCTAGTCTTACTTCAGGTTCCGTAAAAGGCATAAACTCAGATCCTTGGAAAGGCCGTCTCACCGCGGAGAAGATTTGTGAATCGTGTCGGTCATTCTATGTCATTAATTAGTGGATTACCTGTGGCCGAACATGTCGGGAGGAGAAGCCACGGCCTATATACGCTGTCTCGCACAAGACGCATTCTTTGTTTTTCTTCGTGTTGGAGCCTCTTTTCTTTTTTCATGGCCTTAAATGCCCATTTTATAATATGTTTCATGTACTTCCACTCATGATCAAAGCATGTTTTGTGTAACCGTGGTTTAATTTCTTTTCTAGGCCTGGCTGCTTGGGAAATTGCCCAACTGAGATTATTATTTACGTTGTTAATATCCACGTCTATTGCAGGGACTTAAGTCTTAACACGTATATTGCAGTGACTTAAGCCTGTTCTAGCGTTTTTGTGTTCAATGTTCGGCTGAGCTGTTGTTGGTCTTTGATTGCATTTTGAAATTCGGGGCGTAATAGGTCGAATGTTACTTTTCAGTGCTTACGATGTGCTGAAGCAATGAACCTAAAATTGCGTATTATTGCACCTGGCTGGCGGCTTGTAGATAGTACAACAGCCACTACACTGCTGCCGTTCCAAGAAATATAGGTTGGATCAGTAAGGGTGTTCTCGATGTTCAATCCAATTTCATTAAAACCTACCGTAAAGCCCGTCTGGCGAGCGTCATCCTTTTGTAAAGTGACGTTTAAGTCACCTGCTACTATAACGTTCTTACGCGAGTCTTTGCAATTACTTAGGCAATCACCAATCTCCTGTATCATATCTACAGTTTTCTGGTCAGGTGGGCTATATATACGCACTAAATAATAGTCACAAAGTTCTACAATAATCTGGCGGGCGGTACATCTAATTTGACGGGCCCACTCTGATGTCCGAACTGCTATTGTCACACCCCATTTTGGCCGTCGATATCCCTGTGGTTTAAGCGCTAGCCCGTGGAACGCCTTTAAAGGAAATTATAGTAGGGTAATGCTGGATAAGAGATACTGATAAAGGCCTTCAGGCCTGACTTTGACATCCTTTGAGCGTGGCCGCATGCTTGTTTGGAATGCGACTGTAACCAATTCATTAGCTCTTTTAATGGTCGGTGCAGATGCGGACCGAGCAGGTCATGCTTCAAGGTTAGCTGAGACTAACAAATGCAGAAAATACTCCAGTGTTGATTATCTGCACAAATTTTGTTCGCTGGCGTTTGAGACTAAGGTAGCCGCAAGCCCCCTTACGTTAGTTAGCCCCCTTACCCAAGAACGAAGGTTCTTCATTCTACTTGCAAGTTCCGGACGAATGGCGGCCCATAGGGGACTCTAGAAGCGTAATTTCTGCTCCCTCGACGACGGCCCTGCACCCGAGGTGAAGTGCCTCTAAGGCGGATAGGTTAGGCTGGCTCTTGTAAATGAGTTTGCACTTCTAAAATTTAAGCTCAAGTCCACTTTAAGGCCGAAATCAATAACTCTCTTGATGTGTGCCTGCACCACTGATGCGTCTCCCTCGATAGAGCCATCGTTTAGGTCCCGGAGGTTCAGGGGGGACTGGATAGTATAGACCAGTCCTTTAATGTCTAAGCAAAAATATTTGTGAAATGTGTCGAATTTCTCGAGGAACTTGCCCAGAGCGCGGGGGCACATGCAGGTAAGAGGGTAGTGATCACCGGGGATTTTAACGTGGCCAGCATAGCATGGGGTAGCCGGACCACAACTAGACGGGCACAAACTCTACAGGAGTGGATGGCTGAAAAGTGTCTGATGGTTCTTAAGGACGGAAGGGTCCCCGTCTTTTCCAGAGGAAGCCAGACCTAACAATGGTCAATGAGGCGGCCTTTCCACTGGTGGTCGAGTGGAGGGTGAGGAAGACGGAGGAGACCATGAGTAACCACAGATACATCTGTTTTACCATCAGTACCTCCAAGGTGGCTTTCGCCTCGCCCCCTAGTAAGAAATGGCAGATGCGAAAACTCGACGCAAGATTCGAGTGGCTGAAATAGACGAGAGTTGCAAACGACTGGGAGACATGGTGGGGGATGAATACCAAATAGTCAACTTACTCTCTAAAGCATGCAGGAAAGCTGCTCCCTTACAACACCACGGGAGTCGCCACCCTCCCAACTACTGGTAGAACAATGAAATCGCAGCTGCTCAAGAGCTGATTCCCAATGGACGGAGTACAAGGCTGCTCGATCGAGACTCCGAAGTCTTCGCCAAAAGTAAAGCCCGAGCGGAGAAAGAGCTAATAGACGCGGTGGAGAGCGACGTATGGGGCCTGCCGTACCGAGTAGTTATGGCCAAACTGCGGAGTCCTCCCCCAAAACTGTCCCCGGATGTGCTGCGGGAGACTGTAACCGGTCTATTTCCGGCACAGCCGCGGATAGAAACGAGGAGTTCTCGGTCACCCCGGAAGACATCCCGGAGGTAACGCTGGGGGAGGTCGAACAAGCCTAGAATTGGTTGGCAACCGGCAAAGCGTCCGGCCTAGACGGAATTCCCCCAGAAGTAGCAAGGCTACTGGTCAAAAGGTGGTGTAAGGTTTTCCAAGACCTTGCCAACAAGCTTCTGAGAGAGGGGAGACTTCCGAGGCTGTGGAAAAGGGCAAGCCTGGTTCTGATTCCCAAACCCGGGGGGGAAGACTTCGGCTTACCGGCCCATATGCCTCATTGACGCCATGGGTAAGATCTTGGAGAACATTTTAGTCAAGAGACTAAATGACAAGATTCAGGAAAGAACGCCCTATCAGATGCCCAGTACGGTTTCCTGAAAGGCAGACCCGCATTGGGGGCTCTAAAGAAGGTTCTGAAACGGGCAGGTGACTATGAAGACCCCTAAAACAAGGGGAATCGTGCTCCTGATCCTCCTGGATGTCAAAAATGCCTTCAACAAAATTAATTGGAAAGTAATTGTGGAGGCGATGAAGAGGAAGGGCCTTTCCCTCTACCTCCGTCGAATGATTTCATCCTACCTGGATGACAGAGACTTGGTTGCAGGAGGGCAGGAGTACGAGGTTACTGCCGGAGTCCCACAGGGCTCGATTCTAGGACCCGCGCTCTGGAACATAGCTTACGACGGGGTGCTCGAGATCCGAGGTCTCCCGTATGGGGTGGAGACGTTGGCGTACGCCGATGACCTTGCACTTATGATAACTCATGTATGGAGTCCCATCACTTGAAACTGGCGCCCGACAAGACGGAGGCGATGTACCTAACAGGCAGAAAGAGGACGACCGGCATTTACCTCGTGATGGCGGGACACCCGATAGAAATCAGAAAGAAGGTAAAGTACCTTAGGGTCATGCTAGACACTGGACTGACCAGATCGGCACACGTGAAGTACGTGGCCGAAAAGGCCCAAATGGTCTCCCTGAACCTGGCGCGGATCATGCCTAGAGTCAGTGGGGTGGCTGAGGTGAAAATAAGGCTGCTGGCCTCGGTGGCTAAATCAACGGCGCTATACGTAGCCCCAGTCTGGGGGACATGGCAATGCGGACGGCGAAAAATAGGGGGGCACTAAAGTCGACCCAACAAACGCTGGCAATCAGGGTAAGCCGGGCGTATCGAACAGTCTCGACCGAAGCTCTCCTGGTCCTAGCCAAGATGCTGCCCTGGGACCTCCTAGTGGCTGAACGAAGTAAAATGTATCTAGACGAAGGTTTGGATCTCACCAGGGCCACAAGTGCCACCATATCGGCCTGGCATGAGGAATGGGCGCAGGTAAAACCCGGTGTGACCACAGGAAGCTGGACCAAGAGTCTGATACCGGACCTCAGAATATGGTATGACCGCCGACACGGGGAGCTTTCCTACTGGACGACTCAGGTTCTGACCGAACACGGCCAGTTCCAGAGCTACATGTCAAGGATCAAGAAGGCCATCAGCGATATCTGCGTGCTGTGCGACTCTGGAGAAACGGACAACGTAGAGCATACTGTTCTGCGGTGTGATGCTCTAAGGGAAGTAAGGGACGCAGCACCAACCGCTGTGAGAGGCCGACCAATCAAGGAGGTGGTCGCTCATATAATGACTTCGGCGGAGGCACGGAGGGAGGCGACGAACTTGTTGGACGCCGTTTTGACACTCAAGACAGCCAAGGAAACGGCCAGGCGGGAGAGGTTTGAGCGGGTCTTTCGGAAGAGTGGTCGAGACGCACCCTCACAGGTCGGATTACAAAATTGCATCCTTCTATCCAACCGCAGGTAAACATGCGGCATGATAGTCAGGGATAGAGCTGATTGAAGGAAAACGGCAGAGACGCCTCTCTCACGGCTTCGAAGTAAAGCCAAAGTAATACCGAGCCTGGGGGTGGGGAGGAATCCGGGTTTAGTGGGTTTGCGAGTCTCACACTAGTCACGCAGGCTGCTAGTAGCGCATGTGCATCATGCATTCCCGAAACCTCCCAGCAAAAAAAAAGTTATAGCACGAGGGGTCCTTCGTGCATACATTTAAGATGTGGCCCAATTCACCGCAATTGCGGCAGCATTTGGTTGCCACCTACTCAAACGTACAGGTCCGTGCCTGGTGCCCAAATGTTTGGTACCTTTGGCACGTGGGCACACTAACCCACTCGGAAATTGAGCAGGATGCCTAGCCAATTTGGACTTTTTCTATCTCCGTCAACTTTGCGCCCTCAGTGTGGTTTAACCGAGCCTCGGCTGACCATCAGTCACGGAACCACTTTTAAGGCTTCTTAACCACAAGCGGGGCCGCACTATCTATAATTTGCCTAAGCGGTTTCTCAACATCTTCATGCGTCGTTCCTTTGAGCAAGTCCCTTATTATAAACCTGTGCAGTGTTGACACATCCAGGGAGGCCTGTGCATCCCCTTGGTCATAAGAGTCTCTAGAAAATACGCGGAGATACCCTCTGCAGTTTCTGCAACCGTCAATCTTATATCACCGTTAGCTAAGCGTTGTACGCCCGTAACGTTAACGTTGTATTCTGTCGGGTCGACCATGTTGCCTAGACACTTAAGCGTTTCAGCGTAGAAGACCCCTTTATCCCTTTGAAAAATCCCTTTGTTTCTCCTTTAAGTGGCAACAATCTGAGCGTTATGCTTTCGTGCGATGCATTCGGGAAGCTTATTGACCGTCTTGGCTTCTCCCTGGCTCGTCATGTAGCACGAAGTAGGCCCCGTGCCGTGTAGCGCTTTATATGTTTCTTGAATTTCCATTGCCTTTGCAACCGCTTTTTCAATCAGCACGCGATCCTTCCACAGCGTAGAGTTCTTTGGCAGACGAATTGCCACTAACGCACACGCAGTGGGGAGCCCATCGTCATTCGTCGTTTGAATTAGACGCGAGAGCACCACACCGACCTTCTACACCGGTTCCCAGCTATTCTTTGAAACTGGTTTCCCATATATCTCCAAATGACGGAATCGACCGAGTCTGTCTCTTGGGTAATAACGACCCAAAGAGGACTCTCCCTCAGAATGCTCGCTTTGAGGTGGGAGACGTTATTGTATGCACAATTTAGCCATTTTTTATTTAGGAATTTAATATATACATGTGAATGTTTAAATCCACGGCACCGATGGCTCACTCCTCATCTATCACTCGTGTCAGAGTGGGAGTCTTGCCCGACCCCTGACGCGAAGATGCGGGTCCATCCAGTCTTTCATAGTTCCGAGCACCGAAATTGCGTTACCTCTCTGAACCTCTAGGGAAAGCCGTTGGCAGAAGAAAGTGCCCGCCCTCTTGTCCATCGTAGCCTGCTGTAAAGTGTCGCCAACCTGGGAAATTAGCGTGGTTGTGAGGGGCCCAGGGCCACCCAGCGTCTCGAATGCGAAGGGTGAAAAGTGGTACGCCCGGCCTAAGTTCGCATACTTTCTTGTCTTTGATGTCTCGGCGCGGGAAGCGGCAGTTCCTGGGCGAGAAGCGCCGGGACCGACAAGGGAGGGGGTCAGAGAGTCGGTCACCGTCGCATCCCACACCAGGGAACGACCCTTGTAGAAAGGTATCAAAGTCAAGCCGTCGGGCCGCTTGCCATCGTCTCTAGAAAGACCAGGCGGTTCCAGGACGCAAGGGACTCCGGCCGTTCGCAACGACCTTGCAAGAATGTCATTCAGAGCGGTATGACGTGGGCGCCGGCCCGCCGAGTGATCGCAAGACAGGCCGTGTCTGACCAGGCGTCCGACGGGCTCGCCACAAGTGCATCTGTGTGGCTCTACCAAATCAGCTCCCAGTCTCAGGCCAACGCAGATCCGGGTGGATTGGTCGTCAAGGCGGGTACCCAATGAGTCAGCGGGGAGTGCGTGTAGCCAGTCGCTCGCTCCTGGGCGAGCGACGGCAAGGAGGCGCGCCCTATCCTGGTCGTCACCGCATTCTTTAAGCAACTCAGTGAGCGAAGATTCGTGCACCTTCTCGGCCCAGGCCCTCTGGCAGGCAAGTCTATTTATATCAGGCGGTGAAGCCTCGAGTCCAGCCGCTATAGCGTCGCGAGTTGCCTCAAACAATGCCCAAACCCCCGGCGGGAGCAGGCGCTGGACATGACCCGAAGTAGCGAGCATCGAGGCGGCCACGGCAGGGCCTGCCAAGGAGCGGGCCGAGGGAAGACAAGACCGCCCATGGAGGTGGGGAGAGCCACCTGGCGCACCTCTCGTGGTCGTAAGTTCAGACCCAAAACCGTCTCGAGGGCCTCCACCACCTGGTTGTCGAATGGTTGGAGAAGCTGGTTAACTGTACCCGAACAATCTATGGATCGTATGATATGTACGATGCGACACGCGGAGAACGACGAGCGGAGTAGGTAAAGCCCCTGGTGGGCTCCGACCAGAGGCAGACGTTCTTGCATCGCCCACAATCTGTTCATCATGGGGTCGAGTAGACTCGACAGTGCAGATGGTAGGAGCGGTGCGCTAAGGAGCGTTACTTCGTGTTCAGACACGACTCTACACCCCGGTAGTAACGCAAGTAAGGCACTCAATGTCGGGTCGTCCGGGTCTGTGCCCGGCGCGAACACCTCGCATTTGGCCGTGTTTAACACCAGGCCACTGACTGTCTCAAAGGCAAGAATTCTGCGCACTTCCTCGAGTAAGTCCTCCATCGGTCCACCGAGTGTGCCATCGTCGAGGTACCAGGCGTTGAAAGGCACTTGTATTGAGTTGACCAGCTCACGGATACCTAGGCTGAATAGAGCCGGCCCCAAGGGGTCTCCCTGCTGTATACCTGATGCCGAGGACAACGTGTGGGCCCCAAACAACAGGACGGATGGCTCTCTGTATGCGTGATTCACTAAGTTAAAGATTTCCGGTACTGCATCACGAATCAGCACAAATTGGTAAAATTGTTGTTAAGCAATTTTACCAATTTGTGCTGTAACAGATGATCTACTCAGATGATCTCACTAAACCATTCAATCGGTAGCAGCGACGGGCGGTGTGTACAAAGGGCAGGGACGTAATCAGTACTAGCTAATGACTAGCACTTACTGGGAATTCCTCGTTCAAGAGGCACAATTGCAATCCCCTATCCCCATTAAAAAAAACATTCAAATATTACTAGCCTTATTAAAGACCGGAAAGCTCATTTTGTCTCTCAATGTAGCGCGCGTGCGGCCCCGAACATCTAAGGGCATCACATACCTGTTTCTCTCTGCTCTGTTTCAAAGTGTTAAACACACTTGATCCCATTAAGGAACGCCACAGAAGACGAGACTCTGTGTGTTATTTAATAGGCTAGAGTCTCGTTCGTTATCGGAATTAACCAGACAAATCACTCCACCAACTAAGAACGGCCATGCACCACTATCCACCAAAACAAGAAAGAGCTATCAATTTGTCAATCCTTCTAGTGTCAGGACCAGGTAAATTTTCCCGTGTTGAGTCAAATTAAGCCGCAGGCTCCACTCCTGGTGGTGCCCTTCCGTCAATTCCTTTAAGTTTTAGCTTTGCAACCATACTTCCCCCATAACCCTACTTTGGTTTCCCGTGGCCTCTCACTTAGTCGTAAAACATACGTAAGCAAATTGCTAGTTGGCATAGTTTATGGTTAGAACTAGGGCGGTATCTGATCGCCTTCGAACCTCTAACTTTCGTTCTTAATCAATAAAAACATTCTTGGCAAATGCTTTCGCAGTAGTTCGTCTTGCTGTGGTCTAAGAATTTCACCTCTCTCACAACAATACGAATGCCCCCATCAGTTCCTTTCAATCATTTCATCGTTCCAAAACCAACAAATAGAACAATAACATATTCCATCATTCCATGCATTTATATTCAAGTAATACACTTGCTTTAAGCACTCTAATTTAATCAAAGTGATATTTGATAACTCTTATAAGCCAAACAATTAAGCCGGCAAAAACAGTCATCCATATTTGCGCTCGACAAACGGTGGCCCATGTGGACCTATTGCAAGTCAAGGCAAGTTTTCAAACTACGAGCTTTTTAGACGCAACTATTTTAATATACGCTATTGGAGCTGGAATTACCGCGGCTGCTGGCACCAGACTTGCGCTCCAATAGTTCCTCGTTAAAGGATTTAGAATGTACTCATTCCAATTACGAAGCCTCATTTAAGACTTGCATTGGTTTTTTTTGTCACTACCTCCCCGAGCCGGGATTGGGTAATTTGCGTGCCTGCTGCCTTCCTTAGATGTGGTAGCCGTTTCTCAGGCTCCCTCTCCGGAATCGAACCCTAATTCCCCGTTACCCGTTACAACCATGGTAAACATATAATATACCATCGACAGTTGATAGAGCAGATACTTTGAAGGAATAGCACCGACACAAGGCCGAAATGCTCGGCAAAGTTATTCAGAGTCGCTACCTATAGTCTTACGACATGGTTTGCACTAATAAAAGCACATCCAACCGAAGTTGAACGTATATGCATGTATTAGCTCTAGAATTACCACAGTTATCCAATTAACAAAACACATCCCATGAAATTATAACTGATTTAATGAGCCATTCGCGGTTTCACCATTCAAAGGTATGAACTTAAACATGCATGGCTTAATCTTTAAGACAAGCATATGACTACTGGCAGGATCAACCAGTTTTACTTCATCAACACATACTCAACGAGTACTGTGATGTTTTTCGTGTTGCTAGCCGTGTTTACCACACAGCTTATGCAATCATTCAATATTTTCTTTAACACAACACATAACGTGTCCACTTTGCTCAGTAAGTTCGCATTACTATGCTTGCATACTCTCTGTACACTCAGATATTAGGAGCTCTCATGCGAGCACATATCGCCTAACGCGAAAACTCGCCTCGTAACACTCAGAAAGCACTCTAAAGTACTCGTTTCTCTTAGACCTACCGGCACATCTCGCACCGAAATGCAAAGATTCACAAGCAGCTCACAAGCCCACTGATGAAGTAGGCCTTGCCGATGTTTCCCGGTTGCGGCGCTAACAAAAGATGAAACGTGCTTCTCCCTCCATACTCTCTCCCTCCTAGCGCGCACGCGATCTAACCCGAATATGAAACGCGCTTCTCTCTCCGCCTCCCCCTCCCCCCAACGTGCACGTTGTTTAGCCAAGACTAATACGGAATCAGTTGCTTGTATTACACTATACAATATTATATTCCTATATTGTATGATAATATATAACATTATAGTATTTGTATTATATTATTATAAATTGTATATTATATAATGTTCAATTTTCTAAACGGTATGATAAATAGACCAATACTGAATTAGTTGTTTCTTTGATAGAATACTATATTACATTATTTGTTATATTATAAAATATTATATATATATATATATATATATATATATATATATATATAATATTATATTATGTGTCATATTGTATACTATATAAAAAAAATATATATATATATTCATATATTCAATGTTATCATTCATTCATCGTCGTAACATGATATAAATATAATATTATTTCTACATTTAGAAATATTAATTACCATAAACAATTTGTGTGTTAACCGCAAAGAGACAGCCGAGAGAATAGCTAGCTGAATAGTACTACGCTAGTGCCGAAAAAAATGGCGCCAAAAAATGGCCTGTTGGAACCTGCGGAGATCCAACATCGGGGGCGGGGAATGAGACATCAACTAATCATATATCCTGCACCGAGTAGGTGCAGGATCCGGGACAACGACCAAGGTGGCCGCCGGCGTCGACAACTGCGCATGTTGAAGCATGCGTGAGCCGAGCAAAACCTTGCTTTTCTCGCGGGCTAATGCAAAAACGGGACAGCCCGAGTCCCCTCTAGGGTGGGGGCCACTGCAGTCTACGCAACGAGCTCGGTTTCGACATGACGCGGCTAGGTGGTCGTGCGCACCACATCTTCTACATGCACGAGCGCGAGTGCAGCGAGTTGCCGTGTGGCCAGTGCGTTGGCAATTAAAGCAGACAATCGGTGACGAAGCTTCAACCGACACATCATGGTCCCTCCACACAATAAAAACCTTATTAGGGGGCGTCCTCTTGAAGAGAACGTGTATCCTCGTTGACGGCACTGGGACGCTCTTTTCGTTCTTGAGCCCGGGCCTCGTGTCTCTCCTTATCTTCATCGCACCGTACGAGGCGAGCTCGGAGAGCAGACACTCGTCAGAAAAGGCCGGGTTTACGTCTTTGATGACGCCCCAAAACTGATCCATTGTGGAACACAATCCTATTACTGGCACGCCTCCCAACGCGCTGACGGACACCAAGTCGCTTGCGGCCGAAATCGTGGGCACAGTGGCCGTTATCCCCTTGGGACCGCCTCCCAACGTTGCCATCGGCACCAGGTCATGGAGGGCCTTGAATACTTTCACCAGTTGTTCGCCCGAAAAGTCCGGGCGCCGGACCTGCTGCTGTTTGTTGGAACCTTCAGGTGCCGGAAGCGTGGAATCCTGTGACGTGAACCGCACTGTGTAGACTGGACCGGTGCCATTGTCAACCGATTCAAGGAAGTTCCGCTTCAGCTTTAATCACTCGCCGAACTGATTTATTGTTCACGACTGTGACGAAGCCGTCGTCACCAATCGTATCACAGACTCCCCGAGAAGGTTCAACACCGTTACGAGAATCCTCCGTATCTGAGGCAGTACGGGCCCATTTGAGAGTAGGCTCCTGCGCGACTGGATTAGCTGGTGTAGTCTCGACAGCTGTCATCTCCGCCACTACAGCGTTGCTGCGAGAGTCACCAGCTGGGCTAACCACTTCCATAGGTTGGCAGGCAACCATATCAGATGCGCCGGTGACAGAGGCCGGTCTCACAGGCGACGTGCGCGGCACGTTGAGCACAGGTGCAGCGGCACCTGCAGACAACATCTCCAAACGTGACCGCATCGTGCGGCTACCCTTCGCCGCCATGGCAGACAGCGCCGCTAGCGCTGCAGACGAGGACGGCGTAGCAGACGCCGGCCCGCGGAGGTGACCGCTCGAACCGCTGCTCCCACCGTCTGCATCCACATCGCCGTCCATCAGGACGTTCGGTCGGGAAAGCCGAAGCGTTCAAAAACCAAGAAAGAACTCGGAAAAATACACAGAGCACACCGCACCGAGCACATAAACACGAAGAGAAGCGCTCGCACAAAGTTTGTCCGGAAAAACTCGTCAAAACCACTAAAACGAGAGGAATATTCACAGAGCTCACGCACGACACAACCGTTCGTCGCCGTAGCAGACGACGGAAAAAAATTAGCCATTCTCTCAACAAGAGGAATTTCAGGTCATATGCAGTTTCGCAGCGTGCGATCAAGTCGTTTATGAGTTTAATCTGTTGACTGTTTTTGTCGGTCTGTTTATTCGCAGCTCCTTGCTGTTCAACGGCAAGTCTCGCTTTCTCTGACCGTATTACGTCTCTTGCTAGAAACCTTAACCGTCCCATTAAATTCTTGACTACGACTTGCATGTTCTTGATACTTGAAGTGACCTTGTACATTTCTTCAATCCGCCGCATTATTTTGACCAGTTGGCAAAAAAAACGGATCTTTATTGTCTCCCTTCTCTAGTTCTAGTCCAGGGTCAGCATCCTCCATTGCTACTGGCTCATTGCCCTGTCCCTTGTCTAGCTGAGCATCTTAGTCTTTGTCCGCATAAGCGCCCTGGGCCTATTCCGGCTGAGCGCCCTGCCATTTATCCGGCTGAGCGCCCTGCCATTTATCCGGCTGAATGCCCTGCCCCTTGTCCGTTTTCTTGTGCGGAGGGTACGGCCCAAAAACATATTGCCACCTATGTAAAACACGCTAAATAAAAAAAAAAACATTCATTAATATATTAATAAGTATTAAATTAAAAGGACTACTACTTTGGAAAGGACTTATGTCTATAAAGGCCGAAACGTTGAAAATTGTTAAGTTAATTAAGAACGCGTTGCAGCCTTTATTGACGCCTTTGTCGGGTGCTATCGACCTCAGGCAATTATAATGACGAGTAATCATAGCGATTGCAGGTGACAGAACCCATATGGGTCACTTCGTCGGATCATTTAGAAGGTGCCGTCCCAAGCTTCACGTCTGGGCAGAACCCTGCAACTAGATCCCTTGAAGCCAGACAAGGTTACCTGTCACCAATGAGGGCAGACCTTCGCTAGGCGAAGCCTCCGTAGACATGTCACAGTCAAGTCTGGGGACGGGGGCACCATACTCATCCATAACGTGGTCATGAACGAGTCCCATCTCGACCTCACGAAGCACACCCAACATACCTTCAATAAAAATGGGAAACTGGTTTGTATCCTGCCCAAGATGGTCAGAAACTCGGTGGCTGACGCCCTGTCAGAGGTCTGCTCAAGGGTTGCATTGGACAACGATAACGGCTTGGTTTGGACTTTTCTCCAGCGCACCAGTCGTGCTGAGGTTATCGATAGGTTGCAGGGATATACGCTCCGTGGCAGTGATCATCAGGAAGAACTGGGTGGAGTTCCATCGCAGTGTTCGGCTGACAGATCTGGCTATCCTGCTTACCGCGGGTAATTCGGGCAGTTATGCTGAGCGAAATCACTCGATCACGCCGACCATGTCAGCCAAGTAACAGTCTGACGACGTTGTAGTCTATGAACCAGCCACCGCAACGACGTTACATGAAAAACAGTCCCGCGCAACCGAACTTGTGGTGTCCGTCTCTACCTTTGTCACAATTTAATCTTTTTTACGTCGATCACGGATATTCGCTATGCATTTAAACCATTTTTAAATAGCTCGAACGCCGGCCTGGATCTGATCAGACCTCGATTTTTACAGAGTCATCGGAGTTAGTGTTATATTGGTACATTCTGCGAAGACTTAAAAAAGATATTATGCTTCGCCACGTGCAGTAGTTTGGAGCTTAAGCCAATCAAATGTGAAATTCATACTTTCAAATCTCCTCTACCCAGAATCTTTTTTCGGGCTGCCGCGTCACAGGCGACGATTTAGATATCCCTGTCCTCTCGCTATCTTGGTTTGACCATTAAACGAGGGAAGGAAAAACTTAAGATTGGTTTTAATCGACTTTCCCAGCCGGGTGCTCACTGGTTATACCTTCTACGCTCATGCTTCTCCGCATCGAGGCTGACCACCTCTATAGTGGAATTAACTGCTTAGCCGTTTCGGCCCACTTGAAGGAAATTAGCTTGAAGCTGGGCCTCGCGTTGGAATCTATACTTAACCTGCGGCTGCGAGACGACGCTTAAGTTCAGGCCACGCGGTAGCCTTAGTAGCAAAGTGCAGAAAGTGTTCATTGGTTACCCACTCCTTGCGTTCGAAACATTAGGAAAACCTAGGTTGCTCACAAATAAACTGCTCAACGATGTCGGGTGAAGGCTTGCTAAAGAAGACAAGAAAGCGGGCAAATATTAATAGCAACATCTGTCATTAGATGTTCAGAGGGGGAATGCCGCCTCGGTAAGGGGTACACTGGCTAGGTGAATCAGCTTAAGGGTGGACCTAATGCCTTGAGTTATACCCCGAGCAGACTGTGTACATGTCCTTACATCACAAATGTATATATATATAATTATATATATAGAGAGAGAGAGAGAGAGAGAGAACATATTGTGATGATTTATTTATAATCTACAATACGTTTTGTATTGTAAATGATAAGTGTGCTTTATATATATAGCACACTCGGCAGTGCTCGCCTTAATAAAAATGGTGGTAAAAAGGTTTAGAATCAGCTGTCCGTGTCCTTGCTTGATGGTAGCCCCCGCTCTTATGGACCCGGTGCGAGCGGTATATCCTCAAGGTTCCTTGCAACGTTAAAACGGTAAGATCCATAAGATTCCTCTTCGTGACGCCGAGCCCCAAGAGCGTCTTCGCAGATTCGGAGACCCATACACCACTCATAGAGGTAGTGAAGGATCTGAATCTGCGAGGTTTTTGCGGGTCGGGGAGCGCCGCTCTTAGAAACTCGACGTCATATTTTGCGATCTTGTCCTGCCGCGCTTTTGCCAGGTCCCGGTTCGGGCCGCAAGTCTCGGCATCTAAAACCCAGACCTAAGTAAATGTTGTTATTACGAGGTCGGGCTTTAGACCCGGTGCGCCCGGTCGACGGAATACTCGTCCACGAACCACCTCATGACCCCTTTCGCGGAGAAGACGCGCCACGCGATCACAGACGTCGTCATGTCTCTTTATAGTTTATTGTGTGTTGTATCGCACATCTGAGCGACATAAACCAACGTCTCAAGCGCATGACACCCGTGCCTACAACGTTTGCTGTAGCCCGGGCCTCCCATGGCCAATCTGGCACGCGTTGGTAATGCGTTGATCCTGAGCTTTAATAGGTTTAAATACTCCCTACCAGATAGGTAGGGCATACCCTTAATCCAGTAATGTACAAAAAGGCGTTTCGTGTGCTTTTTAAAATGTGCCTTATTAAACGTGTTGCGTAGTTGTTGAGACCAGTAATCGGTTTTTTGTGAAGCGGTTTCAATGGAGGTTCCGAAGCGCTCGCAAAAAATTCTTGTTTTTGCAAGGTCTTTTTTGAAGTGCTCGGTGGTTAGCATCCATTGGACCCCAGGGTGCGTGGACTGTTTTAATGCTGTCAGAAGGGAGAGGCGGAGTATGGGAATGTATGTTTGGAAGCAGGGGATGTCCAGACCGCCGTGTGCTGTGTGCGTGTACAGGTAGGCGTTTGGCACCGAGTTTTCTTAAGCCATTTCTACTTAACAACCTTTCTGATCTCTTTATCTAGGTCGCTAAAGAGTGCGTGAGATTGTCTAGGACCGAAGACCAGTTTACATAGGAGGCGGGCAATGAGAAAGTCTTTCAAAAATATGAGTCTTTGGTGGGATTAAAGGGGAGCTATCGTGAGTCTGTTAAGTAAATTAAGGAGTATATCCTTGGTGGAGTCAACTCTGCCATTGCTGTCAAAGTCGACTCCCAGATATCTCCATCGATCGCTCATACTTTTAGCTGGCAATTGCCAATCTCCAACGTTAAATTCTGGTACAGTATTAATAAAACCTTAACCTTCTTTCCTATTAAATAGGTGGGAGATAGCAAAGCTCTTATTAGTATTAATTTCAAGGCCTCGGGATTTCAAAAAGGGTCCGCAATATTAAGGAGTCGTTGGAGAGTAGATTTCATGGAGACTAGGGGGATGAGATCATCCGCAAAGGCCCATAAGGCGGAAGTCATCAGTAAGTTGGTACCCGATATTAGTTTTGCATAATTTTGAAAGAATGTCGTCGAGAACTAGATTAACTAAAAGGGGGGTCAGAGAATCTCCCTGCCTAACACCCCTAGTTGCCCGAAATGTTCGACATTCTTGTCCAAATTCTATGAGAGTTTTAGATGAGAAGTACAAGCGTTCGAAATAATTAATAAATACCTCCGGGTATCCGCGAGTCCGGAGTGACCACAGGACGGAGTCATGACTCACTATGTCAAACGCCTTACGAAGGTCGATTGAGGCGAGTCTGAGCTCACGTCCTGCAGACTTGGCATCGTTAAGGATGCCATCCAGAACCGCAAGATTCTTGAAGGTACTTTTATAGGGGAGAAACGCTCGCTGGATTGGGAGAAGCTTAATAGAGTTCTGGAGGCGTCTAGAGAGAATTTTGTTAAGCGTTCGTTGTAAATATGAGCTAATAGATAAGGGTCGCAGATCGCTTACGGATGTGGCATTGTTAATTTTAGGGATGAACGCAAAGCGAGCAGTTTCGTGGGCTGTGGCAATATCGCTAATTAATAGTATGTTAACAAGACAACAGACTACTTCTAACGGGAGTTTACGGAGGGACGAAAGGAAAATCCCGTCCAAGCCTAGTGTTTTAGAAGGTCCGCGGAGAGCTACGTAGGTTTCCTTTCGGGATATAGGGAGGGATTTTTTTTATTTTTATATATATAATATTAATTAATATTTATATTAATAACATGTGCGATGACCATAACTTCATTTGTTTTTCCGTAAGGCTAATGCCCGTGTACGGTTTTGCACTGATACATCCAAGCATCATTGTCAAAGGAAGAAAATATTGTGTGTAGACACATGTATCTCGCATGTTTCTACCTAAATATACCTAATGAAGCCAACATTGTGACACATAATTTAAATTGTCCGACGTCTTATATTATGCTAACCCCAATAATAAATAAATAAGAAAGCATTTGTTTGTACTTACTTTGTATATCTAGTGCGTAATGATACGTTTTTTTTTCAAATGTGCAACATTTGCTCTTCATAATCATATGACAATTTGCAATGTGCTAACAAACAACATCTAGTTTCATTTTATCAGCTGAGCAGCTTAGCAATACTTCATGTAGTCAGTTTAGTGCATGTTTAGAAGCGTACACATGCTTCTGCATACGCGGTCCACGTGCATCGGCAGTTTGGGTATCTTTTTCTGTTCACACACACACTGTTTGTTTTGTGTGTTCGGCGCACTGTTTCCGTTCGCTTGTATTCTATCTTAATTTTGTCATTTTGCCGTCCTCTCGTTGGATAGCTGTGTGTAGGTCTATTTTTATTTTGAATTTCACACCCGGTTTCTGTTTCTGTAAGAAGGAAGAAAATAAGTACGGATTCGGCGTAGAGCTGACGAAAAGGAATTATTTTGAGTATTTGCATCAAGGGAGCTGCACTAGTTATGGCGCTAACGCCGGCGATTAGTCGCACCGCTTTTTTTTGCAAGATCATCAGTGGTTTCAGTATAGTAGGGAAAGTTTCACCAAACACGACGATTGCGTATCTAAAATAGGCTTCAATAAGTGCTTTGTATAATTCTAGTTTTTTGTTGTAGCAGACGAACGTATTTGACTGAGGACTGCAATGCCTTTTCGGATTTTGCCGGCGGTGTAGTCTACGTGTGAGTTCTATGTTAAATTACTGCTTATTATCACTCCATGATATTTAATAGAGTCTGTTTTTTGTATAAATGGGCAGTTGCGTGTTGTGTTTGGTATATGATTATGCAGTTGGATTTTGTCAGTTATGGCCAGGTTGCGGCGACATTTTAATTCAAAGTGTATACATTTTGTTTTGTTGTGGTTTAGTACAAGCCCGTTTGTTTTCATCTAGTTTCCTACATGCCTCAGCCCATGTTCAACATGGTGTCGGTCGTGGTAAAGGTTTTGTCTATATACGAGTGCAGTATCGTCTGCGAACATATATTTGGTTGATCCGTCATGTAAATGGAAAATATCATTGCAGTACAGTATATATAGTAGTGGTCTTAGATCTATCTCTGAAGAATCACTATTATATGAATAAGTTTGTTTCCTGAAGTGAAGATACGTAGCGATTACGTTTAATGCTCGCGAAGTGAATCCCATATTTGACATCTTTTTTAGGAGACGATTGTGCGGTAAGGTATCACATGCACGTGAGAGATCGAGAAATACTGCCACGGGTCGGTTTCCTTTGTCTACTTCCGAAGCTATCATTTCCTGTATTGCTATTAGTGCTGATTGTGTACTCTTGCCAGTTCTAAGGCCGAACTGATTTTTGTGTAATATGTTGTTTTCATGCAGGTGCTGTTCTATCCGCTTGGCTATGAGTTTCTCAATTAACTTACCAATAGTGCTTAATAGAGATATGGGTCTAAAGTTGTCGATATCTTGTTTGTTACCTTGTTTGTGTACGAGCACCAATTCCGATCGCTTTAAGGCCATTGGTAATTGCCCTTGTGAGAATATAGCGTTTGTTAGTTTCAAGACGATATATGTGAATGTCTCGTTTTGCTGTTTAATGATGTTGTTTGTTACGTAGTCGTATCCTGGTGCCTTATCCATTTTTAGGTGTTGTATTTCTTCATGTACTGCTTCCTTGGCTGCCCGTGCAAAAGAGCACAATGGCTCGTTGAAGGTGTATGTAGGCAGGCTGTTGTTTGCCGATGTGTGTCCGGTTGACAAACTCTGTAGCAAAGTGCAGGTTGACTTTTTCTACTTTCGCTTTCATTAACGGTAGGCTTTCACATACCGACAGTGTATTTGGGCCCAGTTTGTCGGCGCGATGGTGGCCCCTTATGTATTCGTTAATAACTCGCCAGTCTTTTTTCTTGTCCCCAACAAACTTTGCCTTGAAGTAGGCATCCTTTGCGTGTCTAAGTTGTAACTTAATGTGGTTTCTAAGCCGGCTGTGTTCCTGTTTTAGGCCTGGGTTTATTTTAGTTCTTTCGAAAAGACTGTCTCTTTCTCTCATTTTTTTGTATGCCCAATGTTATCTACGGCTTGAGAATGGTTTTTTTTTGCGCGTGTATGACCTTCTTTTGTATTGTATGTGGCTTTTTGCTGGCATGTTTGTAGTGAGGCCTGGATGCTCTTACATATTGCTTCTGAGTTCTTTCATGACCTAATAAATCGATCCACTTTATTTTCCGCAATTCATTCGCAAATTTCTTGCTGTTTATGGATTTGGATAATGTCCTGTTTTTCTGTTGTATAATTGTGGTTCATGTTATGTCTAGCGTTAGCAGAATAGCACGGTGATCAGACACACCTCTGGTGCTTTGTTACTCGATATGAGCAACATCAATTGACCTCGCTTTTGTCAGTACATGATCGATTGTAGTGGCGCTATCTGCCGTAACTCTTGTGTGGTCTGTTTTTTTGTAGTATAAAACCTTCTTCTGACAGGGTGTCCATGTACGCCGTGCTAATTTCTGATAATTTGCTAACATCAATGTTTGAATCTGTAAGAATTTTTTTATTATTATTATTATTATTATTATTATTATTATTATTATTATAAGTTCGTCATGTTAGCACTTTGGAGTGGACAATTGTCTCCGTGCGAACGTGTCATTACGGGTTCTCTAACCCAGGGTTAGCCCAGTTCAGCAATGTGCCCCGAACAGACGCTGCGTTTCCTCGTTGGATGTCAAGCGACAGCCTCTGACGCAAGAATTCGGATGCTCTCGAGTCTCCTGTTGAAAGATTAAGGCTTCTGCCTACGCGTTGAATCAGTTTGAGCGTAAGGGGGCCTGCAGTTCCCATAGTCTCGAACGCCAACGGACAAAATTCGTGCGGATAATCCACACTAGAATATTTCCTGCATTTGTTAGCCTCAGCTAACCTGGAAGCATGACCTGCTCGGTCCGCACCTGCACCGACCATCGAAGGGGCTAATGAGTCGGTTACAGTTGCGTCCCAAACAAGCCTGCGGCCACGCTCAAAGGGCGTCAAAGTCAGGCCGTCAGGTCTTTTTCCGTCATCCCTCGATAGACCCGGGGGCTCTAAAACACATGGGAAGCCGGCAGATCGAAGTGCGCGACTAAAGGTGTCATTTAGAGCGGAGTGACGTGCTCGTCGGCCTGCATTTAACGCGCATGATAGGCCATGATGGGCCAACGCGTCCACAAAATCACCACAACGACATCGGTAGTGCACGACTAGGTCAACACCAAGCCGCAGCCCTGCGCTTATGCGCGTGGTCTCGTCGTCCAACAGAGTCCCAATTCGCGGACATGGTAAGGCGTGTAGCCAAGCCCCAGCCCCTTGACTACTAACAGCTCGAAGCCTGGCTTTATCGGCAACAGACGGTGCTCTATTAATCAAGTTTGCTAGTCGCTTTTCTTGTAGCGGGGTTGTCCAATTGCCCTGGTTAGCCCTATCGTCGGGAGGAGAATCAAATAACAACGACAATTCGTCGGTCAGTCTTTGAAGTTCACCGTTATAGGCGTCCCACCCATCACTGTCCAATAATGCTTTAACCCTGTCCGCGGCCTGGGTCAATGACGATACGATTGCAGGTCCTGCCGTCATGACCGCGTCCGGCACACCTAGGCCGCCTAAAGAAACCGGGAGCATTACCCTTGCCGCATGTTTCCTTGCCGCAGCGGTCAGTTTAAGATTTAGTATGATCTCTAAAATGTCTAAGTCCATTAAAAGGCTGTAAGAGCTCTTGTGATAAAAACAGGTTGCATCCTCTAAGCAGGTGTGTTAACCTCGTGGCTGAAAAACAAGATCTAAGAAGGAATAAGCCGCAGTGGGCCCCCAATTGGGGTAGTCTGCTTGCCGCAAAGTCAAGTTTGTCCCTTCGACTGTCTAATGCCTTCGCAATGCCTTCTGGCAATAAGGGGACACCTAGCAGCTCCAGATTAACCTTGTCCACTACACGACAGCCCGGAAGTAAGTCAAAAAGGTTAGTTAAATTTAACGGCTCAACTTCGTTGTGAGCTGTGACATATACTTCACATTTAACCGGGTTCAATGTCAGACCGCTAATAGCACTAAATTCAATAACTTTCCGTATGTCGTCAAGTACGGTCGGGAGGTCCCCGCCCAGAATCCCGTCATCTAAGTACCAGGCATTAAGGGGGGACTGCAGTGAATCCACCAATTCCTTAATACACAAACAAAAAAGTGGAGGACCTAGGGAATCACCCTGCTGAAGACCTGTCTGCGATAGCATAGCGTTGTGGGGCATTACCAGGTGGGATGGTTCTAAACCATAGGCCAGGTTCGTATGGTGAAACAGTAACGGTGCCCACGACTTGACGGCTCGAAGCAAATGATCCCTCCGGACGCTATTGAAGGCGTTTCGGAAGTCCAGCTTAACCATCACCGTTGGCAATTTGCGCGATTGCAAAAATGCACGAGCACAGTGGACTACTACCTCTGTACCCCCCGGGGTAGCGAATCCTAGCTGGTGTTGGCCAAGAGTTGCTGAAATAGCTTCCCTATTATCGTAGCAGCCGATTTTGGCCGCCAGTCTGCGAACGACTGAGGAACAAGCGATCGGACGTAATGAGCCATCTTTTTTTTAATGCAAACATCCTTGCCCCAAAGATGAGCGGTAAAAGACAAGACGGGGGCGAGCCCCATCTGAGTACATCCACGACTTTAGCGATGGCGTCCGCCAGTCGACCGGCCGTGCTGCCCAGCGCACCAGACAACAAGTCCTGCAACAGACGGGGTCGTATGAAGTCTAAGCCGGCAGCTGAACTTCTGCTAAATGTCTTCATCGCACTCAGTACCTCTTCCCGTGAGGTTGAAGAAGGCAGTGTGACTGCCGGTGGTGTGGGCATGGAGAGATCCGTAGGCGCATCTGGATGTTTGGAGCGGAGAGCTTCTGTATTCTCGTTGGCTGTCGCTAGCATATCCTGGGAGCTCACCTGGCAGCACCGGAGATATCGCCTTCTGACAGGTTGACTTTCACTCGTCTGGGAAGGTCATCCTCGAGGTGGGCCATCATTTTGCGTCCTGATCCCTCGTGTGTCAGATCCCTAAGCCTTAGTCCCGACGAAAAGTCGCGTAGGTTCTTCCTGATCAGAACAGACAGGGATTGAGCATCCTTTCTGGCTCGAGGGAGTCGCAACACGACCGGAGCGAAGGAGAACAAGGAGTACCAGGCGGAGAGGTCGTTGTCCTTGGCGACATTTAGGAAGACCTTGGTGAGCTCCTCCGCAACAGTAGACCGCACAGATTTAGGTAAAATGCGTAACAGTTTGGCATGACGCATGTTTGTCTGGATATCGCTGAGTAGTGTGTTAACATCAAAGTCTTCTGCCCGAGCCTGGTGGGATGTGGACGGCCTGTTGACGGCATCGGCGTGTCTGGCCGATATATGTCCGGCGAGACCCCTCCTCGTGAAGACACCTCTACACACAGGACATGTTGCCCTGTTGGGGTCACCGACAACAAAAGCATGATCGGCCTCACTTCCGTTTGGGATCTCGTTATCTGGCATTATGATGTGAAAGCTTTAAGCTTCTCTGCAAGTGGAAGGAGGGCCAAGAGAGGTTTTAGGGCCTCTGCAATCGTCTTCAAAGTTGCCGCCAAATCAGGACTGATGCCCTCTAGCATCCGAGCGACGTCCGTTATGGCGCCTCCAACGTCTCTGCGCGGCGTCTTGGAATGGATCTTTCTCTTCGTGATAAATTTAGAAGCGCGCCGCGGCCGAACTTGGCGACTCCTGTATGCCTTGGCTCGCTTTTGTTTGGGCTTTGGTAACGGCCGCGGATTAGGAAGAAGGAGCTGAGGCGAGGTGCTTTCTTGCGTGGCGGATATGCCCCTGAGAACTGCTGCGTAGGCAGCTTTGCTATTGTTAGAACAACCAGTTTGTGCAGTTTCTGTGACAGTGCCTGTGACGTCAGGACCTTCCGTAATCGATGCACTCGGGTGCGCTGCCTTAACTTGCTGAAGAACTCTGGCCTCCATGATAATCCTGTTACGCTCACGAAGATAAGCCACACGCGGACAAGAAGGCGATCCGGCCGCGTGAGGGCCACCACAGTTTACACATTTCGATTGTTTGGTGCAACTCGACGCCAAATGATCAGATCCTCCACATTTCTTGCAGGCTTTGCGAAGAGTGCACATGTCCGCTAGATGTCCCACTCGTTGACAATTGTAGCATAATTTTGGTTGCTCAGGCTCCAGTACGACTGAGTGGGTTTTGTAGCCCAGGAAGACAGATACCGGCGGTTGGCGGTCAAACGTCAGTATCACTTTGCTGAGTGGGGTTTTACCAGCGTGACCTGTGCGGAATAAACGTCGAGCGTGCACCACACCGCAATCCTCTAGCTCTTTGCGTATCTCGTCGTCTGTAAATGCGACATCGACGCCTTGAATTCTCACCTTGAATGAGGTTAGAGCCGGGCACGTTACCGTGACGGGTATCGACCCTATTGCAGAAAGTTGCGTAAGCTTTCTGGCAGCATCTTCTGAGTTTACCCATACGGATATAGCGGCTTTACTGCTTGATATCTTGCAGTCAGGGCAATTGGAATGAATAGCCTTACATAACTGCAGCATTGTACCATCTGCGAACTCACTTGAAGCAGGATCTTCGTTTGCTTTTCTCCGGATGACTACTTTAAAAGCGTTGAGTACGGGGCCGCTAGACGCATCCACTCTCAGTTTGTCCAACTGACGTTGCTCGCGAGATATAGTTTTCTGCTCACGCTTTGACACCACCAGCGTAAATGGTTTGTCAGGTTCATTGCAACCTGTAACTTTTTTTCGCTTACACCCTGGCGCTGCACCTTCTTCCACTATCTCCGACGTTTCGGCACCTCTACTGGAATCGACTTCGGATGCGCCACCAGCCTTGCTACTGACTGGCTTCGAGACACCGGCTTTGGCCGCGATTGGTGTCTCTTTGGCAATTGTGCTCCTAAGCTTGGAGATATCCAAACTGTCAGGCGGCTTACTGCCGCAGGATTCCCCTGGCATTGTCCTAGACTTTTAAATGCCTTAGGACAAAAAATAAATTATAAAAAATTAAAAAAAAAAAAACAGATGCCACACTTGGGATTTGAACTGGGACTTCGCAGCTAACAGTCGCAGACGCCACCACCAGGCTACGACAGCTCCACGAGCTTAACACACACGTAAGCAGTAGTGACCCCCGCCGCAGGTTGGTCACAGCCGTATGGCTAGCGATGACATCGGCAAATCGAACACAGCTGTCCGAGAGCCCTGAAGGAGTCAGGACCCCCTGAAGAAGAACCAGAGTGCCTCCAGGCGTATGATGTGCACTGTTCGAACACTCACTATGGAAAGTCTAGATGACGCAATTATCACTACGAAAATCACAATTAAGCCTCTCGTAATAGTTGCTTTTACGGGAGCCAACACGAAACACGACCGAACTCCACCGTATCGAACGGTGAAAAAAAAAATCTGTAAGAATTATTGTGTTTTGTGAATTGTCTGATTTGCACATCATTTGTAGTTCTTGAATGAACAGTTCTGGTAATGAAAAGTTTTTGTTGGGTGAAATGTAGGTGCCTATTAGTAGTAATAATGTGTCTGATATTGTTATTTTTACAGAGCATATCTCCGCGTTTTGCATTTGTACTGCTACCTGTGTCGTATCGTATTTGTCGTTTCTAAATAATGCGACTCCTCCTGCTCTGCTTTTGCTCTCAGGTGAAAAAAGCTCTTGTAACCATCTATATGTATGCTACTTAGGTAGTCCTCTCTCCCCCGGGTCTCCGTGAGGACGACCAGCGCATCGTGTGCTGTTTTCGTTGACAACATTCTTAGGAGGAGGTCGAGATTCGCTGAAATACTTCTGATATTCAATAACTAAACTCTAAATATTTTACTGGCTTCCTTATTTATACCTACACTATTATTAAATGAATTCATCGTTGACATGAAACGTTTTCTTCCATGCATGTGCTATCATCCCCGAATATGTGGTTATATCAGGTTGTCGAAACGTGAATATACTTGGTTAAGAAAAAAAAGAAGACATGTATTGTCATAGATTTTACAATGCCTGTAATAGTCTGTCGTGGTGCTTAATTTGTCTTCTCAGCATTCAATCTCTTAGGGTCTAAATTTTTTGTAGGTGTGGTTTCATCTAGTCTTTTTTCTCCGTTTTTTCCGGCAGTTGTGTTTTCCCGTTTTTTTTTCTAAATCATGTGTGTAATCTCGTAATCCAGTCAGTGATTTAATCTGCGTCTCCTTTCCAGACTCATGTTTAATATAGTCAGAGCAGTTCTGTATGTTTGTTTTGGTGTGCATATTCTATTTGCTTTTAAGTTTATTTATGCTACTTTTAGTTGGTATAGTTGCAGGGCGATGTTAGAGCTGGCTGTGATGGTGTTTTGAGCTGTTCCGCTGCTACTGCTGCCGCCGGTGGATTCATTGTTGTTGTTTAAGGTTCCTGGTGCGGTTTGCTAGAGGTTAGTTGTGTGGCCTTGTCTCCAATACGGTTTATGAATTTGCAGGCATTTTCTTCAGTGTCGAGGGTGGCCACTATGGCGCTGTTGGCTTTTACGTAGCTTCTCCTCCTCGCCTTCACTAACGAAATGTTGTCAACACCAGCAACACTAATCCGCTGCTTGATTAGGCTAGCAGTCGTGGCGGACGACTCCTTGGCGGGACCAGGGATGTTGTGTATAACAACATCCCGCAGTAACTGTGACCGTTCGAGTTTCAAAAGGCGCTGGCTGTCAGCGCTTTCCATTGTTTGGCTGCTTTCCACTTTGTCGAGCCGCTCTGTTAGTCTCTGCAGGTCTTCTTGAATGGTGTCAATTTGTTTTACTTTAGTAATTTCTGCCATTTTTGTTTTAATTGCTGCAATATCATCGTGCATTTTGGGAACAGTTGCAACGGCGTTTTTTTTTATCTCTGAGAGTTGATTGTGGATGGTGTTAGTGCCGCGGTGGTGGATTTTTGAGATGGTGATTGTGCGGTGCCCTCGCATACTCCGCGGAGCCACTTCCCTCGTGGTTTGGTCTCTGTAGGCAGGTTCCAGCACGTTGGATATACAGTGGTCTTACATACCTTGCAAACCATGAGTATATTGTCGATGGAGCTTTTCTCGCAGCACAACTCGCACTTAAGCGCCATTTTTTGTAGGCGATTTTTGTCACTTAAGGTGTCAAGAAACCTAATTTTTCACTTTTTTTTCGGGGAGCCGGTGTGGTAGCGACTTGCTCCGACATGTGTGGATGGATCCTTCGAAGAGATCAGAGTTGGGAGTGTGTATGGGGCAAGGGAGTGGTTCGGGGGGTGGTTGTATCATCGTGCTGGCCCAGTGTTCTACAACTTCGGTGGCCTGCATGTTGTGTATGGTGTGTTTGCCGTCCAGCACCTCATGAGCGCATTTGTATCGGTTTTGGCTAAAAAGTTTTAGAGTGGACGCGTAGTCTTGACGTCGCTGTTGCCTTTTAGATACTCGCGCTTCAGCGGCAGGTGTTTCTCTAAAGGCACGGACGTCGAACAGTGTGTGTAAAATCTTTGCTCAGAAAGCCGTTTAATTCGAAAGTGTGATCCTCACCTGAGCAAATTATCTTTGACAGATGAGTAAGGTCTGTTGAAATTATGTTGTGTTTGGGAAATGTGTTTGTGAGGGCTTGTATTTTGGATATAATAATATATTGTGGTGTGGAGTACAACCGTAGCTCATCGCTGGTTGCAAGTCGACCAGCTTTACGGAACTTCATGGCCTTGGTCTTGCGGATGTTGATCTCGAGTCCTACATCCGCCACGTACTGCTCGAGCCTCGCTAGGCTCGGCTGCACCTCGAGTCGGCTTGTTCTATATATCGCGAGATCGTCTGTGTATAGCAGAATGTCTGGGCGGACGGACTCTCGAGTGCCCACGATGCGTCGCGGAAGATAGTTGAGCAGGACGGAGAACAGCAGCGGACTTAAGTTGTCCCCCCAGCTCGCGAGGCTTGATCGAGTGAAACCCGCCTTTCTCAAGCGAGTGCTCGGCCTCCACACGTCATGCCGCAATCGTCTGGTCTATTTCCTCGCCGGTACCCCGCTCTTCATAGAGGACCTGCAACGCCAGTTCCGGTTGCCGTAAACACAGGCCTACATGGACTTTATCTGTCAGTGGGCGGTGAGATTGTCAGACGTGGACTTCTTTAGTACGGGTGCAATGACAAACAATGCGTGGAAGGGACTGCATCGCACCAACCGAAGTGTGGAAGTACGCTATGCAGTGCATGGCTTCCACCATGTTCTCTGTAAAACTCAAGGGTACCATGAGCCGACAGAAGAATGTATCTGTAACAGGTGTGGGAGAGCTTGTGGGAAATATCATGCGGGGGAGTGCCCCAGAGTTGAATCACTGGCCAGGCTGGCTCAGTGACCGTGTTTTTATGTATAATATTTGACTATATACCTAACAAAGGTGATTAATAAATGAATGAATGAATAATATATTGTTGGGAGGGATTATAGGGGTCATCTGATTTAGAGGCCGACCAAGCCTAGGAAGCTCAGATCCGTCAGGGTTGGAATCCAGGTGAGACCTCTTTTTACGGGGGTTCTCAACCAGATCCTTATGCGCCTGAGAATTACGTTGGCTTCTAATCGCCCCAAGGTGTGTGTGAGTTAAATTTAGTAGCTAAAAGGTGGTCAATTTCTCTAGGAGTTGCGTTATTATTATCTAATATAAAATCTGCTTCTAATGTTGCTAAAAGTTCACGGTTATGTGGGTTCTATCTGGCCTTCTTAGAGGGGGGGGGGCTAAATTGTTCCCGCTCGGATGGGCATGACGACGGTGTAAATTAAGACCTTATTGCGAATTACAAGCCTTTAAGCAAGTACCAGATGGACATCTATAATTTGGCTGGGAGGCGCGTGAAGCACTAAAGGGGTTAAAACTATTATTAAAAGCAGCAGTGCTATTTTGTGTGGAACTTAAAATCAAATCATTAGTCTGCGATCGGTCACGAACTCCTCGTTGATTGTGAGTCAATTTAATGTAGCTCGCGAGTCCCATACCAGATTTGCTTACTCGCTCCAAAGTCTGGCAGCTGAGTCTTCCGGCGGTGTTGTTGCCGTCACGTGATGCCATATATATATATATATATATATATATATATCGTGCATCATGAGTGCGGGACGGCGGGCCAGGCATGCCAGTATTAACGACATCTTCGGCCGAGCGCTTCGGTCAAGTGGTTTCCCTTGCATTCTAGAGCCCCAGGGTCTCTCCGCCGACAACGGCAAGCGCCCGGATGGGATGACTCTTACTCCCTTCAGTAGGGGCAGGATGCTTGTGTGGGATGCCACTGTCACCGACTCATTAGCACCTTCAATGGTCGGTGGCGGGGCGATCTCGGCAGGCCACGCCGGTAATCTAGCCGAGACGAGAAAGCTCGCAAAATACGCCTCAATGGGTTACCCACATGAGTTTCAACCGCTAGCTAGTTCGAGACCCTGGGCGGCCCAGGCAGCCTCACTCGCAAGCTTCTCCACAGAGTCGGCACGCAGCTGAACCTCGCAACCGGAGACAAGAGATCTGCGGCTTTCTTGAGGACAACGCCTCGACCTCGAAGTCAAACAGCGGGAACGCGGCACGATGCTGAAGCGGTCCCAACCCTGCACTTTAATTTATATACAATTAGTTGCGACTTGGCGCTTGTGTGCGTTATCGGCAACGAAGTTTCCCTGCGCTCTTGAGGTCAGCATTAGCCGTACGCATGAGCGCGTGTGGTCCTGGCGTCGCTCAGGTTTGCAAATAACTTATATGAACGTGTTACCTTCATCTTATAAAATATGCTTTATCACGGCCATCACATTAAGGACACCCGATAACGACGCTTACAATGCTAATAAACCTAGTTATCGCCATACAGCTTAAGGTTAACCCCAGCGTCTCGTACCAAATGCACTTTATATGCCCATTATTGAGAAAACAAATCCGTGCAGAGTGAGGATCCGTCCGTATGATTGAACATCATTCTAGCACAAAGTGACCAGTCTTTCTTGTGATAGATTTGTTCCGCCTAGTCTTCTTACATTCTTCTTTTAATAAGTTACAAATCTTAAAATAAAGTACTACTATAGGATATGACGACAGAACGACGTATATTGAGATAACGGTTTATAACGCTACGGTCAACGTCTCCGGCGACCATTCTAATTGTATGGGCTATGGTTAATAAAATGTATTTCATAAGACGGAGGCGACCTGTTTAATTGGAAAATTATGAGAGATTGGAGCAAATACCCGCTCTAATGCTCCGTTATAGCTGCATTTTGAATGAGGAATATATATATATATATATATATATATATATATATATACAGGGTGTTTAGAAAAGTTTTTTTTTATGGTAGTAAGGGATCGTATAGCTCGTTAAAGCAAACGTTTTTACAATAGAACATGGTCACTGAGAAGTCTTGTTTCGAAATGAGAGTTAAATTACTACAATTTGTGACACTAGTGTTTTTGCCCGACAGAGGAGCATAAAATGTGCTGTTGCGAGACAACCAGTCGTGTTCCTGAGAAAATTTGGCTTCTTTCGAACATGTAAGGCTGGTCAGAAGATACGACACGGTCGTTTAGAAGAGATTTTGCGAAAAATAAAGTTCATTATTAACTTTCACGCCAAATACCTCAAAATCATTACCCTACGACCACTAACGGCGCTCGAAACTGACACGTTCGGGCAAATGCGCACTTCAGAACGATCATTTTGGCACCAAACTTATGGCAACGCGAGCTGTGGTTGCGGAGTAATTACGATTTTTGACCAGATGTCGAGATTGAGATTACTACAATTTAAGTCACTGGAGTTTTTGCCCGACATAAAAGCATAAAATGTGCAATAACGAGACAACCGGTCCTCCTATATAGAAACTAAGCACACCGTCGTATTCGCGAGAAATTCTGAAGAACATATAATATTGCCTAGAAAATGCGACACAATCGTTTAGAAAATATTCAGCAAAAAATTAAGTATTTTTGTTAGCCTTCGCGTTCAATATCTCAAAATCATAACCCTACGACCAATCACAGCGCTTAAAACGAACACATTCAGGCAAATGCGCAATCCATACCGATCATTTTGGTACTAAATATGTAGCAATGCGAACCGTGATTCTCTTAGTTGATAATAATTAATCTAATTAGTAAAAAATCAATTAAGATTGAGTGCATGCATAAATGATCTACTAGCACTCTAGGTTATTTTTGCATGCACTCAATCTCGACATCTGGCCAAAAAATCGTAATTACTCCGCGACTACAGCTCGCATTGACATAGATTTGATATTAAAATGATCGTCATGGAATGCATTTGCCTGAACGTGTTAGTTTTAAGCGCCCTTGTCGTAGGGTAATGATTTTGAGGTATTTAGCGTGAGAGTTACTAATAAACTTCATTTTTTCGCAAATTCTCTTCTAAACGACCGAGTCGTATCTTCTGACTGGCCTTTTATATTTTCGAAGAGAGAAAAGAGGCGAGTACGACGGTGTGCTTAGTTTCTGTCTAGGAGGACTGGTTGTCTTGCAACAGGACAATGTTATGCTCCTATGTCGGGCAAGAACACTATTGCCACAAATTGTAGTAGATTAACTCTCATTCCGAAGCAAGACTTCTCAGAGACCATGATCCATTGGCGAAAAAAAGATTTCCAAACACCCTGTATATATATATATATATATATATATATATATATATATATATATATAAGTAACATAAATATCTTATTCTATGCCTACAAGCTAGCTCCCGCCACCGCGTTCGCCTCAGCGATGACCGTTCCTTCTAGATTCATCAAGGAGAAGCTGTAACCATATTAAAGCCCAACTGTTTTTACTTGTTCTCTGACTAATACTATATATACTACGGCATCTTATCATTTTCGTCGATACTTTAGTAGCCGCTACGCCAGACCACCGCATTATAATATAATTGTATGTTTTATATGCATTTTGCTTAGCAGTGAAATGCAATACGGCCTGCTTTCAATCAGATCGAAGTCTGCTTGAAAACACCATGTTATGGGCCCAAGGAAACATCTTTTCCGCAGGTCGCGCCTCTCGAGATAACGCTGCTGTGGCATACTAAAGGCTTGCGTAGCCAGTCACAAAATCATGGGCAATGAGGGAAGAATGTTGTTGCGTTGACCCACCTATGCTGTTTTCGCAGTAAGATGGAGAGTGTCCCGTTATTACCCCAGCGTTTGAGATCACGTTTGGATTCCTCCCTACATAAAGCAGGGCCAGCCTTGATTCAGAGAAACAGCGCTAGCTTGTGCTATGTGCTTTTGCTGTTAGGACCTCTACCCATGCGTATTTGCATGGCAAACACGCACCAACTCATTACTGAATTAGCATTTAGCTGATCCAGTGCATGCTTTATGAAAGTGCCTTTTATTTAATCTAGAATAGCTAATTCTCTGAAGTTGACTCTTAAGGCACCGATGCAGGTCCCTTGCATCTAGAATCAGTTTACCTTCGAATGCCTTCATGCACACCTAATTGATTCTTCTGGTGGGTAGTGTGGTAGTCGGCACTGGCTGCTTAGAGCCATTTGAACAAACATTTGTCCGGGTCTTTACGCCTAGTATACCTCTTTTCTGGTAGTATTTTTGGTAGAAAAACTACCCACTAGACATTTGTCTTGGTTTTTACGGCCCAGGCATGCCTGGTATGCCTCTCCTCTGGTAGCACCTTCGGTAGAAAATGCTTTCTGGAGTCAGTGCACTGTTCGATATATACTCTCTAATATTGATGATTGTTTCTTAACTGCGGCATTCATTGGGTTCCCGTGTGATGGCCTACTATAAACGTTTCGGGCTGACCCTCTGCCAAGATTTAAAGTCCACGAGACTGCATTTTGCCTTGCTTTAAAAACGGACCCCAAAATCGGTGCAACGGTGGGCTGGTTCGAATCCGCGTATTTACGTGCCTCCTCCGGTCGCAAGGAGGTGCAGACAAATGCACCACGCCACCGGGCTCGTGACGGCCTAGTAACGTTGACTCATCGAACGAAAACAGCGATACAAGAGAAGAAGAACAAGATGAAAAAGACGAAGACACAACAACAGGCGTCATGCGTATGCTTGTTAAATTTGACGTCAAACCTAAACGGTATCTCGTGACAATGATGCACGCAAACGTAATCAAGTTTGCGTTTATCATTGCTCATTTCTATCAATCATCGCTTCTATCAATCAAGATAGAAGTCCGAACATGCATCGCCATACCACAACTTAGCAAAATTTCAAAAGATGCAGAAGAACAGCTTAATTTAAAAACAATTAACAAAATTTTAACAAGATGCAGGAATAAAAAAAGCGTTGTCTTGCGCGTCGCCCACCATCTCGTAATTTTGAAGAGAGTCCCTCCATTTATTCACAGCATAGACAATGCAAACCCTCGCACCAACATCCCCGGTCACGAGGTGCATATTCGGCTATATCGTCACCCCTTTATTCTTTCCCTGGCGCAGCTGATTTCGATCTCAGCAGGCACTGTTTCGAGCGAACTATCGTCTTCGGCTCCAGCTCCCGCCAGGTACAGTTTTCTGCTTTTCGCTTGATCAACATGAATTCACATCTATTTTATCCAGGCGCAACTGATTTGGATCGTAGCAGGCACCGTACTCAGCGAAATACTGTCTCCAGACACCTGCCGCCTGATAGCGTTTTTTCCTTTTAGCGTGATCAACATGCATTCATATTCCGGGTACCTAGCTACCACGAATGTCTCTAGTTGGATTTGATAGTGGTATTCGCCGAACAGCATTACAACGCACGCCTTATAAGGCATGTCTTGCCAACGTATCGGCACAGCGGTAGGTGTTTCTGGCAAAAGTGTATACACGGTGCCAGTCATGGTGGTGAGATAAACTACGACATTTTTAATGACCCTCTTCTGGGTCGGCATGTTTACTTTGTATCTCATACGAGATAACAAGACAGTGCCGAACAACTGGTCAAAGTGTGGCTCCAGTTGGACCATCCATGGCGCAGCAGTTGGCGCATGCCTAAAAGCCCACACTGCTCCCTCATAATCCTCGTGCACTGCTAGAGGAGGTCCACCAAGGCTTTTGATGCGGTCGAGGATGTCGTGTACACGTTTAATCTGTGACACCAGAAGTAAAACGTATATAAATATATATATATATATACTCGTATATATATATATATATATATATAATTTTGTAAGTTTGTAAATATTCTTATGGTATGTGTAAAATATTATGGCACTGAGTGCAATGCAATCCCCTCTCTAACAAAGCTGGCACTGAGCGATTTTTAATATTCGTATCATTACGTAGCCGTAGTGATATCGATCGTACTAGTGCCTATTTTACCTAATCTGGTGTGTAAATAAATCATGTGATATATCATATTTATATTCAGGGTGTTTCAGGAATATTTGAAGCGCGATATGTGGAATTGGAGAGCTCATTGAAGCAGATGTTTTTCTCCAATGGAACATAGTCTCCAAAAAGTCTTGTTTCGGAGTGAGAGTGAAATTACTACAATTTGCAACACTGGTGTTTCTGCCCGACATAGGAGCACACAATGTGCTGTTGCGAGACAACCAGTCGTATACAGAAACTAAGCATACCGTCGTATTCGCGAGGAATATCTACTTCTTGTGAAGAACATATAAGGTCGGAGGATGCGGCATGGTCGCTTGGACGAGAATTCGCAAAAAAATGAAGTTCTTTATTAGCTTTCACGCCAAAAGCATTTCCCTACGACCACTCAGCGCTAAAAATTAACACATTTAAGCAAACGCGCGTTTCGAGCTGTGGTTGCGGAGTAATCACGATTTTTCGGAGGGCATGTCAAGATTAAGTGCATGTAAAATGACTGTGTGGCGACGTTCACTACCGCCGACGTGTCGCGCGACAGCCGCAGCGCGTCATTTTTATGCACTTCATCTCGACATGTTCGCCAAAAAATCGTCACCACTCCGCAACCACAGCTCGCATTGACATAATTTTAGTACCAAAATGATCGTCATGAAACGCGCGTTTGTGTGTTTTGTTTTTAATGTGTTAGTTTTGAGTGCTGAGTGGTCGCAGGGTAGTGATTTTGAGGTATTTGGCGTGAAAGCTAACAAACTACTTCATTTTTGGCAAATTCTCTTCTAAGCGACCATGTCGCATCTTCTGGGCGGCCTTATATGTTCTTCGAAGAAGAATAATTTTCTCGCGAATACGACGGTATGCTTAGTTTCTGTATAGGGGGTATATAGGAGGAGTAATTTAACTCTCACTCTGAAACAAGACTTCTCAGAGACTATGTTTCATTGGAAGAAACATTTGCTTTAACGATTTCTACAATTCTTTATATCGCGTTTCAAATATTCCTGAAACACCCTGTATATATATATATATATATATATATATATAAATATATATATATATATAATGCGGGACCCTATATATATATATATATAATGCGGGACCATAT
Source organism: Dermanyssus gallinae (assembly GCA_003439945.1). NCBI lineage: Eukaryota > Metazoa > Arthropoda > Arachnida > Mesostigmata > Dermanyssidae > Dermanyssus > Dermanyssus gallinae. The sequence goes on along the minus strand of QVRM01000562.1, from coordinate 901,063 downwards.
ATATATATATATATATATATATATATAATGCGGGATTCTATATATATATATATCCCGCACGGAACAGAGTTTGGTCTTATATATATATATTACTGCACCGACCCTGCTGGGAGAGAATGTATGTGAGTGGAGTAGACAACTAAGCGGTTCGGCATATAGTCTTAGGACTTTGCAGAAAGCCGGTTCCTCCGCCGGCGGCCTCGCCAATCTCATAGACACGTCGTCCGGCGGCGTCGCCGATCTCATAGACACGTCGTCCGGCGGGCTCGGATATCTCATAGACACGTCGTCCGGCAGGCTCGGATATCTCATAGACACGTCGTCCGGCAGGCTCGGATATCTCATAGACACGTAGTCCGGCGGGCTCACCGATCTCATAAACAAGTCGTCCGGCGGACTCGCCGCCCTCATAGACACGTCGTCCGGCGGCGTCGCCGATCTCATAGACACGTCGTCCGGCGGGCTCGCCGATCTCATAGACACGTCGTCCGGCGGGCTCGCCGATCTCATAGACACGTCGTCCGGCGGGCTCGCCGATCTCATAGACACGTCGTCCGGCGGGCTCGCCGATCTCATAGACACGTCGTCCGGCAGGCTCGCCGATCTCATAGACACGTCGTCCGGCAGGCTCGCCGATCTCATAGACACGTCGTCCGGCGGGCTCGCCGATCTCATAGACACGTCGTCCGGCGGGCTCGCCGATCTCATAGACACGTCGTCCGGCGGCGTCGCCGATCTCATAGACACGTCGTCCGGCAGGCTCGCCGATCTCATAGACACGTCGTCCAGCAGGCTCGCCGATCTCATAGACACGTCGTCCGGCGGGCTCGCCGATCTCATAGACACGTCGTCCGGCGGGCTCGGAGATCTCATAGACACGTCGTCCGGCGGGCTCGCCGATCTCATAGACACGTCGTCCGGCGGGCTCGCCGATCTCATAGACACGTCGTCCGGCGGGCTCGCCGATCTCATAGACACGTCGTCCGGCGGGCTCGCCGATCTCATAGACACGTCGTCCGGCGGGCTCGCCGATCTCATAGACACGTCGTCCGGCAGGCTCGCCGATCTCATAGACACGTCGTCCGCAGGCTCGCCGATCTCATAGACACGTCGTCCGGCAGGGCTCGCCGATCTCATAGACACGTCGTCCGGCGGGCTCGCCGATCTCATAGACACGTCGTCCGGCGGGCTCGCCGATCTCATAGACACGTCGTCCGGCGGCTCGCCGATCTCATAGACACGTCGTCCGCAGGCTCGCCGATCTCATAGACACGTCGTCCGCGGGCTCGCCGATCTCATAGACACGTCGTCCGGCGGGCTCGCCGATCTCATAGACACGTCGTCCGGCGGGCTCGCCGAATCTCATAGACACGTCGTCCGGCGGGCTCGCCGATCTCATAGACACGTCGTCCGGCAGGCTGCCGATCTCATAGACACGTCGTCCGGCGGGCTCGCCGATCTCATAGACACGTCGTCCGGCAGGCTCGCCGATCTCATAGACACGTCGTCCGGCGGGCTCGCCGATCTCATAGACACGTCGTCCGGCAGGGCTCGCCGATCTCATAGACACGTCGTCCGGCGGCGTCGCCGATCTCATAGACACGTCGTCCGGACAGGCTCGCCGATCTCATAGACACGTCGTCCAGCAGGGCTCGCCGATCTCATAGACACGTCGTCGGCGGGCCTCGCCGATCTCATAGACACGGCGTCCGGCGGGCTCGCCGATCTCATAGACACGTCGTCCGGCGGGCTCGCCGATCTCATAGACACGTCGTCCGGCGGGCTCGCCGATCTCATAGACACGTCGTCCGGCAGGGCTCGCCGATCTCATAGACACGTCGTCCGGCAGGGCTCGCCGATCTCATAGACACGTCGTCCGGCGGGCTCGCCGATCTCATAGACACGTCGTCCGGCGGGCGCGCCGATCTCATAGACACGACGATCGTCCGGCAGGCTCGCCCGATCTCATAGACACGTCGTCCGGCGGCGTCGCACGATTCTAGACACGTCGTCCGGCAGGCCGCCGATCTCATTAGACACCCGTCGTCCGGCAGGGCTCGCCGATCTTCATAGACACGTCGTCCGCAGGGCTCGCCGATCTCATAGACACGATGTCGTCCGGCGGGCTCGCCGATCTCAATAGACACGTCGTCCGGCGGGCTCCGCCGATCTCATAGACACGTCGTCCGGCAGGCCGTCGCCGATCTCATAGGACAGCGATCGTCCCGGCAGGCTCGCCGATCGCATAGACCACGTCGTCCAGGCACAAGGGCTCGCCGATCTCATGAGACACGTCGTCCGGCGGTCTCGCGTCTCAATAGACACGGCGTCCGGCGGGCGTCGGACGATCTCATATGACACGTCTTCCGAGGGGCTCGCCGATCTCATAGACACGGTCGTCCGGCGGCGTCGCGATCTCATAGACAACGTCGTCCGGCGGGCTCGCCGATCTCATAGACACGCGTCGTCCGGCGGGCTCGCCGATCTCATAGACACGTCGTCCGGCGGGCTCGCGATCTCATAGACACGTCGTCCGGCGGGCGTCGCCGGATCTCATAGACACGTCGTCCAGGCGGGGCTCGCCGATCTCATAGACACGTCCGTCCGGCGGGCTCGCCGATCTCATAGACACGTCGTCCGGCGGGCTCGCCGATCTCATAGACACGTCGTCCGGCGGGCTCGCCGATCTCATAGACAACGTCGTTCCGGCGGGCGTCGCCGATCTCATAGACACGTCGTCCGGCAGGCTCGCCGATCTCATAGACACGTCGTCCGGCGGGCGTCGCCGATCTCATAGACACGTCGTCCGGCGGCTCGCCGATCTCATAGACACGTCGTCCGGCGGGCTCGCCGATCTCATAGACACGTCGTCCGGCGGGCTCGCCGATCTCATAGACACGTCGTCCGCGGCGCGCCGATCTCATAGACACGTCGTCCGGCGGGCTCGCCGATCTCATAGACACGTCGTCCGGCGGCGTCGGCCGATCTCATAGACACGTCGTCCGGCGGCTCGCCGATCTCATAGACACGTCGTCCGGCGGCGTCGCCGATCTCATAGACACGTCGTCCGGCAGGCTCGCCGATCTCATAGACACGTCGTCCGGCGGGCTCGCCGATCTCATAGACACGTCGTCCGGCGGGCTCGCCGATCTCATAGACACGTCGTCCGGCGGGCTCGCCGATCTCATAGACACGTCGTCCGGCGGGCTCGCGATCTCATAGACACGTCGTCCGCAGGCTCGCCGATCTCATAGACACGTCGTCCAGGCAGGCTCGCCGATCTCATAGACACGTCGTCCGGCGGGCTCGCCGATCTCATAGACACGTCGTCCGGCGGCTCGCCGATCTCATAGAACACGTCGTCCGGCGGCTCGCCGATCTCATAGACACGTCGTCCGGCAGGCTCGCCGATCTCATAGACACGTCGTCCGGCGGGCTCGCCGATCTCATAGACACGTCGTCCGGCGGGCTCGCCGATCTCATAGACACGTCGTCCGGCGGGCTCGCCGATCTCATAGACACGTCGTCCGGCGGCGTCGCCGATCTCATAGACACACGTCGTCCGGCGGGCTCGCCGATCTCCGCCGATCTCATAGACAACGTCGTCCGGCGGCTCGCCGATCTCATAGACACGTCGTCCGGCGGGCTCGCCGATCTCATAGCACACGTCGTCCGGCGGGCTCGCCCGATCTCATAGGACACGTCGTCCGGCGGCTCGCCGATCTCATAGACACGTCGTCCAGGCGGGCTCGCACGATCTCATAGACACGTCGTCCGGCGGGCTCGCCGATCTCATAGACACTTCGTCCGGCGGGCTCGCCGATCTCATAGACACGTCGTCCGGCGGGCTCGCCGATCTCATAGACACGTCGTCCGGCAGGCTCGCCGATCTCATAGACACGTCGTCCCGGCAGGGCTCGCCGATCTCATAGACACGTCGTCCGCAGGCTCGCCGATCTCATAGACACGTCGTCCAGGCGGCTTCGCCGATCTCATAGACACGTCGTCCGGCGGGCTCGCCGATCTCATAGACACGTCGTCCGGCGGCTCGCCGATCTCATAGACACGTCGTCCGGCGGCTCGCCGATCTCATAGACACGTCGTCCGGCGGCTCGCCGATCTCATAGACACGTCGTCCGGCGGCGTCGCCGATCTCATAGACACGTCGTCCGGCGGCTCGCCGATCTCATAGACACGTCGTCCGGCGGCTCGCCGATCTCATAGACACGTCGTCCGGCGGCTCGCCGATCTCATAGACACGTCGTCCGGCGGGCTCGCCGATTCTCATAGACACGTTCGTCCGGCGGGCTCGCCGATCTCATAGACACGTCGTCCAGGCAGGGCTCGCCGATCTCATAGACACGTCGTCCGGCGGGCTCGCCGATCTCATAGACACGTCGTCCGGCGGGCTCGCCGATCTCATAGACACGTCGTCCGGCAGGCTCGCCGATCTCATAGACACGTCGTCCGGCGGCGTCGCCGATCTCATAGACACGTCGTCCAGCAGGGCTCGCCGATCTCATAGACACGTCGTCCGGCAGGCTCGCCGATCTCATAGGACACGTCGTCCGGCGGGCTCGCCGATCTCATAGACACGTCGTCCGGCGGGCTCGCCGATCTCATAGACACGTCGTCCGGCGGGCTCGCCGATCTCATAGACAACGTCGTCCAGGCAGGCGTCGCCGATCTCATAGACACGTCGTCCGGCGGGCGTCGCCGATCTCATAGACACGTCGTCCGGCAGGCTTCGCCGATCTCATAGACACGTCGTCCAGCAGGCTCGCCGATCTCATAGACACGTCGTCCGGCGGGTCGCCGATCTCATAGACACGTCGTCCGGCAGGCTCGCCGATCTCATAGACACGTCGTCCGGCGGGCGTCGCCGATCTCATAGAACGTCGTCCGGCGGGCTCGCCGATCTCATAGGACCACGTCGTCCGGCCGGCTCGCCGATCTCATAGACACGTCGTCCGGCGGGCTCGCCGATCTCATAGACACGTCGTCCGGCAGGCTCGCCGATCTCATAGACACGTCGTCCGGCGGGCTCGCCGATCTCATAGAACGTCGTCGGCGGGCTCGCCGATCTCATAGACACGTCGTCCGGCGGCGTCGCCGATCTCATAGACACGTCGTCCGGCGGCGTCGCCGATCTCATAGACACGTCGTCCGGCGGGACTCGCGATCTCATAGACACGTCGTCCAGCAGGCTCGCCGATCTCATAGACACGTCGTCCAGGCAGGCTCGGCCGATCTCATAGACACGTCGTCCGGCGGCGTCGCGATCTCATAGACACGTCGTCCGGCAGGCGTCGCCGATCTCATTAGACACGTCGGCCAGCAGGCTCGCCGATCTCATAGATCACGTCGTCCAGCAGGCTCGCCGATTCTCATTAGGACACGACGTCAGGTCTCGCCGCGGCGGGCTCGCCGATCTCATAGGACACGTCGTCCGGCGGGCTCGCCGATCTCATAGACACGTCGTCCGGCGGGCTCGCCGATCTCATAGACACGTCGTCCGGCGGCGTCGCCGATCTCATAGACACGTCGTCCGGGGGCTCGCCGATCTCATAGACACGTCGTCCGGCGGGCTCGCCGATCTCATAGACCACGTCGTCCGGCGGGCCTCGCCGATCTCATAGACACGTCGTCCGGCGGCTCGCCGATCTCATAGACACGTCGTCCGGCGGCTCGCCGATCTCATAGACACGTCGTCCGGCAGGGCTCGCCGATCTCATAGACACGTCGTCCGGCAGGGCTCGCCGATCTCATAGACAACGTTCGTCCGGCGGCTCGCCGATCTCATAGACACGTCGTCCGGCGGCGTCGCCGATCTCATAGACACGTCGTCCGGCGGGCTCGCCGATCTCATAGACACGTCGTCCAGGCGGGCTCGCCGATCTCATAGACACGTTCGTCCGGCGGCGTCGCCGATCTCTAGACACGTCGTCCGGCGGCGTCGCCGATCTCACCCCTCCCCAACTAGACACGTCGGTCGGCGGGTCGCCGATCTAATAGACACGTCGTACGGAGGGCTCCGCCGAATCTCATAGACACGTCGTCCGGCGGCGTCGCCGATCTCCATAGACACGTCGTCCGGCGTCGTCGCCGATTCATAGACACGTCGTCGGCGGGCTTGCCGATATCATAGACACGTCGTCCGGCAGGCTCGCCTATTCATGGAAACGTCGTCCGGCGGCGCTCGCCGATATTCATAGACAACGTCGTCCGGCGGCGTCGCCGATCTAATAGGACACGTCGTGGAGGGCTCGCCTATCTCATAGACACGTGTCCAGCAGGCTCGGCGGATCTCATAAACGCGTCGTCCGGAGGGCTCGCCGACTCATAGACACGTCGTCCGGCGGGCTCGCCGATCTCATAGACACGTCGTCCGGCGGCTCGCCGATCTCATAGACACGTCGTCCGCCGGCCGCCGATCCATAGACACGTCGTCGGCGGGCTCGGACGATCTCATAGAACGTCGTCAAGCAGGCTCGCCGATCTCATAGGACACGTCGTCCGGCAGGCTCGCCGATCTCATAGGACACGTCGTCCAGCCGGCTCGCCGATCTCATAGACACGTCGTCCGGCGGGCTTCGCCGATCTCTATAGACACGTCGTCCGGCGGGCTCGCCGATCTCATAGACACGTCGTCCGGCGGCTCGCCGATCTCATAGACACGTCGTCCGGCGGCGTCGCCGATCTCATAGACACGTCGTCCGGCGGGCTAGCCGATCTCATAGACACGTCGTCCGGCGGGCTCGCCGATATCATAGACACGTCGTCGGCGGGCTCGCCGATCTCATAGGACACGTCGTCCGGCGGGCCGTCGCCGATCTCATAGACAGTCGTCCGGCGGGCTCGCCGATCTCATTAGACACGTCGTCCGGCAGGCTCGCCGATCTCATAGACACGTCGTTCCAGGCAGCGTCTCGCCGATCTCATAGACACGTCGTCCGGCGGCTCGCCGATCTCATAGACACGTCGTCCGGCGGGCTCGCCGATCTCATAGACACGTCGTCCGGCGGCGTCGCCGATCTCATAGACACGTCGTCCGGCGGGCTCGCCGATCTCATAGACACGTCGTCCGGAGGGCTCGCCGATCTCATAGACACGTCGTCCGGCGGCTCGCCGATCTCATAGACACGGTCGTCCGGCGGGCTCGCCGATCTCATAGACACGTCGTCCGGCGGGCTCGCCGATCTCATAGACACGTCGTCCGGCAGGCTCGCCGATCTCATAGACACGTCGTCCGGCGGGCTCGCGATCTCATAGACACGTCGTCCGGCAGGGCTCGCCGATTCTCATAGACACGTCGTCCGGCAGGCTCGCCGATCTCATAGACACGTCGTCCGGCGGGCTCGCCGATCTCATAGACACGTCGTCCGGCGGGCTCGCCGATCTCATAGACACGTCGTCCGGCGGCGTCGCCGATCTCATAGACACGTCGTCCGGCGGCTCGCCGATCTCATAGACACGTCGTCCGGCGGGCTCGCCGATCTCATAGACACGTCGTCCGGCGGGCTCGCCGATCTCATAGACACGTCGTCCGGCGGGCTCGCCGATCTCATAGACACGTCGTCCGGCGGCTCGCCGATCTCATAGACACGTCGTCCGGCGGCTCGCCGATCTCATAGACACGTCGTCCGGCGGGCTCGCCGATCTCATAGACACGTCGTCCGGCGGGCTCGCCGATCTCATAGACACGTCGTCCGGCGGGCTCGCCGATCTCATAGACACGTCGTCCGGCGGGCTCGCCGATCTCATAGACACGTCGTCCGGCGGGCTCGCCGATCTCATAGACACGTCGTCCGGCGGGCTCGCCGATCTCATAGACACGTCGTCCGGCGGCTCGCCGATCTCATAGACACGTCGTCCGGCGGGCTCGCCGATCTCATAGACACGTCGTCCGGCGGGCTCGCCGATCTCATAGACACGTCGTCCGGCGGCTCGCCGATCTCATAGACACGTCGTCCGGCGGGCTCGCCGATCTCATAGACACGTCGTCCGGCGGGCTCGCCTATCTCATAGACACGTCGTCCGGCGGGCTCGCCGATCTCATAGACACGTCGTCCGGCGGGCTCGCGATCTCATAGACACGTCGTCCGGCGGGCTCGCCGATCTCATAGACACGTCGTCCGGCGGGCTCGCCGATCTCATAGACACGTCGTCCGCGGCGGTGCGCCGATCTCATAGACACGTCGTCCGGCAGGCTCGCCGATCTCATAGACACGTCGTTCCGGCGGGCTCGCCGATCTCATAGACACGTCGTCCGGCAGGGCTCGCCGATCTCATAGACACGTCGTCCGGCGGGCTCGCCGATCTCATAGACACGTCGTCCGGCGGGCTCGCCGATCTCATAGACACGTCGTCCGGCGGGCTCGCCGATCTCATAGACACGTCGTCCGGCGGGCTCGCCGCTCTCATAGACACGTCGTCCGGCAGGGCTCGCCGATCTCATAGACACGTCCGTCCGGCGGGCTCGCCGATCTCATAGACACGTCGTCCGGCGGGCTCGCCGATCTCATAGACACGTCGTCCGGCGGCTCGCCGATCTCATAGACACGTCGTTCCGGCGGGCTCGCCGATCTCATAGACACGTCGTCCGGCGGCTCGCCGATCTCATAGACACGTCGTCCGGCGGCGTCGCCGATCTCATAGACACGTCGTCCGGCAGGCTCGCCGATCTCATAGCCGATCTCATAGACACGTCGTCCGGCGGGCTCGCCGATCTCATAGACACGTCGTCCGGCGGCTCGCCGATCTCATAGACACGTCGTCCGGCGGCTCGCCGATCTCATAGACACGTCGTCCGGCGGGCTCGCCGATCTCATAGACACGTCGTCCGGCGGGCTCGCCGATCTCATAGACACGTCGTCCGGCGGGCTCGCCGATCTCATAGACACGTCGTCCGGCGGCTCGCCGATCTCATAGACACGTCGTCCGGCGGGCTCGCCGATCTCATAGACACGTCGTCCGGCGGCTCGCCGATCTCATAGACACGTCGTCCGGCGGGCTCGCCGATCTCATAGACACGTCGTCCGGCGGGCTCGCCGATCTCATAGACACGTCGTCCGGCGGGCTCGCCGATCTCATAGACACGTCGTCCGGCGGCTCGCCGATCTCATAGACACGTCGTCCGGCGGCTCGCCGATCTCATAGACACGTCGTCCGGCGGCTCGCCGATCTCATAGACACGTCGTCCGGCGGGCTCGCCGATCTCATAGACACGTCGTCCGGCGGCTCGCCGATCTCATAGACACGTCGTCCGGCGGCTCGCCGATCTCATAGACACGTCGTCCGGCGGCTCGCCGATCTCATAGACACGTCGTCCGGCGGGCTCGCCGATCTCATAGACACGTCGTCCGGCGGCTCGCCGATCTCATAGACACGTCGTCCGGCGGCGTCGCCGATCTCATAGACACGTCGTCCGGCGGCGTCGCCGATCTCATAGACACGTCGTCCGGCGGCTCGCCGATCTCATAGACACGTCGTCCGGCGGCTCGCCGATCTCATAGACACGTCGTCCGGCGGCTCGCCGATCTCATAGACACGTCGTACGGCGGGCTGTCGGCACGATCTCATAGACACGTCGTCCGGCGGGCTCGCCGATCTCATAGACACGTCGTCCGGCGGGCTCGCCGATCTCATAGACACGTCGTCCGGCGGGCTCGCCGATCTCATAGACACGTCGTCCGGCGGGCTCGCCGATCTCATAGACACGTCGTCCGGCGGCGTCGCCGATCTCATAGACACGTCGTCCGGCGGCGTCGCCGATCTCATAGACACGTCGTCCGGCGGCGTCTCTTTTTGCATAGGCTCAGCTCCGCCGCGTATTGCTGCCAGCAGCTCCGTCGTCTGCATCCTCATGTTCATCGCTGTTGTTTGATCCCCTTTCAGCCGCGCCCCAGAGTCGACGGTTGTGGGTATGAGGCCCACGGCTCTTTGTCGTTGTTGCTCGACGAACCTCCTTTTCTTCTCCAGTTGCGCATATGGCTGGTATTGTTGTTGCTGTAGTTTTTCTTGCTGCTGCTGTCATTTCGGGGATTGTTGTTACTGTTGATGTTGGTGCCGCTGCTACTGTTGTTGCTGGAATTATTGTTGTTGTTGCTATCGCTGCTACTGTTGTTGCTGGAATTGTTGTTGTTGCTGTTATTCTTGTCGTTTCTGGGATTGTTGTTACTGCTGTTGTTGGTGCCGCTGCTACTGTTGTTGCTGGAATTGTTGTTGTTGTAGTTTTTCTTGTCGTTTCTGGGAGTGTTGTTACTGTTGTTATTGGTGCCGCTGCTACTGTTGTTGCTAGACTTATTGTTGTTGTTGTTGCTGTTTTTCTTGTAGTACCTGGGATTGCTGTTACTGCTGTTGTTGGTGCCGCTGCTACTTCTGTTGCTGAGATTGTTGTTGTTGTTGCTGCTTTTCTTGTCGTTTCTGGGATTTTTGATACTGTTGTTGCTACCGCTGCTACTGTTGTTGCTGGAATTATTGTTGTTGTTGCTGCTTTTCTTGTCGTTTCTGGGATTGTTGTTACTGTTGTTGTCGGTGCCCCTGCTACTGTTGTTGCTGGAATTGTTGTTGTTGTTTTTCTTGTCGTTTCTGGGATTATTGTTACTGTTGTTGTTGGTGCCGCTGCTACTGTTGTTGCTGGAATTACTATTGTTGTTGTTGCTGTTTTTCTTGTAGTTTCTGAGATTGATGTTACTGTTGCTGTTGGTCCTGCTGCTACTGTTGTTGCTGGAATTGTTGTTGTTGTTGCTGTTTTTCTTGTAGTATCTGGGATTGTTGTTACTGCTGTTGTTGGTGCCGCTGCTACTTTTGTTGCTGGGATTGTTGTTGTTGTTTTTGTTTTTCTTGTCGTTTCTGAAATTGTTGTTACTCTTGTAGTTGGTGCCACTGCTACTGTTGTTGCTGAAATTGTTGTTGTTGTTGTTGATGCCACTGCTACTTTTGTTGCTGGGATTGTTGTTGTTGTTGTCGCTGTTTTTCTTGTCGTTTCGGGGATTGTTGTTACTGTTGTTGTTGGTGCCGCTGCTACTGTTGTTGCTGGAATCAGTGTTCTTGTTGTTGCTACCGCTGCTACTGTTGTTGCTGGAATTGTTGTTGTTGTTGCTCTCTTTCTTGTCGTTTCTGGGATTACTGTTGTTGCTGGAATTGTTGTTGTTGTTGTTGTTGCTGTTTTTCTTGTCGTTTCGGGGATTGTTGTTACTGTTGTTGTTGGTGCCGCTGCTACTGTTGTTGCTGGAATCATTGTTCTTGTTGTTGCTACCGCTGCTACTGTTGTTGCTAGAATTGTTGTTGTTGTTGCTCTCTTTCTTGTCGTTTCTGGGATTACTGTTGTTGCTGGAATTGTGTTGTTGTTGTTGCTGTTTTTCTTGTTGTTTCTGGGATTGTTGTTACTGTTGTTGTTGGTGCCGCGGCTACTGTTGTTGCTAGAATTGTTGTTGTGGTTGCAGTTTTTCTTGTCGTTTCGGGGATTGTTGTTTGTGTTGTTGTTGGTGCCGCTGCTACTGTTGTTCCTGGTATTATTGTTGTTGTTGCTACCGCTGGTGCTGTTGTTGCTGGAATGATTGCTGTTGTTGTTGTTTTTGCGGTTTTTCTGGTTGTTGTTTTCGTAGATGCTGCTGCTACTGCTGCTATTGTCGTTAGTGTCTGTTCTTGCACTCCTGTTTCCCTATGGTTGCTATCGTTGTTGCCGTCGTCGCCGTCTGCTTGTCGCCTACCGCGTTTCGCTGACAACACACCTGTTGACAGATGACGGCGGCAGGGGCAGCGCTGGTCGTCCTCATAGTTGTTGTTGTTCTTGTTTTTGTTGTTGTTGTTGTTCTTGTTTTTGTTGTTGTTGTTGTTGTTGTTGTTCTTGTTTTTGTTGTTGTTGTTGTTGTTCTTGTTTTTGTTGTTGTTGTTGTTGTTGTTGTTATTATTGCCGTATTTGCTATTATTGTCATCGTAGCCGCTGTCGTTGTTATGATCGTTGACGTCGTCGTCCTTGTTTTTTGCCCGCCGTTTTGGCGGCGCGTCCTGACAGGATACTCGACCCACCTCCAACATCGAGGGCGGCGTGAGGGTCGTCATTTTGCTCCTTCTCGTTCCACTTCTGCTCCTAGGTGCGGCTGATTCGGCAGCTGCTCGGGCCCGTCGTGGCGACCGCCCCGACCGACGGCTAGAACTCTCTCTCGTCGTCGTCGTCGTCGGCGGCATTTTTCGTTGTTCGTTGCCGGCGCTTCCTTCGTCATCTTCGTGACGTTGCTGCCAGCTTGGCGCCGTCGGCCGCTGTCGCCGCCCAGACATCTGCGTTCGTGATCTTTACGACTTGTTGTCGCGTGTCGTAACTAAAACGGCGTAAGGTTTCAGGCACAAAATGACTGATGGTTGGTTTGTTGGAAGGTTGATTGGTTTTTGTCGTTCTTGGCGACACTGGCGGTAACGGTATCGGTAACGGTGGTGGTGATGGTGATGACGATGGGGATGGTGGTGGCGGCGGCGGCCCTTCTAATCTTGGCTCTGATGTCGTTGCTACGTCGCGATTAGTCCTAACGCGTACCTGTTATTTGCCATTTACGATGATGGCTCGAGCAAGCGCTCTGTATCGAATTTTGAACGAGTTTTTTTTTATTAATGCTTGTCCAGTGGAGCTCGTCAATGCAAGCTTTCTCTGTTGGTCGACTGGCAGCAACAGCCGGCTTCGTTATCCTGCAGACTCTGACGAGCAGCTCCTGCTCTCTCGCTCTTTCATGACGGCCGTTCGATGCGCGGAACGGCCGTTTGCTGACGAACTATATATATATATATATATATATTATATATTATATATATATATATATATATATATATATATATATATATATATATATACATATATTATGATCATAGCCAATGTCACGATCCGAGCGGGTACTGATGACGGGTAACTCGGCGTAGGGTGGTCGAGGCCGACCGGCACTCTGGGCTGTTTCGAAGTCATTTCGACGAAAGCGTCGCCGGTGCAGACCAGACTCCGCACATGAAAGCAAAGCTCTCGCGGCGCCTCCGATGTCGCCTAGATGCCCAGCAGCCTCATCCTCTTAGTGGCTTGTTCCGAAACGCCCATGAAATCGGGTCGGGTAGAGGCCCGCGATCTGATCTGTGTTGCTCGATTCTATCTCTGAGATATGTGACCCCTACTAGGATAGTTGCCTCTGCGGTGAGAGGTTTTGAGAAATGTATGCGCGAACACCAGTGTGTCGGCTTAGCTGCGAGCGTCGTTGTTATGATGTACTATAGAGAGTGTGTTGGCCAGCGCTGCGGCAACTGCGAGCCGGGCGCTTTTAGGAAATGCTGTCAAGTCGTTGCTGGTGGGGGGGGGGGGGGGGGGGGTGGGAGCGAGTATTCGGTGTCCGAGTGTGTTGACCTCATGTGCCGTTGAATTTCTTTGCTTTTAAAGTTCCTTCCGCAATGCGTGCAAGTAACCCTGCTGTTAAGGGGGCGGGAGCCGGCTCTCTATACTGCAGAGAGGGCTCGTTCGTGTAACCTTCGGAACCTAAGCACTGAAATTTAAAGCAGCTAGCAGGACGTGGTGGCTCGACTTTCACTGCGTGGGTCTGGAAGCCACGATACACGGTGATTGGCGGGACTACCTTGAATTGGAGCAGTACCTTGCTCGTCGGGATAGTTGCCTGTTCCGGGCCGGGAATGACTTTCATAACTCTGGCGGGCCTGAGTTTCTGCAGTATCTCTTCTTACACGGCTGATGGCACTCCAGATGTCGATGTCGCTTGGCTGACTTGCAGGCCAGTTAGTTCAGTGAATGCGTGTCATTGTTGTAGTATTTTATTTATACATTATACACAACATATTTATTTACATAATCAGATCAGACCCGGTAAACCACTGTCTAAAGGCAGCGAACCTAGCACCACAGTCGCATTTATACGTTGCACTTCAATTGATATTCTCTGCAGCAGAAATTCGCCTGCCTTTGTCTCATCCTTCTCACTTGACTTCTCACTGACTGGATCTTTTCTGCAGAGTACGTTAGCGGAACGAAACGCCCTCGAAATCACTTCATTTAGGGCGGCGTGGCGCGAATGTTTTCCGCATCTCCTAGGACAGCTGAGGCCCTCCTCTCGCGTTAGCGACACCGGTGTGTCGCAACTGGAGCAACTCTGAAGCGCACATACAGACTAGCAACAGTGCGAAGTGTTGTATTGTCCAGCATCGTTCCTAGCTGCGGCGAGGGGATGGCTTGAAGCCATTTGGCGCTCGTATCGTTGAAAGCTGCTAGTAGGCGTGCATTGGCAAGTGCAGTAGCCGTGTTGTCCAGGAGTTTCTTTTAAATGGCTTCGACTACGACGGCATCCAGGGCATCCTGGCGTGTGTCGTCGAGCACCACGCGGTGACGGGCGGCAAACTCCTCTTTTTTAGACTTAATGAGTCGTTCTAGAAAAGGCTTGGCATTCGAAGGATATATAGGTGAAATCAATTCTTGAAGTGTAATTAGTAAACCTAAGAATGCGGTCTGGGCCAGATCGGTTGCACGTCGGATTCTTAGACCTCCGGCCGATATGGGAAGGGTAGCCTGGATCCAACTTGCCCCATCCAGATTCAAAATAGCGCCTGCTTCACGCACTGTTACAGCTTCTCGTCAAATTGTCGTAGAATGCCTTTCTGGGCCGACTCGTCCATGCATCGATGGATGTAAATTAGCCTTAATATCGAGATGCTAGTCCGCATCAAGAATAATGCGGGATGCGCATCTAGGAATTCCAACCTGGAACACCAGGGATCCATTAGTTCGCACTCCCTGTTCAGAGCGAGTTTTGCGGAGGCCGTTGTGAGAGGAGCTCTATGAAGTTCGATGCTTTCATCAATGCATAGCTTGATGTCAGGGAACAGGTCCTGCTGCCGGCACAGGCACTCGTCACGAAACGCGTAATCGGATGACAAGACGTACAACTCAAATTTTGAAGCATTAAGTTTCAGTCCAGAGGTGACACCAAAATCGATTATCTTTTGCACATCTCCGAAGGCAGAATCAAGAGTAATTCCAATCGTGCCATCGTCTACAAACCACGGCCTAAATTCCGACACCTAAGAGGTAAGCAGTTGACGAATCGCCAGGTAGAAAAGGGCCGGGCCGCAAGAATCCCCTTGCTGTACCCCACATCTGGAGAGTACGATCTTGAGAGATGATTAAGAGAGATTGGATGGGCTTCTGTACATTTGATGGACTGCGGGGTACATTGCTTAAATTTTTTGTTTGACAGCTTCCCTCACAAGAGTCCCCAAGAATCACATCCCTTCTCAGGGAATTAAAAACACTTTTAAAATCAAGTTTTATCAGCACCTTATTGGACGCCGAGTTAATATTTACAAAGGCACCTGCAGCGTGGACAGCAGCATCGCAGCCTCATTTAACTCCACAGCCCAGTTGAATAGAAGCAATCCTGTCGAGAATCGGCGCCATGTATTTGCGGATTAGCACATTGCGCGCTAACCGCCGCAGGGTATTCCCGAGTGCTATCGGGCGGAGACCACTGTCTTGTTCTTTTAAAGCAATGAGATTAGCTCCATAAAAATTACTAGGAGCGAGCCCTGGTAGGCGACCATTTACGATAGGGTTGCAGAAGTCCGCCAAAGCAAGGAGGAGGGGCAATTCTGATTACCCATTTCAATAAGATCTTTTAGGTGGCTGGGCGTGAGCCCGTCGGGGCCTCCACTTGAGCTACTTGGGAAATTTTGGATTGCTGCTCGGACTTCGATGGGGGAAATGTTGATTTGATCGGCTGATAGAACGTCTCGAGGCGGTGTCGGGTATGCCGCTGTCTCTGGCATATTGGGGAGTTTATCGCTAAGTATGCGATTGGTGTTGGCGTCTTGTGGAGCCATCGAATCCGTTGAAATAAGAATGCGCGCTGCTGCAGAAACATCCCCCTGAGCCAGTTTCCCCTATGCCTCCCGAGCTCTTTGTCTATCATCGTTTCTATTAGTCTTCGGCGCCGCAACATGATAAGCATTAATGGCGGCATCGAGTGGGGCACGACTCATGAATCGACAGAGGTGTCCCGAATAAGTGAACACAGAGACTTTCGTTTTGCCCTCTGCCTTGGGATAGTGAGGACCGTTGTTGCAAAATGAGCCAGGCGAGACCACCAAATCGACTTGATCACCACGAAGAACGATCGAGAGCATCCTGAGATTTTAGCGGACAGCGGACAGTCGTTGAACAGTGCGAGTGAGGACAGTTAATGGCGAGATCGGCGCTATCAGCGCCATGGTGTTCTCTTGCGTCAGCGGCGTTGTCCAGTCCACTGACGAATGTCTAGTTGTCTATTTATCAATAGGATCAAGAGAAGACGACCCCGTATTGACACCTGTTCCATAGTATTCGTCGAAGACGACGATGCCTGAAGTGGGCTGAGCGGAGAGCCGGTTCCAGCTGACCGCGAAAACCGTCCGAAGACACCTCAAAGACGCCGCCGGACGCTATAGGTGGCGCCGCTTGGATCTGCAAACTAGGGAGAGCAGATCTGCAAGCTTCGAAGAGCAGATGTGCAAGCTGGGGAGAGCAGACGCCGCTTGGATAGGCATTATGAACAACAGCAGAGAAAGGCCGCATGGAAAACAAGGATGACGACAGAATATTGGCCACGGGCGCGTAGATCTTGACTGGCATGGCCTCGGGCTTTCTCTGTATAACTCGCATTGCTGACTTCTTTAGCTGCTCCATGCGGCGGACTCGATGCAGGCAACTGTCATAAGTAGCTTCATGGTTTGATTTACATAGGCAACACTTTACCGCTTGGTTGCAGTCTTTCCGGAGGCAGCCCAGGGGCAGTCCGGCTTGATGTGGTCTAAGCTATAACACCGGCATCACTGGTGTGGCTCCCTATAGAGCATCACCCCGTGTATTGTTAGGCCTAGACGAACTTCCGTCGGAAAATCAATTCCGGCAAAAGTTAGACTACTTGGTCAGTGGCCATAACTATGCCAGTTTGGGCGTTCTTTGCTCTGACTCGAATGGACGCTGTGACACCTAGGGATCCCAAGGCGCTAGCAATAGTTGTGTCGCTGAGTGACGGATGCACACCGCAGAAATTTCCCTTTACTGTCGATATTTGGCCACTTACTGTAAACTGACCCGGAATACCTCCGACTGAAGTTAAACTCAGCAATGTCGCTTTGTCTTCGGCTGCCTCGGGGACGACAACAAGTATACCGATATTACACGATATATATATATATATATATATATATCGTGTAAAGGTTTCTCAACTTTTCCATTAAGATGTCTCGCGACGTCATCGGAAACAGCGTTACAATTTGTCTTCAGGAAATTATTGTCGGCGGCAAAAATAATTGCCCCAGGTCGCTCATTTGTTTTAACCTTTGGTAATGCCTCCTTTCTTATAACTTTGCCACCCTCACCAACTACATTCCAGGCCTCAGTGTCTTTTTCGTCGTGCGCCTTACCGGTGTTACCGGTTGGCCGCACTGTGGCACCGCTCTCCATAGCTTGCCTCTCAGCGTTATCGTTACTGGCACCAGAGGATTTCGCTAACGTTGTGTACTTCGCACCGCTCTTTCCGGCCGCTCTCGTCTTGAATGGTTTCTCCCGTTGCGGCGGGCTGGTGTTTTTCTTGAGTGGTGTAGCGGACCATCGGTTCACTTCATGCAATTGTTTCCCCACGTGATTAGAATAAAAAAACATTACATAGACATAACGCCGCTTCATACGCCCGTTCTTACGACGCGTCTGTAACATATTTATTGCTCGAATGCAATAAATGTAGAGCAGTTCATTTGTAAACGGTCTAAATAGCAATGTAGTATTCATCTAAAAATCCTCACTGATTGCTCGGGTCATTTACATACGCGAGTAAACTTGCGTATGTCAATTCTACCTGACATTTCCACAATATTGTCGCAGTCAGTATCGTTGTTGCTAATGTTACAGCAGTATGCAACACGTTTCGCAAACTTTTTATGAATACCGGCCAATGTCCTTTCATAACGAGCATAACCCAGATTCCACACAGGTGAGGCATATACGAATATCGGGAGAACATATTGTTTGTATAGTTTTACATACTGATCTATATAGATAGGTTGTTTGATCACAAAAGAACGCAGAATCCATTTAACTTTCCTCAAAGCCGACGTTGCTACCACTAAAACGTGAGGAGCATGGTTTAAATTGGATGTTGTTAACACAACTAGGTCTTGTATAGATCTTAGCAGTTAACTCCTTAGTGCCCAATGTATATATATATATATATATATATATATATATATATATATATATATATACGTGTGTGCATAATTGTTGTTGTGAACAAAGTGAAGGACAGCACACTTATCCACCGACATTTTAAGATCAAGTCTCTTGCACCATTCTGTAAATTTTTCCAGCGTTATTTGGAATGAAACGATGTTATTTACATTTTCCACAGGTGTGTTCGTTTTTACATTAGTATAATACATCGTATGGTGTATCGGTTTGCGCCATTTTAGCATGTCGCACCTGTTGTATCTGCGGTGTTGCGAGGCTGTTTTCGGAAAAAAGCTTCCTTCAGTGTTGCGCGCTACGGTTCTTTTTTCCCAGCAGACAGGATGACGGTGCAGCTTTTCATCACTCAGTTTATTCACAATATCATTGGTAGTTACCTCCTCCACAAAATTTGCACACACACACACATTCGTCAATTTCATAGCAAGCTCCTTTCAGACATATATGATAATGATAACAATGCCAGGTTATCTTAGACAAACAGAAGCCGTCCGTTTTGCTTGTACGGCCTTTTGCCACGTATCTGTGCGTTCAACGCTAGTCCCTCTGTATAGTTCTGCATTACAAAGTGGATATTTCTGCCTTCTTCTCGATACTCTGGGTGTCGGTCCAATACATCTGCACTAAATGATATTCTGTCTAATCATTTGAGGTCCTTCGTAAAGGACCGTCTCTCGACATAGTGTAGCCAACGCTAGTGTCGCCGATGCGTTCCTAGATCTTGCAAGGCGCAGCTTTTAAGAAACGTTTCGTCTGGCTGCACGTTGGCGCCCGACGGCGCGCCTCTTCTCGCCTACAAATTGAACGACAGAACGACAGTCGTTCAGGCGCTACTCATTCAATGGGGTTTGCTGATACATTGGATCGGACCTGGACTTTGGTGTTGCGCTTCGTTTGATTGTCGCTGAAGCGATGGCCATGAGAATCCGGGGCTAGAACGGGCAAACATTGACGCGACTTCGAGACAGACTCTTGGACTCTTCTGGTACTCGGTGCCATTTTGCCGTTCTTCACGGTCCGGTCTCTCCCAGCGGCACTGCTGCTGACACTGCTGTTGTGGCTGTTATTGATGCTGCGGCTGTTGGTGTTGCTGTTGCTGTGGTTGTCACTGCTGCTGGTGCCAAGGGAACGCTATGCTCGTATTGACAGCAAGGAAGCTATGCAAATGCGTTCCATATTAGACAGTCTCCACCAACTAGCGTTATAATTGAGCCTAGACGGCATGCGCATTATGGAGTACACATCTCTTGAACGCTATGTGTATTTTTGTGCCGATTCGATTTCATGTTTCGTACGCCCCGGATCATTCAGCTATATATGTAGGTACGGTATGCCACAGCAGGACAGGATAGAGCTGACACTGAAAGACGTTCTAAACGGTCTCATATGGCAGGACATTTTAAATCTGGCTTGATCAGCCGAGAAGCAAGGCAAACGTTTTTCAAAGTATAATGACGAACGCTATTACTACGATCATTAGTATAAGCATTGATGTTGTTTGTTTTTCTGCTATATGCCCTGCGTCAGTGGCAGACGTGCAATGCCGTTGCTGTTCTCACCCCCGTTTTTTGGACAATTATATCGTGCCTATTGTGAAAGAGGCGTTTTTTTTACATTTGGCCTGAGACTGCAGCTGCGTGAGGTATCTCGCTCAACAAGGTTACTTCCAAGGACGGCTTCCATATGCCTCACCACTTCCCTGATTGACTTACTCGAACCTCTTCTTACAAGTCTCAGGGTCGCCGTTCTCCTAACACCAACGCTAAATAAATAGTGCTAACTCACTAGCATGATCTATGTTCATCTGTATTGTAGTGTCGCGTTAGGTCTCACTGAGCGGGGCTCTCAACATAAGGGGAACATAATCATGCACGACGTCCTATGATAAGATCCTATGCTACAGGCTTCCCGTAGTTGTATACTTACGCCGTCGGGCTCTTTATCACTATTAAATTTGACCCTTTTAGGCGGGTAAGCGTGCGCCCAACCTCAATTTTTGGAAAGGTATTCTATCGAATTTAGCCTAAATCTGTCAACTGTGTGTGGCTCTTAGTTCAGCTTGACGTATGCAGTCTGTTTCAATGCACTACTGTCCCGTCTGTATTGCAACTAAATGATTGGTCTAACGAGGCCTCCCTTCAGTCCGGAAAACATGTGAAACGGGATCGCATATACTGCATAGTGGCTCTTACAACTCTTATTTTAGATTATCTATCAGAGGTTTTCGATTTAAACCATGGTGAGGTTCGAACATCCTTGAAGATGATACAGGTTGCACGCTTAAAGATATATATATATATATATATATATGCGTTGTTTTATATGTACCAGTAGCATCTACTGGAAAATCGTGCTAAGTGAGCAAAACGTTCATTGTGCAAAATATATATATATATTTTTTTTTAATGGGAGCAAAATACAAGTGTGTCACCAGGACGTGCACACATATATGTACATACATATATGCCAGGGACTTGACAAAATGTTTAGGTGTCTATGATAGAATGCTTTAGTAGTTCTAAGAGAAGAATTCTTATATAGATTTCGGCGTAATTTCCACCAATTTCTGCATATTTGTTGAGGTGATGGATAACAATTAACAATTTGTTTATTGTCACACGTGTTGTGTAGAAATAGTACAGTTAAAATATATGCACATGTTTACATACACACATTTAGACATATAAAAACAATAGATATGTAAAACTATGAAGTTATAACGTGGGTCTGGTTATCTAGACTGGAGACTAGAGCCGGGACTAGCCTACAGAAGGCAGCATGATATCTACCGCATGGTAGTTTACAACAGGGGGCACACACATTAGTCGGAGGGATTATGGAACCTGGGGGTCGCGCACAGCACATGGCGTTTAGACCGACTTGGTCCCTTCCATGCCTAGTTTTGCATTGCTTCGGTGTTGCAGAAATCTATATCGATTTCAGCAAACTTGCACTTCCACGTTATGAAGGTGTTGACGTGATTAGGAAAGACGTATAAAGAGGTGTCGGTAAGAAGAAGTACAACTGGGTTGCGGGCTGATCGATGGAGGCCCAGGACTCGCTTGAGGTACGCTGCCTTTAGGTTATTTAGGTGATCGAGGCAAGCTAGGGTGAAATCATTCCAGATTATTTCTAAACTGTAGGCGGCCATTAGAGCAATCTTTAGATCGAACAGCCCTAATGCCGTTAGAATGGACAACAGGCGCGGCTTTCTAATTGCGGTCATTGCGGCCAGCGCTTTTCCCGCATCTTTCCTTGATATGTTGCAGGAAACAGCTTAGAAGCAGCACCAAGTAAGGAAGCATACTAACGCAATGAAGGTGGAAACCGGCTAAACGAAGTCCATCATTAGCAGCTAAGCGTCTTTCATGGCTACTGTTTTCGTCTAAACTTCATGGCTACTGTTTTTGTCAGGTTTATGGTTAGTCTAGGCTCAGACGTGGCCGCGTGAAGTCTGGCTAAGGCCTGTTGAGCCTGAAAGCAACTCTTCCCGTAGATGACAAAATCATCTGCGTACAATATCACGTCTACCAGATTTCGCAGATCCCGTATTTTCGAGGGTAGGTCCCTAATAAGGACTGATAAAAGTAACGGGCTTAAGTTGTCACTCTGCATAACATTAGTAGCCTGGAGGAAAGAGGGAAGATCGGACACACCGCCATCTGTACTGGTTTTATTGCTTTCGAAGAAGGCCACCAATAGGTTGAGAACGGCAGGAGGGACACCAACTTAGGCCAGAGTTCGCAAAAGAATGTCTCTGGGCCCTGAGTCGAAGGCAGCTTTAAAATCGAGCTTTAAAATACAGCGTACAGGAGTTGGGACTTTGCTAGAACCTCCCTGATGGCCTCCAGCAGACTGACGCATGCCGTAATTGTAGAACGACTCTGTCGGAAGCCGTGCTGTTCAGTAGGGATAACGTCAGTAATCTCAAGAACCGACTTTGTCTCCTGGTGAGCAGCTACGACAGTAATTTAAAGCATGTGCTCTTTTTTTGCAATACCGCGCTAGGAGGTCAACTGGATTGGGTCACCTTTGTCTTTAGGGATGACAAGCAGTGTAGCTTCGAGCCACTGAGACGGGATCGTGCCAGTACGGAAACATTCGTTGAACAGTGCCGTCGAGCATGGGCCCAAAATAGGTGCGTTTTTTAGATGCTCATTCCTCACTTGGTCGGGGCCCGCTGCTTTGTTGTTCTTCAAACCCTGTTGAGCGAGGATCACGTCTTCCACCGTGAAGGCCGGCTCGAGACGCTGAAATAATTGATTAATTGCGATGAGTTTGGCAAGCAGGGGTAAAGCCACTGCAAGGGAGACACCTATGAGGTGGGCGCTCAGATACTCGAAGATAGTATATTTCAGATTTCTCGAGGTACCTTAATTGTTGAGTGGCGTAGGTTTTCCTACAGACGGTCTTAAGGTAGGCAGCCAGGGACGTCATAGCAGGGCAAGCCGTCGCTAGGCGCCTCGCGGCGTTTTGAGCCCTTTTTGCTAGAAGACAGAGACGATCGTACCACGGACGTATATAACGACTCTTTCTCAGCGAATGATTTGTCGCAACGGATTTCATCTTGTTGACATTTACGTTTGTTGCAAACACGTCAATTGCAGAGCTTCCGTTATAATTGTTGAAGGTTGGGACAGTATGCGGACTGGCGATCCAGCATCCAAAGTCTGATAGCGTTTCTCAAAGGGCTGTTGTGCGGCTCGAGGTCGACCGATCTAAGGGAGCGTTGAAATCTCCACAGACAATGAGCGGGACTGCGGCAGGCACTCCGCATAAAACTTCTCTACTATAGTCAAGGTTGACTTTTTTCGGGAGGACGAACATCTGCTGCCACGATCCTTATACTCTGGTTCTGTAGAGCAATGACGTTATCTTCGGCAAGCGCAACATGAAGGTCCTCGACCCGATGATTGTAGGAAATTAACACACCTCCGCTGGGGCGCCCGGCACCTCACGTCCTCTGGACCAGAGAGTGAATAGCGTAGAGGCGAGGCAAATTAAACGCTTTAGTGACCCATGGTCCGTCAACACTAAAATATCTACGTCCTCTAGAACTGCTGGGGAGAGGAGTGATAAAGTGTCAGCACCCTCGCAGTTCCATAGGGCAATTCTTAGTGATTCGGTTTGGACCGACCTCTGCTTTGTAGGTATTTGCGACGCTTGTGCTGAAATGCAGCGTTGTGGGGCGCGAAATCCTGGGCCTGTAATGCCTCGAGGGCTTCTGTGAAAAACGCCTCTAGGGAGGGCGAAGATGAGGCACGGTAGGTGGCGTTCTCCTCCCTGCGTTTCGCTGACCGCTCGTTAGGTTGGTTTAGATGATAGCGGAATCTTCCTCGGGCCTGGGCACGATCGTGTACCCATCGAAACCCTGGACGCGTTGAGGGTACGATCTGAGCTGAATTCATCGGAGCATACGGGGTCTAGCTGCTCAAGTGACGCTGATTCGAAGGTCCACGGGGGTTTGTCGATTCCACGACCGTTGCCTCTGCCATGCCACGGTTTACCTTTGTTCCAGTCTTCACAATCTTCACTCCTAAAAAAGATTGAATTCTTCTTGCTAGCATAGCAGCGATCTTCCTATCGATTTCGCCTTTATAGTTATATCTGCCTTTTAGTACGACTTTGCACTGGGCGAGTGTCAGGGGAAACACTGAGATGGTGGCCTGGTCTATAAAGGCTTGTCTCAGCCAACTCTTTTCGAACTCCATACACTCGTGGTATATCCTGAAAGAACGCAGCTACTGGTCCCACTTGCAAGAATAATTTGTTCCTCTGCCTCCTCAATGACACTCTGCACATCCATCCTCGGCGTTGAGGGTACCCTTATCGATGTATTTTTGGGGAAGAGATCCCTCAGTGCTGGTCTCAAAGGCTCTACTATGCGGTCGCCCAATACCAGCACTGTATTTTTCGGCCGTCGAGTGAGAGCTTGAGTGGAGCTCTAATCGACGTCAGGCAGTTCGGCATCCGACGCGGCCACAGGCACCGACATACGTGATTCTTTTACCTCCGTCAATTCTGTCTCCAAAACACGCAAACGATGAAACAGGAATAATACACAACCCATTATTTCGTTGCTAAAAGAACATGTATTCAAACAGTTCATAAAACGTTTAATCGACCAATTCGCACACTCCACATCGCACAACCGCTCCGTCCCTGGCCCTGCATTCAATATGAAACACCCTGCTACACCTAGAGCACCACACAAAGTGACCGCCTTCAACATTTTTTGTACATCTTGCATACATTAGCTCTCGGGCCGCATAAACGAACGACTTTGGCGCGAGGCGCTAGGACCACAGGTAACAGTTGACGTTTCTGTCCACATATCTTCGCTGTAGACATAGTCGGTAGCCGTAGTCGGCTATAACTGGTCGAAGCATGTGTTTGCTGCTGCTGCTGTTTATATTGTGATTCTGGGCCACCCTCACATACAATTCTGTTTAGCATGTGCCAAGGTTGGCAATTGCAACGATTCCTAATTGGCGGAACGGGGCATAATAGGCAGAGGGAACACAGATAAGTTACAGAGAAATCGTGCTTAAGTGCAACCGCGAGGACGATATCAACCGACTGACACACGACGCGTTACGGATTGCGACGGTAGGGCGGTATCAAATGCTGAAAACACGGAGCATTCACAAAACACGACCGCACTAAGGCGGTGGATTACCTGCATCAGAGCACGCCTTTAAAACGCGTTTGTCTATGTTTTCAAGCTCCGCCTCTTTTCTCTGACTTCAAGCAGCGATTTGCGTGCATTTGGAACATCTTCCTCTTAGTTGTTTCTATTTACGGGAAGTGGAAGATGTCTCTCACCGTGTCTATTCGAGTTAACAAGTTAGGTGTTCCACAAGCGCGTGGTTCTAGATGCGACGAGAGAAACCTTCGTAGGTGTAGGCTTGTGTGTGGTACAATTATCACCGAACACGCTTTAAGGGCACCTGATCTGCAGGCGTCTCAGGAACGTGTCCTGGACGCCCTTCACTAACTTTCTGTATTTAGACAGATAAGGCTCTCAGACAAGAGAGCAATATGCGAGTTTGGAAGGAACAATACATTTCTTCAAAGTAGAAGAAAATATACATCAATTCATATTACATTATTATGTAAGTGAACGTGTGAATTTTCAGTCTAGAACAGCCTCCTGTCTGCACCATTTGGCCTGCGATCCCAGAATTAAGATCGCGTTGCCCCGCTGGTAGTCAATGAAAAGTCTTTAGCTTAAGAATTGCGCGGTTCCTTCGTCCCCAGTAGTTATCTTTGAACGTTCGCCCAATTTAGAAAAAAGTCTCTCAGTCAGCAAGCCCGGTGGTCCCAAGGTCTCGGTTACCGTGGCGTCGCATATGAGAGTCCGGCCTCGTTCAAACGAGATGAGGGTCATTCCCTCGGGACGTTTGCCGTCATTCCTGGTTAGTCCATTTGGTTCCAACATGGTTAGCCTGCCGTCCTCAGGGTTTTTGCTACTGTATCATTTATAGCCGCGTGACGTGGTCGACGACCTTCATTGAGGGAGCAGGATAGAGCGTGGTGAGCTCAAATGCCCTCCGGCTCCCCGCATCGGCATATGTGAGGGTGCACGAGGGATGTACCGAGTCGGAAGTCAACACGTATTCTTGTATCGTCTTGGCATCGTCCATTAAGGTTCCTAATGATGCACTGTGTAGCGTGTAGCAATCGCAGCCCGGTAACCAGTGCGAATCTGCGACAGGATTCCATATGAACAGTTTGCATTTCGATAGGTTCAGGGCCAAGCCGCTTACCTCTTCGAAATCGATCATCTTCTGTAAGTCGGTTGTGAAGGCGACTCCATCATCCAAGTACCACATGTTAAGCGGGTTTGCGAGCGATTTGACCAAATTGTTAACTGCCAAGCAAAACAGAGGAGGACTAAAGGGATCACCTTGTTGTATGTCTGTCTCGAACGATATTATTAAATCAGACGTTACAAGGAAAGTTATACGTAGGACTCGACATAATGGTACATGTTTGAGATAGAGTCCCTGACTGTCCTTAGCAAGTGGTCTCTCCTTACCTTATTGAAAGTATTTAAAAAATCCAGCTTGAGCAAGTACGGGGACCAAGTCCTGGAGGCCAGGAAAGAGCGAGTTGTATAAACAGCCGTTTTTACTCCAACTTTGACCGATAACCTTAATTGTCGGTCGTGTGCGCGATGTGTTATCTCTTATGATGACCTTCAAAGCAATCCTGCGTAGGCATGATGAGCATGCTACCGGTCGGATAGAGCTGCACTTTTTTTTTAATGCAAATCTTTTGGCGCCAAAAAATATGAATAAAAGTTCCGCTTTTGGTTGACTAAACGCAATATGTACACAACTTTGGCTATAGATATTGCCAATTTATTAGTAGTCTCGGACGGATAAAGTCCAATCCTGCTGATGAACTTTTTTCTCACATTGAGCAAACAAATTGAGGCCATAATCACTACTTTAGACCTCTCACCCATAAACCCGGCTATTCGAAGGAGAACAGAGTCCTCATTATGCCTGTTAACGCAAGGCAGCAGGATAAAGCTCATTGAGTGTTAACGTACTACTAACCCCGGCTCACTGTGTGGCGTCTGGGGTTCCAATCGCGCTACCCGCGGGAGATATATATATATAACACAGCAGAGTTCGCTCTAGGCGATAGTCTTGTAATGCTGTGGAGGGCACAGGTAATGATTCTTAACGTATTTTGAGGCAGGTGGCGCAACGAGTACGAAGCGGTCGCAAATGGCAAGCCGCGTCCAGCAATGGGCTTTGGGTTGAGGATGTCGTAACTGTCCATAAACCAGAATATAAATAGAACTTCGATTATAGTTTCCGGGAGTATTGTGGATGTCTCATGTTAAGTGGTACCACCGCTTGTTAGCGGTCTGGTAAGAAAGCAGACACTTTGAATCACTGTAGTTTGTACCTAGACCGTGTCTCGCTTAAGAAAAGAAAATTGGTCGACCTAAAAAGAAAACAATAATATCCGATGTTCGAACGAGCTGTAAAAGCGTGCTACGCGCGTAAGCCCTACTCTGAAACAGTTTCCGTCAAATAAACGCAGTTTTAGAATACCGATCGTTCCAGCATTAGCAGGAGCGGAAATAAAGAACTTAAACACGACGTTGTACCTTGGTGTCCATCTCAATTGTGCCTTACGAGAAACTACTTATATCAAGATCGCCACCATATAAGGCACTTAAAAAGTGATTCGTGAGATTGCACGGCTTCTCCCTAACACCCACGGGGCTCGGGCGGAAAAGAGACGATTGCTTATGAAGGCAGGAGAGTCAGTGGTACTGTTCGGTCCACCCGTGTGAATGCAGCACGCGGCCGCTACCCAACAAAACAGAGATATACTGCGGAGGACACAGAGAGGGGCGGCGCTGAGAATCATTAGCGGTTATAACGACGCCCATTCGCAGATGATGGAAATGTGGCAATGTGAGTGGGACGCCATTCAAGGTGGCGAACCCGGCTTTTCTGTCAAAGCACTTATCCCGGACATCAGGCCTCGGATGGATAGATTTGGCGGAGGACTTACTTACCACATCACACATACTCTTACAGGCCATAGGGAGCTTCTGGCATATTTAAAGAGGATGGGAAAGACTTCGGATATCTACATTCTATGCAACTTGATAGTCTGAGACACAACGGAACACGGTATTCCACTCGGCATGAAAAGTATCAAAAGATGCTCAAAGATATTTAGATCCGAAGGATGTTGCCGCACGTATGTCGGTGTCTCGAGAACAGTGGAATAACCTTGCGTACGAAATAACAAAGAAGACGCACGAAAAGTTTCTGGCTGCGCTGGACTTAATTCACACCAAAAGTATTATTAGTGGGTCAAAAGAGTTGAGTGCCAAGCCATAAGGCAAAATAAAGTTAAGTAAATTCAAGACAGGTTACAAAGAAACGCGAAAGAATGCGAATGGTCTATGGAATTCTAAACAGACAATACTGCTAGTACAGTTCATCAGCGGTGTCAAGAACGACCACGTAAAGTTCAGATCTTGCACAAGGCAGACACTTTCAAGACGCTTGACGTCAGCAGTCAACAAAACAGATTCAGTGTTTGTGGGAAAAGAACGGTTAACGGTAAACAAGGTAGTTACTGGTACACAGAAGCGGGGAGCTAAACTGCCTTGGGAGAAGCAACCGACGGGTAGCTCAGGCAGTAACGACAGTACAGCTCCGGTTCGCGCTAGCCGTGGCCTGGTTCCAGTGCAATGCTATCGCTGTGGGAAGCCTCACCACTAAGCTGATAAGTGTCCGCATATTATTTCGACGTGCAATTCGTGCGGGAATGCCGAACATCTAAAGGTGTCGTAAAGATACTCCAAAGAAGGCACATGCCAGTTCAGTCAACCGTGCTCGGTATGATAAAGAGACATTTCGATCAAGTTTGGAGGACAGGCGTGAAGGAGGAAATTGGCTATACACTGCACAAGCCTTTAGGTGGTACGGGCGACCACGGCGACGAAGAGCCAAATCATGCAGAGACCTCTCTCGCTACGTCAAATTATTTCCCGGTGCTGACGTCACCTACAAAAACGTGTCGACGGAATTCTCTGCCGACCCAGCAACCTCAGCGAAAGCCTTCAGATGCCACGGGATTGTTTCGGCCGTCGCCGCGCTAACCGTCCCGTACGATGCGATTATTTTGAGGACTTCGACCCTTTGGGCCCGACGTAGACGAGTTCTGATTGTGACGAATTTTAGTGACCGGAGCTCCGCACTGACATACATAGCGCACAGACATAATTTGTTTTCTCAGCTACCGTTGCCCACAGGTATTGAGCATGGGGCGTGCATAGTTATTGGCTGCCTTCGTTGCCTTTTCCGTCACCCGCCGCCCGTGATCAGTACCACGGAGACCCCGAGATACCTTACGTTGTTGACGAGTCCGATCACTTGGTCATCTAGGCGGAGATGAAGAGTGGGGCAGTTTCTACGGGTTAACAGGAGTATCGCCTCGCTCTTGGAAGGGGGCAAGAGCAAGCCCCGCCGCTTGCATTCAGCACACGACGTCGGCAAGCGCCTCGTTTGCACAGCTCTGCAGCAGGTCTGTAGAGAGTCTTCAGGGTAACTCTCTATGGTAGGATGTTAAAGACGTCCTTGACGTCCAGTGAAATTGCGAGGGAAAAGTCCCGTTTTTAAGACGGGGGCTCGCGAAGAATCTCAAACTGCGTCTGAATCTGCTTTATGGCGCAGATTGATAAGCTGCTATTACAAAAGCCGTGCTAGTCGTTGGACAACAGGCCGCTCCCCTCCGCTCCGCAAAGTCCCGGATGCGCGCCTCCACGATGAACTCGAATGCCTTAGCCAGGGAGCCAAGTAGGCAAACTGACAGTAAGACCCGCGACTCTTGGGTTTGAGGTTCAGGTCTGCGATCTTCCATACGACGGGGAGTCTGTCCGCCTGAAACATCTCAGTCGCCGCGGCGGCTACCGCTTCCGGGTACTTCGCCATTAGTAGCTTAATCGCAGAGAGTGGGACAACATCAGGGCCCGGTGTTTTTCCTCTCTTGAGGCGTGCCGCAGCGCCGCACACCTCTTGCGGGGTAACTTCTAGGATGACCGGTTCATCGATCCCTGAGGCCTCTAGATAAGGGGCGCGGTCGAATGGAGGGTGCATAGGGAAAAACACAGATGTTGCTTCCTGTGTCCTTTCTAGCGTAGGGTCCACCCTCTGTTTAAAAGACGGGTATTTTTTTACCATTTTGTACGGGCAGTCAGTGAAATCGTCCTCCACTTCTCCAAAAATGGATCTTCAAAGGCGTTTCTTAAATCTGATGATGAATCTCTGCTTAAGAGGGCCAGCAGCCTCTTGTACTCGACGCAACGGTGCAGGGTGTCCTCTCTCTCGGGAGCGCGCCGTCGGGCGCGGCTGAAGTGTTGCTCCCGGAGGCACTTCTTTTTTAGTGCACTGTGCACGCTATATTAGACTCCCGAAACTTGGTTTTCTTTCATATTTTGCCATTCAACTTGAATTTCAGCTAGTCGTTTATAATTTCTCTGGTGTAAGTATCATATGCTTCCAGTTCATCTGGGCAGAGGTCTACCGGTGCACTACGAAGTATGTAGTTTAGGCGGGACGATCCCAGCATCTTTTCGAGCGCATTTCCACTTGTGGATAAGTTCCCTTGAAATACGGAGTCACACCTTCTACAAAGGCTCTCGTTTAATGCTTGACGGCTCTTATGCTTGCCTAATGGGACGCTAGTAGATCCATATCACTATTGTTTATCGCATTGTGTCGTTTTAATGAAAATAGACCTTTTAAGATAAGCGTTAGAATTCCTTGTTGTTGGCCTCCTTGCGCTTGTGTTTGTTGCCCTGTTTTTCTGTACATTATTGTATACGTTTACACCCTGTCGTGATTGGCAACATACCATTGAGCAAACACTTGTATGTCTCAGAAGGGTAAACGTTAGTGTTTTTCATAGGCTAGAGTTTAATTGATGATGTAACGTCGCGTTCTTTCCATTGAAGTCACCAAGCACTCTCGCAAGCTCTGCTGTGCATAGCTTCCTGACGTCTCTGGGTATGATTCGTGTCAACCAAAGATGTTTGTGCGTTTGGGCCATAGGCTCTACATGAGGCCATAATTGCTCAGTGCACAACCAAATAGCAAGTCGCGCAAGCGGTCCATCGGAGTCGAAATCATCTGTCGGTATGACCTATTGTCGGGACGCGCGGAAGAAGATTTGGACTATGAATACGTGTCGTGTGTGCTCGTAAGCCCTGCAGCTTTTTTAAACGCATTTACATTGGTCGCATGGCTACGGGTGGTAGGTGGGTTTCGTCAACATGTGATTTTTTTTTCATTTACTGGCTGTCTTCGCTTACGGAACAAAGTAGATGTTGGCTGGTTATTTTGGTGATGCTTTAATCGTTAGTTCCGTTTCTTGACGAGGGCTTTTGCTTCTGAGTCTTCCAACATAGAAATCAGAAATTATTTTAGTTATTATTTAGGTATAACTAAACCAAAGAATTTCTGGTTCAGACTCTAGACAACTAAGTAGCGTATCAACAAGTGGGCCCGTCTTCAGCCAATCGGAAATAAGATACCTAAATAATTAAGGTATCTTTAAGGGACCGCTGATTAATTGTATGTTTCCTGTTGTGTAACACCCTTAAAATATTGACGCTTGAGTTAATCTCTGTGCAACTGTTTTGCTTTATTTTCGATAGTTATGTATTGTTTCGTATTTGGTTTTATAGGGGACGACGGAGATGACACATAACCGTGTCTCCATTTTTGCGCATAATAAGCATGGTGGAACTTTCCGTAACTTTAGCATACGTCCATCCGGGCTGATTGTTGACGGGTTACAAAGAGTGTGGACAATTCCTAATTTTTTCTTAGTTTTTTGTCATTAGGCTATGTTGTAGATTTGCCCAGATTAGACTGAGTGGGCACCCTTTAGCACAGTGGGTTTTTTCCCCGGTAGCCACATTTGATGACATGTTTAGGCGCATCTCCTACGTATTGGGTTATTTTTTTTTATGTAGAAGAGACCCTGCACATAGCGTAACTTAAAAGTGTACACCTGCTGTAAACACATCCGGCAAAGGGGCTCCTTTCAATCGAAGTCGGGCCCTTTCTGAGTTGTTTCATTTCGTTAAAATTATTATTGTAATCGCTGGCGCCCTTTTTTTGACTTCATGTAACCTCCGCTTGGCTCTTTCATCTATTCCAGTGGATTATCTTCTTCTTGGAATTGTATGTTCACCCCACTGATGCATTCTCAGAATGCACTCGTATTAGTAAGTGGAACCATTGCTACTTCGCATACGTTTGTAAGTGTCCTAGCCGCCGTCTCATTTTCTGGCTGTGCGATTTGAATTTCTGGATGGCGTGCATTGCTGTCTCCATGCATTTTGGCTAGCCCTTGAAATAAAGTGCGTAGACGATAAACACATAATCGATTTTGCAAATGCAAAATAATTCTCGGATTGAATCAAGCCAATAAAGTCTGTCCAAAACGTCTAGTGGGTGTAGGGTATAAGGGTGGCGACCTTATGAGTGGGTGGCGGAACTAAACCTGGATTGGGTCGACGACATGGACAAATATCCTACCCTTCAGTAGGCGGGGCCTACAGGGCTTCTTCATTGACCTTGCACGAGCAGATGAAGTAACACTGCCAATGGTTATTAACTGGAGAGTCGCAGAAAAAGAGGAATTATGGCTGCTCCCGGTCGGAGACGCTGGCAGATGCGCTGCCTCTACAGGCCATGGATGAGAAAGCTTTGCAGATAGTAGGGCGGGGCTTAAAAGAGCTGCTGATTACGGTCTACAATCCAGCGGGAGATTTGGCTAATCATTTGCCAACGTGTTGTGGACGGGGAAAGTGGACGAGCATGCATCAGATGTAAAAAAAACCATACAAGAGCACAAGCATATTTATTAAGGCGAGCACGGCGAGGACGGAGGGAAAAAGGACACAGGGCATTAATTATAAATATATTCGTCGACGCATACGCGATCCGTATTAAACGGACCTTATATGATAAGCCTATATAAGGCATGTTACCCAGAAGGTGAACCAAACCTCTTAAAACTAGGCAAGGGTCTTGGCTAGACCGGGTCAAGCCTCCGAGGCCAAACAAACCCTACTGTTTTCAGTGGCAGAATCCATTGCCTTGTATGCCTCACCTATATGGTCAGAAAGGGTCCTCAGAACGGCGCTAAGCCGGCGGGCACTTTGTTCGGCACAGCGATCAATCGATTCAAGTGAGCAGGGCGTATAGGACGGCCTCTACGGCAGCTCTACTGGTCGTTACGAGGATGCTACTCTGGAACCTGCTGGCGAACCCTGCTAAGAAAGAAGCGAGCGACTTTACGGAAATCTAAATTTTACCACGGCTAGAAAAGCCACCGCGCCTGGCAGATGGCCGGTACCCGGGCTTCGAGTGCGAAAAAGCTCATATCAGATCTTCGGCCAGTGTGGAGAGCTTCGCACTACGCTACACAAGCGCTGACAAACACAGCTTCATAGAGTTTACATAGAGAAGATAAACGCACCCAGCAGCTGAGATCACCGATGGTCGACCAAGCCCCACACCCCAATCAGACACGTCACAGCAACATCCAAAGGGGCAACCAACGTACGCCAACGTAGTTCGCGGAATTTCTCAGTCTCCCGAGGACCCTGACCCG
Organism: Dermanyssus gallinae; assembly: GCA_003439945.1. NCBI lineage: Eukaryota > Metazoa > Arthropoda > Arachnida > Mesostigmata > Dermanyssidae > Dermanyssus > Dermanyssus gallinae. Next base: position 867,633 of record QVRM01000562.1, on the reverse strand, counting down.
CAGCTGCTGCCTGCACCAAGGCCACTCCCCGCCAAGAAGCTAAAGAAGCGTACAGGGAGACCTTACGCCAACAGGGAGACGTTTGCCCCACGGCGACGACTAAACTGCGCCACAGACCGCCGAGCACCCAAATCCGCGCGGCCTATCCGTGTCATGGCCGACGCTGCGACTCATTTGTCGCAAGTCGTGTCAGGAGGCGGATCAGACCTGTTGGGCCAGTTTAGGGTTTTAGTGCAGGCTTCAGAACCCCTCCTGCAGCTTTTGCCAATGATGGAGGGCCTTAAACGAATAATGCAATAATGATGCAGCACGACCCCAACAACATATCCAGCGGCGGATCAACTGGGTCGACGACACACTCACAGCAAACGGCATGTCTCCTATGCAACGGACAGTACACAAGAAGAGGGCTTACGAGGCATATAGCAGCCAAGCATCCATCAGCCTCACTCAGCTCATTCGCAACTTCCTCCACGCCGATCGACAACAACACACAACAGACCGCCCGCATATATCCAGGGTGTAGCAAAGAGGTCAAGACTGTTAAGAATTGTTCCGAAATCCGTAAGGAAACAGGCAGCAGAGGCATTGGCAAATGTTCTTTCGGGAGTCATAGCCGATAATAACCAACAAGCGTGGTATGCGCTTTTCTTGTTCGTGCCAGTGGTTTTTCGGCTTCCTCTCTCCCGCAATGATGCGCAATCACTCTCCATAATTATTCGTCATAATTTGCGGAAATTCTCCAATGGATTGCGGCTAGCCGATGTCGTAGCCCCGGTCACTAAGAAAAACCGCACTTTTAAGAATGACCGTGTCCGCCAGACTATTCTTAAGCTAACTGAAGGTGACGTTTCAGGGGCAGCTAGGTTGATTGAATCGTCGGACGTACTGGCTCCCGGCACAGATTACCTGGCAGCCCTTCGCAATAAGCACCCCTCGGCCCCGCCAGACCTGGACTGGCCAGACCTCCCCGGGATTCCGCTTCCATGTACCACTACGGGAGAAGAAGTTATTGCCGCAGTCAAGAGTTTTGCCCAAAGCTCCGCCGGGGGTCTTTACTTTATCCGACCATGACTGCTAATAGACCTACTCTCTGACATTGGGGGACACAGCTGGCCGGTTGGCAGCCGCATTGGCCAAAATCGTAGATTTGCTTTTGTGGGGCTTCCCTTCACCTCAACTGCGACCTATCATCTTTAGGGCCAGGCTTTTTGCCCTACAGAAGAAAGACGGGTCAGTGAGACCAATTGCGTGCTCCTCCACCCTGCGCAGGCTAGCCGCAAAGATTGCTTGTAATAGAACCAGAGATAGAATCCGCGAGGCGATTGGTCCCCACCAGCTTGGCTTTGCGGCACAAGCCGGGGCCGAGGCCGCCGTGCATGCCGCCCGAGCCTTTCTCAATTTACGGGTACTACCTGGGGTTCTCATAAAGCTGGATTTCAGGAATGCCTTCAACTCTGTAAGACGGGATCACTTGTTAAAGACGACCGGGGCGCACTGCCCCCAGTTGGCTCACCATGTCCATCAAGCGCACCGTTACTCTTCTCACCTGGTTCTCTCGGATGATATCATATCTTCGGTCACGGGACTGCAACAGGGCGATCCTCTGGCTACTCCATTGTTTTGCCTGAGCATCAAAGAGCTTGTTGACCCCTTAACAGCTCACTAAACATTTGGTACCTTGATGATGGCGTACTGGGGGGAGACGCATCCATGGTTGCCGAAGATATTCGGCGCGTGCCTGAATTTCGCCAGATTTCAGGCTTGGAGCTGAATCCCGAGAAGTGCGAGATCTACATTACGGGTGATAGTGCGCAGGCGCCTGACCTCCGTCCCCTCCAAGCTTTATTGACGGGTTGTAAGATTACCCACGACTACGACCCGGAGCTTCTGGGAGTCCCCCTCCGACCGCAAGGACTCCCACGCGTTCTCAAAAAATGGCAAAGCGTGTCAAAGGACGTCGCTAACAACCTCACCCGCTCGGCGTTCATCGCGCTCTCTTTTTACTGCGTTTGTCGTTCTCAGCCACTAGGGTCAACCATCTTCTTCGAGGAGCTAATCTTACAGGGCGATTGGACGACCTTCGTCCATTGAACGAGTTAACGCTGAACACCCTCGAGTTCCTCCTTAATCTTTCGCTGGCACCCCCCGCTCGAAAGCAGGCGCAACTACCGATTTCCAAGAGAGGCCTGGGGATCCCGGATCCACTTATCTCGGCTGGCCCAGCGATAGTCTCCTCTTTTCTTCGATCTGAGAACAAGGTCATTGCACTTCTAGACGAAGCCGGCGCTGTTCAGTACAAGGACCTCACAAGACGCCTTCAAGAGGAGTTAAAGACAATTTGCAGTGGTGCATCGGACAATCCTCGAAGCTAACACGACTGGAGCGCGTTGTTGCACGAAAAAGCATATTGCGGCTTACTCGCGGACGCCATTGACGACGCCGCAAAGGCTCGTCTTCGGGCGGTCGCCGCTAAGGGATCCGGAGCCTGGCTGCATGCGCTTCCAAGCGCCCCACTGGGCACCCTTTTGGACGACGAAACTACCCGAATCGGGCCAGGACTTCGGCTCGGCTGTGATCTTGTAACTCCTCACCAATGCAAGTGTGGTCAACCTGTTGACAAGTTAGCCCATTATGGGTTGTCGTGCGTCATGAGTGCAGGAGGGCGTGCCCGACATGCCAGTATTAACGACACTTTTAGCCGAGCGCTCCGATCTAGCGGATTTACCTGTATTCTAGAGCCCCAGGGTCTTTCCGCCGACGACGGCAAACGCCCGGACGGGATGACTCTAACCCCCTTCAGCCGGGGCGGGATGTTTGTCTGGGACGCCACAGTTACCGACTCATTAGCACCTTCAATGGTCGGTGGCGGGGCGGCCTCGGCAGGTTACGCTGGTGATCTAGCTGAGACAAGGAAGCTCGCAAAATACGCTTCATTAGGGTACCCACATGAATTTTAACCGCTAGCGTTTGAGACCTTGGGCGGCCCAGGCAGCCTCACCCGCAAACTCCTCCACAAAGTCGGCAAGCAGCTAAACCTCGCAGCTGGAGACAAGAGATCTGCGGCTTTCTTGAGACAGCGCCTCGATCTCGACGTCTAACGCGGGAACGCGGCGTCCGTCCGCGGCACGCTGCTGAAGTGGTCCCAACCCACTCTATACGAGATAGAGTAATATTCCCAGTGCACGCGTTCTCAGGAGACAATTGTCGCTCCATCGGTATTCTTAATAAATGCTAACAAATGATATATATATATACATCATAGAGAAGATAAACACAATCACAACTTACATATTGTTCTGTGTGACTTCGTAGATACCTACAAAATCGCGCACATAGTTATCCGGTGTGCGATCGCCTTACGAGGCACCCGCTACGGCGTCTAGGGTTGTGCAGAGCCTCTGCCTGACGGACCTGATTGCCTATATGATCACAACGTCCGAAGACAGGCAGAAGAGATGTATCTACTTAGATAGCATTATAAAAATGAAGACAAACCTTGAGATAGAATCCGAAGGGAGAGGGTCTGAGCGGTACCCGTCAATGAACGGTCGAGGTGGGAAGTTGAGGAAAGGCGGATTAGAACAGTTGGGCCTGCAACATACTCCCAACAACGCATTTCCTCAGTACGGCTGAGCATTTGCAAGATGCACGAAGCGCTAGAATATGAGGCTTCCCCTACGAGAGTTGCCATGTACTGCCATGCAATTGCAAGCTTGATTGGGCAAGGAGGATAATAGTTTTGACGAATTTACCGAATCCCATACTAGTCACGACTAGCCCCCAGTCGGTAACGCAGTTTCACTTCTGAGCTTTCGAAAAAAAAGAAGCTTTATTTGCTGAAGCTGACTGACCTAAAACGTTTTAATGAGCGAGTAAAAAATCGTGGGTAGTTATTTGCCTTAATAAGCGTCGAATCCACGGGCTAATCGTGATAAGGCAAATAGCAAGTGCTTCACCCCAAAGATTCTTATTGACTGGAACACTCGAGTCGATTCCCCCACAAACAGCATTGCGAGAAAATGGCACACAAAGCATGTCGGTGCTACAACAGCCCTAGCCAAGAATCTGTTTGCGTTCTGTTTTTTTTCGCCAGCGAAGCGATTTACTGCATGCGAGAAAAGCTTTGACCGAACATTGACAACCTATAACTGAGTGGCCGGTCCGGGTCTTGAATCCAGGATGCATGCCCAATGCAAGGCAATGGCTTTGCCACTACGCTGTCTTGCATGAGATGTTTGGATGATGCAGACATGTTGTCGAGATGAACATTTCGACCTATACGGCGAGCCCCCCATGAAGTATATATAATACGTCCGAAAACAGCAATGGATGGCGAATATGTGGCTCCAGTGAAGGCTATATTTGACGAAAACTCAAGCATAGCATATGCATCGTTAGAGGATTAGGGGTACCTTATGCTTGAATGCCAAAGCCTTCTATGAGATCATGCACGACTACTTCGGACTTGCCAAAAAAACATCTGCTTAATGGGTACCTTGTCATTTGCCACAGGACAAATAAAGAGGCGCGGGTCATCTTGGTTTTAGAGTTTGCGACAAACATTTGACGAGACCCTGTCTTTTTGTACTCGAGATTGGTCGCAGATGATAAGACTTTAGATATCGTTTTATGACCCTCTACTTTGTTCTAAAGCTCGCAGTGGTCAGACGTTGGAGCGTCTCCGCCCAAAAAGTAAAGCGCCCGCAGATATTACCTCTGAATGTGACACCATTGTTCAGACTACTCAAGGTGAAACCAATAGCGACTTACGGCATACAACGTATATGGACAAAACTGGAGGCTGAAGACCTGGGACTACTAAATGGTGTTTTTTTTATTTTTGGAAAATACTGAAACTAGCAAATATCTGTAGGAAGATAATCGGAGAATGAGTTCTAAAGGCAATTTCTCTATAGAAAAACAAAAACAAATACACAGTGGGGTTCAAGCAGAAAAATTAATTAAGAAAACGTATTTAAGACAGTATGGGATAAGGATAAATTAGATATATTCAAGTTTCTATAACAAGACATAGATGGCAGCCACGTTCAGTGTCGAATCGGTTTCCACGAGCCTCATGATGTGCCTTCGTGCATGAGATCTCAAGCTAAGTGCAATGGGTATCCTGTCGAAGATTGTCCCGCGGTTCGCTCAGTTAGAAGGCAAAGGGTTAATCAACTGTTGCAACAATTGTATATTGTCAACCAAGGAGAGTGTTAGTAAACAATCAAATGTTCGTTCTAGAATAGACGACGGAACTGTGTAGCCCCATTGGGTATTGAGAGACTGGTCATCAAAATTTCTAAAAACACGAGCCTTCATATTTTGACGAGGCAATCTCGAGCATCAATTAGTGAATTTCGTGTTAAAAAAGCGCGACACGGTCTCCTGTTGCTCTCCTATCCCTAAGTGCTGCTAGTGTCTTGTCAGCAGTTAGCGATAGAAGAGCCACGGAAAAGTATTCCCGTCGGGAAGCGTCCCGATTTTTGTTCGCTTTTCATGTACGCCGCCCAAGCGTGTTTTCATGAGGGTCAGGATGCGCCACTGCAAAGTCACTTCGGAATCCGTGCCGCCGCTCCAAACGAGCATCATCTACAAACAGTAAACCAGCTATTGCAGGTAGGAATTGCCCAGTCGATAAAGCGTCGATTTGTCGGGTTTGGTTAGATTTGTCGCACTGCTCCAGAACGTTTTCGAAAAGCCTCTAGTGGACTTCAAAATAAGTAGTGAGCAACGCGTTCATGTCCAGAGAAGTCACATGGGCCAATATACTGATAGACTTCGGCTGCGGGTTAAAATCTCTAGGGTTCTGTACGCACTCACGTCTTATCTGTCATTTGTCAGTGGTAAAACGATTTTGAACCAACCGACACCACAGCCGGACTTCTTGCGCCGAGCTATTGCAATATTACGGAGCGCGAAAACTAAATATGAAAAAAGGGTTGGCTGTCTTATTAACCGAAGCTACATCTCCTAGATTCATCAATCCTAGATTAGTAGGCTCACTAGACTTTACATGAACACACACAAACCAACGCTATGGGTAATACTTCCCGACCTATTCCTGTGTTCGTCATCCGTACTTTTAGCATGGTATACTAGGAAACATTGCTCTGCTTTCTACGGCCACCTGGCTATAATCGTCGAATATCAAACCAAGAAAAGACACAGATGCAAGTTGCTTTGGGCGCTTTTGATCGCCAAGTTTATTCTGCTATATGTATGCACCCCGTCGTAGATCATTCGCCAATCGTTGACGTTATCGTACTCGTCGATAACACAAATGGCAAATGGAAATAAATTATCTCGTCGAACAGATTAATAATGCAATTGGTTCCACACACGCAGACACACACAGACACGCAGGATTCGGTCCTTCTGTGCGCAGGTGTTGAATAAATATTTTTGAAATCGACGATGCATTAGATGATGCTATATCACATATGAGCTATAGCTGGAACGGTCGGTGTTCCAGTTTGCGCGAGAGGTGTCATGAAGACGAGGTCGTTGACGTCCATGAATGAATGAATGGCAGCTTGCCTGGACGTCGGTTGATGCGCCTCCCGCAGCGGTACGAAATGGAATCAGAGCTTATCCTAAAGATGTCTTCTAGACTCCGAGCGGTTTCGCTTCCTCGACGGGCGCCTTCGGGGTCTCGTGCGCGGCCACCGCAGGTTTGGTGGGCACCGAGGTGTCAGCAACAGCCGGTGTCTCCTCAGCGACCTACCGATACGCGAACCGAGAAATCAGCAACAGACAGACTTTAGTTAACTAGATCACTTTAACTTTTCACTGCCAGCGATTGCTATCTGCGTTGTTGCTGCTGCTGCTGCTGCTGCTAGGTATCGAATCATCTTACTCTATCGAAAGCTTAACTAAACTCGTTTTCGACATCTGTTATCTGGCGCACTCTTGTGGACATCCCCAAAAGCTCCCGCCCCCGCCCTTCGCCTCCCACCTTACCTTAACGACTTCCTTAGTCTCCTTGACGACGGCAGCGGTTGTGCTGCTCGTGACGGTCTCGCTCTTCTTGGGCTCCTCGTGCGCAGCGTCGACAGGCTTCTGAGCGGGGACGGCGGCCTCCGGCTCGGCAGCGGCGGGCACCTCGACCTTGACCTCATCTTGCTGCGAAACCTCGGCTTTCGTCACCTCGGCGGGCGCAACGACAGGCTCTGCGACGGGCACGACGGGAGCGGGGGCGGCAGCAGGGTCGGCGACGACGACTGGAGTGGCCTCAGCGTGGCCCGACTGGACGGGGGCAGAAACCAGCGTGGGCTCAGCAGCAGTAGGCAGAGCTTCAGCAGCGGTGGGAACGGCTGCCGGCACAGCGGGCTCTGGAGCGGCAACAGCGACCGGCGTCTGAACGCTCTCGACGGCCACCATCTGCTCGACGGCGGCCTTCTCTACGGCGGCCTTCTCTACGGCAACGACGTCGGCGGCGGGGGCGGCGACGACGACGGGCACCTGCTCAACTGGAACAGACGCTACCGGTACGACGGGCACGACCTCGACAGGAACGGCGTCGGATTTCGACGCGACCAGCGATGCGGTGGCCAGCGGCTCGGCGACGAGCGTCTCCTCGACCTTGGCGACCTCGACCGGTAGACTCAGCTCGTCGGCGGCGGCGGCCGTCTCGGGAACAGCTGCGGGCACCGCCACAGGCTCGGCGACCGCTACCTCAACCGGGGCCACGGTCTCGGCAGCGACAGCGGCGGCAGCGTAGGTGGGCGGCGAAGCTTCATGCGTTGCGCCGGCACCGGCGTCAGCCAACGGGGCAACGGGCTCGGCCGCACCGGCCGGAGCCGTGGGCACCTCGACAGCAGCCGGCTGGAGATCCTTGGCCGCGATCAGCGGCGCCTCGCCGGGAACGGTGGCTGCTGCGGCAGCGGCGGCGGCGGCCTGAGGAACCTGCTCGTCGAGTCCGGATGCGTACTGAGTCACTTTGACATTGTGCTCGCAGACGGCGGGCCTATAGCATGCGTACTTGCAACGCTGTTGGCCACACTGCTGCATCTGACAACGGTAGCGACAGTCAAGACCCGAGCCTACCTGGTTGATGGGCCTGCCAGGCCGGTCGAAGTCGGATGGCCGGCCTCCCTGTGGAGCGGCCAGGGCCACAACGGCACACGCGGCGAGGACGAGCAGCTTCATTGTTGATTCTGGAAAAGGCACAACACGCACGCGAATACTGGTCATTTCAACAACTGTTGCACAGTCGCAGGTGTTTGGCTTGATCTGGACGTGTTTGCTTGATTGCTTGTTTGTTTGTTTGATTGTTTGTTTGCTTGCTTGCTTGCTTGTGAGCTACTTGTTTAGTATTGTTTGTGATGATCGAGGCGGATCATGGCGTTTTACACGTTGACATCGACACTAATCGCCAAAAACTAACTAGCTTGGCATGAGTAGATCGAGCCAATGTCGTGACGGCGCACAACTAAATGGAGCAACCTCGTTGTTTTGTTGATGAGGGGCCCTCTATGCTAGCAATGAGGGCTGACAAACGACACAGCAAACACACGCTCGGACCCGATGTCAACGAAACGCTTGTAACGTAATGAAAAGAAGCTTTACGCCAAACAGGATTCAATTGCCTACTTGCTAATATCAAAGAGTAAGATTAGATCTTTGCTGCGTGAAAAAACCGACTCAAGCGGCGGACGCTGCTTTGCGCTACGAATAAGATAGAGTTATCCTGCAGAGAGAATGCACGTTTCTACGAAGCTAAGCTAGCTTTGACAATTTCTGGATGATGAGGAGTAATTGCACGAAATGGGACAAAAGACAAGACGATGAGCAACGCTGACAAGAACAAATGTTCATGTCCCTAGCCACTCATGTTCTCTCACTGCCCGACAAGTTAACAGCAGTGCAGTGCAGTGCAATGCAGTGCGAGTGCGGTATCCAAGCGGGGATCGTGCAGTCCGCATTGATGGCTGGGGGCCGGAGCGGGTTGGCTCGCCGAGGCTGGTACAGCTGTGGAACAATCGTCGCACATTGGGGGTACGCCGATCGCGTACGCAGGCGCTCAGATCAGACGTTGCAGGGGGTCGCCGCCCACGATGGAGTTGCTCGCTCATCTCGTCGCCTGTGCCGAGAGAAGGCTTTGGACGACCTCACTCCATCGACAGCCTCACTTCGGCGCCGTGGCAGCTGTTACGCACGTAGACACAGTAGCGACCGGCAGAATCGGGCAAGCCAGAGGTCTGAACAAGAATACAGCCAGGGCGGGCGAGTCAACAGGACCAGGCTGGGTAGCGGACAGACGGGCAGACAGACTGAAAGCTATTGCTAGCTAGACAAGCGAATAGACAAGCTTTGCTCCCTTCATCATCATCATCATCATCACCACCGCCACTACCACTACGCCGACGACCACCATCACCATGACCGTCACGACCACCATCAATCACCACGACCACACGAACCAAGCGTCAATGGAGGAGCGACGGCAAGCTGATATGCCGGTACGCACGCCTGTTTGGGGTGTAGTGTCAGAGCGTACGAGCCTACGACGACAGCCTACGACGCGCCAACAGCCAAACGTGCTCCTGTGAGCGGACGAGAGCGGTCGTAGAGGTTGTTGGTCGGCAACCGACAAGCGGTGGGTGGAGCGATGTAGAAGCTTGGAAATCACTGCTCTTAGTAGTGTAGTCGATCTGCTCGCTCGCTGCCCGCTACTCAGGGTTGGTTCCTCCGTGTCCTTCCCTGTCCTTGGCCTCTCTTCGGTTCGCTTCGTGTGCCAACCTCCACCAACTCTCGAGACAGCACCGCCAGCTTGGCCTGTGTCTGGCCTTCTGGCCCGCCTGGTCTACCTGAGGAATCGTTGTCGTCGTCGTCGTCGTTGTCGAACGACTAGAAGGCGCATAAGCCAGTAAGCCGTTCAGTGAGCAGCACACGTCAGTCAGATGCGGCCCAACGGGCAGACAACAACGGGGCACTCTCGAGAGGTCTGATGTTGAGAGGTCCACGCGGTGCGACCCTACCTTGAGTGGTGACGCGCGCTGCAGCTGAGTCGCTATACCCCGTTAGAGGGTCGGAACCCGCTTTTAAGCGCGTCCGGCCGCCCGTTGCTCGATACCGCCGCGCCGCCGGTCGGTTCGATCGGTTGCGGCGGCGAGGGTGAAACGAGATGACGGAGCCGACGCAACCAAATCAACGCAACGATCGGTCCTTGGCTGCGCTGGCGGACGCTGGGGTTTGCTCGGTACGTTTCCCTCTTTCCTCTCTGGGCTCCGGGCGGCTTCAGCAGCAGCAGCAGCAACCCCAGCAGCGAAAGAGACGACTTCAGCAACGACGGCGGCAGCGGCAGCGACAGCAGCAGCAGCAACAACTTCGGTACACTGCCTCGAAGTAGTGGTGGTGATTAGAACGATGGTGACAGCGTTGATCCTGGCCACCACCATAATGTGGAGGGTGGTGGGTGACGGTGCGGCGATGATGGTGGTGTCCGCAATGACGTCCAAAACGGGCGAGAACACGAGAAACGAGAAGACGGGGATTGAACGGCGGCGATTGCAACAACAACAACAGTAACAACACCAGCAACAACGACAACAATAACAATAATGCTGACGACAACAATAGCGACAATGAAGACAAAGGGAAAGAAGAAACAGTAAAAGAAGTAGAAGAAGAAGAATAAAAAGAAAAACAACAGAATCATGGTGATGATGACGGCAGAAGACGAAGGCAAGGAAAAGACAACGGTGACTTTACAACGGCGACCACATCAACAACAACAACGGCGACAGCAACAACAATAACAACAACAACGGCGGCAGTAACAACAATAACAACAACAACGGCGACAACAACAACAACAACAACAACAACAAAAACAACAACAATGGCAACGCTGATCACGGCCATAGTTGGAGTGAATCGTTGGAACGAGACGGAACGCCACCAGGCGACGGCCGGTCGAGGCAGAGGTCGAGCCAGAGAGGTCCAAGTACCAAGCACCATCATTGCCACCACTACCATACGACGTCCGCAGGCCGGCAAACCAGTAGGGAGGGAGGGAGAAAGGGAGGACAGACGTGAGGTGGGGAACAAACTAAGCCGACCGTCGGGCAAGCAAGCAAACAGGCAGACAGGGGACAATGCCGACGCCTTCAACGGGCGGCCTATCTATTCATCGTTCAACAATAATCTACTACTACTACTACTACTAATACCTTCAGAGCTAATTCTCAACCAAGATTTAACGTCCGTGGGACTGCCCTTCGCCTTATTGCTTCATAGACGAACCCCCATAACTACAAATCGGTGCAACGGTGGGGCTCGAACCCGCGCAGCACCTACGTGTCCCCTCCGGTCGCGAGGCGCAGACTTAACCCACCACGCCACCTGGCTCGACAATAATAATAATAATAATCTACTACTACTTCTACTTGTACTACTGTCTGTCGAGACTGGTATCGTAGTGTTAACGTAACGTTTCGTCTACGTCATTTTTGTCATCATTGTCGTCATCGTCATTGACGTCGATGTCTTTTGTTGTTGCGGCCACCGCGAGTCATCTTCGTCGTTGTTGTCGTCGGCGTCACCATCACCATCACCGTCATCCATCATCCTCATCATCATCATCATCGGCATTATTGTCATTTTCACCTTCATCGTGAGCATCATCGTGAGTGAGACCATCATCATCATCATTATCATCATAGTCATCGTCGTCGTCGTCGTCGACATCGTGGTCTTCATTGGTCTTCATTTTCTTCATCCACATCATGGACCGACGGACGGACGGACGGACGTGTGCTTACTCGCCTGTCCGTCCATCCGTTCATTTGTTCGTTCGCTGGTGCGCGTATCCTATAGCGTGTGGGTCCCACCGCTCTGCCGTCAGTCACATGGCAGCAGAACGGAGAAGAAACAGCAACATCAGCACCAGCAACATCGCCGCATCAAGCTCTCTGCAAAAACAGCTCGCCTACCGAGCCTACGAGCCTACGTTTGTTTTCCACTTCCTCTCTCTCTCTACCGCTCTCTCTCTCTCTCTCGATTTCCCTATGTATCTATATCTATACATATATATCTCTCTCAACATCCGTCTCTCTGGCTTGTTCCGCGATGTCGCCTCGTTTTCTCCCGCTTCTCCCGTTGCCAACGAAATGGGAACGCCGGCAGCGGCGTAGCCCGGCGTAGCACATACCCAGAAAATCACTCGTCCGCTCGCGATCAGCTGGCAGCTGATCATCCCCGCATAGCCGCCGCAGCAACGCAGCAGCAGCAGATCCATCTCCAGCCTCCGTCCCGTACGACGGCTGGAGGCGACATTGGGAAAAAGAAGAAAAGAAGGAGGAGAAAGAGGAGGAGGAGGAAGACCACCGTAATGATGATGGCGGCGGCGTCTGCCTACGACGACACATCGCCACCATCGGCACCAGCCGCCATTGCAAACACGACGTCGGCACAAACCACGTCGACGACAACAACAACAACAACGGCGACAACGGCGACAACAACAACAACAACAACAACAACAACAACGACGGCGACGACAACAACAATAACAACAACAATAACAACAACAACAACAACAACAACAACAACAACAACGGCGACGACAACAACAACAACAACGGCGACAACACCAACAACAACACCAGCGACAACAACAACAACAATAACAAACTGATATCGACGACGACAATAAAGACAGCAGCAGCAACAACGTCAACAACATCGAACGCATCACGAAAAACAACAACAACGACGACGACGACGACGACAGCGAGAAGTTGGTGATTCTTGCCAACTCGTCATAACGGGACATTGTTGTTATCGTTGTTGTTGCTGTTGTTGTTGTTGTTGTTCGTCGTCGTCGTCGTCGCCAACAGCAACACCAACAGAGAAAAACAGGGTCGCCAATAAAGATGGTTGGGGGGGGGGGGGGGGGCTGGGGGGTCCAAGTAGATGTCAAGAGGGCCTACCTCCTGACGGCGTACGCTGCCTGAGTGGACACGGACCGACGCGTCTGTGCGTCGCGTGAGTGTAACTACGTCAGTAAGCGCTTCGATCACGAATCATAATCGCGCCGCTCATCTCTAGTCAACGAGTCTGCGCAACAAGTCAACTCCGAGACGAGCAGTCCTCGATATGACGACAACTGATCAGCCCACCATGAGCCACGCGCCCCCGGAGGATAGCAGCAGAGACGTACAAATAGACAGACACCGTTTTGTGCTGGCCCCGCTTCAAACGCTGTACTAGTCAAAGTAGTAGCAATAGTAGTAGTTGTAGTAGTCGTATAGTTCCCTGTTCCATCTGCATAGTAATTCGTCGAGCCCGGTGGTGGCGTGGTGGCTTAAGTCTGCGCCTCGCAACCGGAGGAGACACTAGATGGGTGCGCGATTTCGAGCCCCACCGTTGCACATTTGTATTTGTGTAGAAATCCGTCTATAAAGCAATGTGAAAAACAGTTCTGTGGACGTAAAATTTTAGCTGAGGGTCAGCCCGAAAACTTTACTAGTCGTAGTAGTAGCAATAGTAGTAGTAGTAGTAGTCATCTTCCGGAGCGGGACTAGAGCAGTGGACGAACTAATTGCAAGGATGTGCGAGGATGAGAAAATGTGGATACGGGGAGCACAGATGATCGAGAAGATCATTTATGGAGGTCCGCCTATAAGGCAATGTGAAAAACCGTTCCGTGGACGTTAAATCTTGGCTGAGGGTCAGCCCGAAAACGTTACTTAGTAGTAGTATTCGAGCCCGGTGGTGTGGCGGGTGCATTCGCCTGCACCGACCCCGCGACCGGAGGAGACATCTAAGTGCGCGGGTTCGAGCCCCACCGTTGCACCGATTTGTATCTATGGAGGTCGTCCGTCTATGAAGCAATGAGGCGTAAAGCTGTCTCGTGGACGTTGAATCTTGGCTAAGGGTCGGAGCCGGAAAGGTTGTTTAAAAGTTTCCGTTTCAACTGTAATGATAGAAGTCCTCGTCGTTGTAGTAATCATGTAAGGTTGTGCCAGCTACCAGTTGCAGCCATTTGCATCAGAACCACTTTCGTTTTCCTCAGCTGTGATAGAAGGAGTAAAAGTACTAGTCGAAGTATTAGTAGTAGTAGTTCTTGAATTGGTGTCGAGCCCGGTGGCGTGGTGGATTAAGTCTGCTCTTCGCAACCGGAGAAGACACATAGGTGCTGCGCGGGTTCGAACCCCACCGTTGCACATTTGTGTTTATGGGGGTCCGTCTACGAAGCAATGTGAAAAACAGTTCCGTGGACGTTGAATCTTGGCTGTCAGGGTCAGCCCGAAAACTTTAGTTGCTGAATTGGTAAAAGAGAGAAAATCGTAGCTGGGAGCAAGGGGAAAATAGTAGGGAAATATCGTCTAGCGCAAGTAATGGCATGCGCATGGCCATAGATCTTGTGTAAAATTTTAACTGGATAAAGGAGTATCCTGCGGTGATGCAGTTGTGTTGCAGCAGATGACCTTCCGGGTGTTTGTTAGGACGCCATGTATTCGTATAGCGTGGCCTCTATAGCCATAATTTTGGCTCTATATGGGTTGTCTGCAGGATCATTATTGGCCAGTTCAATGCACCTGCATCAGGCATAAATCGGGCAGCGCACCAACGACGATATATATATATATATATATGACACAGTAAAACGACTTAAAAGTATGTATAAACATCTGGGTCGCACAGCAGAAGACAGGCTGTATTGGCGAATCATTGCATCAAACAAAGACCACCAGCGTATGGATGAAATAATGGGAGAGATCCAATATGACAATGTTTAGTTCTTCCGCGAAAATGTACGGATATAATGTGTCAAGCCGGACGTGAACCTACCTTTTGCCAGCGATTCATGAGGTCTGCTGAGAAGCAAACATATTGGTTACTGTCTACGCTGTTCTTTCTGTTCGTGTGATAATCACAATACACAAGGCAATTGTATTGGAAGATCTTCCAGTTCATACGTGTGTGACGCCGCCACAGTAGTGAACTTTCCCAAGCCTTAAGCTGAACCCCCTAACGCATACCGGCATCCTATCTCAAGAATACTCAAAACTTGAATATGGGCCCTGTAGACGATTCGCGCAACATATACACATGTTTCACACATCTGGTTACAATTTTAACCATGTGCAGCGTAAGTGCGCCTAGCCGGTTGTTTCACTGGTTTGAAATAGCTAGCCTTTCAGTTGGTAAACGAGCAACCTCTTAAATGGTCAACTGCTATTGCAATTCAAGCAATATGATATTTTATGGCTGCTACAGGTCTGTCTGTCATCTTAAGTACATAGACGCATTTTTTTTCCTTTGAAGCGTTGCATCTAGCTAGCCAACCAACTTCAAAAGAAAGCTCTCTGTCTGCTATCAATAGCCGGCGTCGACAAGTGTTGCACAGTCAAAAAACAACACAAACTTTAAATTAATCTTTGGTTTCTAAACAGATTTACCAGCCATGATTTATCAAGTTGTGTGTCTATGAATAGAAAGGATAGTACGCGACTGACTTTTGGAAAAACGCGCGCTGGTTCTGAAGTAAGTGCGCCGTTTACAAGAAATGTAACACACGCATAACGTTGCTCCGTTAGCCCTTGCAGCACTAAGCAAATCCAACTTTTTTTTGTAAAGAGGGTAGCATGCAGAAACCGTATATCAATGACCAATGATGCTGGTGGATCATGGAGATGTTGGTATGGGTGGGTCTAATGCCACTTGTCAAATCCAGAAAAGATCGCTATTATGTTTGAAAGGGAATTTGTGCCACATTTGTGCAGGTCCAGTTGGCCGCAGTCTCCCCATGCCCTGCGTAAAATGTTCCCGCATTTATCTCATAAGTTTGCCTTTGCGTACCCAGTTGTTGTTGTCTACACCAGGTCATCTGGCCTTATGTATGTGTATAAATAAAGATTTAAAACGCTCACAGGGAAACAACAGCCTGCTCCCTCTGCCCTATTTCCTGTTACATCAGCACACATAAGGCGTTCTGGGAAAATTGCCCTGTCTACGCGGTGGAAAGACATCATGGAACTTCGCAGTGATCACGAACGCTTCTACCATGGGAGAGAGAGAGAGAGAGCGAAGTTCCTGAGAATCTCCATGATGTTCTCGGTCGGAAGTTTTTGGACTACACTGACCTTATTATTTTCGATTTCCGTTTATGTCCGCCGAAAGGTTTCTACCTTGTCTGCTTCTGTTCTACGTCCGCATTGAGTTTTCGCATTGGTGTTCTCTGGATATGCTTTGTAATCGCAAGGTCCTACGAAACGTCTAGCCTGAATGCCAGCATGAGCGCCGAACGTTGTCGTGGTGGCTGCCATGTGGCCAGTGAGCTGAAGTATCTTGTCGTCATGTCGTAGTTTTTCTGCCCACTTTTCAGGACGAACTGCAGCCTATATAGGGGTAACATAACCAGTTATATGAACCAGTTTCTTGCTGACCAAAGGTATGACTTGTGTGACGCCATTAGCTTTGCCCTCTAGTTTCGGCTTGTTGTAGTAATGACCAGGTTGTCACCCTAGAAAATAGGTTGCAAGATGCACTTGTACGATACGTTCATAGATATCAGCCCGATCTTTGTTCCCATCTTCCGTCGTTAATGCGTGATGTGTTTTAGGTGGTTATTGTCTTTTGTTAACCGTTTAAACAGACGACAACAGTTGTATCCTAATGACTATGTAGAACACACCGGTACCAGGCACAAGGCACATTCGGCCCGGGCGTTTACATGTCCCCTTGGCTTCTTCTACTTTTTAATAATTTGACAGTCGACAGAGTTTGAGGCCTTCGTAATTGTCAATTGATTTCAATTACATTGAGTATGCATACAACATTGACATTTATACACTTGTCAGCTGCTCTCTGTGTGTATATACTCGAACAGCAGGGCAGTGAAAGCAATCATTATGTCAGACAGAGCATTCACAACGGAGTGTCCTTCGGGTTTTGCTAAATTCTGCTTGTCCAATCCTGATTGCTTGCAATTAATCTGCTGCAGAAAGCACGGGTGCCTTCTGCAATAACCAAGACGAGTAGCTCTATCAGACAAAACAACGCCAGAGCGATATTAGAGGCATATTAGAGTTGACAAGCCTCTAAAACAAGTACCCTGTTCTGGCATCTAGCACAGCAGCGCTCACTGTGAACAGAAGTCAACTTTATCTTTAACATAATATACCCTAAATAAGCATGAAAAAACACGATGTAGTCAAGGAGAACTTCATCGGAACGCTTTCTCTCAGTTCTGCCGCTGCAAACTGCAATGATCCTATTCAGGCGCCGCAGAGTATACTACAAAGTAGTACTACAAAGCTGTGTAGTCGAGCCCGGTGGCGTGGTGCTTCGTCTCCGCCCCGAGACCGGAGAAGACACATAGGTGCGCGGGTTCAAGCCCCACCGTTGCACATTTGTGTTTATGGGGGTCCGTCTATGAAGCAATGCGAAAAGCAGTACCACGGACGTTAAATCTTGGCTGAGAGTCAGCCCAGAAAATATTATTAGAGTGCATGTGTAAGCTTGATTCGGGAGAGCTTGTCATTCGCAATGAAGCAAAACGACACTAAACATGCGAAATGCGGTTGTTCTGCGTTGGTCGCTTAACAGTTCAACCATAAGCAATAAAGTAAAATAATAGCGCAACGGGATGAGGGATACTTCCGTGAGAGCCACAGTCTTCGGGGGGTTGTGATCGTGTGTATATGCGTTTAAATGAAGCCGTTTGAAGAGCCGTTAAGTGAGGCTATCATTCGCTGCTAGCGATGCCCTATTGTACAGATTGCTATATAAAGGCCGCCACGCCTCTAGAGTCTCAGAAAGTCTTCGAACAGGGTCAATGCCTGTGTGATGGCAAAGTCCGACCATAATAAAGCTGGTGAATAATCAGGTACTGGCGACCGGTTAGCAGCTATAATTCCTTTACGATGGTAGAGGCCATACACTCGATTATGTATAATCAGCGTATATGAGAGTTTTACTAAATTAACTTTTTATAGTAGATACATTTCGCTTAGATGTTTATTTTATTGATTATTTTATGTTTATTACCCGCTAGTCGGTGCACGGGTTTCACCATATACTATGCTCCACGGGTTTGCTCTCCGTTGTGTGTTAAGCCTTTCGGGAATATACGTTGCCTCTCTCTCTCTCTCTATACAAGCTGGTTTACCGTAATTCGCACCAACATCGCATTTACTTGAATGTTCTCGGTGCACTATACTTTTTGTGCGACATTAATGATCGTTACACTCGGTCTAGCGGTAGTTGTTGTTTTCACCTTGTTTTCGCCTTGTTTTCACATAGGAGGTTTCCGCAGTACTCCATACATCTGTGACGTTGACGTAACTAGTGTGGGACTCACAAACCCATTAGCCCCGTGTCCTTGCCCATTCCCACTCGATTAGGCTCCCAATTGCTCCCAAATTTCTTCGACACAGCCTACAGGGCAAAATAGCTGGCTTCAATCATTGGCTCAAATATCCCTCATTGCTATTAGCGTAAACAGCCGTGGACGACGACGACGACGGGCCAACAGAAAAGTTGCAAAAAACAAAACAGTCGGTCAGAAGTGGCTATGTAAAAAGAAGAAGACATTCTGCGGGAAGGAAGAGTAATTATTTTGGATGTTTTTTTCAGATTCATCAAAGAATGTGGATGCCTGCGCCGCCGTATTGCCGGCGTGCGGCGTAGCATCGCGTCTTTTTAAAATGATTACCCTTCGACGAGTCAGGGGTGGGTGAAAGGCAAAAGAGGTAAAGACAGGCGGCGACTCTGACACCAGGACGCGTCGTGGGTTCGATCCCGGACCCACACATACATCCCCGTCTCGCCAGCTATTTGGGGGGTCATTATTTTTCGACCTCTAGGCGTTATTTTAGACGCTTAGACACGTTATTTTTGTCGTTATTAAAGTAACGATGAAAAAGTGCACACCAGACTATTCTTGATGAGGGTATCGTTGTCTTAGCCGTATGATGGTTGAGGCTGCTGTTGTCTTCATTAGCATCATCGTTTAGTTTGGTACTTTGTCCGAGCTGTTGCAAAGGGCGCCAGGAATGAACAGAAGCTGTATGGGTTGCTGCGGCGGCGGGAGGGGAGGGGAGGGGCCACGGGGAAGGAGAAGAACAATGGGTTAAGTAGTAGTAGTAGTAGTAGGAAGACAGGGAGGGATTATTAGGGAAGCAGATTTACAGATTGATAGCAACACTTATAGACCAACCAGGTAACAGGACATACAGACACACAAATGCACCCCCAGTCAGAGATATTTGAGCTGCTGCTGCTGCTGACGCCAGTCGGGCTACATTCTTATTGCATACACATGATGATGATGATGATGATGACGACGACGACGGTGATGAAGACTTCCATCTGTGGAATCTTCATCGCCTTCGTCAACATCATCATCAACATCATCGTCACCATCATAATCGAACGACCGAAACAACTGGGGGGTCAATGTTCTCTCTCTCTCCCTCTCTCTCTCGCTAGCCCTCTCGCTGTGTCATAATGATTACGGTGGTATTTGAGATCGAGGGCAACGTCGAGCCATCTAGAGCTGGGAAGTCTTCTATTTTTATATGTATATATATATATATATATATATATATATACATGCGCAAACACTCCCACTGTTGCGTTTTCAGATAACGCATGCAACTGATAACATGTAGACAGACGGGCCGGGCTTATGCGCGAAGACAGATAGAGCGGACGAGAGAGAAATTTGGACGCTTCGTCTCTTCGCCCATCTGGCCACGTCAACAGCATTGGCATCTGGAAAAACGGCTGGTGAAAAAGAGGGGTTCGATTAAAACAAGCATGACTTGACATGCTTGGCTTTCAGAATTACACCCTCTACCTATATATATGTATATATATTTTTTTTTTCAATAGCAAAATCACCCAGTACTCGTTAGGCTATGAAAGAACATGTAACCATTGAGCGAGATAGAGAACGAAATGTCTCTGTCATTTGCCGGCTGGCTAGGTATGGACAAATTGTGCTTGTTTTCGCCGAGTATATCAGTCTATCAGTGTGCAAGATTGTCATTTAACTTGTCATTCGTCTGCCTGCATGGGGTCGACTTTTCCCCTGTAACAAAAGGTTGACGTACTCGTTACTTGACCCGAGTATTGTACAACACCGGTAGACACGGTTGTTCGCGAAGGAATAGATTTATTCCACAAACATGAGAAAGTGCACGAGTTTCAGTAACACGTAAGATTTACACATAAATGGCCTTCTGTAGAGAAACGCTCCATATACACAGTCTTATATATATATATATATATATATATATATATATATTCCTGAAAAAAGTATAAAACCACCCATTTTTTATTTTAAAGTGTTGCCACATTACACGCATTTATTCTAACTAATCGAGCAAAGAGAACTACAGTGCTACATGCTCATAAAGTAATAGCGGAGACTTTCATCAACATTTGGGGTCTTGGATTACTTTTAAACACGAGATCTCTATATTTGACGTAGCTACACCGCGAAACAATTATAAAGCCACTAGCAAGATGCATGTCTTAGCGAGTGAATTAAGCAGAATTACGGCGTTTGGGCTCACGGCTTTTCACGGCTCGACCGAAACAAAGGCAAACCTCCTATCAAAAGTTTTTTGAACGATGGGAAGCGATGAGTGACGAAATTGCCCAAATTAAGGCTTATAAGAACGTCGGCCTCTCTAATCGCAAAGTTCTCCTTCGATTGGGCGCATAGCTCTGCCAAATGTGGAGATCTCGTGGTTCAAGATCACCCGAGACCCCCAATGTCGATGGAAGTCTCCGCTGTTACTCAGTATAGGACGGTATGCTCGGTTTTCAATTGAGTAATGCGATCTTCCCCAGAGTTCTGAGACGATATTATTTAGACATCCGATATATATATATATATATATATATATATATATATTCATACATGTGACTAATGTGGGGGCCTCTTGTAGGCGGAGGTATTAAAAAGTCTGGAAAGAGGTCACCATTCCTATCCATCTTCAGCTGCTGTTGCAAAATGCAACCGTTAGAGGCACACCAGCGGTGTCCTCATGACACGTTGAGTGCGATGCTTTCTCGATGTCATCCATAAAACTCATAGACATACATACATATCTAGATGTACGATCGTTCTAAATGGAAATATTTATTTTTCCTCGTAATTTCGAAAAGCAACAAGGCGGTGCTGGCCCTACCATCCAGAAGCATACAGGCATCAACTAACCAGTAAGCTATTGTCTTTTCTTAACTGTCTGAGGCGGTAACAAACTTTTTTTTACTTTTTTAACGTTTTTTTCGTGAGGCTAATTTTATCCACTCCGGCATTTACCTTGTCTAAATTAAAAAACATGCAAACCAATTTAAGAGTGGCCGGTCTGGGTCTCGAAGCCAGGCCTCCCAAATGCAAGGCAAAAGCTTTTGCCACTAAGCCATCTTGCACCTGCAATTCAATTTCTACATTTTGTTTGTTAGATATATATATATATATATATATACGAGGTGTGTTCAAAAAGTATCGCGACTTTTGAATTTTCGCGGGTTACGTATATTCGAATTTCGATTTTTTGTGGCGTTATGTTGGTACTCATGTCTCTCACTTATGCCGACAAGCTCGGCCATTTTGAATGTTCACTTAATTGTTGACAGCTGCTTTGCTTGCACGTGTTTTGGATCGTCTTCGATTTTTACCTATTCAAAAAAATTGATCAAAGAACCTGTATCAAATTTTGTGTGAAAAACGAAATTAAGTGCGCGGATGCATTCCGAATGTTGACTCTGGCATACGGAGAAGCTACCTTGGACCGAAGCAACGAAAGTTTATCGGTGGTACAAAATGTTCTCAGAAGGCCGAGAAGATGTGAACGACGAAGAGCGCGCCGGACGCCCGAGCACTTCAACAACAGACGAAAAAATTAATGAAGTGGAGAAAATGGTATTGGCCAATCGTCGAATCACCGTTAGAGAAGTTGCTGAGGACCTAAACATATCGATTGGCTCGTGCCATTCGATTTTTATCAATGATTTGGGCATGAGAGGGGTCGCTGCGAAATTCGTACCAAAATTGCTCAATTGCGACCAAAAACAGCATCGCATGAACATTGCTAATGAGATGTTGGACTCTGTCCGCGACGACCCAAATTTGCTCCAGAGGGTCATAACTGGTGACGAATCGTGGGTTTATGGTTATGACGTGGAAACCAAAGCTCAATCATCTCAATGGAAGCTGCCGCACGAACCAAGACCGAAAAAAGCGCGCCAAGTTTGGTCGAATGTGAAAGTTTTGCTGACAGTTTTCTTCGATTGCAGGGGCGTGGTGCATCATGAGTTCTTGCCACAGGGTAGAACGGTCAATAAGGAATATTACCTGCGAGTTATGCGCAATTTGCGCGAAGCAATCCGCCAGAAACGCCCGGATTTGTGGAAGAACAAAAATTGGCTTTTGCACCACGATAACGCCCCTGCTCACACATCGTTGCTTGTGCGCGAGTTTTTGGCCAAAAACAAGACACTAATGATGCCGCAGCCACCGTATTCCCCAGATCTGGCCCCCTGTGACTTTTTCTTGTTCCCTAAACTGAAGAGGCCCATGAAAGAACGACGTTACGCTACGCTTGACGAGATAAAGACGGCATCGAAGGAGGAGCTGAACAAGATAAAAAAAAATGGTTTTTTGAAGTGCTTCGAAGATTGGAAAAACCGTTGGCACAAGTGTATAATATCTCATGGGGATTACTTTGAAGGGGACAAAATAGATATTCATGAATAAATGAATAATTTTTGAAAAAACACAGCGATACTTTTTGAACACACCTCGTATATATATATATATATATATATATATATATATATATATATATATATATATAGCAAACAAAATGTAGAAATTGAATTGCTGCAAATGAAGAAACAAGATCGAAAAAAAAGAGGGAAATGCACTATGTGGAAAAAACAAAAACGAATTAAACAAAATAATAGTTCAGATAGCTAAATGACTCACTCTGTTCGACAATTTCGACTACATGACAGCCCCGAGAAATTGTCATCTCGTTGCTAACGACACCACCATCGTGAACGGGCGCAAAAAACGAACAAATAGTGTGTCTATCTGGGCAATCATTTTCGCTGAAGTTCGTTTTGGGGCCATGCGCGCTGGTTGTGCCGTAGTTACGAAAAGTTCTAGGCGCCACAAAGAACAATCCGGAACAGATTATCGCTAGTGCTGTTACAATTTTCTGCTACGACTACTACTATGACAATGACAGAATAGAAAATTTAGACTTACTACAGGGTACATGAAGTGTCGAGTTTAAGCATTCACACAGACTAAGAAGTCCACATGTATTCACGAGTATGTGTGAAATGTATTATGATCAGAACATTGACTAATTTTGATATATATATATATATAAGACAGAGAGCGAGAGAGAGACGAAAATACCCGCCGTACAACAGCGGCCATTTTTGCCTCGGAGAAAAATTCTGCGAATCTTTTTACTATACCCAGGATTCATGCTCCTTGAGAAGCGCCTCTACAAGGGCCTGGAACATTAAAGAATCTCTCAGCCTTAGGTTCCAAGACAGTACCTACCGCTCAGTACTGAAAAAGGCGCAGCTTTTGTAGCAGCGCTTTATGTTGTCAGCCTCTCGTCCCAAAAATACAGCCACCCATGTTTGCTACATTACACACATTTATTATATCCAATCATGTAAAGACTACAATGATATATGCTCATACAGTAACACCAGACATTTCATCGACATTTGGTGTTTCGGTTTACTTAAAAACACGAAATTTCTACATTTGACACACTATAAAAAATTATTCAGCCACTGGTAAGATGCACGCCTTAGAGAGTGAATTGTGCGGATTAACGACATTTAGACTCATTCAAAAGCTCGACGGAGACAAACGTAGACACATAAAAATGCGATTTGATAAAGCGTTGAACAAGTTGCGGATGACGTCCTGCAAGAGCTTGCCCCAAGTCTTTACAAGGTTCTACCTGGTTCGACAATTGTTTTTCGTCGATACATATAAACCTTTCGGGCGAGCCTGCTCCTCACATTCTTGATGATGTTAAGATCAGGTGAGATTGCAGGCCAGCGTAGGACTTTAATGTAACGTTGTTTGAATCAGCTTCCAATCAGCCTGGCGGTGTAAATCTGAGCGTTATCATGTTGAAAAACGAAGTCTGGCCCTCCCATCAGGGCATCAAATTGCTCTTCTATTTGATTCCAATGGCGACTCTAATTAACACGACCGTCTAAAAACTCAATCGGCGACTTTGTATGATACCCTACGGCGACCCAGATCACCACCGAACCACCACCTGAGTGATGTTTTGACGAAATTCGCTCTTCCTTGCGCACATCGTGGAAATAATAGTTAAATTCATTCGGTCCATCAAAATAGAACTTTTTTCATCCGAAAGGAGCACTCTGTGCCACTCCGTGGTTCATGTCATCGTATCGTGAGCACTCAGTGGTGCGAGTATCGTCGGCTCAAGATGAGCTTTCAGCGGTCAGCGGACAATCGTGGTTTTCTTTGGTTTTTTTTTTCTCGTGAGCCAATATGTCGCCCTAAGGAGGTTGTCGCACCTTCGTCTGCACACCGGCCGCCGCCACAATTGCCCTTGCCGAGACCGCACAGTTCGACGCTTGCTTCAGAATTGTATGCTCGCTTCGTTCTGAAATGGCATTTAGACGCACGGAACTCTTTTTACGGCGTAATTTTCACCTAAAGTCACGAAGTTGTCTATTACTTAGGGAAAACGCCCCAAAAGACAATAACTTTCGGGACTAGAGAGGCCGACGTCCTTATAAGCCTTGTTGGGCCTTTTCCTCACTCGTGAGACGCCAACCTATGCCCATCGTTTCAACACAGCAAAAACTCTGATACCAGGACTGCTTTTGTTTCAGTCGAGCCGTAAAATATGCCCAAACTCGTTAATCCGCTTAATTTACTCGCTAAGACATGCATCTTGCTAGTGGCTTTATAATTGTTTCGCGGTGTAGCTACGTCAAATATAGAGATCTCGTGTTTCAGGTCATTCGAGACCCAACATTTTGATGGAAATCTCCGCTGTTACCCTTTGAGCATGTATCACTGTGGCCTTCGCACGATTGGTTAAATAAATGCGTGAAATGTGACTAAAGTTAAACAAAAAGTTCAAAAATTAAAAAAAACGGGTGGCAGTATACTTTTTCACCGACTGTATATATATATATATATATATATATATATATATATATATGATATCTGATTTAAAAAGCAATGACGGGAATTGTACAGCTCGCTTTAGCAAATCTTTTTTTCAATGAAACATGGTCTCGGAGGATTCTTACGTCGGAGTGAGAGTGAACTTACTAAATCTGTGGCACTAGTGTTACTACTTGACATAGGAGCACAACGTGTGCGATTGCAAGACAGCCAGTTCTCCCATACAGTCCTCCGAAACAAACAAAACTTTTCCAAAATTCAACATTTAGGAATCGACTTCGCTGCCAGTCTTCGGACGCATAAAATATCGGCGAAGACTTTTACAACTGATTTGATTGTAATTCGTCGACTGTTCAGTACGATATCACTGACATTTACAACGTTTTCTTCTGTTATTGACGTCAATGGCCAAACGGGGGTCATCTTCGGTCTCTTCACGTTCGTCGTCGTGAAATCGTCGGCAAATCGTAAGATTTCCGCCACCTTAGAACATATGATTTAGTTTTTAGCACAGAGCTTAAAGCGCGGCGGTACTTCGCTTCTTCACTTCTTTGCACCAAGAAACAATTACAAAAAAATGCTGCCACAAGATGGCGCGAAATTTAGTCTGTGCGTACCTGATGACTGGCGCTTCTAAGCAATAAAAGGAAGAGCCTAATTTTATATTGCGAATAACCTTGGTTATCCGCATTTTTTTATCAAATATATTTATCTATATATATATATATATATATATATATATATATATATATATATATATATATATATATATATATATATATATATATTTATATATACTTAGAGAGCGTGAGCGCGTTTCAAATATTTCACGAAAAGGTACAAGGAGATCATAGATTATTATAAAGATCAAATGTGATTTGACTTCACTATCAACATCTCAGGCTACCTCGTAATATATGAGGCGTTTTTAAGTTTAAATTATATTAATCTCCGCACGTTTATATATATATATATATATATATATATATATATATATATATATATATATATAGCTAAAAATATCGCTGCTGTAGCCGACAGTGTAGAGCAGGCTCCGGACACATTGGTTCGGCGGCGTGCTTAACAATTGGGTGTTTCACGCACCTCAACCTGGTGTCGTTCAAGGTCGGATCTAGCGACATATCCATCTAGGATTCAATTAACGCCACCCTACGGACCATCAGGTGCGGCTAAACAAGCAAAACAAATAAGGCTTCTAAGATGTCAATTTTGGAATTTGGGAAGAAAATCGTCTTTTTTGACGAATCCCATTTCTATCTAAATGGAAATGCCTGTAGATAGACAAAAGTCTATCGTATCTGGGCAACCGAGAATCTTCACGGGATTTATGCAGAGCCGTTGCATGTTTGCCGCCATTTAAGTGGCAGTCTAGTGCGGCCTCTGATTCAAAGGAATCATTGGACTGAATTGTTTGTTAATTCCACGGTTAATGACAAGCGTATCAATCGCATCATAATCCTTAATTGTCTTGGTCGAATTTCAATTCGAGCGCGACAATCGAGCTGCTGAGAAACACACCGCCGCTACACGCTCCTGGTGTGGTTTTTGTAGTACAGTACCTACATGGAACGAAAGAGCAATATTGAAGCGTGCATTACCGTAGTTGAGCCTAATATAAGTAAAATAGTGCTCAAATATTAGGTGTCCTGTATACAACATGAAGAAAGAAAAAGGTCAACTCTCCAGCAATATTGTCATTCATCAGAAATGAGGTGATATCTGTATTAAAATAGAACAAAACTTGTTTTTTGAAAAATATTGTTTTGCAAACACCCTATGTGCATAGTCCGGAAAATCCTAAAAATGTTCGAAAGCGATATAGGACATTGTAGAGCTGGTTAAAGCAAATCTGTTTTTCTTCTAACAGGGCATGGTATCTGAGAAATCTTGCTACTGAGTAGTGGAAGTGAAATCACAAAAATCTGTGACACTGGTGTTGTGGTCCTACATAAAAATACAAATTGCGCAAACACCGTCGTGTTTGTGAGAAAATTCTGCTTCCTCTGAGGGCGTTCAACGCCGGTTAGAAGATGCGACATATTCGTTTAGAAGAGAATTAGCAAACATTGAAGTTCTTTTATTCGTTTTTATAGTCAAGACCTTAAAATCATAAACCTACGACCATAATACTAACGCACCCATGCAACTGCATTTCATCACGATAATTTGGGTACCGAGTCTTCGGCGATCCGGTCTAGTTAGGGTTTTCCGGCGGGCATGTCGAGACGGTATGCACGCATAGATGCCCTAGAGTGATTTATCTGATGGAGAAAATAAATGTGTTAATTTAGTAGCTGTGAATGGTCGTGGTGAATTATGATTTTGAGGTATACTATAGAAGAAGATAAAAGCTATAAATTAAACTTTACCTTTTGTGAATTCTTTTCTAAACGACTATGTCGCATCTTCTAACCGGCACCGCATGCCCTTCAGAAGGGCGCAGAATTTTCTCACAAACCCGACGGGGTGCTTGGTTTCTATAGGAGAACTGGCCGTCCCGCAATTGCACAACATGTGCTCCTACGTCGGGCAACAACAACAGTATCGCAGATTTTTTCATTTCTACTCTTACTCCGAAACAGGACTTCTCAGTCAGAGACCATGTTCCATTAGAAATATTACTTTTTTCTAACGAGCTTTACAATGATCTATATCGCTTTGGAAAAATTTTCGGGCACCTTACATATATAGAATATATACATATACATAATTACCCCGTCGCTAAACTCAGTTATGCAGCTTGGTGCCTGTATAAAGGCAACGTTACGGAACACGGCGTCCGTATGGGCACGCTGCTGAAGTGGTCCCAACCCACTCAATACGCGATATAGTAATGTCGCCAGTGCACACGTTTTCGGGAGACAATTTTAGCTCTATTTGTGTTCTTGATTAAAGTTAAGATAAGTATAAAAAATGCTACGTATATATATATATATATATATATATATATATATATATATATATACCATTTTGGATATTAGGCTAGCTTCGATCTATGCGACACTTGCAAAAAGGACAATAGAAATTACAAAAAGCCGATATTAATTTGCCATGATTTTATAAGAGCATGCACAAATTATGTTCATTGGTTTGGTTGCGATGCTGTGATAAATCACCCTGAGGCACAGATTTGGAAGAAACTGGAAGGCAACGTATTGCAAACATCACTTTTCATAAATAGTTTGAATGAATGTATATATTTTCAATTAGATAATAGTCGAATGTTTTATTCACTATTGAATTGGTAAATACATATAACATGTAATTATTCAAAATTTAGTATATAATATCGCCCAATATCACAAGTTCTACAAATAACCGGTCACACACAATCATCGACGCTGTGGCAGTTTGACTTCATACAAACGTAATCGTGGTAGCCGTTCAACTTTCCTCTGTAAATAGCCGTGGGTTTGCCTGCGTAGCGATAATCCATTTCAGAGATAGGAGAGCCGGTTCTCCCGTATACAGTTGAGGTGAGCTATAGCCGTTGTAAATCTAGAAATATTTGCTGGGCTGACTCTCAGCTTAGATTTAACGTCCATGGGGCTGCTTTTCGCATTGCTTCATAGACGAACCCCCATAAATACAAATCGGTGCAACGGTGGGGCTCGACTAGCGTCATAAATCGCGGACTTTCAGTTCCCGCAGTAGGCTTTTTGTAAGTGGGTTCAACTGTAAGTCTTTAATTGACGTTCTCTCCGCGTAGAACTCCGCGGCGAGCGTATGAGCAAATGCGTGTATGAGCATTTCGAACATTCGCTTAAAAAAGGGCACTTTAACTTGTCAAGAAGAGGCTGTTTTAACTGTCTAGAGTCACAAAGTGTTGTGTGGAATGACCTGTATTTTGAAGATATCTATTACTGTGTGTAGACTCGCATCGCGAAGGTTTCCTAGCTGCGTTTACTGCCATTGCTTTTCCGTCCGCATTGTATTAATTATTATAGTAATTAATGCGTCTGCTAAAACCAGGCCGTAGTGTCATAGCTAGCCCCAGGTGAGAAAAGGGGTTAACAAGTTATATCTCTTCGACTTTGATCTGTACATGGTGGTCAACGACTGCATTCGTTGATTACTAAAACGGATGGATACCTTTAGCTCAAATTGTACATTTGTTCTCGTCACACTCTTCTTCGGTTTCACCTTAATATCAAATTGTAAGCGTTCTCGTGTCCTTCTGTGGTGTGGTCTGGTTTGACAGTGCAATAAATCTGTTAGTTATTCCAATTTTCCAGGTTTACTTGTTAAAAGACGTCGACTTCCAGGTACGTAGTCAAAATGCAGTTTCAAAATTAACAAGGCTTACATGCTTTCGTCTTCTAGACGTTGAGAAACGTGATCGAACACTGACGCTACTGTGATGTGGATCGCTCTTTGAAAAAGCTGCTATACTGGAGTTGTATGTTCGGTAGCTGAATTAAGTCTGTTTGCAGTGAGATAAGTGAGAGGAAAAAAAGAAAATAGTCCCTATAGGTTCCTGGTTCTATAGCGTCTTCTTTCTGATTGTATATGGGCTGGAAAATGTTCCTCCACCACGTATTGGGTTTCGTCCTTTAACATTTCAAACATTCATTGTGAATCGTTGTTAAACTGGGCATAATACGCGGTAATTCATTTTTAGGTTTTTGTATACCATTACATCAGGTCCTGCAGATCATCGATCGTGCTTTGTCATTATTATTACGTCCCGCATTTATTTTTTAGCTAACACATATATAACTGAACAAGTGAGCTCAAATTGGTAGCGTAACATGTTCTTACTATTTTTTTTTTGTAAGTTCCACCTTTTTATTGCCCCTAATCTGTGGGTTTGGTTTGGGGCTACAGCTTCTCCGCGAGTATAGCCGGCGGACATTTTACACTGATCTTAATGAGGTTGTTCTTCCCGAATGCGCTTTTTGTGCATCTGTTTCTGATGTCTCTTCATTTTCTTTTTCAGTTCTTCCAAAAGCTGTTGTCGTAGACTTGTACTCGCATATGAACATACTTAGTTGGTCGGCATTCAAAGTCGAACCAAGTCTTCTGTGTTATTAAACGCGCGCTTTCCGTTTATTTAGTGGCAAGTGTATAAACTACCAAAACGTTTTTTTTTCAATGCGGTTTAAGTCGCTCGTGTTGTCGGTGCGTTGAAGGGAAGATTATAGGTGTATAGCCAATATTTGTCTGAGGTGACGAGTCGTAGTTGCCACGCTATCGGGCTTGGGGTTTGTCTTAACATTTGTGCGCCGGGGGGAACAAATTTATTTTTAGATCATGAATGACGCGCACTGTTTGTGGTGTTGGTTGTTGAAAACAGTGTGTCGTAAATTACGCAGCATTAACTTCAGCAGACGTATGTATGGGTTTTTTGGCTCTAACAGGCTTGTATCTGGCTCTCTCTCTAAGTGCAGTACTGAAATCCTCCGTTGTGGTCGGACTGTCTTTTGTTAGATCAGCGTTAAACTCTCTCGATTTATTTTGTTTCGAACATGTAGCATAGTTTTCGAATATTTGACAAACGTCACTCTTGGATGAGTTGTGGACACAGAGAAGACAATATTCCAACGATTCTAATACAAATCGCAGAGCGGTACAATGAAGTGGTTCGGCAACCGTCTCTGCCGTTCAAACTCCAATCTAAACACCCCATTTTTGTCCACACCCACTTTTCGACTTTACAGCCGAGCCAAAGAATAGTTTGTGACGCAGAAAGCCTATATTGTTTTTTTTCAGAGATCTCGCTTAGGAGAACGATATTGTAGTTGATTTAATTGTATCAACTCTGTTCTTGTGAGTTCTTTAAGCCGAGGGCCTAATAAAAAAAATTGCATGTATACATAACAAAATATTACAGTTCCGAATCCAGCATCGGTCGCCTTTGATTCGACTCTTGTTGTTTCCAGGCTGAGGAAAATGTCATAAGAGACTATTACTATATTTTTTCACGACACACAAATTAACACAAAAAAACAAACCCCAACGATGCTTTTGTGAAAAGATTATAGACAACCACATTTTTCCAGTTATGCGGGAAAGGATGGATATACCATTTCAGGCTTAAATCGATGCTTGTAAGCGTAGACCAACAGGCGCTGTCGCAGCGAGCAAAAACGTATATTGGATATAGTTGTTGCTATTTCTGCATTAAGTCTCAGAGATGTGACGCATCGTCAAGAAAAACGTAGCCATGTTTAAACTTCGCCAAGCTAGTCGAATAAAGCTTTATTTAAGCGCTGTTGCCGCGTTGCGATGCCGAAATTACGCGGCGAATTTCACCACCGACGACCTTCCAACGTGAACATGAACGAGGGTGAAACAACGTGACTCTCAGTAACCCGTTTGAAGTCGTGAGCCGAGAACTGAGGCTGAGTGGCTGGTCTCGCTGAGTCAACAACACCGTGGTGCAAAAATACCATCCAAACGATGCGCACACTTCGCGTGAAGCCGACAGGGAATCGAAGTCCCCGTGAGACAATGCGATTCGGCATCACCATGGCTTTGCAGACTCTAGCAGCAGCGGCGGCAGCAGCAGCAGCGGCGGCAACAGCACCAACATTAGTGTTGATGCTGTTGATGTCTGATGATCACGGCTGGTTTCCAGCTTCAACCGAAGTCGTCCCTGGTCAGAAGCTGACTCCTCACGAACGAAGACTTCGGATGAGCACCTTGGATGAGACGAGTGGACCGGACCGGACCGCCTCTGGCCCCGGCTAAGGTCTCGGCGACGGCCGCCGGAGCAACACACTGAAGCATAAAAACTCTCGTCTCTCACCAGTTGACTGTGAGATTATCAGCAGTACTGACTCAGCAGAGGGAGCCTGTCAACCATCGAGACTCTCAGCTTCGTTGTTTCGAATTGCAGACCACATATCTAACGATGGGCCGACGACATGGTCAGGTTGATGCTGATGAACGTGATGGTAGGTGGACACGCACGCACCAACAACAACAGCGAACGTCGCCGCTAGCAAAAAGTCTCCCGAGAACACATATAGACTGTGAAGAAGGCTGAAGAAGCACTGATGACAACCATGGAAATGTCGATGCATCTTCAACCGTTCATCTTCACAAGATTCGATTACGGTTTTTGTTCGACGACACGTTGGGCTGTTGTCGGTGTTATTGTTGCATTTGTCAGGGTTGTTGTGGTCAGAATTGCTGTTGTTGTTGTTGCTGTCGGTTGTTGTTGTCAGTTGTTGTTGTTGTTGTTGTTGTTGTTGTTGTTGTTGTTGTTGTCGGTTTTTGTTGTTGTCGGTTTTTGTTGTTGTCGGTTGTTGTTGTCGTCGGTTGTTGTTGTCGGTTGTTGTTGTCGTCGGTTGTTGTTGTCGGTTGTTGTTGTCAGTGTTGTTGTTGCTGCTATTGTTGATGTTTGACCAACAAGAATGCGAGCATTGTTTTTACTACCTGGCCACTTCGTAGGCACGTAGCGGCTTCCTTTTTTGTTTGGTTGTAGAGCGGCGTTCACTCTGTGAACACACGGCAACACGCATCGATCTGGTTGCTTGTGTCTGTAGTGTACCTAATAATCATGCAAACATACCCGTGCTTCGCTTCCCGTTTTTGTATATGATTGCCGATCACCTCAACAAGCCGGCAGGCCGAGAGGGTTTGAACGAACGAAAAAGCTTTTGAACCGCTGCTGTGCGCGGCTAGCTCAGTTTGATCGTATTCCTTGTGTCGCTTGTCTTGCACAATTGACTTTGTGACTCCTCCAGAGGAGATTTCTCTACGACTAACGGAAAGCCATCAACATAACACGTGTTCATTAGCACGAGTAGAGAAGTTGAAGTAGAAATACTGCATAGTTTTTGCTCTGCATTCTAAGGTTGACTTCCGACAACGAAGAAGAAAGCTTGACGGCTGTGCTATTGGATCAAGTTGCAGACACTTCATACATATTAGAACGGTGTGCGACTCATATTTTGTTGATTGCTCACCTTCGTTTATTTATCGCACACTTTTGCTAACGACGGACCACTGCTTAAGTCACAATTTTAATTATGTATTTTGTTTGTATACCTATAAAAAAAAACAG
Organism: Dermanyssus gallinae; assembly: GCA_003439945.1. Classification (NCBI taxonomy): domain Eukaryota; kingdom Metazoa; phylum Arthropoda; class Arachnida; order Mesostigmata; family Dermanyssidae; genus Dermanyssus; species Dermanyssus gallinae. Next base: position 834,412 of record QVRM01000562.1, on the reverse strand, counting down.
TCACGAAAACAAGAATCCTTAGTTTGAAAATTATTGTTTCTACCTTCAAATTGGAAAGTGTATATCTGCTTAGTATATATATCAACTACTGTTCGTTAAGATATGTGTTATGATTAATTTTGTTCACACTACAGACGGTTGAATGCAAACCTGCATTTTATTTACCTCTTTATTATAGCTCACGTGCGATAGGTTTCTTTTCTATTATATTAAGGTAGTGTCAGATTGACACTATATAAGGACTTAACCAGTGTTAGTAATTCAGATTAACTATACCTATCATGATAAGTTACGATACATAATTGTATATATATATATATATATATATATACTCCACTTTTCTTAATATATATATATATATATATATATATATATATATATATATATATATATATATATATATATATATATATATATATACGAGGCAATTGCGCCAATTACGGAGACGACTAGCAATGCCCGTGGAAACGCTCCCTGCATCCAAATAACGTAATAGGTCATTACATGCTTTATTATTATAATTACTATAATTACCACTACTGAGTATTTTTGTTTCATATTCACGTAAAGGTCCAGCGACACAACACATACGATGCCTACATAAGAGCAATTTCGACAGTCGTCCTTTGATGCCCATTCTCTCAATGAGCACGGTTCCAGACTCCACATGAACGCTCAGGGTGCACGCGTAGTCCTGCTGTGCGAAAAGCGGCAACTTTTTTGTCTGTTATGCGTTTAGTCGGACCTTGCAGTCGCAGTTCTAAATGCGTCATCTTCGATCATTGTCGACGCCGTTTCTCACTTAGACACCTTGTTGTCTACCAAAAAAAAAGTATTTTAGTAAATTTCGCCGCGGAGAGAGGGGCATTGTAGTCAATAGCCTACAATATTATAGTATGCATATATAACGAGTATGATCAAATGCACGGAAGCATGCCACAGCGGTTCAAAGAGCTGTATAGAATGCGGTAAGTAGGTCAGTGACCGGCTTCATCCAGAAAAATCCGCTGGCGTTCGCAGACGATTTCATGAGATGAAGGTTGGCCTGTGGAATTTGGCAACTCTGTCCCATATTCAGGTCTAAACAAACATTTCAGACAGCGATCGCTGTCGCTCGTATTTATTTGTTCACAAGTTCACGATCATTAACGACTGTAGCACTGCGTTGCGGTGATATTGTTCAAATAAATGGTGATATTGATGCTGATATTAAACTATTATACCAAAGCTGAGCTACTATTGAAGCATACTACAGTACAGCACTCTCACAGAGCAATAAGTTTCATTCACACATACATTTTCTTAGTCAGGCTTCGAAGGTGCATCATCGTCTATAGCAAAAGGGCGTATGCCTCTTAAAATATACGAGAGGCCCCATGTATGTGCTTTTTGGCGGCGGACTGTGGACCGTTGCTCGGAACGACTAGAGTTGGACTACCAAACGCGAATGAACGTAAGTTCTAGAAAATGAACTTACTTACCTTGCTCGGTTTTGGAATATAGATGTATTTTAAGAGCGAACATTTTACTGTTTACTTTAAAGGACCTTGGTAAAAGCAATCTAACTTGTTGGCAGAGCTTGGGATAAGGTCCTCCTCGAAAAAGGCCGCCTGGAAGAATTTTGTATTATATATATATATATATATATATATATATATATATATATACTGACACACATTTATACAACATTTCGTGCATACAAATTATACCGGTCATTAGAGAAACAAAGTGAGCCGCTTCCTGCTGACCCAGCTGAAGGGGTATTCCGTTAATTGGTGGAAGAGTGGTGTTCTAGCAAAGCAACTTTGAGTTGTGAGGTATACAACAAAGACAATAAACGTGACTTAGCACGCAGCATAATACATACGGGGCGAGCTGGAGGAAACGTAGATGAAGACCTGAACAGAATGGACACATCATCATTTGCCACTATCACTGTCGACGGACTAAATAATAAAGGCTAGCGCATGCTCACGCTAACAGCGACGTCTGCTGCGTTCCGCCATCGCAGGCCGAACGCCATCCGAACCGATGAGCGGTGATGAGTTTGGCGTTGACCAGCGGCCCATTTCTACGACTTCTACCACCGTTATAGCAACAACAACAACAACAACACCACCACCAACAACAACAACAGTTAATCAACTACAATCTACTTCTACAAGCTGCCGTTGCATGTTGGCTGCTGCCAAAGTGGATAGTGCAGATCGCGGTGATGGGAGCTTCCAATAGCAACAACAACAACAACAAGAACGCCGGCTAGATGCGACGGTTGTCTCTTATCGATGGAGGGAGGACAGACGCGCGGTCCAACCCACAAACCTGACGATCAAATGAATAGCTGGCAGAATGATACCGACAGAATCACAACAGCAATAACACGAGCAACAACACGAGCAACCACAACAACAACAACAACATGCTGACTAACAAGGGCGACAGAAAACCGGTAGCAATAATAACAACAACCACAACAGCAACACCAACAACAGCAAAAACGGTAGCAACAACGATGGCAACAACAACAACAACAGCCACACCATTATCAACAACAGTGTGACAACAAAAACACTAGCAACAACAACAACAACAACAACAACAACAACAACAACAACATCATCAACAACAACAACAACAACAACAACAACAACAACAACAACAACAACAACAACACAACAACAACAACAACAACAACAACACAACAACAACAACAACAACAACAACAACAACAACAACAACAACAACAACAACAACAACAACAACAACAACAACAACAACAACAACAACAACAACAACAACAACAACAACATCATCAACAACAACAACAACAACATCATCAACATCAACAATAACAACAACATTCATCATCGTCGCCGTCGCCTCAAGTGGCAGCGGCAAGTGGTCATTTGTGTCTTGTTGTTCTTCTTCTATGCATTTGGCGATGACATCTTTCCGGTACCTACAAACAGGCGCTACTTGACGGCTCAAATCTTCTCCCCTCTGTCGTCTCTGTCTCTCTTGACGGCTGCAAACGGCCGAATTTGCGACTAGCGAGCAACCGAAGCTGTCGCTCGTGGTTCGGTCGCCAGTCGATTATCCTCGTATGTGTTGTTGTTGCTGGTGTTGTTGTTATTATTGTTGCTGTCATTGTAGTTGTTGATGTAGTTCCTGGTGTTGTCATTGTTGTCATTGTTGTTGTTGTTGTTGCTGTCATTGTTGTTGTTGTTTTTATTGTTGCTGTCATTGTTGTTGTTGGTGTAATTGCTGGTGTTGTTGTTGTTCAACTTGTTAACTTCATTCCACGTTGACAGTTGTCATACATACAGACCTCTAACCAACAAGCGGCAGATAAAAATGAAAGACCCCACCATCCAACCAATAGACGGACAGATGGATGCGTGGACGAAATCAATTGTCGACAAAGACAGACATAGACACCACACAGGTAAAGAGAGAGACCGAGACATCTAGACAGAGAGAGAGAGAGGAGGGGGCGGGGGAGTAGAAAAAGAGGACATGACGACGCGTGAACCCAGAGCACAAGACAATTTGGGAGAAAAGCAGGAAAAGGAGAACAAGACTTTCCAAAGAAAGTGACTAAATAATGAAGGAGAAGAAAACGAAGAAGAAAAATAATACAAAGACAAAGAAGAAGAAGAAGAAGAAGAAGAAGAAAAGAAGAAGAAAAGAGAAAGAAACAGAAACAGAAAAAGACAGGGAAAGATCGCCGGAAAAAAAAAAAAACGTCGCCGGACTCTACTACCATCGGTGGCCAGGTTCGATCTGCCGGTGGCCGGGTGCCGTCGCCGGTTCGGTAGACGAACTGTAGTCAGTTAGTAGTCGCGTTGGCAGACAGACGAATCGTCATCGGGGGGTAACGGCAAACGGCTACAACAAGCAGTTGGACGAACGCTGGTGCTGTTGCTGCTGTCGCTACAGTGCGCTGTAGTTTGCTGGCTGGCTGGCCAACTGTCGAACTGCCTACCGTTAAAGTCTGCCTGGCTGGATGGATGGCCGATCCGGAGACTTTGCCTTTTACCGTCATCATCGCCACCACCACCACCACCACCACCACCATTACTATACGGGGCGGCGCAGTGGTCGCGTAATAGACAGTGTTGTGACGATCAGTCAACCAGTCCTCCAGCAAAATGAGCTCGTCCCCGCAGCCACCGACGACGACGAGGTGGCGCCACCGCATGAGACGACCCGATGATCGCCGGCGCGACCACTACGATCGACCACGAACACGACTGCAGCAGCAGCAGGATCAGCATCAGAAGCATCAGAAGCAGCTGAAATGCCAGCGACTGCTGCAGAAAGCGCGATCGAACTAATCGGAAGAATCCAGGCCATGCGGTGTTGTTGTTGTTGTTGCTGCTGTTGCTGTTGTTGTCGCCAATATTGTTGCTATTGTTGTTGTTGTTGTTGTTGTTGCTATTGCTGTTGTTGCTTATGCTGTTGTTGTTGTTGTTGCTTATGCTGTTGTTGTGGTTGCTTATGCTGTTGTTGTTGTTCTTGTTTTCCCCGTTATTGTTGTTGTTGTTGCTGTTGCTGCTTATGCTGTTGATGTTGTTCTTGTTTTCTCCGTTGTTGTTGTTGTTGTTGTTGTTGTTGCTCAGGCTGTTGATGTTGTTCTTGTTTTCTCCGTTGTTGTTGTTGTTGTTGTTGTCGTTGTTGTTGCTTATGCTATTGATGTCGTTGTTGTCTCCGTTGTTGTTTTGCTGTTGTTGTTGTTGTTGCCGCCGCCACCGAATGTGACCGGCGTCGTTGCTGCTGTGGTACTTCTGTTGTCGTACGACTGGTCTGGCTGGCGATATCACGACAACATACGGGCACGAACGACAAGCACCGCAAACGGAAAGCATCGCGTCGGTCCGCGTAGACCTATCTATGTGTCTAATCGCCGCATGCGCACGCCACCGAATGTAATGTCGAGGATCAACTCGGTTCGGATCTCGGCATGATGGCGCCTCAACGGCGCTTCCAACGGCTGGAAAGCGACGTCTGGCCGACAAGAACATCAGCAGGAGCAGCAGCACCAGCAGCAACAACAACTACAACAACAACAGCAATGATATCAACAATGACAACAGCAACAGTGACAGCAACAGGAACAACAACAACAACAACAACACAGCAACAATCATACTTCCACAAAACGTCGCCATCCGCGGCGAATAGCGGCAAGGCATCCGCCGAACGACCCCTAGACAAAAGCTGCAAGTGTTTCCCCCACCATACACGGGATGAGTAGCACCGGTATAGCTCGCTGCCTAAACGGATTCCGAGCTCTGCCTCAAAACACCAACATTGAATCACACGTATAAATAAATATATTTACTTATAAATATATATATATATATATATATATATATATATATATATATATATATATATATATATATATATATACATATGTATATATATATATATATATATACATATGTATATATATATATATATATATATATATATATGTATACGAAGTAAGTTGTGGTATGCGTAATATATACATAATGTGATATATAAAAAATAAATGCTTACGATATGAAAAGTAATTTGTGAGTGCGTAACATCAGCCCAACCGAACTAATGAATAACATTGTTGATACTATTTGTTTCCTAAAACTAATGCAATTTATTTGCAATAAAAATGCTAACTTAAACTTAGAAGCAAATAACTAATAGCTTAAATTCAAACGTCTCTCGAATTCGCTCAACCCACGATTTAGATGTTGGCTGGATCGAGCATCTCACGCTCGTCCGTCATTCCACACAAAAACAAATTCTGGGACCCCTAAAGTCTTGGATTTCTCCGACTTTATTGATTGTTTCCAGTGTCATCGGTCGGAATAGCATCATTATCAACAATCATGCTATCGTCACTGGCAAAGGTGAGAACGCAAGACGCTTTTATCTGCCTGCCTGGTATCTATTTTGCCGTCGATGTTTACCGACAAATTATTTGACCCCTCGACATGCCTATAACAGATGAGCGAAGGGTTTTAGGTATGTAGAGGAATTTGCCAAAATGCGTTTGTTCCGATTTTGTGTTGTATATAGTATATAAGTCCATTACTTTATTAAGAATACAAATGGAGCGATAATTGTCTCCCGAGAACGTGTGCACTGGGAATATTACTCTATCTCATGTAGAGTGGGTTAGGACCACTTCAGCAGCGTGCCGCGGGCGGACGCCGCGTTTCCGCGTTGGACTTCGAGGTCGAGGCGCTGTCTCAAGAAAGCCGCAGATCTCTTGTCTCCGTTTGCGAGGTTCAGCTGCGTGCCGACTCTGTGGAAATGTTTGCGAGTGAGGCTGCCTGGGCCGCCCAAGGTCTCAAACGCTAGCGGTTGAAACTCATGTTGGTAACCTATTGAGGCGTACTTTGCGAGCTTTCTCGTTTCGGCTAGATTACCGGCGTGGTCTGCCGAGATCGCCTTGCCACCGACTATTGAAGGTGCTAATGAGTCGGTGACAGTGGCATCCCAGACAAGCATCCTGCCTATACTGAAGGGAGTGAGAGTCATCCTATCCGGGCGCTTGCCATCGTCGGCGGAGAGGCCCTGGGGCTCTAGAATGCAAGGGAAACCACTTGACCGAAGCGCTCGGCCGAAGGTGTCCGCCGTCTCGCACTCATGGTGCACGATAACCCGTGATGGGCTAATTCGTCTACGGGGTGGCCACATTTACACTGATGAGGGGAGACTAGGTCACATTCGAGACGAAGACCCACGCCGATTTGGGTTGTTTCGTCGTCCAGAAGGGTGCCCAGTGGGGCACTTGAAAGTGCATGTAGCCAGGCTCCAGATCCTTTAGCAGCGACAGCTCGGAGGCGAGCCTTAGTAGGCTCGCCGCTAATAGCTCCCGCGAGTAAGCCGCTATACGCTTCGTCGTATAAGAATGTGCTCCAGTCATGTTGGCTTAAAGGGTTTTCCGGAGCGTCCCTGCAAACTATCTTTAGCTCCTCGTACAGGCGTCTCTGGTGCCTCTTGTACTGAGAGATGCCGGCCTCGAGTAATAGTGCGATGGCGTTGTTCTCAGATCGGAAAAGGGAGGAAACTATCGCTGGCTGTTGTATATATATATATATATATATATATATATATATATATATATATAGCCAGCTAAACACAATTCTAAGTTTTACGCTTCTGTGGACCGTAATTTGCAATTTATCATGTTATTATGTCAATATTAAGATTTTAGGATTTACAAAATGCTGCATTACGATTTTTGTAGTCCCCACCGAGCACGTTCACGTCGCAGTAAAGTCGGCCGTATTTTGGATGAGCTGCCTGTCTTACGTACAAGTTGTCGATTCTCACCGACGAAGTGCGGAGATGGCGGACCTTGCAGCCATATAGCAGCGAGTTTCCAATTTACCTAGCCTAGACCTAAAATAGCATGAACATACACTATATTCGTTGTCACGCAATGCCAAGACTACAGAACAATATATATGCATACATGTATGACAAGGCACGCATATTATAAGTACTACTACTAAATATACTTTTCGGACTGACCCCTAGCCAAGATTTAACGCCCACGGAACTGCTTTTCGCATTGTTTCGTAAAACGGACCCCATAAATACAAATCGGTGCAACGGTGGGGATCGAATCCGCGCACCCATGTGTCTCCTCTGGTCGCGAGGCGCAGGCGAATGCACCTACCACGCCACCGGGCTCGACCTATTATATCGAACATATTATGCTACAACCTACTACTACGAACATAGTATACTACTGGGGCAAATATTACAGCTCGTAGCAGAAGGGGAAGCTTAAAGAAGTCGACGGATCCAGTCTATGTCTATTCGAACGTGATGACGATGAACGCCACCGACCTGGTGTGTCAGGGTAGAAGCTTTTCACTTCCACGGCTTCCGGACGGACGTCCTTCCAACCAATCAGCTATTCTTCTTCCGACAGAAAGAGAAGAAGAAGAAGAAGAAGAAGAAAAAAACAAGAAGAAGATGAAAGGGGCATAGCTGCGATGCTTGCCATGATTCAGCCACGACGTTTCAGACTGACGGGCGATCAATCAAACAGAACGTTTTTTGACATAGAATGCCAAAATGACGCCCGTTCTATCGGGCGCTGCTGCAGGAACCCCTGCGGGATCATGGGCCCGCTGGCGACAACGCTATGTCCAGCCGCTGCATCTGATGCTGCTGGGGTGGTGGTAGTGGTGGTGGCGCGGCATCGCACGCCGATCGTACCGATCACCGATGTACAGATTGTTCTCGCGGAAGACGACGATTGGTGGTCCTCACACTGCACGATGGACGTCGAGGACCCCAACTTCTACTGTTGTTGGTGGTGGTGGTGGTGGTGGTGCTGCTTCTGCTGTTGCTGCGGCTGCGGCTGTTAGACGAGGCAGCCACAACGGGATATCGGGTCGGACTCGTCTCATCGTCGGCAGTGATCACCGGATGATGATCGGATGACCCAGATTCGATTAAAGTCATCTTCAAAAATAACAACAACACGACCCGATGGCGAGAAAGGCGATATAATAAAAGAAGTAGTGATAGTGTTGATTTTAATGTTGTTGTTGTTGTTGTTGTTGTTGTTGTTGTTGTTGTTGTGATTGCTCTTCCCGTGTCTGATCGCTGATAACCACTTCTTTTATGCCGTGTGATGGCTGTGATTGTCCCCGCTAGATGGAAGAAGGGGGAGGAGGGGCACACCAAGAGTCTTTCTGTTGGTACGTTTGTTGCCCACCCGTCAGACTATCTTATGCAGTAGAGTCTAGTTCTAGTTTCTTTATCATCTGCGCAGTGATCTATCTATCTATCTATCTATGTATCTGTGACCGTTTTTGGTGGCTGGGATGGCGTCGAGAGGAGGTTGCGCATACGTCGCCATAGGGCTATACATATAACGGCAAGATAAACAAAGCGTGTGTAAGCTCACGTGTACGGGGCAGAACGAGAGATATACATAGATAGAGGATAGGCAGATGACGGGGTATGTCATCGACGAGCATGTGGCCGTCCGGCAGTCAGGTCCTATACAAGATGAAGCTAATTCCTGCAATACGCTACGGCAACGTCGGTAGGAAGACGCGTGCCGGAAGTGTTCGGAGAGGCTTCGGAGCGTCACGTTTGACGTCGAGTGCAGCCGGCGGGGCTACGAAACGAGTTACGCAGCATGACATGCTATCAGAGCTCTCGGAGCCGGCCGCGGAAAAACGCCTCTATGAAAGTGCAGAGTGATCAGTTGAAACAGGTGGACGCATGGTTACGCAGTCGTGCCAAACTCGATGTCCATGCACGAGGAGGACAATTTCGTGGCCCAAAATGGATTGGAGGGTGTCTTGGCTATCCTGACGAGGCACAACGTGCCTGGCTGGGCACTGTGAAGCGGCGACCTTTGCTGAGTCGATAGACTGGCTATAGAAGCAATGGGAGAAAATCGTTAACGAAATTCGGTGGCTCACAACTGAACCTCTGCCGCATTATCTGTTTGTCGTAAAATCCTCTGGTACCAGATTTCTGCTACATCAGCACTATACTACGTTTTATTCCTGTTCTTATATCTATTTTTTTTATCTTTCTCTAATTTTACAAACAATCATTTATTACTTAAGCTGACTGTATGTTACATATGAATTTGCCGGAGTGTTGGTGGGTTTCAGCAATGCAATCTTTCACTAATGGAATTATAAAAATGAGGCGGATTCTATAAGTCTGGCATGTCGACCAGACCTTCTCTTCTGTTCGAGAGTAGGCATGGTGATGACAAACAAGATCCCAACAGATAAACATGTAGAAGAGGTGGTGGCATATATGCATTGGTCAACACGTCAACGCTAAGAAGACGCGGATTTGATTGTTTCTTCTAGTCTGGTCTAAAACCTTATTGTCAAATAGCAGAAATTATGTTTTAGCAGCACGGTTATTTTAGCTACAGACGCCGGTTATGGCATACTCTTAGGAAACATAAAAGGCCCGACGACAATTGGAGAAGCAAAACCGGATAAATAGTTCCCGAAGTTAAATCCACACCACAGCATAGCGTACCGTAGACTTGCCTGAAACGGCATTCTTCACCGGGATCTTTTCACTCTAGCGATTGTGCTCTTTTATTTGATGCTCGTTCGATCTCCTTATAGAAAAAAAAACGAGATTGCAGAACCGCATCCTGTCGCGATCCATTCAAATTCCCGTTCCATACGCAGTTTGTGTAGTCGGGTTAACTTTGTCGTGTCATATCTTTTTTTGAACTTGCATGTTTTTTATTGATTCGAAATGTTGAGCCATTTGAAATAGCCATGGAGCGGCTTGCGGAAGTTAATGTTTGAAAAAAAGTAGCGATTTTTAGATATATGTTGTGTGTGTACATTGTATACGCATATGGCTAACTGCAAGTCTATAGTCTATAAATGTTGTGATGACTTATTAATCATTTACAGTACGTTTGCACACTCGGCAGTGCTCGCCTTAATACAAATGGTGGTAAAAAGGTGTCACGTGAGATTAAGAATCAGCTTTCCGTGTCCTTGCTTGATGGCAGCCCCCGCTCTTATGGACTCGGTGCGAGCGGTATATCCTCAAGATCCCTTGCAACGTCAAGACGGTAAGATCCATAAGATTCCTATTCGTGATGTCGAGCCCCAAGAGCGCACTCGTAGATTCGGAGTCTCATACACCATTCATAGAGATAGTGATGAATCCGAATCGGCAAGGTTTTTGCGGGTCGGGGAACGGCGCTCGTAGGAGCTCGACGACATATATATATATATATATATATATATATATATATATTTAGTCATTTAAATACTTGATGTTTACCAGTATATCAATTTGGTGGCATTGGTATGTGATGCAAAGACGAGTAAATATTAGATAACTCGGAATCCGGCTTCTGGGTAGCGTTTCAGCGCGATTCGTTCGGACGATGCACCGAAGTGTCGACGACGACGACAACGTTTCGTCCGGCTAGTGCATACCTGCTGCAATGGCGTCTGACTCGGTCTCTTGCGTCCTCTCTGCGCACGCCGGCGCTGCTGGTGCTCCGTTGGTCGCGTATCGATCGGCAGCATCTGCCGTTCGGTAAAATTGCGTGGCGCCATCATTAACCTCTGAGACATCTTCGTCCACGATTCGATTTGCGAGATTCCGAAGAAACAGCGTGCGCCAGCGAGCCACAACACGAGGGGTCGAGACGGCGCTCCCGAGGAGACAGCTATACTGGCACCAGCAGCAGCAGCTGCTGCAGCAGCAGCAGCAACAACAGCAATAAAAGAAAACAGACATCACCTGAAAACAGCAGCCAACAAAAAGAACAACAACAACAACAACACAACTCTCACAATAACAACTACAACAGCAATATCTAGAGCAACAACAATACCAACATGCTTATTGGTATTGTTGTTGTTGTTGTTGTTGTTGTTGTTGGAACGCGAATTAAAGTTCCGTGGACGTTGGAATCTTGGCTGAGGGTCAGCCCGAAAACTTTACTTAGGCACCGCCCAGGAAAAGCACCAACTAATTATCAAGTGCCGTTCAGGTAGCCACGGATACAAACGATGCAACCCTTTAATTGAAAGCCTTTTCAACTAGCGGTGAGCTCTACCACTTGAACAAGTCCACTGTCTAGCAAGATTACGAGCCAGATATTGTTGTTGTTGAGGAACTTTATTGTTGTTGTTGTTATCAGGAGCGTCAGTATTTACAATTTCTGTTGCTGTTAGTAATGTTGTTGCTGATGTCGTTGTGTTGTACGATTCTAGATCTTGCTAGCCAGTTTTTCACTCTTCTCTAGCAAACTTAGCCTTTGAATGTCCGCCTCATGCAGGTATCTTTATTTACTTTCTACTCGATGACTTCGTTTCGTTTTCCTTCAAGCATCGTTTATTGCATTCAGTAAGGGCAAGCCTTAGTTCCCGATTGAAATCCTAAAGGTCTTTCTTACTAATCAGACAAATGAATGATAACTATTTTAGAGTTTGTTTCGATGGAACAAATCCTATTTGAAGCCATTCTTAACTCCTATAATGCTAGTACTTTGCAAGGTCTTTGTAAACAGCGCCGAATTTAAAATGAGGCCAAGGGATGCTCCTAGTGTAATTTAGTACAGAACCTTTCAACACGCCTTTGTTAATCCTATATTATTGACAAGAATCTGCTGCAGACAATGTTTCTAACATCTTTACATTAGAGCGAGCCGCTCCTACATAAACAAACATGGGAGAGGCTAGCAGATTGTACGAGAAGAGAAAACAGATTAAGCTGCCCGAGAATGTACAACAGCAATCGTGCATATTTTCCCTTCCGCCGGATTAGCCAAGTAGACATTTTCGACATGGTTGCCTCTAATCTATTACAGCTCTACACTGCATGCCGGTCGTGACATTTAAATGGAACGATCAAGTCAGCAAAATTCGCCATTTCAGGTTTGGCTCTGAAGCGTGGAGGAAGACGCTATTAGAGCATCGCACCGCCAAAGTAAGCGACGGAACATGACTTAATGAGGAATTAACACATTCTGCGAGCAGTTCTTCTAATGCGCGGTTTTACTGCTCTCTTTAATACAGTACTAAAAACATGTCGGTTTCCCGTAGAGTGAACGACAAGTCTCCTTAGTATCATTCCGAAAGGAACAGTGGATGTTCTAGATTCATCGTTCCATCGAAGCAAAGCCAAATAGAGTGCTATTTATAGGCATTTAACGGCTAAGCATTGGCTACAACGCAACCAAGACTTTTTCTGATGCACAACAGCACGCATTGAGAAGGAGATCATCATCATCAAAATGGCCATCATCGATGACGACGAGCTCTGCGCTTCTTAAGCGGATATACCAAACTTTTAAAACAAGGCCGTCTTCGTTATACTTTTCGACTTTAGAACAACAATCGGCACTGCTGCAGATCGAGAGAACAAAACCCAAATCAACTAGCAGTAGAGGGGTTCAAGCATTTAGAAGGCTTATATGTATTACAGGGCTTTAAAGTGCAATTCGTCTGGAAAAACAAGCGATCCCCGACGACGGTGTGGCGGTAGAGCATGGCCCGGTTCGCAGACAAGCCGGTTGGCTCAGGGTGCTAGACCACATCCGTTCTTATTCTCAGTGCTAGTCAACAAACTCCTCAAAAATTAAATGTAAGGGCGCTTCGTCTCGATAGAGACCCTCATGTACGCCGACGACTTTGTACCGAACCCTCAGATTCCGCTTGCAGCCGTCTCATGTAACACTTCAGTGTTACGTCGATCCTGACTGCTTTAGGCTGAGTCAAACGAAATAAAAGCCCAAAGATTCAGCCGCGGCAAAGAACTGCTTTTGCGCAATAGTTTTTTTTAGTCATCTTCTCTAACTTCTCGGAGCTCTATATAATGTGCATGTGACGCAGACTAATTTAAAGGTTCTCGACTGCATAAAAGCTAGCTTTCTAAAGAGCACACTACGCGCCCATTGCATCAGCCGTAACAGAGCCGCCTATCTGGTGTTATCTACGCCGCTTTTTGTGGCAGTTCCAGTACTTATAAGGATGCGGTACAATATCTCGATGTCATCATTGTTCAACGCGTATCTCACGGACTAGTACTGGGATACGGTAGCTAATGTTGACTCAGCGCACCCCGACACACAATCGATGACAACTTACAAAAGTAAGTGGGATGCGGTCAAGCTATTAGAACATGCATCTGGTCACACAAGGGTTGCTGCTGTTTGCGTACCGCATATTGTTTTCATATAAAAATCTGTTCACGAGAGAAGTTCCGCAAAGTTACTCCGCCATGCAAGATCAACGTTCGCGGACTGTTGTCATTGCGGTGTTTATCTTTCAATAATGTCACTGTGAGCACCCGTTAAACGGGCTACTACAGTAGCTGTTAATACAGGCAAATCCAGACTATTTTAGTGGGATTGACTAAGCACATTTCCTCTATAGTATATAGTTTCGTTTCACGATAGCTCTGATAGACTTCTGTCGTGATTTTGCAAATGGCTAAACTGCCGCGACCCAAACCGTAAGATGTTTCAGGTGTTAATAGTTTTGGTCAGAAAAAAAGCTCACACCCTGCTGGCGAGTTCAACATTTGACTACCTTCTCGAATGATACAACGCGCGGACAAGGGCAACGACCTCATCGGTGGGTACTTGTCAAGACTCCGGTCACCATCTTGCTAACACTATCGCTAGTTAACTCCGTCGGCAAATACAAATGCGACAAGACTAACAACAACAATGACAGTAACAACAACAGCAGCAATAACAACAACAGCAGCAATAACAACAACAACAGCAACAACAACAACAGCAATAACAACAGCAAAAACAACAACAATAACAACAGCAACAACAACAGCAAAAACAACAACAGCAACAACAACAACAGCAAAAACAACAAGAACAACAGCAACAACAACAGCAGCAACAACAACAACAGCAACAACAGCAGCAGCAGCAGCAGCAACAACAACAACCAATACCAATACTACTACATTTTGATCTTAGCTAAATGGCCAACAAATAAGAGCAGACTGCAACCAGATGTATCTAACAACCCAGAAACGGGGGGAGAGTTGGACGATCTACGTGGTCGCAAAAAACGCACGTTAGGAACGATACGCACACACACACACACAGACAGACAGACACACGCGGCGCGAACATGTTGAATATTAACACTTTCTTTGTCCCTCACCCCTCCCCCCCCCCACCGCTTCCCCACGTGTGGCTCTCCTAGCCATGTTATGATGATGACGATGTTATGATGGTTCTCTGTGGTGGCCGGCCAGAGCGATTCTGGAGGTTCCCGTTCCCTGTGGTGGTCGTGGTGGACGGCAGACACATGGCGACCGCTACGACGCGTGAAGCCGGCGCCGTATCCATGACACACGGCGCCGCCACTTCAGGGATCGCCAGGGATCGGCTTGGTTCAGTCATGAACATCACGCGAATGAAGGCTCGCTAGCGCAGACTTCATTCGCGAGACGTATTCACACACACACATATATATATATATATATATATATATATATATATATATTTGTGTGCGTGTGGTGTCATAGTGTTTGCCTCTTAGCCGCCCCGTGGCGTTAGTTTCTTTCTTGTGACCGAAATTCGAACCGGTAGTCGGTGGTAGCAGCCGGTCGAGCAGTCTAGCACCGGCCTGCCTGCGTCAGTCTGGCAGGTGAACTTTTTCGGGGTCAAGTTTTCGTCCGTTGCCGGTCGTTGATCGATAACAGCAACCGAAGCAAACGTGGCAGCCGGCGCTCTCATTGGCGATTTTTCGGCCACACGCTTGGTATCGTAAAGCGATTTAGGACGACCACGATGACGACGACGACAGTGTTAGCAGTAACAACAACAACAAGTGGCGGAGATAATAATAATAATAATAATAGTAATAATAATAATGTAAAAACAAACAAACAAAACGTAAATTATGGACGACGACGACGACAACGATATAAGAGATTTGGAACAAGCCGTCATGGCAACAATGGCCAAACGGAACAAAACGTCGGATCTCGACACAGAATTACTACGACTACGACAGAAAACTTGCCGATCCTTCTGCACACTTCAGAACCCCCCACACCACCACACCAACCCCCGCCGTGTCTCCATCTCGTACCTCTCTTCGTTTCAGAGCTTTGTTATGGGTCGATGCTATACGGCGGATTAACACCAAACGACGTCGTATGTAAGTCGTTGTACGTGCGCAAATACGTGCGCGTTGCCGAGGCGAGAGGAACTTTTTCCCGCTGTGGCGCTGGTCAGCTTTGGATGGAGACCTGCTGTTCACAGCTTTCCTCAACGGGCTCTGTCTCCTGGCGTCTCCGTTCCGGCGTTCGTCGCTTGCGCTCTCGTCGCTTACCGCTCCGTTTTCTCGGCGTAGCTTCCTTCTCTTCAACAACTGCCACTTCATCTCGTCTTTCTCTCGGATAGAATTGTTTCTCTCTCCCTCTCTCTCTCTCTCTCGCTCTCACACACTTTCTGATTATTGATCGCTATTCCTTTCACTCCGCACACGCCGTATCTATCTCGTGCGTATCCTGCGACACGACACCTCCTATCTACCACCCTACGCACTCATGGCGGTAATGAAGTCTAGCAGCGGCGATAACGGTAAACAAAACTTCAAACACACACACAAACGCACACCCACTAACGAAAGGAAAGAGCCAAATCAAAACTTTTCCAAAGTGTGGTGAGCATCCCCATGGCGTTTATCGCCAATGAGTGGGCAGCGGTAGCCGCAATGGAAGGGGACGAGGGAATTAGAACACATTGTCGCGTTTTGGTCAGACGTTCGGTGAGTTCAGCTGTCCACCCGTTGTCCTACCCGTTATTGGTATGTCATCTTGACTTGGTACTTTTTTTTGGGGGGGATTGGGCCCACCACATTCGTGATACGGCAAGTTTACTTGAAAACCTACGGAATTGTTTTGCACTATACTGTTGGCGGTACTGCTGGCACGATCATCTAGATTGTTCATACGATGATTGTTATTATTACTATTTTATTTATTACTATTAGTATTATCATTATTCTGTACATTCGTCTGCCGCACCGGAGGAAAAAACAGCAGCAGCAGCGACATGTCGCCGCGACCGATCCGGCGGTGGCCAGAAGAAAAGGAAAGAAAACGAAGCAAAACCCACGACCGTTGCTGAACGTCAGCCGACGTCCCGACGTCTTGATATTGTTGTTGTTGTTGCTGTTGTGGCTCTTGTTGTTGTTGTTGTTGTGGCTGTTGTTGTTTTTGTTGCCGGTTGCAACGCTGTCGATGAACGTACAGACAACTACTGTAGTCATAAAACGACGCCAATTGACGTGTTATGACCGACGGACGTGTCGCACCCTGATCGTGGCTCTGTCGGGTCCTTTAACTCGCAGTTGGTCGGCTGGCTGGCCAATCGGCCAACTGACGTGGTTGGCGTCATCCCGCTGACCCCAATCTGGTGGCCTGCTCAAGAAGTGTATGAAGTGGTTCTTGATGATGACGGTGTTGTTGTTGTTGTTGTTGTTGCTGTTGTTGTTATTGCTGCTGTTGTTGTTGCTGTTGTTGATACGAACGGCGGTGCTGTTGTTGTGTGAGGACAACGTTGTTGCTATTGATGGGCACGATGTGGTGGCGATTGTAGTGGTAGTAGTAAGAGTAGTAGCGACTACAGTTGTTGTTGTTGTGGATGAGTACAAAGTTCTGGTTGTTGATAAAGACAATTCGTCGTTGTTGATGGGGAGGATGATGTTGTTGATGATGATGATGATGATGATGATGTTGTTGTTGTTGTTGTTGTTGTTGTTGTTGTTGTTGATGATGAGGACAATGTTGCTGTTATTGTTGTTTCTGATGGGCACGACGCTGTGGTCGTTGTCGTTGTCCGTCTCGGTCTTCAACATCTTTGCGTTTTCGGTAGATAATGTGGATGCGGCCTCGCCTACCTGTGGACGCTGTGTGCTGATTGTGCTGTGGTAGAAACAGTGTTTATAGTGCTACTTGAAATAGCCGTAGTACCACCAAGAGCGTGGTAGTTGTAGGGGGTTCTCTTCATCATGGCGGTCGTTGCGAAGTGATGAGCGGTGGGGGGGGGGGGGGTTATCATTGGTTGCAGCGGGATGCACTGCAACGAGTTCTGCGTTCTACAAGCGCTACAGCCAGCAAGCAACTGCCACCAGAACTGCCATCACCATAAACACACGGCGTAACCAAAACCACAATCGCCAGAGCTGCCACTTACTGTGCCGGTCTTAGTGGAACGACAGCGGCGATATTATCGAACGGCGAGTCTGGGCCGGGGGCACGCGGTAGAAGGGAAGGCGGAAGAGAGAGGCAACAAAACGGGGATTGTGAGTCGGTGTGAGAGGGTTTTTTTTGTCATCACTAGGAAAAGCGGGAGCGCGGGAACTGGTTGGTTGTTGTCGATCTCGTCCACCTCCCGGTTTTTCTTCTGATAGATCGACTCCTTCCTCAATTGAAGATTGATTTGCAGCTAGCGGAGCTGGAACTTGTTAGTATTGTTGTTTTCACTGCTGTTGCTTTTTCGCCCGTGAGCTGGCCGGCCGGTGAAGACGACGAAGCTGAAACGACGAAGAAACGCTTGCGTCCCTCTAGGTTCTGGACGCTTTCCTGTTGCCGTCTGCGCACGTTTCTGATTCGTCCAGATGCCGTCTCTCGAGCCCGACCGCGATCCGCTGCTGGACATATACAGCTTCGTCTTGTCGGCGTCTTGGCCCGGCCGCAGGAGGGAAGCAATCAGCGCGATCATCAGCGACAGAAGCAGAGCAGGCTTTCCCTGTCGGCGCACGCGATCCGTCTATCTGTTGTAAACACGTTGCACTAAATACAGCCAGCTGACCAGTCTGCCAAACGAACTGACCGCTGACAAGCATGGGGTACGTCGACACGTCCCCCTCCCTCCCCGCCTCTGGACGTGGGGCACAGATATTCTGACACACAACCCCCACCCCCCTCCACCCCACTTACACGCACAAGTATACAGTGAGTAAACAGGACGCAGCAGCAGCAGCAGCAGCGGCACGGCGAATAAACATAGGCGAATAAACATGAGCGAATAGCAAAAGCGTCGAGGAAAAGACAAAGAAGAAAACGATGATGATGATGATCATGATGATGCCGGTGATGAAGAAGATGATGAAGATGAAAGAGAAGAAAAGGCGATTAAATATGAAGACGATGTCGGCCCAAGCTAACTGACGACCATAGCGGGAACAGCCGCGATCAGACGCGGGATTGTTTTGTTGATGTTTTCACTGTTGTTGACGTTTTGATTATTGTTGTTGTTGTTGTTGTTGGTATTGTTGCTATTGTTGCTGGTGCTATTGTTGGCGTCGCTTGTTGTCGTTACCGTTACGTGTTGTTGGTGTCCTGAAATATCGGCCTAGATGCCATTACTGTGTCACTGTTTAAGGAAGTGCATTATACGCCACTCGTCCGAGAGAGAGAGAGAGACAGCGCGCATCAAACAACGGCTTCAGCAACGGCAAATGCGTGTGTGCCAGCGGCCAAGAAAGAGTACAGGCAAAAACCAATAGCATAGCGGTTAATACTCGAGGTGATGCCATACAATTTCGAGCCGTTGGGGGTGGAAAAATCCCAATAAGGAAAAGTTCTAGCTTATGGTGGCTGTGCACTGCCGAACGACCAAACAACAAAATACAAAATACTGCTAGTGGCTGTATACTGTTTGTATGTGGAATTATACAGTTTTACTGCAATAGCTAGAGCAGTGGCATACTTTCGTTAGGTGTTCTTATTCAAATGAAGGAGAAAGAAGAAAATATAAGAAGACAACGCACACAGGCAAGATGCATCTAGCCACTATTTGCTGCCGTCCTTAGGGACGGACTACACGACCAGCTGGAAGAGATGAAACTATAAATATAAATAAAATAAAAATATAAATAAAATACAAGAGATAAAACTCATTTGGCCACGTCAGAGTGGTTTTACAGCAGATAGGAGAATAGAGGATAGTGTTTCGGACTAATGATCTATTATCTATTGGGCCAGATGATCTAGAAAACAGAACCTAGTTGCAACATTCCTAGATAACCGACGAGCCGTAGATACGAATAGACGGATAGAGACACTTTTTGGAACAAGATGGTAACAGGTGGATTAGGACTGATTGAATGGGTCAGAAAATTGTACGAAATATAGAGTACGAGCTACGTCATCGCGGAAATCGCATTGAACACATTAGAGTTCAACAGAATTAAAAACGGACTTCGACAATGATGCACTTGCTCGATGCCACTGTTTTTGCTGTATACTAGAGAGGTAGCACGACAGGTGTATAAATCGAATCTGGGTTTCAAAATAGGACACACTACAGCTGATAAAATGGTATCTTTCTGACCGTGTGTTCTGTTGTTTACAAATGCATGGCATGGTAAATGGCCAAATGCAAAATAAAATAATAATATGCGAAGCAGCGGCAGAAAAGATTGGACAAGAGTTCAACAAAAAGAAATATGTAAATGTGATCATTTCCGGGGACATCAGGGAGATGTCGCTAAAGATACAGAGGTAAAAAATTGAATATAAGGACGCCTACAAATACCAAAAAGTTATAATAAATAATAAATGCGCCGAATATTTTTAGAGCTGAGAATGTACGATAAGAGAAGTACGAGTTGCAGAACTCACAAAATATTGTAAGAAAGAAATCTTTGTGACGCTGGAACAGATTCCTAGTGACTAAGGAGCTTTGGAAAAGCATGTTTGTGCCAACGGTTATGTACGCTAACGTTATTGTGAGTTTAGACGAAAGCACGTAAACAGGTTGAACACAAAACCAGGTGCAGTTGGCATACACGCAATGCAGGTACACTTTTCCATGCAACGCAATGTAGGTATATATTTGCAGCACAGTTTATCGAAAGCGTGTTTGGAGTCTCCAGCTTCTGGGCAAGATATAGCTACAGTCAAAGAAGAACAAAACAGGACTACCGAACTGCTTACAGCGAAACTGAATAAAGGAAATATAAGCATGTTAAATTGATGGGTAAAGTTTCTTGAACGCACATTCAAGTGCAATACGATGGACGTTAAACAAAACGAAGTGATGAAAATTAAACACATCACCAAAAGCGTGAATTAAAAGTGCACTAAACGGCCGAGAAAGGATAGAGAGCAAATATGGAAATGAAACCATCCTTGCAATTGCACAGGCAACAAAAATTAATTCGGCCGAAATAATATTACATACTCGAACTCGTAAGCTTAAAGGCTGTTAGCTAACTGCAAGGCCGGTTAGCTGCAACACCCGACTGCTGGCGGCCAAATATTCGGAAATTGATTGAACCCTGGGTGTAGAGCATGTTATGTAGAGAAGGAATCTATAGAACGCATCGTGTTGAAGTGCGAAAAGCTAGGACGAGTGAGGACAGTGTCCTTGGCTAAGGCATTCGATCCTGATGATAAACGAACATGGCAAGCGATAAATGAAGCCAAGCGCAGGCTAGGGAACTACCATAGATTGTAAAGAGCCGTCGCGAAACACCCCGCAAAATCAAAATAATACTCAAATTAATAGTATAAATGCAAATAAGACGAGAAGGTTAAAAAACGCATATTTTGAAAGCATACTAATAATATGATCGTCTACGAAGCCTACGTCGTCTACGTACTGCGAGCGCAACTAATTCAACAAGGAACAATAAACTAAACTCATATATATTTATATATTATATATATATATATATATATATATATATATATATATATATATATATATATATGTGTGAGTAACGGTGTTAACGTGCTTACGAAAAAACAATGTCAATGTTTATGTGTAAAACGGCACGATGTTTTAAATCGTTTTTTCTTTTTATAACGGTGTACTTTCGTAGCGTATGGTGGATTACTGATGTACGCAATAGTAGTGCATACGCACAGAAATGAACGTAATCATTTTTACTACGTTAGTATCGAGAATCGTTTGTAGTGTCGCAGTTTCCAGATTAGGGACGGATGCTTCTTCTGATTTGCGATTGCCCGTGCAACCAGCTTACCAGCCGTGCAGAATTCGGTCAGCAATTAAAGCTTCACCTATTATAGGCACGCACGTCAGAAACAGTGAAGACTGAACGCTATAGAGTCTCGAGAGCGTATTAGGTACACGAAAATAATCTTCGACCATAAGTACGAATTGGAACCGTTCATGTTATTGCTCATACTATTGCCCGTTCTAAATTCAATGCGATTTACATTTGCGCCTAGCAGCGGCGGCGGCAGCAGCGGTAGCAGTAGGAGCTACATACCACAGTGCACAGCCGGTAGCGCTGTTGTGTCTTGTCTCTCCTATGCAATAAGTGTCCAATGAGTC
Organism: Dermanyssus gallinae; assembly: GCA_003439945.1. Taxonomy (NCBI): domain Eukaryota; kingdom Metazoa; phylum Arthropoda; class Arachnida; order Mesostigmata; family Dermanyssidae; genus Dermanyssus; species Dermanyssus gallinae. The sequence goes on along the minus strand of QVRM01000562.1, from coordinate 812,586 downwards.
GACTCGGAACATGAATGGATTGATTTTATTGATATACAACAATCATGAACAGCAACGAGGAGTAGAATAGAGAGCCGTGTTGACGAATCGAATGCTGAACGAAATGCTGTCCAATGGTCCAATGTTTGTGTGAGCACCGTGATACTCGGTTCGATGGCTCGCAAAATACGGTCGTCGTCGTGGTGCGCCACCCCGGACGACAGCTTGAAGCGACGGCTTGCTTACCTACCTACCGTAGCCGAGTTATTAGCTGCACGAGTCGCCAGACCACTCTGCTCAAGACTGCCGACTTCATTGTACTACTTCACGTACAACACTTCATTGTGATGAGCTGCCGCGTCGAGTGTCGTCCTCGTTTTGTTCGGGCCGTTCGGGCAGGCAACATCCGCGTTCCGTCCAGTCGCACCTCGTCCGCCAGTGTGGCTCGGCCCGAGGCGAGCCATCGCCTTCTAGCAGAGTCATCAAGGGTTCGACTGTCGGCTTCATCGCTTTCAATGCCTTCATCGACCAGGGTCGATCGTTTGTTGCCGTTACTGTTCTTGTCGTCGTTGTTGTTGTTGTTGTTGTTGTTGTTGTTGCTGCCGAAGACCAACCAGGAGATAAGATTGGTATGACCGATGGTAACGTCAGTATGCTTGCGACCACTGTATAGTATATATATATATATATATATATATATATATATATATATATATATATATATGTATATATATATATATAGTATGTATACTCTATAGCTACTTTCAGTCCCATACAACTTATGCTTTTCCTCATTGTGTTTTTTGCGACCTTTTGTCGTTTTGTGCTTGTGTCAATTTGGAGCTCACCAAATCGCGCTGGCACCGAGTGAAAGCATCGCTCAGGAGAACCACTTAAAGTAGAGTGAGGCGGAGTGGGTGGCAAAATTCCGCAGAATCAGTCAGTATGCAATCGTGTTGATGTTATGCACATTGTCATGCAATTCGGCAGACTAGTTTGCTTCTACCAAACGGAGGTGCTTGTGCATTAGTATGCTCTAAGCTGTTGTATGATAGTTTGATATGTTTGTGCGGTATAGCGCAGTATTTGTTATTGTCGTTGTTGTTGTCTTTTTTTTAGAATCCATTCCCAGAAACAAGTCTTACCAGCCTGTCACTATGGCGTTATTCCGGTCCGGCGACATAGCATGCAATGACGACCTATGATAAGTTTATTTGCGTCTAGTCAATATATATCTTTGGAAGTATCTAGTTTTTTAATTGTTTTTTATTTTTTTAATTTAAACCTTAAAGTACGAAGGACCGACCATGGCAGGGTTTGAGCAAACAACGGCTTCTCATGAAAATAGGAAGAGAAAAAGGGAAAATGAATGCAACTCCTTCGTCGGATCGCCGACGTCAAGTTCGTCGTCATGATGTTTAATGAGAAGAGTATCAATCGTATTATTATTATTATTACTTGTATGTTCTAACAAAAATCATCGTTACAACTTTGCGAACTTACAAGTAGTGTCGTTAACAATGTCGCTCAGAAAACAGTCAAAACGAGAGACACGTTTCAGTGCCAGCAAACATTCACAACATTCACATGGTTCACAATGTAATGTATACTCTTTCATTTTCTCAGCTGCACAGCTAACTACATCTAAAATTGTGATTGTAAAAAATGTCATCACCATCAGATTTATCACCATACCGATCGAAAGCTTTCCCAAATGACGAATCAAACTAAGCCTGTTCTATCAAAGAGCACCGTTGTTAAGCGCGTTCACCACTTTGTATTCAGTATCCATATGTATGCATGCTCGTAGATCCGAAATATGCATACACAGGTGCATATGCACTGCGAATTGCTGCACTTATATCGTAAAGCGTACCACCTGTCGTTTCTAAATAGCTAGATTACGTCATTTTTATATTGACAGACTCATCAAACAATGTATGTATGATAAGCTGATGGCGCTTCGATGAAACCAACCGCCGCTAGAAAACTTCCGCAATAACAGTAGAGTATCAATCATTACACCATACGCAATCGGCAATAGGTCAGGTGGAATTGCAGAACTTTTTCCCTGCAGACTGCCCCAGAAAAAAGTCTGCTTGCGCAAATGAACTCGTTCTGTTCGATATTGATGTTCGTGAAAGCACTGGGCGAAAGATTGAGACTTGGGACTGGGGACTTGTCCCGAATTTTCTTTCATTGCGGCATCTATTAGCTCATGTCCAGTTAGACTCGGTGAAGACGACAACAACGACGACGACGACAACAACAACAACAACAAAAATAACAACCACACTTCAGAGCTTCTGCAGGGCGTGTTCAGATACGCGGCGAGCAAGACTTGTCGCAGGCAGCGATATTGACGTCAACTGTACGTTGCAGTAAATCTGCAGTCCCGTACACCTGTGCGCTGTCTGCTTTGTCGACTTTTGGGCCGACATTGCGGGCTTCAGTGTACAGGTTCTGCAGCAGGTCTCGAAAGCTGATGGCTTCAGCTCTCGGTAGCAGAAGATGAATGAACGTCGCGAGCCGTCGGCAGCCGACGATTCGACCCATTCGGCAGTGCCAATGCATGGGGAAATTGTTTGATGTAGGGTGATGTATATATATGCATTTATATTATATATATATATATATATATATATATATATATATATGCGTGTCTGCCTATGTGCCCTTCTTGGGCAGCACCCCAGCCATGTTGCGCCTCAGTGCTGCTCGGTACGTGGGCCATTTGCCCACGTTGTCAGAGTGTTGTCGTGGGTGTTGTGTGCGTCGTTTGTCGAACAGCAGCGGGTCATGCGACCGAAGGCGTGACGCTGACCGCGTGCAGGCCGGGATGCGGCGGCGGCAGGGATCCAGGCATCCGCTCGTCTCGGAAGAACTTGTAGCTGAAGTACGAACTGACCACGAAGCAGCCCATCGAGAAGAGGCCGAAAACGCCGGCAACCTGGAGTTGGAGTAGAACCGTTGTCGACGACAGGACAGCACACGACCAGGTCGAATACGACGCCATGTGTTCGTTAGCATTTTTAGCATTCGACAACCGAACCGTGATGCGTGCACACGCGACGGTCAGATAAACAAGAGCAACAGAGGAGGAGCGATAACAAAGAAAATCAAAAATGGGTTAGTGGTATATATTATATTATATATATATATATATATATATATATATAAAACAGATGCAGCTTGCAAGACAGACGATGTCATGCATCGACAGTAAGTGGCGCGACGACGCGTGCTTCCTGAGACAGCGAGAGAAAGAACGAGATATTTGTATATATAAACAACAGCTTAACGCCCGAAAAAAACAATCGAGAACTACCACATGAAGATTTAGGTCTGACCCCTTCTCTATGCACGTTTATGTATTAGTTATCACCAGTTTGAAAAACGAATACCAGGGCTATATATATATATATATATGTATATATATTCTATCCATGTAAGACGTCCGTGAAGAACTGCGCTCCTGCGAACGAATGCATACACTCGACACAAGAAGCAAGACCAATTGGTTTTACACATAGGACAGCTAAGCCAAGTTGCGAACTCGCCACTTGTAGCAGGCCGCGCCTTGGTGATCCTTAATGGTGGAGCGTAAACCATAAATAGTAGGTATCGCTTTTACTGGTTGAAACAGCAGACAAGCGCCATATATAGGCGGTCCGCGCCAAAGTTGCGGACTGGATCTGGTTAGGTTTCGCATTGATTTAACCCTCCCCCGATGATTATCCACCTTTGAGGCAGCGTTGTCATCCGGATCCTGGCAGTACGCGCAGAACTCAAGTAGACATACGATGAGGTAGAACAGCCCCGTAAAGCTGTCACACACGAGTAACTAGAAAGATAGGAAAACATTTGGTTACATGCATACATAAATATATATATATATATATATATATATATATTTTTTTTTATATCTATTGAGTGAGTCACAAAGTTCTCTCATTTAGTTGGTTCCTCTCTATTCGGCGGATCCTGGCACAAGTGAGCGCATGTTGTAACCAAGTGTCGTCTGCTAATCTTGTAGTTTGAGCATTAGCAAATTAATTCCTACTTAGCGTGTATAGATTCGATAGCAGTATTCTTTTTGGAAAATATGTAATTTGCTTCTATTAAAGCCTACATTGCAACATTTAGCACTTCTGGTGTGACAAATCTACGACTGCAGCTGTGCAGATGGTAGATACTAAGAAAATTATTTACCTCATAGATTGTAATATGCATTTAGCAATCGGGGAGATCGCACACTTGATAAACGCATCGCATGGCTTAAACGATTCAGCAATCCTAACTAGCCGAGGCTAGGAAAATCGTGCCGATGTATTCACTCACTCGTGAAGACGACACGACAAACCACCTTAACACCTACGTTTCTCTTTTTGGTAAGGGTGAGGAGCGCCCGTTCCGGAGAAACTTGATTGCTGGCGCAAAGAAATAAAGATCGTCTACAACAACTTCAATCATGCACAATTGTAATCGTGAGAAAGGATTCGCCGTTGCGAAGGACCTTCACGCAAGGGAGAAGACGATGTAGTGAGTCTAGTGTGATTGAATATACGTGGTGAAACTATAAGCTTTTTCAGAAATACGACGGGCCAACGGGAACAGCTTTTCCTGTCAGTCCGTAGTACTGGTAAATGCAGGGCAGGATTTTTCCTTTCTAAAATCTAAAAAAAATCATTTTCATCACAAAGCAGTTGAAGGGAAGACTTAGAGGATAGGCGTTTTGGCGGACCTAAGACCATCGGGCCCTGTGGCGTGGTGCAATCGCGTGCGCCTCGCGATCGTAGAAGACACATAGGCGTACGGGTTCGAGTAACGGAGTTTTTTTTCCTACTATATGTGCTAAGCGTTGGAGATTCGGTACGGCCCTTTTGCTGAATAATGCTCCATCTAGGATTTGGCAGCCTTGCCCTGTTCTGTTTACGGGGAGAGCGGATTGCGAAAAGGGCAGAGCTAGGCTATATATATTTATATATATATATATATATATATATATATATATATATATATATATATATATATATATATATATATATATATATCATTAAATGCAAACTTTTTTATTTGCTTAAATATTAGAGGTAACAATTGTCTCTTTATGAACGTGTACACCGGTTATTTAAAAGTGAAAATGTCACATATCCTCCAGGTTTGGGCGTGTCCAGTCTAGCAGAGTTCCGCGCACAGAGGCGGCGTTACCCCGCTGAATGTCCAGCGATAGTCTCTGGTGCAGGTACTCGATAGCTCTAGTGTCCCCTGTCGAACGGTTGAGCGCCTTGCCGACACGTTGAATGAGTTTGTGCGTCTTCGGGCCGGGTCCCCCAGTGTCTCGAATGCCAGCGGGCGAAAATCGTGGGGGTAGGAAATACTGGCATACTTTCTGCACTTATTCGCCTCCGCCAACATAGATGCGTGACCAGCATGTTCCGCTCCCGCACTGACCATTAAAGGGGCTAATGAGTCAGTAACGGTTGCATCCCATACCAGCATGCGACCCATCTCAAAGGACGTTAGTGTTAGTCCGTCCGGTCGTTTTCCATCATTCCTGCAGAGGCCAGGAGGCTCGAGAATGCAAGGAAAACCAGCAGACCTCAAGGCTCGGCTAAATGTCCCATTAAGAGCTGCGTGCCGGGCTCGACGACCTGAGCTTAAAGCACAAGAGAGACCATGGTGTGCCTGTGGCCCCACTTGATCGCCGCATCTACATTGGTGCGGGAAAACGAGAGCTGTCCCCAGGCGTAGCCCCGCACTAATCCGAACAGTGTCGTCATCTAGTAGAGTGCCTAAGTGAACACTGGGGAGAGCCTGTAACCAGGCCCCGGCACTTTTTGCAGAGACCGCCCGTAGCCTGGCCTTGTCAGTCGTAGTGGGGGCTTGCTCAAGTAGATGCACAAATGTCTTCTCCTGCAGTGGGCTCGACCAGCTTTTCTGGGAAAGGGTGTCCGTGGGTATGACACCGCACAGAGACGCCAATCTCTCGACTAAGGCTGCCAAAGTGTGATTGTAGACTCTTTTGCCTGTGTCGTCCAGTAACCGTTTGGCTTTTCCCGATGCCTGGGACATAGATGAGACGATGGCAGGCCCAGCCAACGCTACAGCATCAGGCATTCCCAGTCCACCTAAGGATATGGGAAGCAGAGCCTGCATGCCTGCATTGGGTGAAAGGCGTATGTTCAGGAGCACCTCCAGTGTTTTCAAGGTCCACTCGTTGAATTGTCGAAGGTTCTCGGTCAAGTCGAAACAATTGGCCCCTCTAAGCAGGTGCGTTATCCGCGCCGCCGAAAAGCATGATCTTAGTAGGAATATTCCGCGATGAGATCCCAGCGATGGAAGACGGCTGGCGGCAACTTCAAGCTTCTCTCTCCACGCGTCTAAAGCCCCAGGTAATCCCTCTTGGCAGAGGGGAACCCCGAGGAGCTCAATGTCGCTCTTTTGAACGACCTTGCAACCGGGAAGGAGATGGCATAGCTCCGATATATCCGGCAAGATCATATCCTCGGGCCCCGTGACGCAGACCTCGCATTTCGCGGGATTTAGGGATAGACCACTCACCCTCTCGAAGTCCCGGACTCTGCGAATATCACCGATTACTGTAGCTAGGTCACCTCCAAGCACACCGTCGTCCAGGTACCAGGCATTTAGAGGACACTGTAGGGAGTCTATCAAGTCTTTTACGCACAAACAGAACAAAGGCGGACCTAAAGGGTCTCCTTGTTGAAGGCCGGACTGCGAAGATATAGTGGCGTGCGGCAAGACCAAATGCGACGGTTGGGCGTACGCCGCATGTACCTGGTGAAACATTTGCGGAGCGTAGCATTTCACCACGTTTAGCAAGTGGTCTCTTCTGACGCTGTTAAAGGCATTTCTAAAATCTAATTTAACGAGAACGGTTGGGCCACTGCGGGAGTTTATAAAGGCGCGGGAGGTGTGAATTCCGATCTCCGTACCGCCAGTAGTTGCAAAGCCCAGCTGATGAGAACCAATTGTTGATAATATTTCAGCTTTGTTGGCAGCACACCCAATTTTTGAAGCCAACCGTCGGAGTGTAGACGAGCATGCTATCGGGCGGAGAGAGCCGTCTTTCTTCTTGAGAGCAAATAGTCGTGCCCCAAATATAATAGGTTGAAGGGCTACAGGGGGAGACCCCCACCGGAGAATGTCTACAACCTTTGCCAGTGCATCTGCTAGTCTGTCAGCGACGGACCCTAAGACCGCGGACAACAGATCCTGAAGAAGTCGAGGCCTAAGGAAGTCAAGACCAGCTGCAGAGCTCCTGGGGAAGGATCTCACAGCCAAACGCACTTCGTCGCTGGAGGTAGTAGATGGCAGTATAATCGGAGGACGAGATGGCAAGCAAAGGTCCGAGGGGGCCTGTGGATGTTTGTCTCGAAGAGACTCAAGGCTTTCGGACTGAGATATAAATGTGTCCGTGGAGCCAATAAGCCTGGCGGCGCCAGAGACATCTCCTTCGGAGAGCTTGACTATGGCGCGTCTACAGATCTCGTCCTCAGGGTCCCTTCTGGTATTTGTCCTAGCTTCATGATGTTCGACGTTCTCAATCCTTACACCCTGCACAAAGTCACGAAGGTTCTTTTTGATAATAACTGTAAGAGAACGTGAGTCGTTCCGAATTCGTGGAAGGCGCAGCACTACCGGTGCGAAAGAAAACAATGAGTGCCAGGCCTCCATGTCGTTGTCCGACGCGACCTTTAATAACACTTTTGTCAGTTCATCTGCAACGGATGCTCTGACAGCCTTAGGCAACACGCGTACTAGCCTTGCATGTCGCATGGCATTCTGAATGTGTCCGATAAGTTCCTCCGAGGTGGCTGATACGCCAGTGGTTGGCGTTACTTCTATGCCTCTGACGCCGGGGTGTCTGGCGGACATGTGTCTAGAAAGTCCTCTTCTTGTGTATCTGTTGTTGCACACAGGGCAAGCGACCCTGTTAGGGTCCTCTCCAGAATCATCCGAAACGTTTTGAGGCATCGCTAAGTTGATGGTAGAGCTGTAGTCTTCCATTATAGAGAAAAGTTCTTTAGCTTATCGACTACCGGCAGCAAAGCTAATAACGGCTTTAGTGCTTCGGCAATCGTCGTAAGTGTGGCTGCCAGGTCAGGACTTATACCCTGCAGTACTTTTGCTAGGTCAGACAAGGTGGTTCCGATACTGCCTGGTGGCGTCGCCTTCTTAACTTTGTGCTTCCGAACCCTCCGTGTCAAAGGACGCGGTCGGGTAACCGAGCTTACTCTACTATATCTAGTAGGCTTGCGTCGAGGAAGGCGCCGAGGTCTGGGCAAAAGAACGTGTGGAGCGCTCCCGTCCTGGGTCGATGAGATTCCCCGCAAGACTGCAGCGTACGAAGGTCTGTCATCCGTGACGCCCCGTGTAGAGTCTCCCACAGGAACCGGAACCGGGCACTGGGCTTTTTCTGTGATGACTGCTGAGGGATTAACCGTCTGCACCTGCCGGAGAGTCCTAGCTTCCATGATAATCCGGTTCTTCTCACGAAGGTAGGCTAAACGTGGACAAGAGGGGGAACCAGCCGCGTGAGACCCGTTGCAGTTGACACACCTCGAGGGATTGGCACATTCCGCTGCCAGGTGGTCTGACTTGCCACACTTTTTGCAAGCCCTTCGCAGAGTGCATCTATCAGCAAAATGACCGGCTCTTTGACAGTTAAAGCACAGCTTTGGCTGGTCTGGTTCAAGTATCACCGAATGGACCTTGAAACCTAGAAACACTGACGCTGGTGGTTGACGGTCAAATGTTAGAATCACTCTACTGAGCGGTATTTTACCCGCCTGCGTTGAGTGGTAGAGGCGTCGTACGGCGGTAACCCCAGCACTACTTAATTCATCTCGTATCTCGTCTTCGGTAAAAGCCACGTTTACGCCTTGGATCCTTGCTCTGAAACTTGTCAAGGCGGGGCAAACAGCCGATACGGAATCTTCACCAAGAACTGTCAGTTGCAACAGACTTTTGGCGGCTTCCACACTGCTAACCCACACAAGAATTCCGCCGTTTCCCTTTGAGATCTTGCTTCCCGGTGAGATGGCGTATATCTCTTTGAAGAGACGCAGCATCGAGCCTTCCGCAAAGTCACTGGATTTTGAACCGTCTGGGCAGCTCTTGCGGATAATAACCTTGAAGGTATTAATAGACCCCGATGAGATATCGCTTTTAAGTTTCTCTAATTGACGCTGCTCGCGGGAAATTGCATTCTTCACCCTGCGTGAGATCACCACAGAAAAGCCATCTTCAGGGTGAGTCTCCGGCTGTTCGTCGTTGCTGGCTTCGGTGAGCGAACACTTTCTCCGTTTGGTGCCAGAGGCAGTATTGCTTCTAGGAGGAGCGTCTGGCGCGACTGGTAACCCCGCGACACCCGAAGGCAATTCACCACCATTTTCCGAAGCCTCCATCGTCGCGCTGGAGCTAGAGTCCTCCACACGCCCAGCGACAGTTGGCTCGCTACATGACACGGTGTTACCGACCACACCTGAATTACACCGCAGCCTAGATATATCAAGGCTATCCGGGGGCTTCCTTTGATTAGCCTCACCCGACATCGCAGCGCGACTGCGGGTGATAAAAACCACCAAAAAATGTATATATAAAAAAAAAAAAAAAAAAAAAAAAAAATTCACGTCCCGACTTGGGTATCGAAGTCTGTCCCGTTGAGTGATAGTCGGTGGCACTGCCAATAGGCCAATAGACCCGTTGGCTTTATGGACTCCTAACTACCACGTCTTCGGCCGCAACAATGTGTAAACCTATGATCTGTGATGACTAGCAAATCGAACTCGGTCAGCTGGAGGGCCCGAGAGGAATCCGATTCCTCAGAGAGGCAACCAAACTGTCTCCGAGTGTGTACTATGCACCGGTCGCTCACTCACTACACTCACAGTCGTTGATGCAATTATCACTGCAAAAGTCGAAGTCAAACCTCAGAAAACAGCCTATTTTGTGGGAACCGACAAAAACACGACCACACTCTGGCGAATCGAACGCCAAAAAAATATATATATATATCATATATATATATATATATATATATATATATATATATATATATATAATTTAACACGTTAACAATTAACTACGCTTGAGCTGGAATCGGTCGAATCGATTACTTGTAGTGGATTAGATAGCGAATGTATAGAGAGGCCTGGGGGAGACCTCACCTATCACCTCACCCAAATCCTCACAGGACACGGAAACTTCAACTCGTATTTGTCCCGAATTGGAAAGGCTTTGTCGCCGATATGCGTATTTTGCCAAGAGGCACATGAGGACACTCCAGGTCACACACTGCTACAGTGCTCGGCCTGGGAGGCTGCGCGGTTAAGGGCAAGCAGACTCGTCCGAGTGAAATGGGCCAGGGAGGGAGACCCACACCACGAGGTCAGCGACCCACCTCGGTCCAGCTTAATAAAGTTCACAGAATACATTGTCTCCAGTGAGCAGGCCTGGAAACTGGGAGCAGCGACGGCAAAAGAAGTCCTCCATGAGAAACATGAAAAGGGCAAAGAAGTGCAGGCACAACTGCGGCTTCAACCTGAAAGCATCCATGGATAAGTGCAGCTCGAAGAAAACGGGCTTGCCGGTGTTAGACAAGTGCTGGATCCTCTGAGCGACCCCAGCCAATTGATCTAAAAGGGCGCTCGCCACTTCTCCTGATAGTCCATAGTACTGTTTTTATGAAGATCTGGGCTATCAGAGAGTGAAGCTTAAGGGGGGAGGTGCGTTTAGTGGGTATGGGTCTCAACGGAGTAACATCCAACCGTTGGGGTCGAGTCCCACACTGCTAGAGATAGAGACTCGTAGCGATAGTGCGTAACTGCATTTAATACCTCCTCCACAAAAAAAAAAAAAAAAAAAAAAAAGATAGCGAATGTATAGACAAACTCCCAATACCCGAAAGTTGTTTGGACGTTGAATTCTTGTTGCCTGAGTGAGCGTTGGTGCCGCTCACTAAACCGCGTCTTAAAATGAATAACTGTCTAAGTCGTATCACCTTGAAGCGCTTTTCTTCTCCAAAAAAGACGTAGCTTTCGAAGCGCACGCGGAGACGTGCTTTTTAGCTATGAAACATATCAGTTATGACGAATAGACGCTGCTAACAACGTTGTCATATGAATTGCCGTACATACCACAGGGTCGTAGCAGAGGCGTATACAGGTATCGAAATTATTTACATGTATATATTTATATATATATATATATTATACATATCTATAACTGTCTGCACGCGATTTGTACCACACAGCGGGTACTTTAGCATTGTCTATTCTTTATAACTGATACGTGTCTAGCCGAAAGACGTGCCCGTGTGTTGTGGAGAGGGTTATGGCGTTATGCATTGTCGAGCCTTGTTAGTTTCTAGGCCGGCAGACACATCTGGTGAAGCTAGGTCAGCTTACGAATACAGCCATCTTCCTCGGAGAAAAAGCGCACTTCAAGATGGCACTTCAGGACGCAGACAATCTTTCACTTCTAGGCGCGGCTCAGGAATCGGCGACAACACTCACCTAGGCAACGAGGACTCGATGTCGGAAGGATTTCCGAGCATCGAAAGCTTGCTAGCATCTTTGCTATTTAATCCATCACATATAACCGATTCGAGCTCACACAGCTCAAGCCAAATTGCTGTGATAACAACCAACTAAATTATTAACTGGCAACGTGTCTGTATACTGAAGCCTTCCCGAGATTTGTCTGGTAATAGAACGAGCACTACTGTTTTGAGAGGCCGTGTATAGGAAGTGCTTTCTTTTCGGCTCTATATATATAGCCCTCACAAATGCATATGTATTCGTACACATAACGACTGGCACTAAGCATATGGTTGTAGACACGCTTTTATTACAGGGCGGCGGTTGTGTGTTGATCTCGCTGCCGGTAGGAGACCTGTTGTTAAGTCTGATATTTTGCTCAAATAACAAAGTCGTTTAATGATGTTTACTCTACAATTTGGCTCAAGAATAGTAGACGCTGTCCGCCACAGTGAGTTAATGTGATCAGTATAATAATAATAAGAATAACAAGAGATTATATATATATATATATATATATATATATATATATATATATATATATATATATATATATATATATATGTATATATATATATATATATATATATATATCGAGCATCGGACAAGCTTAACAAGAGCTCTAAGAAACACAAAAGGGTCGCAAGCTAAAGCACCATAGAATATGGTTAAGTCGGCCCGGGTTCTTAGATGTGCTCAAAATGCCTCCACCGATTCAAAGGGCGTCCATTTTGTATAGTGGACATTCGTAAGCAACCTTATCGAAGCCCGAAAAAAAGTCAAAGTCATAGTATAAAGTACGTCATCCGCAATTTCTTATTATTCTAATTAACGCCTCATTAAATAGCTCTATTTCCGTTGACCTGCATTTCTTAAATCCATGCTAGTGCGGTTCGAGGGGATTGTGCGAGGACTGAAAATAGTATATGCCATCCACAGGACTAGCCCATCCTCCGTCCCCTAAATGCTTGGAATCGCTATGAGGCAGATTTTTACTCAAGCCGAATATGTTGATATATCTAGAATGATTTTTTTAAGAAGGTTGTTTTTAACTCTATATCATTCTCCGTCCCCTACGGGCTTAGAACTCACCGTGTCAAGGGGAACCTTCAATGCACCGAGGACCGGACATGTTGAGATATCTAGGTTCCCCCCAACAGTCGTTGTGGCAGCATGGCCGCTGACTCTCAGCGGCATGATTTTTCATTTATTCTCAATGAGCATCGATCGAAGAAAATTCGATCACGTTCGAACATCAACAGGGATCGAACCGGCGACACCCCTCGTAGATGATGACACCCAGGACTAGGACATAGGACTACTGAGTATCGCGGTACTTTGTAGATACCGACTATGCTTTAGCGTGACGTACATATATATATATATATATATATATATATATATATATATATATATATATATATATATATATATATATATATATATATATATATATATATATATATATATACGTATATATTTATATATATATATATATATATATATATATATTCGTATTAATTATGCTACTCACGAAAAAGGGGAAGTTGATAAGATTTGACATTAGCTCTGCGGCGCGCATCACAAAGATGATGATGAAGAAAAATGCAAGAAGAAACGACGTGATGATCACAAACAGTGAAAATTCGTAGCGGTGAATGTAGTTCTCATAGCACGGGCTGCCGATCGACTCGATGCAGATCAGGCCGCAGAGGCCGAATATCTGTGGTAGGAGATAGACAAACAGACGCACAGGCCCACAGCCACACACATAGACACAGCAGCTGTTATTAGAGCATGTAATTACGAATTATGATTAATTCCAAGCGGCTACGATCAAAGTATTTCAGAGTTCCAGAGCTTCTTCTGCGTAAGCATCAACGCAACAGCGTGCAGCATAATAGGTGACAGAACGACGCGTGTCAATTTGCTGCTATTCATTAGTGGTCATTATCCAGGTAACGTTGAATAACGACAACAGCAGCAATCCTGATTATTATTATCTAGCTCTCGTTACACATATTGTCAGACAGCATCGTTATAAGAATATGTCATTCCTCACCTTTGCTTTTTCTTCAGCAAAACTGTTTGCATCTTCGCTATCAATTTCAGATTGCTTCGTTAGAATGAACTTAAGACTAAGTGTGATAGTGAAACAGAGATCAAATTTGCTAATGCAATCACTACAATGTCCCTATATTGTTCGCATTATTAACTGCCCCATATATATATATATATAAGGCGTAAAAAGTTTTACCACATATGATCATGATTGGCCCATTGCTAAGCTTCGCTATGTTACGCAGTTACGTGTTGCCGTGTTGCGTCTCTGTAGTAAATAGATAACAGTGACGATACGCAAACAAAAGAGCTGTTTTCGAGGGGACCTTATCCTGAGACCTTATTTCTCGTTGTCGAGCCAACGAACCTTTGTCCATTGTCTTTTAATTTATAGTCTTCCTCTAAGCAGTTTTCTTTTATTTTGGTCATGGGTGTGGTAACATTTGCTTGTAACAACGTCTGGTACTACAATGATACCTCTAGAAAACATCACGCAATACGCCTAGCACACACTTAAGCAACGTTTTTCTTTTTGTGTGCCGATATGACTCTAAGCTGACGCTTGAGACACCCGGCTATCTATACGCGACAATTATTCATCGCCTGGACCATTTGTCCGAAAAGCTGACTCAGGCCGGAACGCCATGTCCCTAAAACACGATTGCAACGTAACGACGGCCAATATAGGCGCAGTACAAATGACTGTAACAGGATGGAATGAGGTATCGTACTAAAACGGCTACAACAACAACAACAAACAACAACAACAGCAACAACAACAACAATCTAATACTAATGGCATGAGGTTTCGCAACTTGATAGCGCAGTTAGGCATTGTGTCGTCCGCAACGTACAATTTCGGCGATTCGTAGCATCCCCTGCAGGGAGCTAACGAAAGCCTTGTCTGGTCCGATCGTCGTCATTGCTTCTGTGGTTGTGGCTGTTGCTGGATGACGTCAAGCAGCTCTCGCGTGCCGCGGAGACACTGGCGACAGAGTTTAGCGGCGTCCCTTTAGGCTCTTGTTGGCGTTCTTTCCCTCGGCCTCTCCGACTCGACCACGATCGGCCACCTTCTCTTCTTTCCAGGCACCTCTTTTTTCCGGCCGAGACAGGCGGGACTGAGTCGCCAGAACTTAGCCGAGTTTTTCTCAGATTTATTATTATGATTATTATCAGGCCCTCTCTCGGGTCAGCTCTCGTGGTCTCAGAAAGAACCGCCTGCTTGCGGCTAATTTACCATTGATATCCTCGTTGGTGTTGTGTTGTTGTTGCTGTTGCTATGTTGTTGTTGCTGTCGTTATGTTGTACTTGTTATTGTTGTTGCTGTATTTGATGCTAATAATGTTGTTGTTGTCGTTGTCTGAAAGCAACTACAACAGCGCCGGACTATAGGTCCCTTCAGCCCCGAGAACATACAGACGATAATGATGGCCGGACCAGCGTGTCCCGTCTTGATCATAGGGCGGACACCAGCAACAATATCAGCTAGCGTAGTAGTGACCCTTTCCTTGTAATTTTCGCAATGTCTCTACATCGGTTGTCTTTTTCTTCTTCTTCTTCTTCTTCCAGCCTTCCTTTCTCGCTACGAGATTGTCTCTCTTCGATTTTTGTTTCGGAGGCTTTTCTTTATGTCACGCGCGTTCAATCACTCTGTGCGATACGCTCTCACTGTTGTCCGCTAGACATATATACCGACAAATACACGTGCGTATATGTAGCCCGTGGAGAGGGTGTGTGTGAGGGTGATTGTTGTCTAAGTAGGCACGAGTCACGAACCTCGAATCATGGCATAGATTCTAAGCTAGCTAACCACGGCTAATATCTGAGCTGGTCCCCTCTAATGTTGCACCGAGTGTATTGTCGCTATCGGCGTTGTCTTGTTGTTGTTGTGGTCGTCGTCATTGAGATTGTTGTTTAGATTGTTGTTGTTGTTGTTGTGTTAGTAGGTCAATCGTCTTGAGGTTGAGTCGGCAGGGCTCGTCTCGAGCTAGGTCCAGTGCAGTGGCATTGTTCGAGTGTCGTATCCATTCAACTCGCCGCCATGCAGCCGTCGCTGCTTTGGTCTCTGAAATTAAGACAGAAGACGAAAGAAAAGACAAAAGAATGTACATAAGGATGGAACAAAGAAAAACAGGCGGAGATGTAGGGCTAATAAGTTGGTCGAACTAAAAAGAAAAGTCGACAACCTGACCGACCACCGATCGGTACACAGACAGATAGACAGAGAAGGGCACTTCTAGCTCGGTTCGTTAGTTAGTAATTAATTCTAGCTAACAACTAAATACCAGTAGAAGCCAAATGGAAGGATAAATAAATAGATAAAATCACAAATAGACTGGAATATAAATACGAAATGACAGAACGAAAGAGAAGAGACATTGAAACAGAGAGATAAACACGTAGATGATGGGAAATAGCGAGCTAAGTAGAGAAATTGGGCAATACTTGAGGTAGTGGTGGTAATAGTAGCGGCAGTAGTAGCAGAAATCTCTTGGCCACCTACCGCTAACAATTAGCGACAACAACAACGACAACGACAACAAACACAGTAAATCTGTACGAACTGTCTGTACTGCTAGCCGGCGATAGTTTGTCGCCGCTCGAGGGAACCCATTAGAGAGCCGAACGGCGATTGTCGGCGATTAGGCGTTAGCGCCACCATGGCCGCCTCGCCTCCTACGCTCGGCCCGATTGCCCACTGTTCTGACTGTATCAGCCCTTCAGTCTACGGCAGGCCTTCGGGCATTTCAAGACTGCCCTAGGGCTAGGCGGTTGCGCGCATTCCCTGCTAAAAGTGCGCGCCATATCGATGAACGTCACATTGCGTCCACAGCACCCTAATGAAAAAACTACTTTTTTCGGGCTGACCCTCAGCCAACATTTCAACACGTCGACGGGACGGCTTTCGCATTGCTTCGTAAAAGACGGACCCCATAGATACAAATGTGCGACGGTGCGGGGATCGAACCCGATCGTCTGCATGCCTATGTGTCTCTCTCCTTCGGTCACGAGGCGCACGCGAATGCACCCACCACGACACCGGGCTCAACGCGTCCACAGCACGCTACGCAGACGCTAGACGATGCCCCCTGCCAACAAGAACGACGCCCCCGCAGACGAACGCCAAGGCTAGGGCACTTATCCAACTGCTTCCTTCGGCAGCTTTCGGCGGCAGATCTGCAGGCATTAACACCGAATGCGTTCGCTTTATCGTCGTGCCCTATTTGATCTCGAATTGGCCTGCTGCTGCTGCTGCTCCTGCTGGGCCTGCACGTATTTGCACGCGTCGTGCAGGCCTACGGCATAGCGTAGGGCATACTCTACCAGGCGTCCTGTTCGACATATCAGTACTCTCAGTACGTATTGTGAGATATGCTAGTGGTTCGATGCAATGAGCACTTCTCATCCCGCCGTGTTTCGGCCTGTTCTCTATCGCGCCTTTGGTGTGTGAGTGTGTGACTATTTGCCGGGCGCGTTTCCCACTTTGCTCGCATAGGAGGGGCATCACATTCCGATATATATATATATATATATATATAACCTGGGGTCACCAGAATATGTGTCCTCTATTTTTCGCTTGCCGCGCTGGCGTGTATGAACGAATGCTTTCGTTTAGCTTGCCAAATCAGCTGATGACTCTTCTCTTCACTCAGACACATCGTTTCGTGACAATTACGCTCGTTTCGTTATGCCAGAGGCCATGGAAATTATACATACGACATTTGTCTGTGGTTTCAACATGTCTGGCCTTTAGGAGGCAATAATTCTAGAGCCCTTAAGAGACAGTCATTCAAATCATTCACTATTTGAAAATTGAGTTAGAGTCACTAAGTTTAAAAAATACAAGACTCACACGATTCAGTACAACCGAC
Organism: Dermanyssus gallinae; assembly: GCA_003439945.1. Classification (NCBI taxonomy): domain Eukaryota; kingdom Metazoa; phylum Arthropoda; class Arachnida; order Mesostigmata; family Dermanyssidae; genus Dermanyssus; species Dermanyssus gallinae. The sequence continues at coordinate 795,107 of QVRM01000562.1, read as the reverse complement.
GCAAAACTCTGCAAAGATTGCTCGTGAATTGACAATCACAAACATCAGCATGACGCGAACATAAAATAATAATCATCTCATGGTGAAGGCCTACAGGATATAACAAATTCATAATATTACGGATAAAGAGCCTAGTTAGCAACGTTAGCAAAAAGAGGTGAATGGCAAAATAGCGAACGCCATTCTCGTCCGTCGCAATCGTGGCGAGCTTCCAAACACTATCTCTTTGATGAGAAAAGAGTGTTCACTGTTGAACAGTCTGTGAACAGGCTAAAATGATTGGTTATGGCTGCAGCGAGAATCTGTCGACGTGCTACTGCATTTTCACGCCGCGAACATGAAAGCACCGGCCTCAGTGACAGCTTATGTCAGGATAATCAATGCCGGCCGTATGCCACTCGCTTTCATCCCGTGGTCTAGAGAGCATTTCAAAGACCAACGGTTTTGTGTTTCGCGTGGGATTCGGCGCCTCAGGTCTGACTCGAAATTCACGCACCGGAATTTATTATATCTACCATACTCGCCGAATTTGAACCCGCCTGACTATTACCTGTAGGAGATGTTAGCACTCCCAGATACAGTGCATCAAGTAATGTCAATGGCGCGCAGCAAATTTTTGTAAGAGAGTGCGATAACATGCCTCAAGAGGTCGTTTGTGATTCTTCTTCGACAGACTTCGAGCTGTGGCTCAGACCAAGGGGGCCATATTGAACTTGTATGTATATATTTTTTTTTCATGCTTTACGAGTACGAGGGAAGTTATTTCAGCTCAACTATAGCAGACTCCGCCCCTTGGGCGCAAGTGGATTTTAGTTGGTACCTCTGAGGCCGCCAACAATTTCGAACATGTCGAGAATCACAACGTATCGTTCAGCATTTAGCGCCTAGCCGTGACTAAGCGCACGCTCTCCCATTAGTGCCGAGGAACCCTTCGATCGAGGTGACATTTTGGCTGCCGCGCCCCGGGCTATTATGACTACAATGCACCGGGGCCGGGCTATCTGCCTACCGGGAAGCTTTATGGCGAGCTACACGCAGCGAGCTGCATGAAGGGCCTTAGACCTGCTAATGTTGCCAAGCCCGGTGGCTTGCGTGCTTTTCTTTCCGTACCGTGGAAGGGGACCTTAATAATAAAACTATTGAATAGACCTTAGTGTTCATTTAGTGTAATAATCATGGCATCTTTCAAAAGTTGCTGCGCCCTACCCGTTTTGCGATCTGCTCCCTTCGTGAGAAGAACGGAAATAGGGCCTGGCCAAATCCAAAATGGAACGTTACTCAACAGAAGAACCAGAATGATGGGCCAAGCCATAGAATATGACAGAGCGCTTGTCTGGATAATAATGCCGCCACTGTAGTCAATGACAATGTGAGACACTGTTTGGAAACATTGGTTCGGCGATGTGCCCAAAACTGGGGCGCAACTCAGTCTAGTCTATTTTGTGAGCGGATCTAGCGATGAATTTATGTAAAAGTCAGCTACCTTAAGAGATAAACCCTACGGACCATCAGATGCGGCTGAACTTCACTAAATGGGCTTCCTTCCAGACGATACAGCATGCTGCCGATTTAGTGAAGAAAATAACCTTGTCCGACGAAGCCCATTTCCCTCTGAATAGAGGTTCGAATAAACAAGACTGTCGGATCTGGGCAACACAAAACACCCTCATGTGATTAACAAAGAGCCGTTCCGTGTGTCACACCTGACAGGCCTCTAGCCTAAAGAACTAATTGGACACAATTAGTTTACTCCACAGTAAATGACGAACGTTATCGTATGATTATTAACTGTCTTTGGCTGATTTCTAACGGAATCGTTGCCAGTGAACTCTGGTTCTAACAAGATAATGCCACAAGGCGCATTGCAGGCGAACCAATTGAGCTTTTGAGGACGAAGTGTTCCGGACGGGTAATCTCGGGTTAAGGTGGACATTTTTGGTCTTGAAGACCAAAGAATGTCTTCAAGATCTGTTGATAATACGCAGATCTGTTGATAATACGCAGTTTTTGGCGGCTTTTTTTGAAAGAGTAAAGTGTAGGCTGAAAATTCTTCATCCATCAGCCGTTCCATATACAGCTTGTAAAGTCCAAAAGGTCACCGATATTGTATTTCATTAGACGTGGGATTATATCTGTATTAAAATCAAAATATATTTATATTTTGTAAATATCTTAAGCACTTCTTTTATAGTTTTTTTTTCACTATTTCGCGGACTTTATATATATATATATATACGAAAGCGTAGATGCTCTGAATACACAGCATAAACCAGCAAGCTTTAGCTTCAGAGCCATAAATCGCGCTCGAATACACACACGCGCACGTGCCAGGTAAGCATCAGAGTTTAAATTAAATAACCGCTGAGTACAACAAACGTGCTTTCTAGGCATAACAAACGTTCAATTTGAAAAGGCAAATATTCCTGTAACTTTCATGGTTGACTACACAAGTGCAGAATATATAGAGTGTCCAAATGTTACAGGAAGTCATACAAACAGCATAAATGTATTGATAAGAAAAAAACGAAATTTAAACCGACCTGTCTTTAAGGGAATGACTACACCAAACAACTTATCCGACCTTTGGAGTAGTCGCTTTAAGAGGCCAATGCGTTTTCGATTCATTTGCGCAAACGGATCACAACGAGACTTTCATCATTGCTCTAGTGGGCACGATTTTTGTGTAGTAAGAGGCAAGACCTAGAAGAAGTGTTTTAATGTCCCCTGACCCCTGCATCGGATACATTCATCGTGAACTTTCGGTGTATCCATAGTGCACGGTTTGGCCATGAACGTGATGCCGGCAGGCAGTGCAGATTAGTAGTAAACGAGAGAGGCCGAAACACAGAGCACGAAACAACACAGGACGATTAACTGCCGCCAAAACAACTTGACAAAGATAATCGGTGGCTACCCGGTATCGGCATTTTCCCTGCCCTTGAGTGCAGCACGCGTATGCCCTCTCTGCGATTTTATTTCAAGTTCTGCCGCCCTCTTTGAATGCGTCTGGGGCTTGACCAGTCAAACCCGGTGGCGTGGTGCATTCGTCTGCTCCTCGCAACCGGAAGAGGCACATAGGTGCGCGGGTTTGAGCCCCACCGTTGCACATTTGTATTTATGGGGGCCGTCTATGAAGCAATGCGAAGCGCAGTCCCGTGGACGTTATGGGCTTCGTGGTTTTCGGGCTGGGGGTCAGCCCGAAAACTTTGGTGCTTGACCAAATTGCAAATCCCAGACGGCAAATTCACACTGGTGAACGCCTGAACGATTGGTGGATCGCCTCGTCGGGCAATGAATGCCAGAGCCAATGGCGGCCACGAGTTAGACGCAACTTAGACGACCATCGACAAAAAAAGACCTTGAAACCGGTCACAAAAATAGCTTGACTAGGCCAGCAGTAGCGATCAGCAAACGATATGTACTTGTCGCTTCACCGCACCGAGCAGCGCTTCACTTTGTTTGTTCTGCAGTAATGGCGAAACAAACATCATTTCTTTCTAAATTCGCGGGCACTAACCAGCGAAAGAAGAAGGATTTCTGCTCACGCCCGCCTAAACTCTAGAATTGGCGTGAAGTTTCGGTAAGGCAATTACAATAGCGGTCGGCAATGTACGTCCATATATACGTGTTTTGTCGTCGAGACGACCAATGCCGATCATGGCGAACAGGGTCAATCGAGCAGGGTCAACGTTCAGCGTCGCGTACAAAGTGCACGATGCTGTAGGTGCCCGCATTTCGGCTCGCGTCATGTATCGATACGTACTCGCGATTAGCGCGCTCGGATTGCGGTAAGGGCTCTTTAAGGGTCAGCGGGGTGGTCTGTCTAAACCTCGACGATCCATCCAGGAACTCTGCGCGCCGTTGGAAGCGCGCCGTTGACTCACCTACCTCTGTTGAAAAACGAACGACAGACGCGACAAAGACGCGACAAAGACACGATACGACACGCCACTCCACGGCACAACTGGGGAAACTGCACCAGACACGAAAAATCCTTCTCTCGTTTGAGCTTTGAGCTAGAGTCGGCCAGTCGCTTTCAGGCTTCTTGTTTCGTCGGCTGAACGGGGCTGTCGTCGAACTTGAGCACCCACCACAAGCGCGCAGGCGACGATCACCGTGTTCGTCACTCGGCCACGGTCGGCCTCGCAGATCGCCGGGGGGACGCGGACAAACCAAGTGCCTCGTCAACACTGACCACCACCACCGATAGACACCCTCGCCCTCAGTGGCGGTCGCAGAGTGGCAGAGTCGCAGTTGCAGAATCGGCGGCCAACCGTTCGCTGGTGGTGGCGTGGCGCGGCACCGGAAACGACAACGAACGCGAGAAGAAAACGCGAGAGAGCCTCCCTCCGTGAGAGCGTAGAAGAAGAAGAAGAAGAAGACGAGGAGGACTGAAGAATGAAGGCTGCTCGCAACAGCCGTCAACCAGCGCAGCCAGGTCTAGCCAGGCGGGGCGGCTGGAGACGCTGGCCCTCTTCTCTTGTGGCGCCGGCCAGAGACGCTGGCCAGAGTCAGTCACCCACCACTCTCATACGCTCGTATACGCTCACGACGTGCGCGCTGCGAAGCGATGCGTCGTCGTGGCGATGCAACGCCATCATCGACCGCACTCGAGCAGCAGCAGCAGCAACAACAACAACACCAACGCCAACCAACCAGCCACTAAAACTACAACTACTACTACTACTACTACCAGTACTACTACTACTGCTCGAAGATGAAGGAGAAGCCGCTTGTCGAATCATGAGAGAACGGAAAACTCGGAAAGCCGAAGAGCTCAAAGGGGCTTGAGCTGCGAGAGTAGAGAGAAAATCTAGAGAAAAATCGGGAGAATGGAGAAGACATACGACTCTTCTAGTTCTTCTAGAAGACTTTGATCGAGAGAAAGAGTGAGAGAGAGGGAGGGGGGAGAGAAAAAGAAAGGAGGTGAAGAAGAAATATATAGAAAGATGTATATATTCATATATATAAATATATATATATATATATATATATATATATAGAAAGATGTATATATTCATATATATATATATATATAGAAAGATGTATATATTCATATATATATATATATATATATATATATAGAGAGAGAAAGAGAGAGAGAGAGAGAGAGAGAGAGAGAGAGAGAGGAGACGCTGAGATATAGAGAAATAAAAAGAGAAATAGAAACGCTAAGAGGGAGATAGGTGGAAGCAGATAGGTTTTTGTGTGGGTAATCTGGGCGTATCGGCAAGGCGATGGGTGGTGACAACCAGAGCCACGTTAAAGACGTTAGACGAGGACGACGACGATCAGGAGGAAATGAACAGGAGTATATGTCGCCATTGTACTGACTGTGAATATTAATAACAACACGAAAAACAGAAACAACAGCAGCAGAAGTCTTTCAGACCGCAAGTCTGTTAATGGAGCAACCGCCGGGCAGGCGTTGCACGTGCTTGGTCAGGCGACGTAATACGCGGGCAGGTGAGCTTGCGACGAGGGGTTCTTCTAGTGGAGGGTCCGGTAGGTCACGCGGCATGGGTGTTTCAACAGGACCCTCCCCCCCCCCCCCATCCCAAAGCACGGTATTGCAGCAGCAGGCATAGTGGCAGCAGAGACAACTTGAGGTGATGAGCTCCGTTCGATGCCGAGCGCGGCAACAGTGGAGGAACAACAAAGCTACAGCGGGGAAGATGAAGCGTTCACACGCACACCCGTCTGTCATCATCCGGCGTCCTCATCTGGAAATTATTATTATTATTAATATTATTATTATTATTATTATTATTATTATTATTATTTCACCAACGAGCGCCGGGTCTGCCTCACTCACGAAGGACCGACGCTTTCTTGCTAGAGCCCTAGCTCTCTCCTTCTCTCAGTGTCCAAATCTGCCCCCTTCTTCTTCTTCTTCTCCTTCAATGTCCTTCTCCCCTATGCCCTTCTCTATTCCTCTATCGGGCTGTCTGCATGCTGGTTGCTGATTGCTAGTTGGCTGTCTATCTGTATGTAAGTCGGTCGCTCGGCCGGTTGGTATGTCCGTTGGTGTGTCGATCTCAATTTGACTTGGCGCCGAGACACGCCGCGACGCGGCGGGACACTCGACGAGCCCTCACACGATATACTACTATGTTCCGTCCAGCAGTGCCGCAGCAACGGCGAGCGGGCACGGCTACACAAACACGACGACCCAAGGAACAGAGGTTGCCGTATAGTGGGCTCAACGCTCAAGAAATCATTCGCAAGACTACGAGATTCGGTCGCGTTGTCGTCGTTGTTGTTGCTGCTGCTGTTGTTGCAGTTGCTGCGGCTGTTCTTGTTGTTGCTGTTCTTGCTGTTGTTATTGTTGTTGTTGTTGGTCTTGTCGTCAGGTAGGTTCGGTCAGTCGAGTCAATCACGAGCTAACAACTAAAGGCCTATGGAAGAAGACCGATGTCTGCCACTAGGCCATCTGCGAGGCCGGCCGGCCGGCAGTCAGCACTGAGCTGGGTTGGCTGCTTTGTTTCGCTGCGGTACGCCAAACGGTAAAGAGAAACGGACCAAAACAGTGGCGTGCCGTTGCCGCCGCCGCATGCAAGCACGGTGTCGCTTACCAACAACGCCACCACCACTAATCGAAATGCAGAGCCAAAACAAGCAAAGCTGCCAAGCAGAGTGAATAGTAAACAGGGTATGGAAGAGAACGAGGGAAACGATTGCTAAGTCCGACAAATGCATGATCATGATGATGATGATAATGATGACAATAACGACGACGACGACATGGCATGAAAGCATGCTGCCTAGTAGACTGCCTCTTAAAAAAATAGTAGTCGGTAATCGGAATCGGCCCTACATAAATACCGAGAAACGCGAGCTTTAGTGACAGAGACGAGCATGAGATTGCATTCGGTTTGTTCGGTATGGTTCGGCCGTTACGGGACCAGCCGCTCTCGAATTAGTAGTGTTCATGGTTTCTACCCAACTTAGATAAGGTGTCGGAGTGAAGTATGATAGGTGATCAACAAAAACAACAAACAGAAAGCGTAGAATGATTGAACGTAGACATCTGTCCTCTTTATCCCTCCCATACATATATGTATATATATATATATATATATATACATGAATGCGTGTGTAGTGAAACTCGTTCTCACAATGTTACCTAAGCTTCTTTTATTTGGCCAATGAAAATCTTAAGCCAAAAAAAATTAACTACTATCTACGATGAACCCCTCTCTATCAGACTAAAAGAAATACGGCGGGATGTGAGTCACTGCGAGGTGCACATTGTACGTGCTTTTTCTGCCAAACAAATACCTAAGTACTATTTTTGGCCTAAGGTTGTCTTGTCTTAAACGCATCGTTTTTATCTCAGTCTACCAGAAAATCACTTTAACTATTAGTGCGCACTATAGGCGTACCTTTCTACATAACCTGAATAAAAATAAAACGCCTACACATATTTGTACTCTACAGCTATACTCTGAACCGTTATGTCATACATAACCTTGGCTCATGTGATATACAAATCAGTAGGTCAGGATACTCGAATAGGACTCGTACTTTTTGTAAAGGGGTAAAGAGGTGGTTCAGTTTTACGAACTAAAAATTGACTGAGACAGATGAATAATAGAGGGTGGTTTAAAAAACCCACAATAGGTATTTCAAAATGAATTATGATCTCGATGCGTCATGTGAGAGGTTGCCTCTACAAAAACATGTCAAAAGAGACAGATTGATGAATTGATTGAATGCTGACCTACCCTCTGAAGTCTCACTCTCAGCCAGTCCAAGACCCTCAGCCCTTCACCTGTTATTCTTTCCTGTTGCCCGCGGATACTGCATTTTGGTTTGCTTTTTCCTCGTTACGTAGCATTTTAATGATTAAAGCCGTTCTCCCCTAAGTTGTGCTTGTAGTTTGATAACGTTTTCCGCACAGTTTACTCAATTTCGGCCCAAGGTTCTGTTTGCAGTGCATATGCATGCCAAACATTTTCTCTTAGAGGTTTCCACTAGTCCGTGGACTAGGTCGTTTCGTGCCGACTAAAGAAGCAGTTTAGTGTTTATGTTTAGTGTAGGCTGGTAGATGTAGACGCCTCGTAGATCTGATGGAGGTATGCATGGAAGACTGCATGCCTTGCGATATCCGGGGCAATGTGATAAGTAGGAGCACTCCGCACTAAGTTCCATCAATTTGATAATGTGTGTTGCCCTTCTCGCGAACACTGCAAATACCCCTTGTCTTATCGAATGCCACCTTGCCAGCAGCTTTGGCTATGTTTTTCTGTGGCCTCGTCAGATGTTTTTCTCTCATCAGTCTGAAAATTCAATGGAGACGTTACTCTAAACGCTAGAGCAGCCTGGATGCTACTTGGCCCTGAAAGCTCGAGTAATGCGCAGACTGAGACGCTTTGGTCCCTCCGTAGCTTCCCTTCTACTTGGCACGTCGCTCAGGACGTTTTCTGGTCAGATAGGCGCGCCACAACTGATATCGCAAACCTCTTTCGAGGCACGATATTTATTGTGCATAGAGAAGGCAAGTGCAATGACCTTACAGAACAAGAAGACAAACCCTGGGCGACGAACGGGCGGACGGGAATATATATACAGGGTCTATCGTAACCGTATGCACCTATGTTAAGGTTTGGTGGAACTCGGCAAGAACAAGTTTTTCCTCAGGCAGTGAGTGATTTATCGGGGTTGATCTAATTTATTGTAATACAAGCGTACTAAAATAAAGTTTTCGGGCTGGCTCTCAGCCAAGATTTAACGTCCACGGAACTGTGCTTTATAGACGGCCCCCCATTAATACAAATGTGCAACAGTGGGGCTCGAACCCTCTCCTCCGGAGAGGGCAGAAACGTCTTGTTTAGAAGTGAGGATGCAATTTGTAAAAGTAGCTATTTGTCATTTTTTCTCCTATATAGGTGTGCAAAATCTACGTTTGCGGGAAAACCAGTCAACGCACGAAGGAACCGATCATACCAGCATGTGCCGCATACTTTTAATGACACACAATGCAAGTTAGCGAATAGTCATTATAAGGAAAGTCATAAAAAGTCAATATGTTGTTTTACGTTGAAGCTTTTTGCGTCCAGAACTTTAAAAGGTTGCCATTACGCCAAAAAACGACTATCCTCCGCAATAGCAAATATCCATAATTTTCGTACCAAAATGACGATGCTGCGCTAAGTAGTTGCCGAGTAACTAAGCTTTTTCGAAAGTCATATCGGAAATGAATGCATGCATTCTTGCTAACATTTTGACCTGCTTCAGCAAATAAAACTACTCGCGCTCGTTCAGAAACTTATCAACAATTGTTTTATTAGCAAAACGTGTTCGATGTTCCGTCCGCCAACCATTAAGCACGTTTTGTAGCGATTACACAGCTTTTCTTGCACGCGCGTAATAATGCCAATTCGAGGCGGGACCAGCGGCAGCCATGCCGTTGCCGAAATAATTATATTTATTGATATATGGCTCGTTAAATCACGGCTGGTGGGTACTACCCCGGCTTGGACATGGCGTGAGGTAAGAAAGAGTTTGCGGTACAAAATCTTCTCCCTACTTGGCTCTCTACGTCTAGGCACTGGTATTAGCTATTTGCAGCTAAAAGCTTACTAACTTAGGCTATTTATTATGCACACTGACATCTTATATAATCGTCTGAGGCAGCCCCGGGGCAGTCTCGGACAAAAATGTTATGCCCAAACCTCAGGTACTTCAGGATGGGGCACTTAGGACTGTGGTTGGCATTAAATGATTTAGTTCAATTTCTAAAGCTCCTTCGATGTGTCACACACTGAGCGTCGATGACCAAATCACACTTAGAGAATCGAAAGCCTACTTGAAGCCGACACACAAGTGGTCCAAGGTTACGCTTCAACTAGATTAAATGATGAACTGGTCCTTAATTATGTCTCAAAGCAGGATCCTTAGGAGAAACAGAAGCAGTCAACTTATTGTCCCTTGTATCGAAGCGGTCTATCTTCAACAAGATCCGGTTAATGAGTAATAATCTTCAGACCTCGCATTATATTACCCGCCGATTGCAACTGCGACTACATGAAATAATTCTAATAGAATATATGGAATAGTAGAAATCCCAGGTGCACCTTGACATGGCCATGACAAGATCCTCTGCAGAGTATGCAATTCGAATGGTTTTTTATACGTTGCCGGATTTCCGGCAACCTACAGAAAGATGAATAATAATTTAGATACTAAGTGTTAAGAGGCGATTGTACTGAGTCGACTAGGTGGTTCTGTGTACCCCCTCCGGAAGAGAAACGGTGTGCCCGTTGATCGATACGAGTTGCCAACAAAACTCAACTTCGAACAGAACGGATTCCATGCTTGTTGTGCACTTGATGGAACAATTTGGGCACCGGATCTCCCACCTTGGTTGATCTAAAACAAAGTGTCTTCTAAGCGTAATAAATGCATGCCACACGTGAAGCTTACCCAACCTTTGAGCGTAACTAGCCGTTAATAATTCTAGGCCGGCCGCTGAATTCCGCGGAGAGAGAAAAAAATCGAGTCGTATCGTCTCTATCTGTCTTGGGTATTGGTTGTTGCGGGGGGGGCCTTTTGGTCGTAGTACTTTCCAGTATTTTCCCTTAAAAACGCGCAGAGGCTGGATTGTGTAATAACGGCGAGTGACATGCGCTGCGTTTTGTTTGAAGCATGTTCAATATCTAACGGGGCATCAAAGGTACCTTAAAAGCAGGCATAAATGACAGCCCTGTTGGTAGTCGGCCAACCGTAATTCCTCCGCGAGCCTTCGATAATCGTCAATTTTATGGATTTGGAGTGACAACACGGGAAAACTTTTTTGCGTCTTGGCTCTCTTTTGCTCTTTGGATCTCATTTGTGACCTCATGGAACCAGTAACAAAAATCCAAGCGGATTCTGGTGACTTGAATATATGAACGGCGCGTCATATCTTGACTGATGGCTGTAAGGTGCAGAAAAGATAGGGTACTTTGGGCAGTGCAGGAGTCTTCCTATCTGCCGTTGATGAGAAAGCTAAGTGATTCTAGTTCAATATTAATGGAAATGTTCATAATGTGCTCCATGAGGTACACTAGGTTCAGCAGTGGCTGAAAGCGCCCTAAGGTTACTTTCACTGATTTCAAAGTGGAAGACTCATCGCTAAGGAGTCCTCATATGGGCACTAATCAGATTCGAGCCCAGCCAAGATCGTTCTTCCAGCGAGACACATTTGTGAGGCTTCCTAGTGGGTACCCTCTGTGTGTATTGACATTGTTCTTGCCTTATAGGTCACTTAGGAATCTTTGCTGCCCTGCAGAAAGAGGACCTTAATTTTTGCGCTTTAGCTTAAGGGTATATATTGCATGCGTATTAAGAGTCGCCGATTATTTTTCCCATTGATCTTTGCTTTATTCCCCGTAAGGACATGATCAATCACCGACATCATTTTTTCACCAAAATACATATACTTTCTGTGACATTTGTCTTTTAAATTTTAAACTAAAGAAGCGATTATCATGGAAACGTCACAAGTCGCAACTCATTTTAACGAGGATCACTAATAATTATTGTCAATGCAACTTTGCAGCGCGTCCACTTGATTGGAAATGTGACAGGTACTGATTTGTGTGGCTGCCTGCAGTGCACAGATACTCAGTAATCCCTAATTAGAATAGCTACAGCTTCGACGTGCGTTTTGTATACTCATATCTTGCCGCCAAGTCAGCATACACGTACATAAAAGCCAAGAAGTCTACAAAACGTCGAAGCCTTCAAATTCGTAATTTACACGTCATGGCTAAGCCTCTAAGGCCAGGTATATAGCTGGTCCGTGATTCTTAACGTGGCCGCCCTGCAACTTTAACGGTCGTAATAAATGGCGAAAATAAAGACCAAGCCGCGCATATAGTGTATTTTATTTGGCCTATGGATGTTTTAAAAAGTCATTTATATGTGCATTGTTTGTCCATAAGCCCGATTTAATTAACGCTGTGTTTGGATATATATCAGTGTGGTAGGTGCTAAACCTGGAATTCAGTTTTAGCATCTTTACAGAATCAGACGAGTACTTACAGTGGCAGAACTCATTAAGTAGCGGTCACGACTACGCAAAACAATGATTTCTCACAACCACGTTGTAAATATGATTCGAATTATATGCGCAGTGTCTCTTTGAAGATGAAACCATAACACGGCGCATCTGTGACGTTGGCCGTTGCAGTTGCAGAATATATATTTAATAACACATGCCATAGATATGTATATATAATCGTCAGCGATACAACACGTGATGAGGTTAACGTGTACGTGAAGTCCCGGGTCCCGCGGTAGCTTAATCTGCCTTTAACGTGTTCTGGCAGTTTTCATTTTTGACTTTCTTGAAGTCAGCGGCAGAGAGGCCAAGCTTGCCGAAAACTTCATTGAGTTTCGCCTGGAACGGCTCCTGGTTCTGAGGCTTTGTGGTCACCACATGGTAGGCCGCTGGAAAATGTCGAGTCAGCTTAGTTCGACTGCTAAGGTTACCTAATGCTATTTACCGTTAATAAATGCTAAATATATTTCCCGTTAATAAATTTATTTACCGTTAATTACGATACAACTAACAATAGGCTCCACGTTATGCAAGTACGTATTCACTTGAATCATGCTGAAAATCGAACCATTTGTTTGGTAGAAAACACGTGCTTCATTTATGAAACAGGAATTGGGTATTTGAGAGCATTACGAAGCTGACCGCGTGCATGTTAACGATCTGCTTAGCGCTTGAAACTTATGGCAGAACAAAGTAAAGCACGTTACGAGTTCTGCAGTTGTCTCAACAGAGAGGTGGCGCATCATTCTACAACCTATTGTGCATATATATATATATATATATATATATATATATATATATATATATATATATATATATGTAGTGTAAAATTGGAAATGTAAAGGGCACTCACAGTTACCGTTGCTCTGAGCCCAGACAACGGACCAGTTATCGTAGTCCGACGCGACAATCCCAACTTCCATTATCGTCGCTCCTCCAGCTTCAAGGAAGAACCGCGCAGGGTGACTTGAATCTTCTTTGACAACTAAGTCTATTTCAGTGAGTTCGCCACTGTAAGCAGTTGCAAACATTCGTTAGTACTGAAGAGCGTGTACAGCCCTTTTGTCCAGTACTGCATCTACTCCTCTTAGATCCACCTACAGGACTTACGCGGGCAAATCAGTCTGAGACAGGCGACTGCTTGTTGCTGGAATATTAATAATAATAATAATAATAATAATAATAATAATAATAATAATAATAATAATAATAATAATAATAATAATTTTATTTGGAGTGTTATTTAGAAAAAAAAACAACAACAACAATAATGGCCGAATCGTTGACGTACATGCAATATCATTATTTTGATTTACTTCGACATTCATTATCTGCCACACAAAATGGTGTGCAGTTCAGTATATACAGTTTGAACACTTTAGCGACCGTCCCACCGGGCGAAAACGTGCAAAGACCGCCGATGGGTCTGGCAGCTCGCTACGTGGTATTTAGCGCATATCTGCGAGCAGAACCGGCAACGACATTGATCGCTAACTTGGTGAAATCCTTTGGTCGAACATACCAAGTGATGATAGCCGTGCACAATGTACCTTGTGTACACGTGCCGGCTAGTGCATGCCATTCCATCCCAAAGCTCCCTGGCGAGGTACACATCTAACTGCGCTACCTCTGCCGAGGCCTCGGTCACCTTTCTCTGCCACTCCAACAAAAAATGCTGAAGTAGTCCTGTAATAGGTGACCTAAGCCTGACTCTGATTGTTTTCACTGCCTGTATGGCCTTTGCGTGAGAGTAAACGCGTCTTGCCCGAAAGGCTAATGAATACACAATAATTACAATGATAAGAAAAATCATATTGCATTTGTAACAATTGTTTCCGTACTATACAAATCGCACAACAGCAATTGCATGTGCGTGTCACGCAACTAGATATATTGTTGTGATCTGAGGAATAACGCAATATATATATATATATATATATATATATATATATACATAAAGCACGCAGTGATGCACTATTATTCGAGTAGACTGCCCTGAAATCTGTATTTATTTATTATTAGGTTTATATTCGCAGACAGCTACACAAAAGGGTCAATTATGATGTTCAACACATGCCCAACACATGTACCCAAGTTAGATCCTCACGTGGCTGATAATTACCAAGGACACCGCGGTACGTGTATCCGGCCCTATGAGACTCAGTCCCCTGTCCCGACAGACGACATGATACGAGCATTGTGCCGCACTAGATGTGTGAACTTAACCATTCATACGGCAATACGGAAAAATTGGCCACCGATTTGAATGATGCTATATTCAGATATTTCGAAGTTAAATATTCTGATTTCTATAGGCGATTATTCAAGAAACCTATTGAACCAGAGTGATTTTATTCTGTTGCTTGGCATGTAGCTTTTGTGTGTAAATATGTGTTAACCTCAAAAAACAAATGCTGAACTTTTACTGCAATTAATTTTCCCAAGATATTCAATGCAATTTTAGGGGCAGCATTTGGAGAGCACAACAGGCTAACATTCTGTTTCAAATTCAAAATCATGCGCACATGAAAGGTATGTACCATGTGCTATTTAGAAACAACAACAACAACAACAACAACAAATATTCTTTAATTCCGTTTTCCCCGTCAATTGCCGTGACTACACTGACCCAACGCGCTACATTACCTTGCATAAATGCGCGTTACCTCGGCGTTGCACTTAGGTTTGCTGTAGACAATGTTTCTCACAAAGTAGTGATATTTGCACGCAAATCTATGCATTTGTTACGTCAACAAAAAAGATCGATTAAACAAAAGTACATGAGACAGTGCGCTGCTGTGTACTTACTCGGTAGATATAAACTGTGTTTCCAGAAGAAAGTCGGAGCCCTTTTGTTTAATGATGAAATGTGCGCAACGATCAGCATCGCCATAGATCGATTGGGTAAAGCTGTCCACCCACCATGTATGTCCGACCTGAAACTACTTTCCAGGAACGCACAAATCGTACAAGCACGAAATACAAATCTTAACGAATAACAAGCGATATGTTCTATATAGAGGAGCCATGAAGGATACATCTCGCATGTTTTGGCCTAATCCTTTTGTCGATCTGACAATAGCCAACCTGGACAGTGTATAGATCCTCACGCAATAAACAAATTGCTCATTTCATCAAATCATATCGTATCCGGTGCATAGGCGACACATTCGCCAGATGACCCAAGGTAAATCAATTGAGAGCGAAAGTTTTCTTGTATATATATATATATATCACAAATGATGGGAGCTTCCACCATTAACTTGGTATTCACTTAGAAGAAAAGCTTTGTTGCAAATACCACACTTAATGCATCGGATTTGCGGCTGTTCGTTAGTGACAAAAACGCTAGATGGCCATTAAACATTCGTGTTAGAGGTGTATAAGGTGTATGCTTCGATTACGCGTAATAGATAATACTAACAATTACAGAAATTTTGATAATTATCTCAAAGGCTTTCCCTTATATTATTAGCCCAATATATAAATTCTATTTTAGTTACCTCCTCTTAATGCGTTTCAATTATTGCGGTAAACGTGTTGAGCTATTATATATATATATATATATATATATATATATATATATATATATATATATATATATATATATATAATAGCTCAACACGTTTACCGCAATAATTGAAACGCATTAAGAGGAGGTAACTAAAATAGAATTTATATATTGGGCTAATAATATAAGGGAAAGCCTTTGAGATAATTATCAAAATTTCTGTAATTGTTAGTATTATCTATTACGCGTAATCGAAGCATACACCTTATACACCTCTAACACGAATGTTTAATGGCCATCTAGCGTTTTTGTCACTAACGAACAGCCGCAAATCCGATGCATTAAGTGTGGTATTTGCAACAAAGCTTTTCTTCTAAGTGAATACCAAGTTAATGGTGGAAGCTCCCAATATATATATATATATATATATATATATATATATATATATATATATATATATATATATATATATATATATATATATATATTTATATAATACCTTCCTGGCATCAAAGGGTTCCATCAAAAACTTCGGGCTGCCGGCAAACACTTGTCCTACTAGAACAGCACCAAGTAAGACGTTTAGCAGGGCTAACTTCATTGTCGCCTGCCTTTTTCTGTGGCGCTCTATGCGAGATGAGAAAAACCAAACGCCAAGAAAACCAACGACGAGCAGATGCCAGCCGTGAAAGCAATCCCGTTCGAGGTTTCCTTTAGCGCTGGTTGCCGTACCGTGGCTGGACGGTCTGCTTACTAGCAACTTTCAGCAAATGTATTTATGTTCCCCTTGAAGTTTCAATTTGCGTCCACCGTTGTTTGACTTCTAATTGAGAGCAAGCGCCTCTAAAAAGTTGTTTGCTTGAACGCGGTTTTTTGCTCTGTCAATTTGTTAATTACGGGTGGCCTTGAAGTTGCTTGGCCTTAGACTCGCTAACGAAGAGCAACAGGAGAGGGCATATATATATATACAAACGCTTCGAGAGAGCATGCCTAGAAAAGTCTTTTCAAGTTTATATTTCTCACCGTAGATTCCTCTCGTAGTGCAAGAATTTGGAAGGCGGGAAAGTTAAACGTTTTTTCCGAAGGGATCAAGAAGAAAATATTTTTTTGCCCGAGCCAGATCATAATACTTAAAAATAGAAGCGTGCATAATATGCCATTATCTATGACATCTGCGAGTCGACATGCTAGGCCTCTGCCCACATATATCAGAGAGGGAGACTAACGCTGCGTCGACAACATGGGGCTTAAAAAGCACTCTACTCGGAGAGGGAAAGTGCTAGAAGAATGGCTACCTATACTCAATTTGGGCGCGCTAAACGATGGATTAGTACATCCTACGTGGACCTCACGATACGCAAGACTGGTCTCATGGACAGAATCAAGGATTAGAAAGCCCTGGAGGAAGTAGAAAACATGAGCGACCATTATTGCATTAAGTACAGAGTCGAAGCACCTACTCCAAGAATAGGACGCCGACCATCATCCGTCAGACCATTAAAGTTGAAATTTCAGGGCAACAAGAAGTCGGCCGCCAACATCAGACAAACGCGCGAAACAAACGGGTCACCTAACACCACAGAAGAGCTACAAGCCCTATGTTACACATGCTGCCAGGCGGAGCAGAGGCTTTGTAAAAGGTCTTCTTTGCTTGAATTTGAATACTGGTGGAACAGGTAGGTGGCCCACGCGTGGGCCAAATGCTCCAAAGCGCGACGTCACCTGAAAAAACAGCAGCTATGCTGAACTTCAGGAGGTGTTCACAGCGGCACTTTTAGAGGTAGTGTGTGGTAAACGACTATGGCATAGAAGACTAGCCAAAGATGCAGGGTACATCTCAAATAGGAAATTAATAAGCGCAAGGCGAAATGCTAGATAAACCTTTTTGAAGAAGTCGAAAATGACTTCTCGGGAAAACCGTACAAAAAACTTAGGGGAAGCCAAAGAGAAGTAAAACAGCGAGATGTCAACTAAGGACAGTAAGAGTTAATTAAAGTTCGTAAAGATCCTGGCCAGGGCGGCATTCCAGCAGCAGCCATCAAACTGCTATTTAATTAATTTTCTCTCACGGTTGTCAACGTCGTTAACCGCATTATCAGCGAGGGCAAATTGCCAATTTGCAAGCACCATTGCTCAGTTTGGTGTTCCAGCTTGGGCCACGGAAGAAGGCTGGGATCGTCTTGATACCTAAGAGGGAGGCTCCTACAAACCTCTCTACCTCATCAACGACTTGGCGAAAAAAGTAAAGGCCGGGATCAAAAAGAACTTAGCGGCTACGGGACTTCGCCAAAGAAAACAGTCTTATCTCGGAGGTCCAGAACGAGTCCAACGAACGCAGGTCTGTCCTTACGGCTATACACAAAGCAGTATCTAAAGCCGAAGCGATTCGCTTGACCAGAAGATCAGGGACCTGTTCTTGACGGTTCTGCTGAACGTCAGCAAAAAGCTTTTAACAGTCTTTCCTGGAAAACGATTATTGACGCGCTCAGACACAAGAAGATCCCACTTTATCTGGTCAGGCTGATCTCTGATTATCTGGATTGCCGCACAGTGCGGCGCGGGGCAAGGAACATCCCCATGACGGTGAAGTTTCCACAGGGGTCCATGATGGGGCCGCTACTCTGAAACTCTCCCTTCTGCGCAAACTCTCCCTTCTGAAACTGAACCCGTTACGCTGAACCATTACGTACGCTGATGACCTCGCGGTTACAGTAAGGGCCAAGGCCGCGGCTGAACTTAAGCTACGGGTAAATTAAGCACTCACCGATATTTCTTTTGAGATTGAAACGAATGGCTTAACACTTACCCTAGACGAAAGCAAAGCCATTCGGTTATTGTTGGATGGCATCAATAAAGATTGTGAAAACAGCAAGATACCTTGGAGTCCACCAAAGCCAATGTATGGCCGGTGTAACTTGCACATTAAACAAGCGGTAGCAACGGCCACAACATCAACGGGCCCAAGGAAACAAAAAGAAAACGTATTATGGTCAGTCGCAAAATCCATTGCTCAGTTTGGTGTTCCAGCCTGGGCCACGCATCCAACTTCCATTAGTTCGCCGACTGCGCTATTGTTGGCAGGCACTGTCCAGAGGGAACCCAAAAGCTGACGAGCGCAAACAGCTATAAGATAAACCATTGCTTGGAAAGGAAGCCAGAAGGAAAACACAGGCTCGACGGCAGGCCAGATGGAATCCCAAGCGGCGAATCAAGGGCGTCTGTCAGGAATATCATCCTGTCAATCAAGAAATGGAACAAGCGTCCTGGAGAATAGCTGACGCACTACATTTTATTTTAATTGTTCCGTAAAGCTTATGCACGCGTACAGTTTTTTCATGCCATGGCCGATTATTTAGTCCACTTTGGGAACCATGAAAACCAATTCACCTTCAGCGTTCTACCTCCACTGCCCGATGACGACGCCTTTTCTACTCCGGCCGTCTGTGAGGCACTGCAGCCGACTAGGGATGGGCTGGCAGACGCAGAGGTGGAGAGGCATTCTGAGAGGGCATGCAAGGTTTCTTAAGCTACATTGGCGGATCGGGAAAAAATGGGAAAATGGGAGGTCACTTGCGAAAAGGATACTAAGAAAGAATAGTTATCTCGAAACAGAACGGCCTCGGGACTCGACGGAACATGGTTGAGCTATTGGGGCCGAGTCTGACGCAATGCGGATGGCTGCCATGCAATGTCTGTCGCACCCGCGCATAAACGCATTCAAATATCAATATTTATGGGATATTTGTAAGCCATTTTTCGTACGTTCAGAGCCGTACGCTCTGGCACTCAACTGAGTTAATACGTGCCTACTCAAATACTAATTATTTTCGTAAAGAGGAAGAAATCACGATGTCAGATTGGGTAAACAAGCTGGGTGCTTTATTAGGGCGACTTCAGATGCGGCGCGAGGAGTCTTAGTCCTTGCAATCCGGTAGGCTGGCAGTTCCTGCAGTGCAAACCTTTGATAGGCATTCTGCTCGACACTGTACGAGCTTCTTCAATTTCACTCCTCGGACAGAAGATGGCGACCATCACCTTACCAGCCGACCGTTGACACTTCACTTTTGTAGGTGAAGGCGCTCCGACGTCTGATCACGGCGAGCTCTGGGACTAAAATAGAGGGTCATAAAAATGTACATAAAGTCCTATCACCACGAAAAAGGCCGGGCCTCGTCACTTTTTATCACAAATGATCGCGCCGAGGGCTCCGCGACAGAGGCTAGCAGCCGGCGGCGCCCGTCGATAGCCCCTCCCACCCGAGGCAGAATCCTAATCAGATTCTGAGCAACCTTGCTGACCTTAACGACGATTTACTTGATATGCGTGGCATCCGTAAGACCGGTATTCAAAATGACGCCTAGGCACCCGGCAGTCTTTTTGATCGGACTAGAGTGGCCCGCGAGCGTGAGGTTGACTTCACGTGTAACCTGATGGCCCGTTAGGTAAACAGCCTCCGTCTTATATGCAGCAAGGTGTAGATGATGGGTGATCATCCATGCCTGTATGTTAGCTAGCGCCGCGTTAGGAATTTCCTCTAGTGTTGTCTCTCATCGAGCCGTGACGAGGGGGGCGAGGTCGTACGCGGCTGTCTCCACGCTTTCCGGGAGCCTTAGCCGTCGGACACCGTCGTAGGCCAGGTTCCATATTTGGGGGTATGCCGGACGTTTTGCCGGGGGTCCCTTACCTGTTTCGTCTCGTCTAGTGTGACGAGGGGATGTCATCATCGTCGGTTTCAATGCGCTCACAACCTTGTGGAAACAGAGCTGTTGCTATCTGATTAACCACCTCTGGAGGCAGTGCAGATGGGGCGGGGCTACAGAGCTGGCCCATGATGACTCTGTAGGGGAGTCTCCAAGGATCAATCTCCACCAATTGTATCAGGTCTTGGCACGCTTTCGCTTTGCCACTCACAACTAACACCTTAGCTCTTCTTCGGGCCTCCTTCTATCTGTCTTGAAGCGCCTTGGCCCGAGCCGTTGTTTCGCACCGGTGTGACCCGTCCTCGTCCTGCACGACTTGATATCAATGTTCATGCTCTTGTGTGGTTTCTGTGACATCTGATGCATGTTCTTCCACCTCTTTGGTCCACCAGTACTTTGTCAGATGTTTAGCTAAGCCTTCCTTCTGCTCGGCTGTAGGTCATTAGGTCTGTGATGTTGGCCGCTGCAGGTTCCTGCTCTACAATCTGCGCACCTTTAATGTCCATGGTCTGATGTAGGTTGTCCTAGTAGAGACGACGCATTTAATAAAAATAATAATAATTTTGAAAAAGGGCAGTTTCTATTAATAATTGTGATGCAATAGTTATAAAATGTTTACAATATTGCTTATATGATTATTGCTTAAGTGTCGGTGACCACAGAGCATCATTTTGGCGTTGCCTCTCTGTAATTCTAATAACACTCTCTGTCAGAGGAACGCGGTCGATCTTGGCTCAACTGTGGCCTCGAAGAGCTTTGTCCCAAGCTCTTTTGTCAGTTTGAGTGCATCCTTGCCCCAAACGCCAGATGACTCGAGGCCGAACGCCATTCGTGGTCCTCAAGGAGATGCGCGCATAGTCGCCGTTTGTGCATCTCCCGTTGGTGGATAATGTGGTCAACGCCTGCGTTGGCTAGTGCACGATAGCCTGGTGTATACGTGTCGGAGACAGTGACGTTCCACGCCAGCGACCAATTATGGTCCCAGTCTCGGCTGGTGAGGCCATTCGGTCGACGCTTGTCGTCCCTCTGCAGTCCACCAGGCTCCAGCGTGACGCGGTAGCCGGCTTGTCTGAAAGCGCGCCCGAGGATGTCATTGATGGCATCGTAACGACCCTGCGTAAGCCCGGCCATTTTAGTGCAACTAAGCCGGTGCAGGCCGCGTTCATCTACCGTTCCACCACTCGGGCATTCCTCTCTCTTAAACATGGCAATGCCAAATCTGAGGCCACTGGCGGCATGGAACTGGTCATCGGTCAGCTTACTGCCGACTAGCTCGGAAACACTCAGCCTTGTGGGGTTTCCGAAGCGATACGGGTGAAAACTAAAGACCTGAAGACAAGTATCGTATCGACCTCCGAACAGGTTATTTTGATATTTGCAGGTGGACATTTTCCAGCTGAGGTTTGGTTAGGATTGAAACGGCACGGAGTCGTCTTATATCGGGAACCCATGCGATATTTTAAGTGTTACAGCATGGATCATTTTGCAGCCAACTGTAAACTTCTTAATCCGAGATGCAGAAAGGGTGGCTCTACGGAGCACCTGAGAGAGGATTGCAAAGCCCAGGCTCGGTGCAGCTTGTGTTTTGGAGAACACGAGGCCACCCTGGGCTCATGTCCACATAGACTAAAGCGGATGGAATTATTACAAAAATCGTCCCAAAATAGCATTGGGAAGCGCTTGGATGCCCCCTTAGTACCACTCTGTATACCTGTGGGCCACATACAGGCATCTGATAACTTCTTAAGGCGCACATGGTCCTCGGTAGTAAAAAATGGGATCAAAGTCAACGAGACGACATCCAAACCTCAAAGACCCGAACCACCGAAGGATCCAGCAGTAACAAGTGCTCCACCTGCGAAAGTCGGAAATTATTTAAGTGAACAGCACGTGCCGCTGCTAAAAGTGGAATTTATAGTGCAACAAGTGATTTCAACCATAAAGCCGATATTGAAAGATATCATCGCGCAAAGAGTGGCTAGGACCATTCAGGAAGTTATCCCGAGCATTCTGGGAGAGCTGATGGGCACCCCGTCAGCCACCTCGCCTTTACTGCATCCCACGACTAATGACGCTGATAGCGCCAGACCTACACGACAGGACAGAAACACAGATCGTGCAACGACATTTTCCTCATGTTTCAAGTCGACCTGACATCTGAAGACAACGGTGAACAGGCCCCTTATACACGAGAACCGGCAGAACCTGCCAAATCCAGTAGTGGGTGCGCGTAATCAGATAGTAATGTGGAACTGCGAGGGGAGGGGGTGTTAGATCTGCTAGGGGACGACGCATACAGAGGGGTAGACATTCTTATTTTGGCGGAGACCTAGGCGCGAGACCAGTTTGATATACGGGGATTCTATGGGTACCATGCATTGGCGTCATGTAGGGAGGGTCCGGGTAGGCCAAGCGGGGGAGTATCAGCTTTTGTTAGACCATTGGTGGGAGAAATGAACATGAAAATAGTAGCAGAAAATTTGATTGCAGTATCTTCACCCAAACTAGAAATAATGGCCACATATGTGCAACCGGCAAGAACGGAGTCAACGGAAACGATGATTGAGCGCCTCTTGCTGGGTATAGAAGCGTTACCGAGGAAGGCTCCAATAATTATAGGAGGGGACTTTAATGCGAGATTAGACAGAATTGATTTGGAAAGAACGGTAGCCTTGCTAGACGTACTGGACTGGAATGCCACTTCGATTCGTCAGTCATTGACCTATTTGCAACAGATACGTTTGCAGGGGAAAACAATCCTTTACAGGACGGGGCGGGACTTAGAAAGCATATGCCGATGGGCATCTGGGTGAAAATTAAGGGGAATGTTCAAGAGCGGGGAAGGGGAGAAGGTCAGGAAGAAGGCTTAACGGTAATATTCTATTACAGGGGCTTAACAAAGTATTTCCGGAGCCAGAGGCAACACAGATAGATTGCTACGAACGCAGCCTGGTAGGGTTATTAAATTCTGCGATACTACCGGTGCAGAAGAGAAGCGAAAGACCTTGGTTTAGTAAGCGGTGTAGGATGGTCAAGCAGGCCAATAGGTTGACGCGGGAATACGTAAAAGTCGTTCCGGTTATGCGGCCGTTGGCTTCGTTGGTTAAACGGTTGGTTAAAACATCGTATAAAGAAGAAAAGCAAAGGTACTGGGAAAAGAAAGAGTGGGCAGCAAAAAGGGAGGCTGAAGAACGACCATATACATGGCTGAGGCGAAAGGGGAGAAGGCAATGTTCAGGAGACGGGCAGGCTAGTCGAACATTTTAGGAGGATCATGGCCGGGTCGGTTACAACCCCGAAAACGCTGCTAGAATATGAAGGCCCTTGGGATCAAACGACAGAGGAAGCTAGGGTTTGGATAATGAGGGCAATCACTCTCAGGAAAGTAATGGAAACAATCGACAGAGCACCACGGGGGAAAACGCACGGAAATGATTTGATAAGGAATGAACACATGAAAGATACCTTAGTTCTCGCGCCATGCTGACAAGCTCTTTTCAATGAATGCTTAAATACTGGGGAAATTTTACAGGCCTGGAGGGAAACTACCTTAATTGTCATTCTCAAAGGAAAGGGTATAGAAACGGAATCAGAGGCTTGGAGGGAAATAGCAATAAAGAGCTGCCCATCCAAGATACTTTCAGGAATAATAGCTAGGAGATTGGAGTCTTTTTTAGAAGAAAGAGGAATAATACCAGAGAGACAGCATGGATTAAGGAAAGGAAGGTCAACTCACTCAGCAATTGGAGGGCTGCTCGGAGCAATCTGGGATACTCTGTCCAGGCCGAAGAATTGCCTATATGCTGTGTTTGTAGATTTGAAAGCGGCGTTGGACATAGCTCCAAGGGATAAGATAGTTGAAGAGCTAGCTATAATGGGAGTGCCGGGAGCAATGCCGAGGTTGCTCATCAGCATCTTAAAACAAAACACGGTGCTGATTGACAAAGGTGTTGGCATTGCGGGGGAGGTAATTCAAACCACAGGGGTCGCGCAGGGCGACGGACTGAGTCCACTACTGTTTCCGCTCTTCTGGGTGGGCGCCCCGAACGGATAAAGACGGGCTGTACCCGAGAGTGGGCCAAAATTTTACTGTACACAGATGATGTAGTAATCTTTAGTTGTAGCCTTTTCAGAGTGAAGCAAGCAGTGGATCGGCTAGTTACATTCATGGATGAAATGGGCTTAAAGGTTAATTGGGAAAAGACAGTAGCCATGAAATTCCGAAGGGGCGGCCGTCTGGCCAGGGATGCCGTGCTTCAATTCAGGGGAAAAGAATTAAAATTAGTAAATAAATTTACATATCTAGGACTTACCTTATCAACAAGGGGCAGTAGTTTTAATCACACATCCAGGAGAAGGTTAGGAAGGCCACTATCACAGCCGCGGCAATTAAATGCCCACATATGCTTTCGGCCGATGCAGCAGTAGCTCTTTTTGGGATACAGATAGCACCCATCGCCACATATGGCATTTCACTAAAATGGGATAAGGTAAGTAGACGAATTGCGTTTAATTGATGGGGTAAGGTTTTTCTTTCTAAAGAGGGTTTTTGCGCTTTCCAATACATGCAGAAATAGGGTGGTCCACGTGTTGGAAGGTGGCCCACTGCTGACAGAGGAGCTACAAAAACGATGGAATTTAAAGACAACGTGCGCCTTTGACGTCTATATGCGAAACTGGCGAACCAAAATAAGCGAGGTAGACATAGGAATTTGTGGGACAGCAGCAATGATAAGCACTGGGTGGAGGGCTAGCGGGGTAAAAGATCGCCATATTTTTCTTTAAAATATAAGTGCGTTTTATTAATAACATGTGCGATGACCATAACTTCATTTGTTTTTCCGTAAGGCTAATGCCCGTGTACGGTTTTGCACTGATATAACAACGGCCTTCGCAGTCCACGGATTTCATTACGTTCTATGCAACGTGGAGGGCTTCCATGAACCACAAGACGAATGTCGATGCAAAGAATAAATGTGATAAATACCACGCCGCGGTTTGTCCGGCGGTTCGGTCCATAGCAGAACTGGCAAAACGCTAGATCGATTGTTGTGTCGAAAAACGGTGATGTAACATAAACACACTTACCCAGCCCGGGTGTTAATAAATTAATAAATAATAATAATAATAATAATAATAATAATAATAATAATAATAAGCGCCTGCGGGGACGCCGTCCAGCCAGACGGACGCCACGGGCTATAATGTATCGTCAGCGCGCGTCTGCCTTGAAAGCCTTAAACGAAACCTTCAGCAGAGCCTTACGCCCTAGTGGCCTACCGTGCGTCCTGGAACCCGTCCGACTGGACAGGGAAGGCGGGAAGAAACCTGACGAATTGACCTTAACCCCGTTCGAGAACGGTTGCATGCTGGTTTGGGAAGCGACAGTTACTGACTCATTAGCCCTTCAATGGTTAGTGCTGGCGCTGCCCGGGCGATGTGCTTTAGCTCTCGCCGGGACAGGCAAGGTGACAAAATACCAGAATATCGGGTACCCGTACGGGTTCTACCCACTTGCCTTCGAGACACTTAGCGGACCGGGCCCGTCCACCTGCAGTTTGCTACAGAAGGTCGGGAAGCAACTAGGTCTAGCCAGCGGTGATAAGAGAGCGAGCGTCTGTCGCTTGATGTGCAAAGGGGCAACGCGGCCTTAGTCCGGAGGACCCTCCAGAAACGGTTGGTCTCTACATTGGACCCTTCGTATACGTGCACACATTTGCAGAGACCCAATTGTCATTTTCCCAATAATAATAATAATAATAATTCGAGTGCAGGGCGTGTGGAAAAACAGTGATAAGGACGGACTGCACTCTTTAAGCTGCACTAAGAGATCTTATAGGACTCCCAGACACGCGGAAATCAACGCAACCCTAAAGAAGGCTTTTAGTAGAGCCGGCATAGCAAGCATTCTACAGCCAAGGTTGGGCTTCAAAGACGATAAAAGACCCGACGGCGTCATCGTCTCGCCATGGTCTAAGGGCAAATACGTGGTATGGGATGCCACGGCATCATGTACAGTGGCTCCGTCATACTTAATGCACGGCGCCACTAGATCAGGGTGGGTTGTTGAACTTGCTGAGATCACCAAAAAAAAACGCAAATACTCTGCTTTGGAGAGAATATTTCATATTGTACCCGTTGCCATGAAAACGATGTACCCAATCAGCAAGAGCACAAGTATCTTCCTTAAAGACCTAGGTATCAAAGTTAGTGCTAACACGGGTGACCAGCGCGAGGGGGAGTTTCTGCGTCATCAACTCTCGCTCGCAGTGTATACGGGAAATGCCGCCGCTATCATAGGCTCTATGGATTGAGGAGTGGGGGTGAACCTAGGAGGATGCACGTTTGGGCAATAATAATAATAATAATAATAATTTATTATTATTATTATTATTATTATTATTATTATTATTATTATTATTATTATTTATTATGTGTTAGGACAATACAATTGTGAGGTGTGAATGTGTATCCTCGTTATTTCATGGTTACCATCTAGCTATTCTCAGCCCATCGCACCTAATATCGACGCGGCATTTCCTCTGCAAACTGCCAGTGAAAGCAGCTGCCTCAGAAATTCGTCTTCGCGTATATCCCCGCGGTGTTTGCTCGTATTCGTATTATTATTATTATTATTATTATTAATATCACCAATACGAAATATTAATAATAATAACACATCACAAAAACTTACATCACAAATGTATACCTTGATACACGTAAATAAATAATAATAATAATAATAATAATAATAATAATAATAATAATAATAATAATAATAATAATAATAATGACTAGCCAACAATACCACAATACTCGAGATGCCACCGAGAACGACTTGGAGATGGCTTTACCGCTCTCCCAGACACCATATGTTTGCAAATACTGTGGGCGAGCCGTACGATCATCTAAGGGCCTGAAAATTCACATAACACGAAAACACTCTGTAGCTCCTTGTCGAAGCCTTCGTACGGATAATAATCCGGGACCGAATAACCAGATAACCATTACATCAAACACCGACACCCAACCTGACTCGAAATTATTAGTACAAGCCTTATCACATGCCCGCAGAAGTTTAAGGCTTGCCAGAATCATACCTCGTGGAGCTAGAGAAGTCTGTACTACAGCATATACGGCAGCATTAAGCAACTTTAATACAAAGCTCGATCTTGAGAGTTGGAATAATCTTATGGTGCTTCCATCATTGATGTTTACACTACCTCACCCAAAAAATCAGGAGAAAACACTTACTAAAATCATTAAAAGTAATGTAGCGGAAATAGACTTTCGAACACTTCAAAGTCTCGCTGATTCGACCATACATAGCACGATCGGCAAGATGTCTCACTTCACCAACGACCAAAACAGCGTGCGCCAGGCAGAGATGAAATTAGCAGAGGGCGATATTCGCTCTGCTGCTCGATCGCTACTCTCCTCAGACACATTGGCACCACAAAATGAATATACCGAGTCTGAACTACGTAGCAAACACCCAGTTAGTCCACCCGGGTGTCAAGAACAGTTAGACCTTCTACAAAAGCCCGCCACTCTAGGCCTGGATAAAATTGAAGGACCTCTCGTTTTGGAGACCATTCGATCTTTCCCTTTTGCAAGTGGAGCCGGTTTAGACGGCCTACGGCCTCGACATCTTCGGGACATGCTTAGCCAAACGATTCCATCCTCAGAGCGTCTTCTGGAAGAGCTAGGCATTCTTATGGCTAGAGTGCTCAATGGGACTTTGCCATCGTTCTGCCAACCCGTTTTTTATGGCGCATAGTTGCTGCGGTTTCACCCCATCAAATGGGTGTTGCCATTAGAGGAGGAGCAGGCTACTGTACACGCTACACGCGCTTTTCTGGAAACAAAAGGTCCGACAAAAGTACTAGTCAAACTAGACTTCCAAAACGCGTTCAACACAATAAGAAGGGACAAAATGTTCGATGAAGTAAAGAGAAAAGCTCCACGACTCTATCCAATGACATGGCAGGGTTATAGAGATTTCTCAATCCTCGCTTGGAACGCAGACACGATCATAGAGTCGCAAACTGGCATTCAGCAGGGAGACCCATTGGGACCAGCTCTGTTCTGCCTCGGCATTTCTGATCTGGTATCTAGCTTACAGAGCCCTTTCAATGTCTGGTACCTAGACGACGCTGTCTTGGGAGGTCCCGCAAATGTCGTGGCGAGGGATTTGCAGACCATACTGAATTTCGAGGAACCGGGAGGACTGACCCTCAACGCGGCCAAGTGCGAGGTTTTAGCTGTCGGAGGTACATCTGAAGATCAAGCGCAGGCCATACAAACAATTATGGAAGCACTTCCTGGGATATCTCGTGTAACTCAGGATAACCTAGATGTTTTAGGTTCTCCTGTAATGCCCGAAGGAATTCCACGCGCTCTTCATGCCAAACGAGAGACCCTGGTAAAGATTCGCCCACGTCTGACAAGTATGCACCCGCAGGTGGCTCTGTGCCTTTGGAGACACAGTCTTGGTTCACCAAGATTTGTCTACCTGCTACGAACTTGCCAGACTCTAAAACACATGGAGGGCCTTGCAGCCTACGACGAGACCACCAGAGACATTCTAAGCGAAATACTAAACATTGACTTAGAAGGAAACACGTGGAACAGAGCTAGCCTTCCTATCGGAAACGGAGGCCTTGGAATAAGAAGACCCACAGATCTAGCTGCAGTGTGCTATGCTGCATCCCTGAATCAATTTAGCTTCCTGGCAGAATCACTCATTGACGAGGAAGCAAAGATTGAACTGCAAAAGACAGCAATAGTGGCGGATACCACAGTCAGAAGTCAACTCGACCCCGGTCCTCTGAGAGAACACGTGAGTCAAAATCTTCTCGACGCTTGCAAAACTAAGAAGTCCGCACGAGATATAACAGATAGCCTAACATCAGCAAGAGAGCGTGCCGTGTTTCTAGCGGCTCAACATCCCTTCAGCGGGGGCTGGCTTCAAGCGCTGCCCTCCTGTCAGCTTGGCACCATGCTGGACCCAAACTCTTTCCGCATGGTGTCAGCCCTTAGAATAGGCGCCCCCGTCTGCCAGTCCTTCTCATGTCTGCGATGCGGCCAACCTGTTGACACTGACGGGTTACATCCGTTAAGCTGTCTGAAAAGTTCCGGCAGAATTACAAGACACGCTGAACTTAACGCTATAGTTAGAAGAGCTCTTAGAAGGGCAGGGATACCATCTACACCCGAGCCGAATGGCCTTAATGGCAGCAGTGAGCTGCGGCCTGACGGGGTCACCATCCCGTTGTGGTCACACGGAAAAAGCCTTGTATGGGATGTGACGGTTTCATGCACGGCGGCCTAATCGTATTTACACCACAGCGCCGTTGAGTCGGGATGGGTAGCCGAGCGCGCGGATTCTGAAAAACGAAGGAAGTATCTCGAGCTATCTAGAAGCTATCACTTTGTATCCATTACATTAGAGACGCTCGGCCCCATCAGCTCAGGTACAGCGAAAATCCTGAAAGATATCGGTAAACGCATAGCAGAAGTTACGGGCGATCGACGCGGGGCCATGTTTTTGAGACAGATGATGTCTTTGGCCGTTTGTAGAGGAAATGTGGCTTCCATCATAGGCGCCATGAATTGATAGAAAGCGACCGGAGCAGGATAAACCTGGAATAAACGTTCATACCCCACAATTGTAATAACTTATTATTATTATTATTATTATTATTATTATTATTATTATTATTATTATTTATTTTCATTAATATGTGTTAGGACAATACAATTGTGAGGTGTGATTGTGTATCCTCGTTATTTCATGGTTATTATTATTATTATTATTATAATAGCGAGTGGCGCAGTGCGGTCTCAGGCTGCGTGGCAAAGTGGTTGCGCCGTATTTGTTGCAGATGCTGTCATTCACGGGCTCCCTTGCGGAGCGCGGCCAGAGGCATTTCAACATCAGCGCAACCTTTATCCGAGCCGCGAACAAAATGATAAGGGTGAGCCAAGGACGAGATATCTCTCATTGCAAAGGCTTCTCATATGACGCACGGTGTGAAAATTCGGGAACCGTGCTGGGCACGATAACTGAATAGGATAAACCCAATGTTTTTCGCTAAGATGTCATGGGGGAAAATGGGACTGGTAGAAATACACGTTGGTGTGAAATAACTGTTTGTCTCTTGTCTATTATTATTGATAGAAGAAATTCTATACGTACATTTCTACGTTTAGAGCCAAAATAAAGTTCGTTAGCCCAATGCTACGCAGTGCAAGCTGCGAGTTTACGTAGCATGTCTGTTGGCCTATTCAAGGCCTAATCAGGAAAGCGTATGACAGTACCGTAACGGAAAATATAGCAGTCGACACACGTAAAGCAACCAGGGACCGTTTGTGAGAAGCCAAGCGATTGCTAATACAATTCAAAAACAGCACACCATGTTCTTAACTACACATGATGCCTTTATTCAGGAAGACAAGCTAGCACAACTAGCTTTCTTTCTCAGAGCTAACTTGTCCTTATGGAAAAATCGGGCCCTATTGATAAAGGTAAACTTGCTTTTAATCTTCAGTATCATAATTTATTTTGCTCGACAGAATGCATACAAAACTCTTTGTTATAAAGTTTTTTTTTTTTATAGGAGTGGAAAACGCATCTACGCACACCCTCCAATGTTGTCGACGAGTAATGTGGGACTTAACACCGGCGGAGAGTTGGACTCCATCCTATCCGCGTGTAATACCCACTAAAAACCACTCCCCCCCCCCCCCTGTTCGGTATTGTCTGGCAGTACATCGAGGCCAGGAGGGGAGATTCTCAACGTACTCAACGGCGTCCTGGGCCTCCCTGTACTGAACCGGAGGGGGGTGGGACCGCGCGAATTAGCCGCGCTCGTCGGACCTCCTTCAGGTGCGTCTTTTCGCGCATCAACGCATCTAAGTAATTGAGTCCCTCATTCAGACTCAGTCAGACTGACTGGACATCATCCTTTGGACAATGGAAAGTGTCTCCTCACCAGCTGCGTAGCTCGTACTACGCACCACGTATGCTGCTGTGTGATCCACGCCATCCGGCTCTCCGGAAGTTCAGAGCACACAGGTATCCGTTGAGGACTTACCAATTTTGCACATACACATCTGCAACTGGCCGTGCCCAGTCAGGATTTGCGTCATGCAGTAGGTTAGGGGGTCCTGAACAGGGCCTTCATACCAGATATTGAGATTTGGGATTAACGACCAGGTCCACCGACCGCGGCTGTCTCCGGATGGAGCTGGGCCCAGGCGACAGCCCAGTCATCTAGAGTCGTCTATTTCGCCTGTGTCCAATCAACGACCCCGTCAAGGCATCCTTCGCTGCGCTTAGTCGCCAGTAAATCCCATGGTAGCTGATGTGCGAGCACCAATAGAACGTCCGTACTAACCGTTCTGTATGCCCTGCAGACCCACATAGCCATGGTCCTCTGGGCGGCCCGCTGGGGCATTGCAATTGCGATTACTAAGCAACGCCATGTCCGCCCACACCGACGCTCAGTAACAAGGTACACCCCTAAATACCTGGCAGTTTTCTGCACCGTGATCTGGTGGCCGGCCACCTCCAGCCGGACCCCTCGGGTGCGCTTGCGGCCTGCCAAATACAATGTCAAATACAAAATTAGACCTCAGTGCTTTGCCATTGTTGGGTTCAATAATTTCACTTGAATTCAATCGTGTGGCGCTCTATGGTTAGGTTCTTCACGGTTCTCTACTGACCTCTCTCTTCGCTATTCGGCATTGGAGCCTCTAGGCACTGTTCTTAAACTCGTCACATAGCCTTTTCCATTTTGCCTCATAATTAATGAGCAGATGAAAGCCTTTTCTTCGCAACCGATCTGCATTGCGCTCTCTTTTACCCTTATAGTTTGCCTTTGCCACAGGTGCAATTAGAAGTTATTGCATACTTTGCAGAGTAGACATGTAGAGTATAAATCATTTTTGAAGCGGTTATTTTGATGTTGTGCATTTCTTACTTCATTGTCCTTTTCCTTTACGCGTTTTATCACATTCCGTCTGTGTGGGGGTTCGTCTGGGTTCTACTTCGATCGTGAATGTGTGTACCTATGGCCACCATCGTGTTTTTTGAATTTCTTTCATAGTTCTGCCCCAAACGTTTACAATCACGAAGACTCGTACCTATATGACTTAGTCATCTGGTCAATTTCTGTCATTATATCCCCAATCGACTGATGCGGTCTTAGAAAACCGACCAAGTACTGACAAAACCATTGTCTTGCATTCGGGAGATCGTGGGTTCGGCGACTCTAAAATTGGTCTTTATTGTCTTCACTTAAGACAAGTTGAATGCCGAAATGGATTATATTCTGCCATGATTTGAAAAAAAAACGGGGAGCACAGATGCCTCAATAAAAATAAATGGCGAATTACTATCCAACCACCCTCACCCCCATTATATTAAAGAGAAACACTCGAACGAGGCAAAATGCTAGTTTGAGATGGAAGTGTTACCGACTCCTTAGCCTCTTCTATGGTCGGTGGCGGCGCACCCGAAGCTGGTTATGCAGCCTACTTTGCGGAGACTAGCAAGTTGGGAAAATACACATTCATCGGGTATCCTCACGAGTTCTGCTCTCTTGTGTTTGGTACCTTGGGTGCTTCTAGCGTTCGAACCAAGCAGCTGATCCGCAAAGTCGGCACTTTGTTAAACCTGTCATTCGGTGATAGCAGGTCGTCGTCCTTTTTCAAATAACGTCTGGATCTTGACATACAGCGTGGAAACGCTGCCTCCGTTCGGGGCACACTTCTAAAGTAGTCTCGACCTGGCCTCATCGAAGCGGATACGTGATAGTCAAAGTACACGCCTACTAGGCACATTGGTTTAACTAATCCTTCGTGATACGTGTAACAAATACATGATGTATTTCACGAAAAATAAAGTATAAATATGAACTCGGTTTAAAAAAAAGCACTAGTGATGACAGCGGCATTCTGTCTACGTAGCTTACATAGGTAGCACTCTGGGCCGGCAAAATAGCAAGAATGTCCCAGTAGATTTGAAGTATTCGTAGATTAGAACAATTCAAAGAACTGTAGGACTGTTAAAGCAAATATTGTTCCATTTAAACATAGTCTCGTTGAAGTCTTGTTGCAGAGAAAAAGTAAAGTTACTAAAATGTGTGACACTGGAGTTAGTGCTCGACATGCTGAGAAACGTCTTTCTCTGAAGAACGCACGATATCGGTAAGAAGATGCGACATGGTCGTTAGGAAAAGAATTCGCAAAAATTAAGTTCTATTATTTTCTTTCACGTTCAGCCAGTTTACCAGCCGAAACTAACAACCATTCACATGGCTCAAAACGAACATACTCAGACAAATACACACTATATAATGACAATTTGGTACCAAATCTAAGGCAATTTCAGTGTTCATATCTTATGACGAGCTCACTCCTCTCGGAGGCTAGTCACATCGATGCGATTAATTTTTGACCTGACTACTACGGGGAGAAAAGCGATCGATTAGCAGCGGTCAAACCAAACTCTTCGCGCTCACCACCGAGGCAAATGTGAATGTGTGAAACATGAATCTCTTTGCGTTGCACAATTCACCTTCTCTGCTGAAATCGTTATTGTTACTGTATCGTGATGGCCCGGTACGCAGAGGCTGAGAAAGTTGATATCTCTCAAATTTATGCTGAAAAGCGCATATGAGACGCGGCGGCTATATTAGATGCGTCTTCCCAAGTAAACGCTTATTTTGACCACTACTACTACTACTACTAACACGTTTGTGAATATTGTCCATTTTTACGTACGTGAAACTGGATCGTACCATGGCGGCCGTGAGTACGACGCCCGGGTACCAAGAACCAAACAAGTTTCTCATCCGTGTAAAGCGCAAGGGCAGGCAACTTTGCTTGGACTTCTTCTACTTGCCGCCGAAACTAGCTTGCTACAGAAGTTAACTACTCGCCTGTACGCATGTAATCCTACGGGTCTTAATAATCTGTGGACGGTATTGCGACCCGTACCAATGTTTCTGGCCGCTTCCCTCGTGCTTACAGAAGGTTAATCAGGAGTACGTGGACTACTACTGCATTGCTGGTGTTCTTGTTATCCAGTTTACATCCAGTTTTACATACGTGCTTCAACATAAATGTGGGAGATGTCAACTTTATCGGCCTCTGTGTAGCGGGTCATCACGATACAGTAACGATAACACAATTTTAACAGAGAAGAACTTGAATCGTCAATGCAAAGGGGTTCACGTTTCACACATTCACATTTGTTTCTCAGGACATGTTGACGTATCTAGGGTTTCTTTCCAACAGTCGTCCTTGTGGCAGCATGGCCGCTGACTCTCAGCGGTATGATTTATCATCCATTCTCCATAAGAATCGCTCAAAGAAAATTCGATCAACAACAGGGATCGAACCGGCGACGATCCGGTAGATGACAACCATGACTAGCGCACTAGTCCCCTAGACCACGCCGCCACGGTCAAACCTTCTTCTTCCCCTGGTAGTCAGGTCGAATATCGGTCACATTGATGTGGCCTCCGAGAGGGTGGCGCAGTAGAGCGATCGGAGCGAGCTCGTAACAATATAAGCGTTCACATCTCTGCGAACGCTACCAATTCTGCCGATTTGCTCACAAAAGCTTCATCGCGCAAATACTGTAAGATATTGGTTGTGTGTGCTTCTATCGAGTGATTTATCTGATCATTTTTGCCCGCCGCTTTAATATAGTTAAGTACTACGCAACCACGAATTGGATCGCCATAAATTTAGTATTAAAATAATCGTCATGAAATGCACATTGTCTGGATGTGTTAGTGCTGTGAAAATCGTAGAGTTATACTTTTGATGTACTGAACGTGAAAGCTAAAATAGAGTTTCAATTGAATTAAAATGAATGCCGTCTTTTTTGCGAATTCTCTTCTAAACGACTATGTCACACCTTCTAGCCAGCGTCATATGTCTTTCTGAGAAAGCAGCATTTTCACGATTATGACAGTATGCTTAGTTTCCCTATCGAAGTATTGGCTGTCTCGCAATTGCATTATTTGTGCCCCTATGTTGTGCAATTACCAGCGTCACAAATGTTGGTAATTTTACTCTCACTCCGAAACAAGACTTCCCCAAGACTATATCGCCCTTCAGGTATTTTTGGGATACCTTGTATAAAGATATCTAACGCTTCTAAAATTTTCTGCCGGACTTACACAGATAAGTGTGACCGAGTAATAGAATGGTTTAAATATCTAGCAGTTACAAACTACTCTAACGCTGGATTGTACGAGTTCATCAATAAATATATGATGTTTTTAATAGCGTTTGAGCCTTGACCGAAGTAGGGCTAAAAGCGAATGCTTACTAAAAGCGAACTCAACTCCGTTAGTAAAACACAAGCTGATATTTCAGGTGCCCCGCTGCTAGCAAAGCATATTTGTATTACTCAGAACTACCACTAACCACTACAATACAACATTATTTGCACACAGTCGCAGCTACAGTAAACGCAATTATTTCACTGAGGTGATTTCGCGTGCATCTGCTGGCCTAGTTCCGATTGCCTGAGTAGCCGCCTATTCAAATGACACGCCTGCTTCACTTGTGCGCCGCATATGATTTCACTCAACTCGATTGCTTTCTACAAAAAACAATATCTAAATCGAGGTTGTTTTTTTTCTTTCTATTTATTATAGACGGGCCTGGAATCGCTGCGAGGATGGCACATCTTCAATGAGGCATCGAGAGTCGAACATGTTGAGATGATTTTTTTTCGGCCAGCTAAAAACAATTGTGCAACGGTGGGGCTCGAACCTGCGCACCTATGTGTTTCCTCCGGTTTGCGAGGGGGCGCACGCGAATGCACTACGCCACCGGGCTCGAAGAACATGTTGAGGTATCTAGCTATGAGGTATCATCTTATGCTATATAATCTTTCGGGGCTGACTCTCAGCTAAGATTTAACGTCCATGGGACTGCTTTTCGCATTACTTCATAGACGAACTCCCATAAATACAAATCGGTGCAACGGTGGGGCTCGAACCCGCGCACCTGCTATGTGTCTCCTTCGGTCGCGAGGCGCAGACGCGTGCCACCACGCCACCGGGCTCGACATCATCTTATGCTGCTATGCTAATATTGATGGTTTTGTCGTCGTTAATTTTTTTTGTAGAAAACAGGGTTTTATTATTGTCATTATGTACATGTATTACAACACTAATATGTTAATTATATAAAATTATAATTATTATTATTGCGGGGGGAAACGCCGCCGCTATCATCGGCTCTATGGATTGAGAAGGGGGGGAGTGAGCCTACGCGGGTACACGTTTGGGTCCCACAATTGTAGGGAAATACTGAAAAATTGAATAAAAAATTATTATTATTATTATTATTATTTAAATTATTATTTCTATTATTTATTCAAATGTTTGATTATTATTATTATTATTATTGCCGTCGTCGTCTGCTCGGAAACACGAACCGAACGCCGACACCATTGGATTCGTTGAAACTCGTCGATCCGTCGATTTGTTCCGTCGTTTAATGACCGCTAGTAGAGAGAGGCGGCGAGGGAAAGGGAAAGCCGAAGGCGGCGGGTAACGGGGGACGACCAGAAACGGGGGTGGTTGTCGTGTGGAAGTGGTGGTAGTGGAGCACCTGCTACTGCTGCTGCCGCTGCTGTTGCTTAATGGGGAGAGGAGGGTGGTTTCTGGATAGAGGGGGGTGGTGGTGGTGGTAAGTGACCCGCGGTGAGTAACAACTGCACAGCGTGACCTTGTTATACCATGCTGCTGCTGCTGTTGCTGCTGCTGCTGTAGTCGCTGCCGTTGCACCACAGGTCTTGCCCATAACTGGCACTATCCGCTATATTTGTGTCTCGGTTGTTTCGAACTACGTTGGACGACCATCACCACCCGTGACCCGGCGGTCAGAAAGGTTCCGAAAGGAGAACGAGAGAGATTTGTCTCTTTTGCTGCTGGGTGTATCTGAGTATGTGTGTGTGCGGTTAGTTTTTGCGACTGCTTTGCGGTCGCCGCCGATACAGCTGGCTGCCGCTGATACGACTGCTTCTGTTGATGATGGAACAGTTACACACAAGAAAAAGAAGAAAACAACAACAGCAGCAACAACAACAACAGCAACAACAACAACAACAGCAACAACGACAACAACAACAGCAACAACAACAACAGCAGAAGCAGCAACAACAACAGCGACAGCAACAACAACAACAACAGCGATAGCAAGAAAATCGAATAGACACCAATTGTCGAATTATTGTGCTGTAGTCTGTAGCAGCAGACGTTGGCAGTGGGTGGGAGTCAGCAGCAGGGGGTGCCAGCTGTGATGATGATACTTCATGATACTACTACTACAACTACTACGACGACGACTGGTCCTGTGTCCCGTGTCCTGTGTTCGTTCCTCCTGCCTACCTGCCTACCTGCTGGACTGACCGATTGACTGCTGGGTAGTCGCTCCGGCTACCCATTCATTCGCCTAACCGTGCGCCGGTCGCCTTTCTGCGCTTGTCGATGTGAGCGAATTTCGTGTTCGTGTGTCGAATCGAAATCGCGACACGAATTATATATACACCTATATCAATACTCGATGGTATTCGTAGTATAGAGACAACAGCAGCAACAACAACAACAACAACAACAACAATAATAACAACAACAACAGCAAGATTAACGACAGCAGTGGTGTGCTGATGGTGATGGTGACAATCATAATGATGGTGATTGTTTCTAGTTCTAGTGTTGCCGCTACCACAACAACACCTACAACAACAACAACTACTACTACTAGTCTCTGTTATTCGTACTAGGGGCAGCAAATGATGGCGGTGGTGCGTGTCATCTTGCGTCGACAAAGTTTCTAATTCGAAATTCGTTCGAATTTGCCGGTGGCTGCCATCCCGGTGCTTTGTGTGTCCGAAGATCATCCGTGTGTTTATGCCTCTCATCAAGAACAACGACTTGTGTCGTGATACCGTCCCCCTCTCTCTCTCTCTCTCGAAGCAGAGGTAGGTCGGTGTTTGGTTGGTTATGGGTATCCGTTCGTACGTTAGTACGCAGAGTACGTACTAGTAAAAGCAACCAACGCAGACGTGAACTGTTGGTTGAGAGTCAGTCCGAAAAAGTTCTGATTCGGTGATTGGTGCTTGGTGTGCTGCTTGGGATCAACCGTTTAATGCGAGTTGTGGTTATTTATGGTGGTCGTGGTGGTGGTGGTGGTGGTAATTGTACAGGTGTATTTCTGATGACAAGAATGATTGTTGTCATTGTTGTTACTTGTTGTTAATATTATTATGCTTATTATCATCATCCGTAGTATTGGTGTGACTGTCGTCGCAGGTCACAGTTATTTTATATATATATATATTTCTATTTATATATTTATATTTATATATATATATATATATATATATATATATATATATATATATATATATATTATATATATATATATATATATATATATGAAAATCGTCGTAGCCGGGTCGCATGTTGTTGTTAATGGTCGTGCGGCACGATGTGTTGACGTCGAACATCGCTAATCTACCCAATAGTTTTGGCTATTCTGTAGTTTGCTTGCTAGGAGTTTGCTTTACAGAATAGCTAGCTGGTTGAAGAACGCTTACCGTTCTGCTGTTATTCACCGAGTCATCGATTCGGTTACTCGTTCAGGAATGAGGCAGTGTTCGGGTATTGAGCGTGTTGTTGTTGTTGTTGCTGCTGCTGCTGCTGCTGATGTTGTTGCTGTAATTATAGTTGTTGTTACTGTTGTTGTTGTTGCTATTGTTGTTGCTGATGTTGCTGTTGATGTTGTTATTCTACACATACTTAATGAGCACACGTTACGGTGAGTGTAGTGCCAGTAGGTGGGTAACCTCATCACGTTATGTCAACGATCTCTTACAGCCATCAGGTTGTGTATGGTTATTGTTTTCGCTGCTGTTGTAGTCACGATTGTTGTGTTTGTTGTTGTTGTTGCTTCTGCAGGTGTTGCTGTTACTGTTGTTACTGTAGTAGTAGTAGTTGTTGTTGTTGTTACTCTTGTTGCTGCTCATGATGGTGGTGAACTAGTGGAGTACTAATGGGAGTGATAGAAGAGAACGCTTGTTCCACTTTATTGATCTGCTGTTGTTGCTGTAGTTTTTCGTCGCGCGGGCCGGACGTGCGCGGATACCGGACGATTATGATATGAGCGAATTTGTGTACAGCCTATTTCCTTGTTGGGTTGGCCGATTTCGGTGTCCTGTTCGTCGCTGCGCTGCGTTATGCCGGCTGTCCAACCGCCGTCGTAGTGAAGCCGGTCCAGTGGTGAGATAGTCCTGCTTTGTCCTTTTTTAATCGCGTCGGATCAAACTCGCAGTGCGAACAACAACAACAACAACAACAAAGGAATTATTATTCTGGTCAAGGTCGTCGTCTTCATTGGTGTTGTTGTTGTTGTTGTTGTTGTTGTCATCGTCACTGCTGTTGTTGTTGTTGTCGTTGTTCTAATATCGGTCAACTTGCAACACTGAACTGAGTGAGATCTCTGAATGAGGGAGACAGAACAAGTCGAGGAACAACAACAACAACAACCACAACAGTCACAGCAACAACAACAACAACAACAACAACAATAACAGCAAACAATAAGGAGGTCGAGCTTTGCTGTCATTCGAACACCCGTTACCCGTCAACAGCAGGTCACAGACCACAGACCGATGAAACGTTCGTTTGTTAACCTGACGTCGTTAAATCATCATCTTCTGCTTCTAGAACATCTATGATATGTTGTAGTATGCGTTTGCGGTAGCACGCCTGCCAAAGAAGAACTTTTGTGGGATGTTTTTTGCCACGACGCACTCAGCTGTCATGCAACGCGCTGAACTTTCCAGCAGCAGCTGCTGCGGCTATAACTACTACAAAAAGAACTGATTTCTGTGGAAAAGTCGAACCCAAACGTGAGTCTTACTATGCTTGAACTGCTTATGTGATTATTGCTGCTGGTCGTGAGTATCGGTGGTTCACGTCTCGACATTGCGTCGCACAGCAGATCTCTCACAACGGTTGTGTAAAGGTGTAAACGTCTTTTATAGTTTATTGTTCGAATATTATTAGTGTTGGTAAAATACAGGCGTACCGACATAGATTACCAACTATAGATATATAGTATCGAGTTTAAGGTATTATTATTATTATTATTAGACGAAAACGCGATTTGGCTCCATCGTTTTGTAATTGACTGTTATCATCATCATCATTATCATCTTATTTATTGTTATCATCATCATAATCATTATCATCATCATCATTATGATTTGTGGTCACTGAATAGCAGAGTGAAAAAGTAGTTAACTTTTTTCCTAACTGTATGCGCATCTATCTATACGCAATTCTATACAGTGCTGAGTCAGCGTGTGGCGATTCGTCTACGATTTTTATCCGGCGGCGGTTACTTGCGTCGCCCCACCTTTCTTTTGTGCATTTGTGTCGCAGTGCAACAATTTCCTGTGCAGTGAACGTACAAAAGATGAACAAGAAACCAAACAGAAACAACCAAGCAATAAAGAGCGAGTCAACACAGGATCTCGACGTGTGCGAACCAATTCAATACGCCAATAATTTTCTTCTTTCGCTAGCCCGCTTCTATTCGGCTAGTAACACCGGGGCACCACCTAGAATTAGAAACATTTTTTAAGGATGTTGTTTTTTAACCACCTAGACACCGCCAACATTAGCATGGGAAAGTGTGCGACATGTTTAGGATAGAGTGTACTATTGAGATATTGAGACAGTAGTAGAGCATAGATGGATCGAAGCAATGCGAAGTGGAAACCGTTACATGTTGGCTAAGAAAACAAGTTTAAATCACATCGATACCACAACAAAAAATGCGTAATTTTACTATTTTTTCGAAATATTTCTACATAGTTTGCGCCCTTCCCCCCTCCTTCCCTTCCCCTCCTCTCATTCCATTCCATTGGAAAACATTGTTTTTTTAGCTAGTTCTCCTCTAAAAATCCCGTCCGGTAATGCTAGAGTTCTCCTGTGTATAACACACCACAACTACTTACATCGTCGTTGTCACTGTCGCGATTTGTTGCAATGCGACGTATTCGTTGTTCTATTTGGTATTGTTGTTGTCGCTGCTGTTCTTGTCGTTGTATAAGTGCCCTTCAAATGGACATTGGCCGACTATCCGACGTTGATAAAGCTGCAGCACCAGCAGATCTGAAATCTACAGAAGAATTGAAGTTTTTTGCTGCTACTTCGGTCGCTCCTGGTGTTACCGCTATACATTCTGACCGTTCGTTGTCTATTGGGAGAATATTATCAGTGTCATTTGAGGTATAATTTCAGACTGTTGTTAGAGCCGTTACGTTTCGAATATATATATATATATATATATATATATATATATATTTATATAGTTTTTTGTAGCCACTTGTTTGCTGCATTATTGAGCCCATGATGTCCCCTTCCAACCATCCAATTTCATCGGGACTAGTTAACTTTCGCTTTACTACGACGCTGAACGCATACAGCTTCTACTATGACAGCCAGCCACTTCGGCAGTCTTCTAATGAACGATGCTGTAATCGTTTCTATCCCAACCTGGAGGCTGAAACAGCGTCGCCTGCCACGTTAGCAGAAAACTTCTCTGCTGAAATTTAGCTCGCAGATTTCAACAGACTTTCAATAGCTGCTATCTTGCTTTTCCAGCCGCCAGTGATTCTGCTGTTGTTGTTCTTGGCGCTGTTCATGGCGGATGTAGTTGTTGGTGGTAATGACCGCTTAGCAGCAGAGATTAGGAAATTTCAGATATAGTTGGTAAGCGACGTGGAAGGGTGCTGCAACTAGCGAGGTCATTCAGTCTTGTATATGTGTAGATAGCGTTTGGCTTCTGCTTTGACTTCGGCAGCGCTGGATAATAATCGGCTTGGTTGCGGCTGGAGTTATCTATATATATATATATATATATATATATATATATATATATGATTTACTTTCCGTATAATGCATTATGCATATGTTACCCATAACCCGAAAGATTAGCTAAGTCAATGTGCCTATATATATATATATATATATATATATGTGTGCGTTGAAGGCTGTTTGATCGCCAACCGAAACGTTGTCTTACAGGGTTTCGTAAGTGGCCTTTGTCAGTATTTACTAGTTTATAACTTCTCTTTGTACTCACTACAAGCTACATTTAGGTTCGACTGAGCTGTTTTGCCCGCTTTGCTTTCCCCTGGTTGTTGTTGCCTGTGTTGTTATCGTTGTTGTTGTTGTTGTTGTTGTTGTTGTTATTCTTGCCTCTTTGCCTTTGTTGTTTGTATCGTTGTTGCTTTTGTTGTTGTTGTTGTAGCTACCTTGCTACACGGGACAACCCGTGAGCACCCGACAGAAAAACAGAAAAACTAACTATCGTTACTAACGTTCGTAACTATAAACGGGCTTTGCTTGACGATACGGGGGTTACTCGGCCGATGTAAACCGATTGATTACACATGTCATTCGGGTTACCTAAGCCCTTACCCGAATCGAAGTGAATTAGATCCCCCTATTCGTAGGCTCGTCTGCTTCATTAGGTGAGAGCTACGGCAGACCTGCTGCAGAGCCGCCCGTAAGCGGCTGCAGCAGCAGCAAACCCCCCCCAGCACGGGGGGTCTGCGTAGCGAGCAGTCCGTGGGCCAGGAGTCTACGCAGGGGTGGAACCTAACGAGAGGGAGACACGTGTGTACTTGCGAACACAGCAGAGGCACCTAGGGAGCAGCAAACATTGTGGCAAGTGATTGTGGCGAGTTATTAACGCTGTAACTCGCAAGTCGCAGTGCGTCGTCACAGCTGACATGTACTCGTAATGATTGCCCATTCATTGACATCTCGCGGGTGGAAAAACAGGTGGAAGCCGATGGCTGCTTGTCTTACTCCCGGTGGTGCACCTCGGTAATCCTACGTACTCAAGTACGCGTCTAGTCGGCTACGATAGGTCGTTAGTCGCGAGCACCGCAGAACGATTCAGTCGTTCACGGATTGCTGGTGAGACTGGCCGTCATTTTTACTCCTTCATTCATGTGATCGTGAGGCGGCGTCGCCGTTTGTAATGGTGCTCGCGTGTTGCGTTGTTTGTTCTGGCCTTGCTGCTGTTACTTTGCTTGTCACGCGCGTTCACGCGCCCATATATATATATATCCATATATTACTAATATAGTAATTATATAATAATAATAATAATAAAATCACTGGTTGTTCACCCGCTCTTTATCGAGACACATCTTAGAGAGAAATACATAGTATATACTTAAATATAAAAGAACGTTTAAGCCAGGCCTGCTTTGTTCTCTTGTCAGTTATTGCGCCTATGATTGAAGCCACGTTCCCTCTACAAACTACATCTGTCTCAAAAACATGGCCTCGCGTCGATCACCCGTAACGTCTTCTATGCGTTTTCCGATATCTTTCAGGAGTTTCGCTGTACCTGAGCTGATGGGGCCAAGTGTCTCCAATGCAATGGGCACAAAGTGGAAACTTCTTGATAGCTCGAGATACTTCCTTCGTTTTTCAGAATCCGCGCGCTTTGCTACCCATCCAGATTCGACTGCGTTGTGACATAAATACGACGAGACCGCCGTGCATGAAACCGTAACATCCCATACAAGGCTTTTTCCGTGTGACCATAGCGGGATGGTGACCCCGTCAGGTCGCAGCTCATTGCTGCCATTAAGACCCTTCGGCTCGGGTGTAGATTGTATCCCTACCCTTCTAAGAGCTCTTCGTACTA
The DNA here is from genome assembly GCA_003439945.1 of Dermanyssus gallinae. Lineage (NCBI taxonomy): Eukaryota > Metazoa > Arthropoda > Arachnida > Mesostigmata > Dermanyssidae > Dermanyssus > Dermanyssus gallinae. The sequence continues at coordinate 751,069 of QVRM01000562.1, read as the reverse complement.
TGGCGTTGAGTTCAGCGTGTCTTGCGAGTCTGCCGAGACTTTTCAGACAGGTGTAGACCGTCAGAGTCGACAGGTTGGCCGCATGGCAGGCAAGAAAAGGGCTGACAGACGGGGGCGCCTATCCTAAGGGCTGACACCATGAGGAAGTAGTTTTGGGTCCAGCATGGTGCCAAGCTGACGGGAGGGTAGCGCTTGAAGCCATCCCCCGCTGAAGGGATCTTGAGCCGCTAAAAAGACGGCATGCTCTGTTGCTGATGTTAGGCTATTTGTTATATCTCGTGCAGACTTCTTAGTTTTGTAAGCGTCAAGAAGTTTTTGACTCACGTGCTCTCTCAAAGGGCCGGGATCGAGTTGGATCCTGATTGTTTTGTTTGCAGTCATAGTTGCCTTTTTTAGTTCAAGCTTTGCTTCCTCGCCAATGAGTGATTCCGCCAGGGAGCCGCATTGATTTAGGGAAGCAGCGTAGCACACTGCAGCTAGATCCATAGCTCTTCTTATTCCAAGACCTCTGTTGCCGATGGGGAGGCTAGCTCTCTGCCACATTATTCCTTCTAAGTTAATGTTTAGTATCTCACTTAGAATTTCTCTAGTGGTCTCGTAGTAGGCTGCACCTTCCATATATTTCATAGTCTGACATGTTCAGAGCATGTAAACAAATCTTGGTGAACCAAGACTGTGTCTCCATAGGCACAGAGCCACCTGCGGGTGCATACTTGTCAGTCGTGACCGGATCTTTAACAGGGTCTCTCGTTTAGCGTCGAGAACGCGTGGAATTCCTTCGGGCAATACGGGAGAACCTAGAACATTTAGGTTACCCTTAGTTATACGAGATAACTAAGGGTAACCTAAATGTTAGTTATACGAGATGTAGTGGCGGCGTGGTCTAGGGGACTAGTGCGCTAGTCATGGTTGTCATCTACCGGGGTGCCGCCGGTTCGATCCCTGTTGTTGATCGAATTTTCTTTGAGCGATGCTCATTGAGAATAGATGATAAATCATACCGCTGAGAGTCAGCGGCCATGCTGCCACAAGGACTGTTGGGGAAACCCTAGATATCTTAACATGTCCGGCCCTCGGTGCATTGAAGATATACCCCAGGTATATCTTCCATGCACCAAGCCCGTAGGGGACGGAGGATAGTCTAGAATTAAAAACAACCTCCTTAAAAAAAAATTTAATTCTAGTTATACGAGATATCCCGGGAAGTGCTTCCATGATTGCTTGTATAGCTTGTGCTTGATCTTGAGGGATACCTCCGACAGCTAAGACTTCGCATTTGGTCGCGTTGAGGGTCTGTCCTCCCGCTTCCTTAAAATTCAATATAGTCTGCAAATCTTTTGCCACGACATTTGCGAGACCTCCCAAGACAGCGTCGTCTAGATACCAGACATTAAAAGGGCTCCGTAGGCTTGATACAAGATCAGAAATGCCGAGGCAGAACAGAGCTGGTGCCATTGGGTCTCCTTGCTGAATGCCAGTTTGCGACTCTATGGTCACATCTGCGCTTCAAGCAAGGATTGAGAAATATTTATAATCCTGCCATATCATCGGATAGAGTCGTGGAACTTTTCTCTTCACTTCGTCAAAAACTTTGTCCCTTCTTATTGTGTTAAACGCGTTTCGGAAGTCAGAAGGCGTCTAGTACTTTTGTCGGATCTTCTGATTCCAGAAAAGCGCGTGTGGCGTGTACAGTAGCCTCTGCTCCTCCTCTAATAGCAACACTCATTTGATGGGGTGAAACCGCAGCAACAATGGCCCGTTTGTTCATAGCCATCGCGATCTTTGAAGCCATTCTTCGTAGAGTTAGTCCGCATGCTATGGGCCTAATGGTATTATCCTTCTTTCGGAGGGCTGTTAAACTTGCACCGTAGAAGACGCGCTGGCAGAACGATGGCAAAGCCCCATTGAGCACTCTAGCCATAAAAATGCCCAGTTCGTCCAGTAGACGCTCTGAAGATGGGATCGTCTGGCTAAGCATGCCCCGAAGATGTCGAGGCCGTAGGCCGTCTAGACCGGCTCCACTTGCAAAAGGGAAAGATCGAATGGTCTCAACAACGAGAGATCCTTTAATTCTATCCAGGCCTAGAATGGCAGGTTGTTGCAGGAGGTTTAAGTGTTCTTGACACCCGGGTGAAGTGACTGGGTGTTTGCTCCGTAGCTCAGACTCCGTATGTTCATCGCGTGGTGCCAATGTGTCCGAAGACAGTAGCGCCCGAGCAGCAGAACGACTATCGCCCTCTGCTAATTTCATCTCTGCTTGGCGCACGCTGTGTTGGTCGTTGGTGAAATGAAACCTCTTGCCGGTCGTGCTAGGTATGGTCGAATCAGTGAGACTTTGAAGTGTTCGTGACCCTATTTCTGCTACATTACTTTTAATAATTTTAGTTAGTGTTTTCTCTTGAACTCTTTGGCGAGGTAGTGTAAACATCAATGATGGAAGCATCATAATATTATTCCAACTTCGCAGATTGAGCTTTGTATTAAAGTTGCTTAATGCTGTCGTTTATGCTGTGGCACAGATTTCTCTAGCCCCACGGGGTATGATTCTGGCAAGTCTTAAGCTTCTACGCGCATGTGATAAGACTTGTACTAATAATTTCGAGTCAGGTTAGGTATCGTTGTTAGATGTAATGATTGCCTGGTTACTCGGCCCCGGAATATTATCCCTACGGGGGCTTCGACTAGGAGGTAGGGAGTGTTTACGTGTTATATGAATTTTCGACATATGGTGTCTAAGAAAGGGGTAAAGCCATTTCCGAGTCATTTTCGGTTGGTTCTGATCAGCAGTTCCCGGCAATGCTGATAGTTGTGGGTCATCAGTACCGTCTAGAACGGTCTTTAAAGAGGCAATCCCAGTCTCGGATTCGAGATATGACAGGACAGCCTTGATAACTGGATTTTCATCTAGCCAATTAGAGAGCATGGGTTTAATTTTCTTCCATATTTTTATGATCGCGATGACAATATGTGGAGTTTCATTTGATAATTTGTTCTTCTTTCCTGCATGTGACTTCATAAGCGTCTTTTCTGAACTCTGTTTTTTTGTTGCATCAGACCGTGTTTTGGGAGCGATGGTTGGTGGGAGATTGCAGATTACAGTCTTACCATCTTTATGTAAAACTTGTGTGGGAGCTTGAACGGTGGTTGATTTGGCCACTTCTGCGTATGACTTCTCTCCCTTAGCGGGCTCAGAGCTGGCACTCTGTGTCGCTTTGATGAGCGATGGAAAATCGTCTGAGACAGGAAGGCGTCCAGACACTTTTTCGCAGAGCTTTACTCGTTCCGCTTCTTTGTATATCTTTCTAACCTCGCAACTGTTATCATTGGATGCGTGAGCACCTCCACAATTGGCACAACGAGCCTTATTTTGGCATTCCCACATTTCATGTCCAGGACAACCACATTTCCTGCATGTGGGATCCCCTCGTCTTTGACATTCTGTGGCTTTATGCCCATATTTGTGGCATCTTAAACATTGCATCGGAGACCCTGCCCACAATGTGACTTTAAATACCTCATCAGCCATGCGCACTTAAGCGATTGGCATTGCTTCAAAGCGGAGTCGCACTCTGTCCGAATTTTTCCATGCCTTTGTTGTGGTCCCCTGGTTATCTCGTGCGGCAATGGCATATTTTTCTATTTTAACTTCGTCTACACCTTGATCTCGGAGACAATCTAAAATGTCTTCCTCATTAAATTGAGGGTTAACTCCATTAATTCTGCCCCAGAATGCTGATGTGTCTGGGCAGTGTTGTATTTTCACACCACGTATGCTATCTAGCTTTTTTGCTGTTGCCGTCTGCGCTGAGTCTTTGAGGCAAATTGCTAATTTCCCTTGCGTTGTTATTCGCGCCTTAGCTCTCGGAAAAAGCTTGCTGAGCTTTACCGTTATCTTAAAAACACTAAGCGGTCTTAATGCTTCAGGATTATCAGGAGAGTGGAAAATTAATTCTGGTAGAGCCGTAGAAGAGATTTTCTTCCGTATGCTTTGTGTAGCCGCGGAGGCGATCTTCTTAGCTACTTTCTTAGCGGCGACTTTCGTCGCTTTCTCTTGTCGAATTGGGATGTGACTCCACATTCCTCTCTCATCGGCAGCGTGAGACATGTCGTCACCTGTTTCGGACGGTTGATCGCCATCCTCACTGTTTACATCTATCGGGTCGTTGTCAGTCGCCCATTATTATTATTATTATTATTATTATTATTATTATTATTATTATTATTATTTATTCAATTTTTCAGTATTTCCCTACAATTGTGGGACCCAAACGTGTACCCGCGTAGGCTCACCCCCCTTCTCAATCCATAGAGCCGATGATAGCGGCGGCGTTTCCCCTACACACTGCGAGCGAGAGTTGCTGACGCAGAAACTCGCCCTCGCGCTGGTCGCCCGTGTTAGCACTAATTTTGACACCTAGGTCTTTGAGGAGGATACTTGTGTTCTTGCTGATCGGGCCCATCGTTTCCATGGCGACGGGTACGAAGTGATATCTCCTCTCCAAATCAGAGTATTTGCGTTTCTTTGCGATCTCGGCATGTTCAGCAACCCACCCTGACCTGATGGCGCTGTGCATCAGGTATGACGGAGCCACTGTACATGATACCGTGGCATCCCATACCAGGCATTTGCCGTTGGACCATGGCGGGATGGTGACGCCGTCTGGTCTTTTGTCGTCTTCGAAGCCCAACCTGGGCTCCAGGGTGCTTGGTATGCCGGCTCTACGAAGAGCCTTCTTCAGGATCGCGTTGATTTCCGCGTGTCTGGAAGCCCTACCAGGGCTTTTAGTGCAGCTCAAAGGGTGCAGTCCGTCCTCATCCACTGTTTTTCCACACGCCTTACACTCGTATGGCTCACATATGGGAGCGCCTATTCTCAGAGCGGCCACCATGCGGAAGGAGGTGTTGTCCAGCATGGTGCCCAGCTGTGATGAAGGAAGTGCTCTTAGGAAGCCACTGCTGAAAGTGTCACGGGCAGCTATGAATACCGCTCTGTCTGTCGGGGATTGGATGTCATCTAAGATCTTGCGAGCGGTCGTTTAACACTTGTAGCTGTCAAGCATGTGCTGTGTAGGGTGTTGCTCCCAGGGGCCAGGGCCTATCGCTTGTCTAGCTGCCAGCTCAGCTTCGTCCCTTCTTCCGCGCAGCACAGAATGAACATCCGGTTCTAACAACGTCTCCGCAAGCCCCGAGAACTCTATAATAGAGGCCGCGTAGCACAACGAAGCAAGGTCTGCCACGGACCTTAGTCCCAATCCTCCTTCGCTGAGAGGAAGTGTGGCCCTTTCCCAGGATCTGTCGGTAAGGGCCACGTTTAGAACTTCACTCAGTATCTCCTTTGCCACCTCGTCAAATGCTTGCAAATTATCACAGTGGTGGCCTGTGGGGGACGTGCGTAGAATGTAGTTTAGCCTAGGTGATCCTAGGCTGTATCTCCATAGGCATAATGTAGCCTGTGCGTGCATCGCCAATAGCCGAGTTTTGATACACCGGAGGGCGTCCCGCTTATCCAGGATAGTTTTCGAGATCTTCCGAGATCCAATGGGCGCTCCCAGGACTTCTAGGTCAGGCAACTCAATTATCTTTGTACCGGGCAGGGCGTCTGCAATGAGTTTGCATGCCTCATCCTGCTGTTGGAAGGTTCCACCTACAGCTATGACCTCGCATTTTGAGGCGTTAAGAGTTAAGCCTCCCTCCTCAGCAAACTGTAGCACTTCGCGTATGTCGGAGGCCACTATGTTCGCCGGGCCGCCTAGTATACCATCGTCTAGGTACCACACATTTAGTGGACTTTTCATGCGGGACACTAATCCTGAGATTCCTAAACTAAATAAGGCAGGCCCAATCGGATCTCCCTGTTGTACTCCGTTGGCTGAGAGAAGAGGCTCACTCTCTCCCCAGGACAGCAGTGATGGCGTGCCGTAGCTCTGCCACGCTAAGCGAAACATTTGTGGAACTTTCGCTTTAACTTCATTAAGGATAACATCGCGTCGGATGGTGTTGAAGGCGTTTCGGAAATCTAGTTTTACCAGGACTCGTGGGGGTCCCTCTGCCTCCGTGAAAGCCCGAGTTGCGTGTGCTGCAGCTTCAGCTCCGCCTTTAACTGAAACGCCAACCTGGTGAGGTGCCACCGCCTTCACGATTGCCGTCCTATTGATGGCAATCGCTACTTTGGCAACCAGCCTACGTAAAGTAAGGCCGCACGCTATCGGTCTAATGGAACCGTCTTTTTTCTTCAGGGCTGTCAGATCTGCCCCATAGAAGATTGGGTGGCAAAAACTTTGCAGCCTGCCACTTAGAGTCAAGTTAGTCATTATTATTATTATTATTATTATTATTATTATTATTATTATTATTATTATTATTATTATTTATTATTCGGCGTAGAGAAGCGATTCCCTTACACCGCGACAATCTCGGGCGTTATTAGCTACAAGAGTTCGACTTTCCGATCAAAATGATTAAATCAACCAATTCATCGTGTATCATCGATACCTGTGGCGTAGCTCTCTCTTTTCTCCTCCTAATCAACGTGTTGTGGATCAACGAAGGTGATGCTCACCCCCGCGAGTCCCTTACCCCAGCGAATAGATAGTAAATCCTCCCGTCCGGCATTGAGGTTATGGCTGTCAAGTCGCGGGCGCGTTCGAACGGTAGACGTGGCTGTCAAAGCGCTGTTCGCTTTTGGTGACACACGCTTTTCCTGAGAGCGCTGAAGCAACGCGAACAGAAGCAAGCTTGTCATGACAATTTCCGTGTTTCGCGTCGACACGTTGTCACTCGACGCCACACGGTGGACGGCATCTCTTCACCAGAACGGTGGACCCTATATATATATATATATATATATATATATAGATACTGTCCGACTCTGGCTATAATTGGCGGATAATTGACTCACAGTTAATTTTGAGTAGTACACTAAACGTAGAAACTACGATGTGTGCCAGCAGTTGACGCGGAACTTGAATAGAGACCGCACCATCTATATATATATATATATATATATATATATATATATATATATATATATATATATATAGTATAATCATATGTAGGTTCGCATATGTGTGCACATATACAATGGTGTATTTATCTAAATTTGTAGATCCGTTTCTATAGCACGTAGAAGCGTTTAGTATCCGGATGATCGGCTATGCCGGCGCCTGTCACAATGACATTTCTGAGTGGGACTGCGATAGGCATGCATCTACTACACGTGTAGAGTAAATGTATACACGGCGCTTATTTAAACGTAAATGAAGCGGAAAACAATCGTTTCCAGCGAACGCGTTCGCATTACGTCGTCTTCCTATATTAGTGAATAGATGTATGCATTTCTACTAATGCAGCGTTTTATTATTGCGAGAATGCTATTCCGCTGTAGGAGCTAAACCAGTATATATATATATATATATATATGTATATATATTGCCTTGTGTCTCCTTGTCATGATGTGACGTGTCACGATGGAACGCTCTTGTGAGCTCTCGTCATCTATATATACAAAGTTATCTTTATTTAAAGACTTTAACATTGAATCTAATTGAATATACACAAAGCTACAATATTGGTAATAGAGATTCTGATCACAGTAGGCTATATATATATATATATATATATATATATATATATATATATATATATATAAACATTTCATTCAGATAGAAGAAAGGGAAGAGATGTATTACTGGTAAACATGCAACATGGTTTACTACTCCAAATGATATATATATATATATATATATATATATATATATCTCATTTGGAGAGGTAAGACGTACCTTTGTAGCCGATACTTGTTCTTGGTAAGGCCCATGTCCAATACCGGTCATTTTCTCAAACTAATAGATGTCCTGTAAATTCCTGACACTCAACCCAAATTATTTAGTTTGCTGTTTGCTTCTATTAATGTATAGTAGTGCAGATATTACGTTTTGCGAATTTCGTGGTCCAGGAAATACTACACTGCTTTGTTTGAACTGCCGACTTAGGTGAATAGCGCTTAAGGCTTTTCTGATAGCCGCTTGCTAAAATGCATCAACATTTCGTAACGTCAAATTTTTAGTTCTGGGCGTGCTAGTTGGTGAAATAGCCAGACTAGATTCTATCAACACAAGTCTGCCAACGATAGGCTTAGAGAGAGAGTGTGTGTGTGTGTGCTAGGAGAGAGAGAATGCACACGGAACGTCAAATAATCCAGTTCACACGCTCAGGCAGATAAAAAACTGAAACCCAATTCAAACAAACGAAAACAATTGAACAATTGGAAAAACATATTTTTTAATATTAAATTGGTTGTTTACTCATTATGAAAACCCTTATTATTTGCCCTAGGAATGTAAAAAACAACACACCAACTAAAAGTACAAATGCTATTGAATTATATAATAACTAATAGTACTTAGCAGGGTTGAGAAAGAAGTTAGAATCAATACAAAGAGAGGTGATAAGATTTGCATTGAGTTGCCGTTTTAATTGCGCCAGGGAATTTATTGAGGGGGAAGGGGGAATGTCAAAACTAATACAAAAGGAAGTACAAAGTATGCTTAGATTTAGTTGTAGGATTGAAAATGTCACAAATAGAAGCTGGGTTAAACAGATGCAGCTGGTAAAGACGGCACATAGGATTAAAACGAAGTGGGATCGCAGAGTTTGCAGCTAGGGTACAATAGTCAGCAATGGGCAAGAGCGAGGGTATCAGAGAAAATGGTGAAATTGAAGGTAAACAAGTCATATACAGACAAATGGAAATTGACGCTGGGTTCCAGATCAAGTTTGGCAACTATGCATGGAAAGGAAAAGCAGGAAAGGGACGGGGTAGAATGGGTATACGATAATTCAAGAGCGAGTGGGCTATTGGCAGATGTTAGGGCAGGGATGTTGGATTCAAGGATACATGGAGCTAAATATAAGGAGGGGCAAAGTACAGAATGTCGACCATGTGGGATAGAGAATGAGTCAATCGAGCATATTATTAAAGAATGTATAGCCTTAAGGGGGAGCAGAGATATAGAGCTGTCGGAGGCCCTAGCTCTAGGACCAAATGTTAGAAGTGACTTGGTCGATATTACAAAGAAGAGGTTTTCACAATGGAAAGCAAATACTCAGTAGGTATTAAAGTAGACATTGATTATATGGATGCGTATGTAATATGTATGCTGCCGCTTTAAGCGCCCCTGATATAAAAGGGTGATATGTGTATTTAGGTTTACATGCCAAGCGACAATAAATCAATCAATCAATCAAACTTCCACTACTACTGCCAACAACAACAACAACAGCAACAACAACAATGAAAGGCAGCGACGTAGTAAGATCAAACTAGACTAACTCTAAAGCGACGTTCCGTCTAGCGGAATCCCTAAACTGCTATATCCACGGGAGTGTAGCGGTTTATTGTTGTTCGATAGTGAGTGCAGTGTAACTCACCATACCGAGCAACAATTTAGAATCGCCATGGAATCTATGTAGGGGGGCAGCTTTTCCCCGCGTACTGCACGAGTATTAATTACCCTTTACACATACACACACACACAATTATACATCCTGTTCCTGCGAACGTGTGGAAGCAATGATTGTAGGTAAACCTATAATACAACAGCAGATGTAGCAGCGTTAGTGCTGGTCACACTAATTCAGCACGTATCGCGACAGCCAGCAGCGGAGGAACTAATCAGTAGTGTCGTGTGTATGCGTGTGTCTGTATCCTTGCGCTGTATTTGTGACTTATTCAGGCGTCTTTGTTGTCGTTATTCAGGTCGAGCTGGCTCGATGACCTCGGCAGTGCGGCGTACGAGAGCAACAAGATCGCCAGCAATAAGCGAACTCTGTGGCCTTCGATTGAAAAAAGCGGAACGAACTGATAACCGCGTCATCACAGCTCCTGCGATGAGGGCTCCGCTCTGCTGCTGCTGCTGCCTAGAGGCCTACTCGGTCATGAAGGCGTGAACACTTCAAGGCTGTGAAGTGAAGTTTTCTAGGCTGGTGAAGTTCTCTAGGCTGGTGAAGTTTTCTAGGCTGGTGAAGTTCTCTAGGCTGGTGAAGATTTCTAGGCTGGTGAAGTTCTCTAGGCTGGTGAAGTTCTCTAGGCTGGTGAAGTTCTCTAGGCTGCTGACGGCTGCGCCATTGCCGCAGACAGGGTTCCGATTGCACGTCGAAGCTGTGCTGCCGGCCGAGCGGCTCACGTGCTCTGAGGCAACAGGATGCTTGAGGGCCTCGTGGCCTGGGTGCTCAACAACTCCGTGGGCAGATATGTCGAGAACCTGAATACGAGTCAACTGTCGGTCGGTATTCTGCAAGGTGAGTGAGTAGCAGGACTCAGCACGACCGTCGTAGTCCTGGTTGGTTAGCGGCGTTCACCCCGATATATTAAATAAAAAGACACACGCATATATATATATATATATATATATATATATATATATATATATATATATATATATATTAATCATTGCGTTTTAATGTGTAATCATTAGGGCAAGTGGAGTTGGAAGATCTTCCCTTGAAAAAGGAGGCATTTCGTCAGCTGCTGTTTCCGTTGGAGATTAAGAATGGCTATATTGGAAAGGTTCTGCTGAAGATTCCCGTGACCCGGTTGCGTACCGATCCCTGGGTGATCACCGTTGAAAGACTCTATGTTGTTGTTGGACCCGTTCCTCTTGATCAGGTGACATATATAACGCACACAAGACATATTTATATATATATATATATATATACGTGTAGACACACTAGACTATTTTAGTTGCCTGAAAATGTACGGTTATTAAATTATATAGATAATGCTTTGTGTCGTTTAGAAAACCAGACAATTTTATTTCTGATCTCTCTTGATAATGTCGCAAAAATAGCATAGTATGACAAATCGTAGTAAGTTTTTTGTTAGTAATCAAAATAAGGGTTTGCCAGTATAATTCCTTACTTTTTCAGGTATGCTAGATCTGTTTTTAGCATTTGCTACGGAAAGGCACTTTTCCGAATTGTAAAACTAAACGCGGTCTCCCAAATTCTCAAAACAAATTTTGGCTAATTAGGATAAAAAGCTTGATACAACCACTTATGGTAATTTCACGCTCTCACTCCAAAAGAAGACATTTTTGCCCCTTTGTTCCATTGTAAAAAAGGATTTTTTCGCCGAGTTGTGTTAGACCCCAAAGTTTGTTGGACGAATTTTGGGAGACATCGTACATGTACATATATATGCCGTGGGTGACTCGATGCACGCGAAGTGACGTAGACAGTTTTGCAGTTTTATTCTACTGCGAATCGTGTTGTGGTGCCTTGTGTTATTGCTGCTGCTGCGGTTGTTGTTGATGATTGTGGTTGTTGTTGTTGTTGTTGCTGATTGTGGTTGACTGTCGTTGCTGCGGCTGATGTTGGCAGTACAATGGCGAGCTGTACGAAGAGCTCAACCAGAGCAACAAGCTATGCAAGCTCGACGCGTTCGAGGCCGAGTGGAAGTCGGCGCGACTTCGTCGCGAGTCGCGCGCCTCCAACGAGTACTACACGCACTCGTACACGTCGTGGCTCACGTACGGGTCGTCGCTGGTGTCGTCGGCTATCAGCAACCTGCAGCTGCGCGTCCAGGACGTGCACGTGCGCTACGAGGACACCGACGCCGTCAGCGGGACGTCGTTTGCCTGGGGTCTGCTCGTCAAGAGCGCCACGAGCGAACGCCCTCCCACGACAGCACCGCCGGCCGCGTCGTCAACGGCCACCCAAAACGGAGGAACCGACGGATCACCCCAACGGTCCTCTGGCCCAACGGCCGCCGCCGGCGTATCGGCTGGCTCAGGCAGCACTGCTGCCTCTGCTGATTCGAGTAAAGCCTCCAGCAAAGGCTACGTAAGCCAACAGCTTCAACTCAAGGGCGTCTCGCTCTACTGGGACCAAGACGCGCTTCATGTGGGCAGCCTCGAGCTGACACGGATGGCGGTGAGTTGTTGTTGTTGTTGTCGTTGTTGAGATGAACGTCGTCCAACCACCAACTTAAACACATATATGTATGTATATATATATATATATATATATATTGGAAACATTTAAACGATGTTTGCTTCCAGCGGAAACAGGCATCGAGGACGTGCTAGTTAATTATGAAGATCTTTTTATTTCTGTCTAAAAACGTGCGTTTTCAAACGAAGGAGTTTTTGACCTGTAAGAAACAGCAACGATATCATGAAACCTGTACGAAACCTGAAGAACAGGGTGGTTGTTCCTAGCCCAATGCCCCAGCCAGTCTAGGCCGTTAATTTAAGTACGAATTTCTGTCTACAGTTCTCAATTAGTGACTGTTGGGTTTTATTGTATTTGGGTGTTTGATTCGCAAGTTGCATGCTCACGTGTACATACTTATATACACATATGCATATCAACAGTTTTAAGAATTTTGGCGACAAAGAGTCGAAGGGCGGGGGGTGATGATCGACGAAATTGTTAAAAAACAAACGGCGACTTTGTAGTGCTTCAGTTTGTCCTAGTAGTGCTGCTAATGAAGGTCACTCAGAAGTGGCTCTGAGACTCGCAAGTTCAGCGGGGGCCAACTTATCTATTATGAGTTGTGGTATTTGATGGTTTGCAGAACTGTATGGACAACTTGCGCAATTTCTGCGTTCGCTCGAACGAAACGTCATGCGAGCACATCTTTCTGTTGACGATGCCCGAAGGCGCAGCGCTGATGCTGTCTCGACATCAATCCGAGAGGCCATTGCGTACGCGAAGCGAACCTCGTATAAAGTGTACATTGCAGGTGTCCATGCTGCCAATTTCTGTCTCTGACACCCAGTATCGCCAGATGGTCAGATGCTTCCAGAATATCGACAACAACCACAAGCAGTGGAAGTACCAAAAATGGAGACCCAATGTTAAGATCAAGGGAAAGTGAGTAAGGAGTAGATATACTAGAATATGTATATATGATAAGAATAGATATACTAAAGATTTAAGTATAAGTTGTTTTTGTTTGGTGCAATAGTCATAGAAGGCAGATCGCATATGATAGAACATATACGGCAATTTCACAGACACTACTAAAGCAAACACCAATAACAACGGATGTACGGAACGGAACAATATTTTCTGCTGCAATCAATATTTCCCTGATGTGTTTACTGTGTGCGGCAAAACTTTTGCGTTACAACTTAACTTAGTTTTTAGATTGCTGTACTTACTAAGTCTCAACACACTGCTCTGCGTAAGTTAATAAGTATACAAGTCGTATCTCTAGTCACCACAAAATTTTGTTATGGCGCTATTTATAGAATTTATTTTCTACTTCATGAGACTGCTGTCGGTACTGTTAATGTGGTTTTCTTGTCGATTTTTTTCTGAAGACACAACATAAATAGCAGCGGGTCTATAACTTCCCTAAATTGAGTTACAGTGACAAAGGAGCAAATTAGACATTTTTTCATGTGAGTTCCTTTACTTTGCTATTACAGTTGTAAGGCGTGGTGGACATTTGCGGTGAAAGCTACCACCGAGGCTTTGATGAAGCGCCGCGCTTGCGCAACCATTGAATACGCTCTGCAAAAAGCACGAGAAGTTAATCGCTATGTGAAGCTATACCGTCGTCATCTCATGGAAGAGGGCAGCCTGGATCAAGAGGAGCTAGAAGAAAAAAGCACAATTGAGCGCAGTTACGACTTTGAAACCTTGTTGTCTCTCCGAGAAATTATAATGAAGCAGATTGACAATGACTGCAATGTAAGTGGTCGTGCTAGGCAGTAAGGATGACGTACCCATGAGCAAAGATATTTTGTTTCTGACTGAGCAAGAGTTGCGATTTCCGGAGTCTTAGTGTTCATTTTTTGGATCTTTCTGGATATATATATATATATATATATATATATGTAGAAAATATTGTGATGATTTATTAATCATTAACAATACGCTTGCACACTCGGCAGTGCTCGCCTTGGTATATATACATTTTTTAAATATTTTAAACGAGTTTGCGTTAATTTATCAATGTGTGTTCGTCTGTGCGCAGAGTAAGCAGGTGGTTTCCGGGAACAACGAATCGCAAGCCGCTGGAGGTGGCGGTGGCCTGCTGCAATACTTCTTCCCAGGTTGGACGGGCTGGTATGGAGGCGGGGGTGGTTCTGCCGATCCGGGCGGTGGCGTCCAAACCACGCTTCAGGATGACGAGAACGGAGAGCCTGGAAGCGAGGCGACGGGTCATTCGATGGCAACAACGGAGGCTAGCCTTCCCGCCAGTCAATTCGGTATGAGAGCCGGTATACATGCGCCAGCAGATGCTAACGATCGCAATATTCTGACACGACATAGCCGGTCAGCCAAATCTAATGGTGAATTTCATGAAATAGCCTGGCAGTCGTTGGGCAGTCGAGCCCGGTGGCCTGGTGGTGCATTCCGCCTGCGCCTCGTGACCGGAGGAGCCACATAGGTGCGCGGGCGTTTGAGCCCCACCATTGCACATTTGTATTTTTAGGGGGGTCCGTCTATGATGCAATGTGAAAAACAGTTCCGTGGACGTTAAATGTTGGCTGAGGGTCAGCACGAAAACTTTTAGTCGTCGAGAGCAGAACAACCGTAAAATACGCAATTTCTTAGAGAACAGCAAACAACAAACCCAGAGGGTTCGGTTTCTATTGTCATCAGGACTTAGATAACATAGTCGGCATGGAAAGTGGCATGTGCCTGCTTCAGGTTTGATCTGGCAGGTTTTGTGCGTTCTGTCGCTTATGTATGCCGCTTTTGTAGGTTGAGAGAGTACAGAGGAAGCCGCATTGTGTTGCCTGGAGCATTGCTATCTTACTAAGAATCTGCCTAATCTATAGCTCTTTGCTGTCTGTGCTGTTGATACGATATTGGGCTTTAGATGCTTCTATGTGTACGCTGGGACACTAGTTTGCGAGTGTTTTTATTTTGTTAAGCTGGTCGACGGATAGTCGAGGTAGACGGCTGTCATACTGAGTCACTTAAGCTAATGCTGACTAATAAGTGTGGCACATTAAACGCAGGAAATGTAGAACGTACAGTCGCTGTGTCTTGTTAAGCCCAAAATCAACGGTCAAATGTGGAAGAGTAGTCGACTCGGAAAAGACGTTAGCCTTGCCGGCAGATGCCGTCAACACTTTCTGGCATATACACATTCGCCATGTCAGTCAAACGTAGAAGATATCGTGTGTCCAAGTTTTGTTGTTGAAGACCCAATGGAATAAAGTGAGAGAGGAATGTTTTAATTAAACGAGAAGAGTGGACGCTCGTGTAGATTATGCGTATATATATATATATATATATATATATATATATATATAATTTTAAGGCGAGCACTGCCGAGTGTATTGTAAATGATTAATAAACAATATGTTCTATATATGTATATATATATATATCAAGATGTTTTCTTATTTCCGATTTCAGAGGAAGAGCTGTTAGCGGCACTGAATCGATTGGACGACGAACACTATCTGCTGAGAGACGCCACTCTGGCTCACGTCACATTCCAGTTAAGGACGTGCACGCTAACGCTCGTCGAGCAGTCAGCTGGCGCTGGCTCTAGCGCGGCAGATACGTCTTCGTCGTCGTCGTCGTCGTCGACGGTTCTGTCATCGTCGGCCGGCTATCGGGAGCTGGCCGTGCTACGAGTCGAAGACGTCTGGGCCCAGCTGAAGTCGCACCCGAGAGCACGAAGCTACTGTTTGCACGCCAAGGTGGGCGGACTGCAGTTCACGGATCGCACGCTTCCCCAGCTCGTCTATCCGCACCTCGTGGCGCCGCATATCGCGCATGAGACGCAGATGAGTCTGCGTTTGGGTCAGAAGATATCCGCTTCCGACCTGTTTCGGCCACGATCGGCGGGAGCCGGCAGTGCAGCAGCGATGTTTACGCACACAGCAGCAACAACCGCCTCAGCAGGAGCAGTAGCCGTAACAACGCCGCCACCGCCGACGACGACGACGACAACAACAACAACTGCGACGACGACGACAGCATCCCCCACTCAAGTCGCGGGAGCGATGACAATTGAGGCTACACCCCCGCTGTTCGAGGTGCTCTACGAGAAGAATCCACTCGGCTCAACCGCGGACCACCGTCTCGTCGTCAACACGCAATCACTCGACATCGTCTACAGTCCGAGCACGGTTCAGGGTCTGAAGTCCTTCCTGAGGCCAGCCGGGACGTCGACGTCGGACAGCCTCGTAGACGACGCAGTTCAGCAGCACCTCGAGCATCTAAAGCGAGAGACGAAAACCAGTCTTCGGTCGAAGGTTGATGCGATGCTGAGCGGGCGGCAAGTGATTCAACGCTGGGATCTTTGTCTCGACATCTGCGCACCTCAGATTATCGTACCGGAAAGCTTTACAGACCGTACGTCCGTTGCGGTCATGTTCGACCTAGGACGGCTGCAGTTTCGAAACTTGGCTTCATTCGAAAAACCAAAGATGGAACGGAGACGCTCCACGAACGTTGGCACAGATGACAATGATGATGGTAAGTGTTACATATATATATATATATATATATATATATATATATATATATATATATGCTTATTGAGTAAATTTTAGTAATTTAATAAATTATTAAGCAAATCAAATAAGTAAAAATTTAGTAACTAAATAGACTTCTTTTAGACTTGCACATAACCAGGTTGTCTCGGATCTGGCGTACTTTGTGTGATCAAGAGATTTAGTGGGGAAGTGGGGACACGTTGGCAATTGTTGCTCACCCTTGTTGTACGTCGTTTTTAGAAGAGTTTTTCCAAACACCGTGTTCTACTCCACCGGGCGAGCCGGAACCGGCAGTACTATTGGACCCTCGTACTGGCGACAGAGAGCGGTTTCCTGTGCTTCCGGGAGCTGTGCCGATGACCAGTCCCGGAGTGGAGTCGTGCACCGTTTCGGAGGCCGACTTTCGTGAGCGTATGTATGACAAGTACAGCCTGAGTCTGCAGGACATGCAAGTTATGGTTACCACGTGCTCGAGGGAAAACTGGAAGTTTGCGCAACTTCGCGGCTCATCCCACCTGCACGTTATAGATCGCTTCAACATCTCGTTACAGATGGAGCGTCGTATTCTTTTTACAGACGATCCTCAAGTAAGTGGCTTTA
Organism: Dermanyssus gallinae; assembly: GCA_003439945.1. Lineage (NCBI taxonomy): Eukaryota > Metazoa > Arthropoda > Arachnida > Mesostigmata > Dermanyssidae > Dermanyssus > Dermanyssus gallinae. Next base: position 733,991 of record QVRM01000562.1, on the reverse strand, counting down.
GAAGCTCGTAATTTCCACACGATTACTTTGAATCAATTATTAAGTAATAATAATTAAGCTAATTTGAAAACCTAGGAAAATACACAAACATGTAAATGCGTTTTTTTTGTGTGTTTATACTCAATATAGGGTTTTGGAATATATGCCCCAACCTAATTGTAATGCGTTACTATCTGACAAGCAAAGTTGTTGCTGTGACTACTGAAGTAACGTGAGTTAGATACGTGCTGTTTGTATCTGCATTCGTTGTCTCCGAATCCTCGATCCAAACTATGTGGTGTTCACGGGGCTGTTGTGCTTTTTTGCAGTACCCATCGGTTGTAGTTCATGGCCAGTTGCCTAAACTGGTCCTGCACGTCAGCGAGCAAAAAGTGTCTGCGCTAGCGTCGTGTCTACGGCTGCTAGGCGCAGGAACTGGCAGTCCGGCGGCGTCTTACGACGACACGGAACAGATTCCTCCAAGCATCCCGACGATGACTCGGTGGCCGCCCCATCGGCCCAATGAAGCCAGCGTGCTTTTCTTAGGTCGCTTCGTCATCGAGCAAATGTCCGTCGAACTGCAGAGCCGCGGCCGATGTTTGGCCGAGCTGCAAGTGAGCGGCGTTGAGGTGACCTACACTCGTCACCCACGTGTCCAGTCACTTCAGTTGAGAGTTCAGGGCTTGCTATTGGTGGACGCCCTGCAGACGCACGGCTCTGACTTTGACCTGCTGTTGGCGTCCCACAAACACATCACGATGGATAGCCGGTCAGGCTCGATACGCGACTCGGAGCCTGCATCTCCTGTGTCGCCGGCTTCACCGAAAAGCCACTACTGCGTTACGCCGCCTCTGGCGGGGAGCGCGGTCGACGCCGGCGTCAAGGCCAACATGCTCACGTCTCTACTGAGCACGCTGCACCGAACTGTGATGGCTGCTCCACCTTCAGCCATGACCTCCACCGTTACAGGGCAAGGAGTATGGGGAGGTGGGGTTCCGCATGGTGTAGCCGACCAACTTGGCTATTACGTGACAAGGGTTCACGACGTCATGAGTCCGGCGCCGTCATTTCCTCTCGACGGAGATCCCGACAACGGCAACACTTCGGATGCGCTCATTGTCGTTGATATGACCTGGTCGATTGGTCCCGCCGAAACAGCGCAAAGCGGCCAGCCAGTCACGGACGGTCAACAAGCTCCCGAGCAGGATCTCGTTCTACACGTAGCCTTCAATAACCTCGACGTGATTGCTAACCAAGAGACGATTGTTGAACTCGTCGCATTCGCTCAGAGCGTTCACAAGGCCAGTCAACAGCAGGGTTCCGCAGTGTTGCCGCACCGCGCTGAGGAACCAGCTCAACAGATGTATTACAAGGTGCGCTTTGCCAGGCTCCTGAGGGCTTTGTCCTGAAGGCGAGGTTACTCCATTCAGACTTGGTTTCCATGGCGCAAATATCTTCTGTTTGCTTGTATTTCATTTCCTCTATATAGGCCATGATAGACATAGGCCAATAATATACAATATAATACGGTCGTTGATATACACATTCTGTGTATTTGTACGCCCACGACAACTCGAGCTTACTGGTGTTAGTATACTTGACTGCCATCTAATAATTTGTTTGGCGGCATTTCAGGACTTCAATGGAAATATTTTTTGAAACATGTGTTTTATATGAATCATAATAGCAAGCCATCCGTATGGTGCGGTCGTTGTTTAAAGCAGCTATAGTGGCCACAACTGACCCACTGTCTCTGTTGTGGCTAACCTTAACGTCGTTACTGTTTATTTTATTTTTTATTGCTGATTGTCTTTGCATGACACAGGCTTCATCAGTGAACATAAGTTTCGATTTTCACCGACTGAACATTCTTCTACTACGTTCGTCGAGCGATAAAGCATGCAATCCAGCGGCTGGGGGAGTGGGGCTCAAGTTGGCCACCGCCACGCTTTCCGGGGCGCGCATCGATATTCAATTAGGCGACATTCTTGAACTACAAGTCGTTCTTGGAGGGCTACAGGTATGGCTTAGGTTACACTGTGCTTCACGACGAGAGCGCATCATACTTACATAAGAGTGTATATGAACTACCGATCTGTATTGAAAAACAATTCCTTGTCCGGATAAGTAATTCAGGTCAATGTCTCTATGCGTGTACATATGAAATGGAGCTATGTATCCGTTTGGTCACGACCGATTATGGTCTGGAATATTATTTCCTGGGCTGAATTCGAAACCATTACTTCAAATCGTTCGCAAAAGTCGTTGGTATCCAATTAACGCTTTGTTGCAGATTACTACAGATACGCTACTTATTGACACTGTCACGAAAATGATTTTGTAACCTCTTGAATGAGCCTATTGGCCGAACGCTGATTGACGATGGATGAATGACTGGCCGAATCAAATTCGTAGGTATGTGATCTTCTCACGCCTGGCCGAATGGGATACAGCAATGCCAAGGCGACAACGAGCAGTGGTGGCGCCGGTCCGGGAGGCAGCTCGGGTTCGTACTCCGGAAACTACATACTCAGTGTCGGTATTAATCCGGATCTGGTGAGCGATTGCCCCATCCTGCTGGGTCGGCAGATGTATAACAGCGGAGCGTCATCGATCACCGATACGGCGGCGTTGACGCTCCACGTCGTGCGCGAATACCCCGATGCCGCGGCTACCCTTTGGAGCTCTACACTGAAACGACGCCAGCACCAGCAGCAGCAGCAACAACAGCAACAAGATGGTAACGACAGAAAGCGTAAGGTAAAGTATCACAAATGATACACTCGGCCGTCTTTTTATTTTCGACGTTTCCCTCAATCTACCTCAACGACGACCCACAACAATGAGTGCACAAAGGCCAAACAGGCGCAGATCCACCTATACTATAGAGCAAATATGAGGGGCTGCTTCGAGGATAAGCAAGTTGATGCTTCGAAGCTAACGAAAGTTGGAAAAATATTTGATTTGAGTATAAGTATACAATATATATTTGACTGGTAGCGTTCCTCATAAGCTCTTGTGTGGTTAGTTAATCATAGGTCCCAGTAATCCTAAACCTGATTAATTAATAATAATAATAATAATATTATATTAAGGTTATGTCAAGACCGCTTGCTTAATAAATGCCTACCGTGCGTTCTGCGTACAAGTCGCTCAGTCAAATGAGTCTATGCTTATGCTTGTGTGCCTGCAGACGGATCCTGACTTGGGTGGCTCGAGCAGCAACGATAACAGGCTCTTACTGAAGCTTCATCTGGCATCGGTCGTTTACAAACACTGTCCCCTGTTACTACTCGAATTGGCTAACTGCGCCTTTGAGTTTCGGTCGTATGTGAAGAAGTTGGCTGCATCACTTCGGGACGCAGCGGCTGAAGTCGCCAAGGGCATCGTCGGCTCGGAGCTACTCGAGATCCAAAAACACCTTAACGTCAAGTGAGATTCTGCCACAACTGTTTGCCACTCACTAGCTTTCCTATTTCGTATGTAGGCGTCCGTAATACGGCGTGCGTAATGATTGATATGCAAATGCTAGAAGTGTGTTCCAAAACTGATGGCGTTCCTACACGTATTGGATCTACTTTAGATGCATGTATTGAACACTAAATTACTTTCATTAAGTCTTTCTCAGTTTGTTCCAATCACCTTTAGCAGACTTGCTTGTAATATGTTGCGCCCCAGTTCATTGCAAATATTATTCATATTTTTACATATTAGTGTAGGTCTACGTGGCGCTAATCTGTTTGGTGCGCTTACATTGTTGTACGTTGTGCGATACAAATTGTATTGCGTGCAGGTTGTGACAGGACTATTTCGAGAGCGATATAAGGAACAACATAGGATACTAAAATAGGTGTCATTGCGAGACAACCAGTTTTCTTATGCCAAAACTAAGCACATCGTTCTGTTCGTGAAAAAAATATTGAACTGAAAAACATTAAACAACAAAAGATGCGACACGGTCGTTTAGAAGAGAGTTTGCAAAAATGAAGTGTTTCTATTAGCCTTCATGCCCAATACCTCAAAATCACAACCCTACGACCACTTACTCACGAGTCACAGCGTCCAAAACTAACACATTTGGGCAAATTCGCATTTTATGACGATAATTTTGGTATTAATGCAATGCGAGCCGTGATTGCAAAGTAATCGAGATTGTGTGAGTAGTGCATTCGCGTGCGCCTCACGACCGGAGGAGACACATAGGTGCATGGGCTCGATCCTCACTGTTGCACACATGTATCCGTCCTACAAAGCAATCCGAAAGCAAACCCGCGGACGTTAAATGTTGGCTGAGAGTTAGCCCGAAAAAGTAAAGAAATGTATGCATGCACACAAACTCGAGATTCCCACCGAAAAATCTTATTTACTCCGCAATCACAGCTCGCATTGCCAAATGAAAATGTGCGTCATGAAATGCGCACTTGCCTAAATGTTTTAGCGCTTAGTTTTGAGCGTAGAGTTATGATGAAGGCTAATAAAAGAACTCAATTTTTGCAAAATTCTATTCTAAACGATGATGTCGCATCTGTCGCGTTATATGTTATTTAGGAGAAGCAGAATCTCACGAACACGACGATGTACTTAGTTTCTGTATAGAACTGGGTGTCTTGCAATAGCACATTTAATGCTTTTATGTTGGGCAACAACACCAGTGTTACTAATTGTAGTAATTTCACTCTCACTCCGAAACAAGAGTTCTCAGAGACCATGCTCTACTGGAAAATGTGTTGCTTTAACGAGCTGTACAATTCCTTATATCGCTCTCGATATATATATATATATATATATATATATAAATAGATATATAGATCGATAGATAGATAGAGAGTTCATAAGAGCCGGACATAGGCACATTAATATCAATGAATGCCACGGTATATATATATATATTGGTATATATATACGGTATATATATATGCAATGTACGTATTGATATGCATATATAATCTAACTGACAGACAACGATCGGGCAGGATTGTTGTTGTTCTTCATCGAACAGGCGTTGTGTTGCAACAACTACTACTTTTTTTTGTTTTTTAACTTAGTGGGGAGGGGTTGGATGGTAATGCACCATCTCTTGTTATTCTCACTCCGCCATTCACCTCGTTTAAATTGGGAACCATGAAAACCAATTTAGGAGTGGCCGGTCCGAGTCTCGAACCCAGGCCCCCCGGAATGCAAGGCAAAGGCTGTTGTTGCCACTAAGCCATCTTGCTCGGTAACTAGGTTTAAACATTCGACACGTGAGGCTAATGGATGTTGCTTTATGTTGCTGTGTGCCTTCGCAGTTTGTCTGTGATACTGGAAACGCCCGTGATAGTACTTCCGTGTGAAGTGACGCAGCCGCTGGTGCTTGTCGCCCACTTGGGCAGGATCACCGTGGCGTCGATGGCGCATCGTCGCCATGCGTACCAGGTCGAGCTGAAGAACACCTCGCTGTATTCGCTCGACACGGAGCGCAGCCCGGAGCTTGACTGCGAGAAATACGGCAAGGCCATACTGCACAACACACATGTCGAGCTAACTCTGCAGCAAGGAGGCCAGTTGCGAAGCGACGGAAGGCCGCCGCCGAACTGCAACGGTGTTGACAACGGTGACGATAGCTTTGTTATCGGTGATATGGAGCTAGGCGATGCGGTCGTTCAGGACGACGCGTGGTTACTAGACGGCCGCATCGTGGGACCGCTCAAGGTACGCTTGCAGGAGGACATTTTCACGTTATATCCATAAGGTGACAAGCGACAACTTTATTATTTATATCGTAGCAGACATAAATTATCAACCTGCTATTTTAGGCTACGGACTCGACGACACCACGCATACTGGGTGATGTCAATAGTGTACCGGCTCCTAGATAACCCATAACATAACTAAAGTAACTCAACTTGTATAATTTACGTACGTACGTATTTAGACACGCTCAGGAGGACGACAATGATTGCTAACCCTGTCGATTATTGACAGTTTGTTTTTGACGTCCATTGATTTATAATTAATTGTACGCGAAAGCATAAGAACAAGTCAACGAGCTAGGTCGACGAGCAGCAACGTCGTGAATCATTATATATATTCTTCTAAAGAACCAGTCGCAAGAACAAGAAGGGTTCCTTACACCTGTTACGGTTTAATTTAGAAACGATGTCTTGTTACTTTATGTCGTTCGTAATCACGTTCAAGTCAACCATAAACAGCTCACGTAGGGTGAAAATATTCCGTCTGTTGTGGAACACGTTTAGATGGTTCTATGTAGTGCAGAGGGGTTGGTAGAAGGTTGACACTTTATGTGGATTAAAAGTAAGTTATGTCATGTCCGGTTGCAGGTTGCTCTAAGTAAGAGTCAATTCGGTCAGTTGTTGGACACGTTGAATGAGATTAGCTCGGCGCCACTCAAAGGTCCTGCACCGGATATCGCCACTGACCCATCCGATTGTGACACGGGAACTTCGACCGTTACGGGACTCAATGGCACGGGATCCGCGACAGCGAGTAGTCTGGAACAGGTCCGAGTGCGAGCTCACTTTGTGATTTCCGAGTTCCTGGTCGAGTTCTGTGAGGAGCAGGGCAAACCCTTTGCGCGAGTCGCTTTTCACGAATTTGATTTCTACATGATCCGACATGATACCCAGAATCGAATAAACGTAAGTATCTTCCATGGCGTGTTTCTGCTCTCGGTGCCAGTCGATATATCCTTTTAAGCTTTTCGGCGCGAGAAACAATGAGAGTTCGCCCGGACATAGGCACATTCATATTAATGGGTGCCACGGTAGTCGACCTTACGTCGTGTACAGTCGTTTTATCGCTCGGGCATGTTTATATGGTACATCTGTCTGAAATAAAACGTAACGCAGTACACCTTCTGTACACAAACCTGTAGCTATCAGAGTCAAATTATCGCAACGAAGTGGAGCGCTCTAACTGTAGAGTGCGCTTGTATGTTTACTTCAATTGGTGACGCTTAGATGTCACTGCACGGCTTAAGCATGGAGGACCTATACGAAGAGGAAACGTCTAGTCACCGCACACTCATTTCGTCTCGAGCAGCCGCCACTGCTTCAGCAAAGACCAAAGATCATGTACCATCATCGTCCAGTGAGCGTCGGTCGGACACCAACAACGAGCAGCCATCGCCTACGGCGGGCGTAGCCATAGCCAGAAGTGGAGCCTTAGCAGTGGGAACGGTTCCGACGCGCTGCGACTATCTAAGTGCCTCATGCCCGAGTCTTGGCGTTACGCCGCTCCGCGCTGCGACACCGCTCATCAGCCAGGACCTGACAGGGTCTCGGGGAGACGATATTGCGTTCTCGGCGATGAGCCACTCCCTTCCCGACAATCTATGCACGAGGAACCTTTTCGAGAAGTTGGATCAACGCCGGGCGGGCACGAGCGCCCGAAGCGGCCGGCGCCCAACGGCGGCTAGCAAGCGGAGACAGGCGAGGGAGAATGGTCAGCGTTCGCCCCTAACACCTCCGTCCTCGCCGACGCCGTCGATATCAGTTCAGGAGGCCGATGAGGAGGCCGAGAGCTCGATGAGTGCGACTTCCGAAGGAACCCTCGTTCGGATCGAGGTGTTGACGACGGGCCAACAAAGACCGACCGCTGGCCATTCATATAGCACGCGTCGGGTCAATGTCGACATCAATTCGCTGCTGGTCTGCATTAACGTTCGGCCGTGGGTGATGGTGGTCGACTTGCTGAGTCAGCCCGCGTACGGGCCGAGTCGTACGCGCTTGCGAGTTGACGAGGGCCCGCCAGTCTCTCACGACATGCACACAACTTTCGAGATGTCGGTGCAGAACTTATCGCTGCAGCTAAACTCCCGTAGCTACGAAATTTGCGAGGCACAGGTGCGCCAGCTATGGCTTCGTCAAGAAATTAGTCCCACGGGAACACACATGCAGGGCAAACTTGGAAAAGTGCTGATCTTTGATCTCACACCGTTTGGTGGCAAGGTTTGTATACAATCTTTTCGTTATGCGCGATCGATCGAATCGAGGTATTTAGACACGATGTGGCTACATTTCGTTCGTTCTACTCATATGAAAGTAAATTGTGGCTTGCGACAGGTAGGCGATTAGTCATACGATTGTGGGTTGCGACAGGTAAGCGATTCCTTGTTCACCTCAAAGTAGCTGTTGGAACCCTGATACCGTCTCTCAATTGCTCTATGATGGTTACTGATACTGTAAAAAAATGGTATTATGATGGTTAGGCTAATTAAGCAGACGACAGGTAGCAGGGCAGAAGGTAGGGGGAGAACGACCTGATTTTATTAGCCGCTTCCGCCAACTGTGCGTGGTTGGTCTGATGATATCTTGTGGTTGATTGATTGCCGTTCCGTTACTGTGTCAACAGGTCTATCAGGAACGCTTTGTAACTCCTGGAAGTGAGGCGTTTCAGTTCGCTTTTCGAACGTCCGAAGACGATGCGAACTGCTACCGCCTTGAGTGCAACATACCCGGTTCCGTGAGGATTGTGCACACGCACCTCTTTTTCTGCGAAGTTGTGAACTTTATTGGCGAGTTCACTCTGGCCTACGACCTGCTAACGAACAGCAACACGCCAGCCTATCAACACGATGCGAACAAGTCGTCGTCGTCGGCATCGTCGAGACAGCGCGGAATCGGTGCTGAGCAGATGGGCCGGCGTAAGGCCAAGATCGATTTGCGCGTGACTGCTCATGCGCCGCTCGTTGTCGTACCTCGCAATTCTCAGCACGCCGAAGCCCTTGTTCTGAATCTCGGGCGAGTCGACATTCGAACCACGTTCGAACAAACACTCTGCCTGAATCAGGTATCAGCCGCTTGCCGTCCTAACTCACGACTACTGCTAGTGATTTCCTCCTGCTACTATGCTAGCTGGCCCATGGCTAAGCGAGGTTTCTTCGATATGACCTGACCGTATCGGTCGTTCGATGCGACCGCTTTCCTAAGATTTGCAGATTTGGGTTCACGTGATATGATGAAGTAAATGCAATGGATACGTTGTCGCAGAGTGGCGAACGCGTAGCAGCTCAGCCTAAACGAGATCGGAAAAACGGATAGCTAGATGTTAGGTCATATTCCCTGCCAAATCTTTTGTAGCGACAAGTTGCGGACCATGGGTTAGGGACGTTGCAAATGGTTTCGTGTCTTTCACTCAAATAACTCTAGTTGTACTCAATCTATTAGATAAACTAGAAACTATTTTCTACTTGATAATCATGACAATTTGTGTTTCAATAAGCTAGCGTGCGAATCCGGCTTTAGAGGAAAACAATGAACTGCTAAGCGGCACTGCTTTTACTGCCCGTTTAAAGGTGATGCAGTTGTCTCTATCGGACATGGACATGTACTGTGGGACCTACTTGAGGGGTGGGTCACAGCAGAAACCCGGTGAAGGACGCAGACCCTCGTTCGAGCAGGTGCCGTTCCGAGTGACGAAGAAAGGTCGCTCTCTTTTGGACGACAAGTTTGAGATGAATCTTAAAATTGTACGAAACCTCGACTCGGAAATGACGCACATTGGTGAGTAAATCAACTGACCAAACGCGGTCTAGATCTTGCTACTATCAGCAGACGGCGCTGTAGTGCTTTGTGTCCACTATATATTGGTCGTAAAATTCGTTGTGCACTAAGGCTCGAATCAAAGAAACCAAGTCAATTTCTTAATAATGAAAAGGACGGTTTTGTCGCCAATCTCGCATTGATAGACTCTAGCAACCTTACGGCATACTTTAATCCCTGGAAATGATAAATTAAATGTACACAATTTGATCTACGTTTGAAGGCATATTTATCAAGCAGACGTCAGTGGTGTCAGACAAATGTCTCTTGGTCAGACGTCTCACCGTACACGCTTATGCATATCAATTATTTACAAGATGTTCTGCTTAAGAAAGAAATATATGCAACTGCTATGAGGGATTTAGGTATTATGATGGCACCTGACACGCAATTTTCTCAGCAGTGTCGACAAGTTGCGCTGAAGGCGACGAAAAGATGCGACTGGATCTTCAGATCTTTCATTGTTAAGCATCCTGAGCTGTAAATAAATTTACTCGATATTTATGTCAAACCAGATCTGACGTATACCTCTCAAGTGTAGTACCCCATGAATAAAAAAGATAGGCAACTACTGAGGAGTGTGATCAAGAACTCGCCGAGTTTCTCATTTTAATGATTTAACCAACTGTTTTGTTCAATGAGGAGTTTTGTAGTTTCGTTCTAACCGCATACCCGCGACCACAACATCTGAAGTGAGACACGAGCCTAAATGCATAGCTCGAAAACAAATCGTTATGTCGCTGTTCTCTTGGAAGGTCACCAGGCCATACAACTGATGCACCCCCGAGAGGGAATTGATCATTTGATGTTAACACGTATTTCTATCCTTTATGTAAAAAAAGCGCATACTCAATATCGAAACAATTTTTATGTCCAGTATCTAATATTCATCGTAAAGTCTGTATTGTCATATCTCATACACGTTATTAAAATTACGTAGTACAGTAGATTAGTATCCTAACAAATGTTTAAGACATTTAGCTAGACATTTGTCAAACGTTCAATTCTTCATTATGGTATGCATTTAGCAGGACGTTAGGTGGCACGAGGCGTTTACCACTTTAGCAGGATGTAAGGTAGCGCAACTAAGGTTTCCCGCGATCTGGCTTACGAATCATCTTCTTACAGAGCCAGACTGGACCGTGCGTGGACACGTCTCCCAGGCGACGATCTCTCTAGATAAGGCCCAATATCAATTGGTAGCGGGCATTCTGTTTGAGAATCTCAGTGAGGGAGTTCACCTGCAGACGTCGGCTCCGGCTCCGGTGGTCATTCCGACGCCAGACGATGACGCCTGGCTGCATATGCATCTCATCCTTGACTTACATAACGTCACTCTCAACCTCATGGAGGACCCAGCCGCGCCTGCTGAAGCCGGCCCGCACACTGAAGAAGCCGGCAAACATCTTATGGGCCTAGCGCGCGTCGAGTTTATCGATTCGAAATTTGCGGTTTCCCTCTTCACTAATGGCCGGAAAGATGTGGATCTTGTATCGCAAGAGATCCGTGTCTACGATACGCGGTTCAAGAGTAAGTTTTACGTCAGTGGAGCCATAATAGTCGCACTAAGTAACACACAATATTAAATTTTGATTATATTTTCGTTGAATAGGTATCTTTTTTGAACATGACATGGTTAAAGTTTGCAACTGCTTTCCTTGCAGACGCAGCTAAACGAAATAACGTGTTCACCGATATGCTGCTGCCCACTTCGGGAAGCAGTAAAAGCGACGCGAAAGCCAATGACACTAAAGGACTACAGATGGAGCTGCACTACCGCACCTTTCCCAACCGACTCACCGTTTTGCTCAATAACATGCGTTTAATGGCAATCTTCGATTGGTTCCGCCAAACGTCAGCCTTTCTGACGTTTTCTTTAGCCGCGCCTGACCAACAAGGAAGCGCAGCAAATGTTGTTGGGCAAGACCCTGGAGAATCGAGCGCGTTCCGTTGTAGCGAGCAAGCATTTGATCATGGTGGCGGATTAATGGCACTTCAGCTAAAAGTCAGTATGACGGATACCGAGGTGGTGGTTATTGAGGATTCGTCGACGATCGATTCGAACGCTGTTATTCTGAAGTCGACGGCTGTTCTCACGTGGAACGGGCCGGCCCACCGCGAGCGCCCGCTCATTTGCGATCTCCAAAACCTCGAAGTGTTCTCTTGTGTTCTGGGCACCGAAGACGAGACGGCACTTTCGATTATCGATCCCGCGTCGATCTCGTTCGAACTGAACCTTCGGCAGCCTGGCTCGAGCGCACAGGCTGCAAGTGCCGAAGTGTATGAACTCGAAGCCACGTCGCAGTTACTCTGCATCCGGCTCTCGTACAACGACATCAAGATGTTCCACAAGATCCTCGAGTCTCTGCCGAGTCAGGCTGCCGGCGAGTCAGCGACTGAGACCGAAACGAAAGTGGTCAAACTTCGAGAGCTGGGTTTCTCGCATGTCGACTGTATCATCGCTTTGCACCATTGTCAGGGACGAATCGATGATGCTGCGCTATGGCTCCTGCAGAACGCACAACCCACGATCAATAGGGCCGCAGGTTGCGGGAGCGGCGGCGGAAGCCGTACCCAGATAGCGTTTCTAGGTTTGTCCGTATCGACAGCGTCCGCACGTCTGGCCGACTTTCGAGCCTGTTTCATCGACGACTGCGGGAATGCCGACGTCCCACTGCTCGAGCTGCGTCTGCGCGACATTGACACGTCGCTGGCGCTCGAACAGCGCAACTGGCAGCTCCGTTCATCGTTACACATGGACTACTACAACCGCATCCTGTCAGGATGGGAGCCGCTTCTCGAGCCTATCACCGTCGGGCTGCACTGGCGTCGCAGCTCGTCGTCGATGCACATCGTCGAGTTAGAGATTGACGGGCTGCTCAACGTTAACATCACGTCGGCTCTCATCGACATTGCGCAGCGGGTTCGTGAGTCGTGGAAGGTCGACAGCGAGGAAGGAACGGCGTCAGGAAGCCCAACGCCAACCGCAACGGTTAAGAGGACGCCGTTTGTGCCGTTTGCGCTCAAGAACTCGCTCGGTTGCAATCTGGAGTTTGCCACCACTACAACGGTCTTCGGCCGCACCACAGAGCCAGCACTACAGGCCCAGCATTTCTACAAGGTTGGTTAATTTTTCGATGATTGATTGATTGATATATTGCCATGGATGATTGATTGATTGCCATGATTCGTGTAGGCCTTATGAGGCCCTCAAATGTCGTCGATTTGATTCGTAATGTTGATCAATTTTCTTTAGGTGATGCTCATTGAGAATCGATGATAAATCATACCACTGAGAGTCAGCGGCCATGCTTGTTGGGGAAACGCTAGATATTTCAACATGTCCGGCTCTCGTTACTTTGTAGGTACGCCTCGCGGTGGTGCTCATTGAGATGATGCCAAGCCTGTATAGGACGTAGGATGGTCTAGAATTCAAAACAGCCGATTAAAAATTAAGAGTTTTGTAATTGTAGATCATGTGAGGCCCGTTCGTTTTGATGCTGTTTTGACTGGCAGGCGATATACAACATCAGTAAAATCGAAAAGGAGCAGCCGGTTAGCGGTCCAGAATCCGGAAAGCGTCAAATTAGAGGATACTTATCGAAAATTTAACAGAAAGGAGCTTCCACGCCGCCCTCATTCTACTACTTTATATGAAAATGAAAGTTTGACGTCTTTAAATTCCAGTAATATGTAACGGAATTTACCAAGCGGATAAGAGGCTTCTTTGAACATGCCTCACTCATGCCTGCTTATAGTCTGTATATCTTGTCGGCTACTTTAAACTCAAAAGAGTTACGCAGTGGGTGTTCAGAGTTCATGGATATAGTGATGCAGCGTAGTTATACATTTCATGTACTTATCAACTAACTGAGTGGGCGTTTTCGGTGTACGAGTTTGCTGTCGCGAAGTTGTTGATCGGCGAACGTATTCAATCGTTGCTGTGCCCCCTGCTACGTTTCGTGTGTGCTAGTCGTAGTAAGAATGTTCTGGTTTGGTTTGCTTTGGTGATCTCCATAGGTGCCTCCGGGTGCGACCGTACCGTTTTCGTTTTCAAGTTCGGGTCAAGGAGGCGTAACGAGGTTGCGTCATCAAGAATCGCACGATCTACAAGCCCGCCAGATTGTCGTACGCGTCGAAGGCTGTGAGCAGATGACACCTCTTTCGGTCGACCGCGTCGGGACGTATTTCCGTCTAGCGAAACCAGCCAACTCGGTACTGTCGGCCGTCGCGCGGGTAGTGTTCCACATTGAACTCGAGGGTCCTGCGCTCAAAGTGATCAACGTGCGATCGGCATTGATGCTCCGAAATTTCACGTCGGAGGGGATTGCTGTTAATATCACAACATCTACGCCCGTTGGATCGCTCCAGTCAGGTACGCACGCTTTGCACTTCGCGCACAAAATGTCGTTGGATCTGCACTTTCAGTCGTGTACCGTATATATATATATATATATATATATATATTTCTATATATATTCTTGGACATATGCATATCGGTTGACTCTTGGCTGAACTTCGTTCGTGGTTCGTTACAGTGAGCAATCGGAGTCTGTCGCTGGGCGGCTGTTCGTCGCACTCGCTACCGTTTGCGTTCGACTACGCCTCGCTCAAGGTGCGTCCGCTACGCGAGGAACGCCTCCTGCCCACTGAGCTGGGCTGGAAGGGTACAACGACCGCGATCCCGGTGCTCGGCGTGCAACGCGAATGTCGGCCGCTGCAGGCCGGCGTTGATGCGTGCCACTTCGCCGTCACGGTGCGTCGAGATCCCTATCCGGCCGTGGTGTTCAGCCGGGCCGAACAGACGGCCCCCGGCCACACGTTGCTGGTTCGTGCCCCGCTCAAGCTGTACAACCTGCTGCCGCTCGAGTTGCACTATCGACTCGAGCATCCCGTCCTGGCCGCCGGCCAGCTCAGCGGCATGCTGAAGAGCCGCTGCTCGGCCTCGTTTCATCAGATGGCCTCGACCGAGCACACGCTCGTCATCGATCTTCAGCTCGAAGGTTTTACCAGCGCCAATAAGCTCGAACTCGAGCCGGGCAGCGGATCGGGACCGTACATGTTGGTGATGCAGGATGCCGAGAAGCGGTCGCTGCTGCTCCGAGCCAACGTTCTCGTCGATCCCGCGGGAGCGTACAAGGTAACCAACCAACCAATCAACCAACGGGCAGCTTTGACTGACAGAAGTGTCTGTCAGTGAATGGTTTGCGAGTCTCACACTAATCTTTGTCAGCTGTGCGTAACGCACGTGCATCCGTAATTTCCGAAGCCTCCCATATTAGTAAGAAAAAGATAGCTCTACCTCACCATACATCTGATTGAAGCGCCAGTTGGACAAAAAAACATCCGCGTTGGCTCTATAGCTACTGCAGGCAACATACTTTAAGTTTTCTGGTGTTGCCACGTCAAAAGTCATACTTCATACGAGCTAGCAATACTACCCTAATTACAACAGAGAATAGGTAAAAAAATAACCGAGCAGTGAGTTGTCACGGACGAGCTTGACTACATTGTGTTTCTATATATATATATATATATATATATATATATACATAAACGTATTGTCTTTTCTCTGGATTGGATCAGATCTACGTTTGCGCGCAGTACTGGTTAATCAACCACACCGGTTTGCCGCTCGTCTTCAAGCAGGACGGCGTTTCGTGGGAGGCGGCAGGCCAGCAGCTGGAGCACGAGACGGCTCGCTCCGTTGTGCCGCTGCTATTCTCGTTCGGAGACATGGAAGCGCCCAAGCTATGCTGCATGCGTTTAGGCTCTCGCTGTCAGCTGGCGGCGTCAGGCCCTGACGGCCTACCGAAGTTCCAGCCGAAGTGGAGCCAACCGTTCCCTCTGGAGGCCGGCGTGGGCGTCTGCAAGCTGTTTCTCTCGTCGAGCGACAATAGCCCCGACCGCGTGTTCAACATCGGTATTTTCGGCAAGCAGGGCAAAGGCATCTATCGCGATACGCACTTTATCGTCTTCAGCCCGTTGTTCCAGTTGGTCAACAACACGAACATGACGCTCGACTTTGCGCAGAAGTTCGCCGCTAGGAACTGCGCCAACGGCATCACGTATAGCGGTGGTGGTGGTGGTGGCGGTGGTGGCGGCGGCAGATACAGCAACAATAATAACAACAACAACAACAAGAGTAGTGGCAACGGCAATGGCAGTGGCTATGAGCGACATATCACGTCGGCGATGCCGAAAAGCTCTGTCGCCTTCCACTGGCCGCGAGTGGATCTCGACCCACTGCTGTGCATTCGTGCCGAAGGATCGTTCTGGTCGGGCGGCTTTCACATCGACAAGGCCATGAGCTCGACGCACATTCACGTGCGCACCCTCAACATGCAGAGTCTCTTCGTGCTGGTTGAGGTTCGGCTGCACGCCGGAACCTACATCGTCACGTTCAGCCAGCCGGAATCGGCGCCCGAGCCCATGCGGATCCAGAACATGTCCGACGTGCCGGTGACCTTCTATCAGGCCGGCATTCTCGAGGAGGCGCGTCACTACGTCGTCAAGGCGGGCAGTTCGATGGCCTACGCGTGGGACGAACCAACGGAACGGCCCTACATATCGGTGGCCGCGCCCGGTGGAACGTGCGAGACGTACGACATGCGCACGTTTAAAACGGGAAACCGCCTCTACTACGAGAACTTCTTCTATATTGCGTTCACCGGAACGTTTCTTGAGTAAGTGGCAGCCGTCAAAGGACGGCCGACACCGCGGAATCACTCACACGACTTAGTGACACAGCGATATTCGCCTGTAGTTTGAGCAGTCGTATTTTATTCACAAAAAAGTCTGGTGACGCAGAAGAACCACTAATCGAGACTGATCTACTTATTTAAAATTAACCTAACTAGGGTGTTAATAAACCGTAATTAATTTTATTCACTAAGCAAAAAGGTCCAGCAAGCAACGGTCTGCTGCGTGCAGAAGAGAGCGTTCTGCTATCATAGCGATCGATTCTCAAGATGTATTGTCTCCCGACGATTCGCTAAACGTCCTCACAGCAACACATAACACAATTACAATGTTAGCAATGTCTCTTCTTTATTCTCGTTGCACCGCAGCATAGATGTGGTGCGTACCGCACGTGAGGTATTTCGACACGATGAGAAGATCATACCGATAGGTTTACAAAAGCTTTTGCTCGCGCAAGTCATATGAAGTGAGTCACCAATCGAAGAACGGTTGTTGTTTGGTTTCAGGCCGCGACCAGCAGTTGTTCAGAAATCTGCACGTAGCGTTCGAAACCAGGAGCTCGTGCTGGACGTAGCACCCGACGGCCGTATTGTCATCAATCGCAAAGTGACTGGATCGCGTAGCCAGTTGTGGCGAATGACAGCTGACCGTATGCTCCAACACGAGGGTAGCAGCACACCGCGGGTGCCGCAGGCGCGAGACGCTTCGCCGGGCTTCAGTGGGGTGGGCGCCGCCGGAGGTCAGGGCCGAGTGTTCGTGCTTGATATCGACGCTCCTGCCGCCGACCCCCATCGCTGTGTTCCGCTCGTGTTACGGAAGCCGGATCCGCGTCGACGTAGCCTCCAAACGTGGACATTTACGCCCGACGGGGCGCTTAAATGCGACATCGAGAACCTTTTCGTCCAGTCCAAAAACGGCCTACGGGGCCTCATGAAGGGCGGCGAAGCAGTGCTAGGCCCCAAAGGGTTCTACGAAGCCAGCCAATATCTGCCGAGGCCGAGCGTCACTTCCCTTCATTCGGTCGTTCCCCCAGGAATTTCGGGCTACGAGGCAGTACAACAACAACAGCAGCACCAGCAGCAGTACGCCCATTCGCAACTCCTGCCGCTTCATTGCGGTGTGAGCATTCAAAAGATGCGAGGAGGGTGTGGGGTTCTCTGTGTGAGGGTGTTCCTCGACGGCCCTACCATCGTACTGCGTGTCACTGACCTCACACGCGAGGAGACAGCGACGGTGCACGGCCAATTGCCGTCAACACCTTTAGCAGCGCAGAAGCGTCGAGTCGAAAATCCAGCGAGCGACATCCAGGTGAAGGTGAACTTTAAACGCGGACTCGGCGTGTCGTTTATAAACGAAAGTGAAGAAATTCTTCTCGTATCTCTGGAAGGTGTGCTGCTGTCGTTCTACCAAAGCTCAACTGAAGACTGCCAAACATTCGATATGTCTGTTCGGCAGCTGCATGTCGATAACATGCTTAATGATGCGGAGCGTCCTTGTGCTCTGTACATTAATCCCCCGGAGAGCCGAAGTGATCAGCACTCGTACCTTCCAGCCTTCTGCATCAAGGCGTCACGCCTTATGAACTACAACACCGACACTCTGGTGTTTGATGTGAGTTCTAAGCGTCTTTTCATTTATATAATATTAATAATATATATTATATAATTCTATTGAGCAAAGCACGTGCTCGTACTTGTTTCTGGTCACGTTGCACAAAAGTGCATTATACTATATATGTACTAAGGTGCATTCACCAACAAATAATTAATTTATTTTAATTTGCGATTATTCGGCTCCGAGCAGAGCATCGGAGAATCGGTACAAGAACTTCATAATCTTATATTTGGTAATCTTCGTTTTGGCTCTCCCATATATATATATATATATATATATATATATATATATATATATATATATATATATTATTAAAATACTATTAAAAATGCAGGCCCAATTAAAAATGCGGCACGGGCGTGGCTGACTGCTTTTCTTTATTGCAGCACTTTCTGGTAAGCATGAAAGATACGACGTTGGCGCTTGAAGAAAAGCTCATGTTAAAACTCTTCCAAATGTTCCGCGATTTCGTGCCATGGCTGAACGAGACTGACGATCTTCACCTTATCGAGCAGCGAAGTCTCGCCGGTGACGTTCTTCGCGATTACGAACGAAAACTCTACTTTAACAAGATTCAGGTAGGGTACTAATTTAGCCAGTGAGCAATTTAGCCGGTGGCGTTGTTCGTTCGTCAAAGACGGGAGCGGCCGACACAGGCAAGATGTATTATTATTGTCGCTTTGACACCTGAGTGAGCTAGACATCGCCTCGATATCGTGCTGAGACATGTTTTGTGCGAAACAGTGACTATTTCTACAAAAACGAGCGTTGCACATTGCGTTGCAGATAGAGCAGCACCAGTGCAAGCTTAGCGTACTGCCGGCACGTGCAGGCACTCTCGACGAGGGACTTCGACAGATCAAGAAGCAGATTGGCTGGAGTTTGGTTCGGTTTGAAGATGCTGGAGTGCAACTGGCGGCGTTCGAAAAAAATCACCCTTTCGAGACACTCTCGTTTCTTCTTGGAACTGCGTCTGCCCACTACAGTAAGGTATGTAAACACCGTCGTACACTGATCAAAAACGTTAACAATCTGCTTAGTGCTTCTAAGCTTGGGGGTATGAATCTGAAGTTTAGTGTTTTTTTTACGTTAGCTAGCTTGACTAGTTGTGGGATTCACAAACCCACTAAACTCGTATTCTCGTAACTCGGTCCTCCGCACCCCTCACCCAGACTCGGTATTGCTTTGGTATTACTTCGAAACCGCGGGACTCCAACCCTTGAGTGTAAAATGACGTCGTTTCTCGCGTCGACTTCGTCGCTCCACCGCCGTCATATAGTCAATGATCTTTCTGATAGTACAGAGGTCTCTCACGGCGGTGCAACCTGCGTCTCGTTAGGTCGTGCATCGCGTACGAGGCCCATCTCGGCGGTGAAACTCGTTCCTTAGAACTGTGGCTACAAAGGAGTTAAAGACCCTCGGCTACTTTCCGATTAACATCTTCACTACTAACGTTTGAAGGGACACCGTTCGGGCCGGAAGCTTTGCCAAAGCCAAGCATTTCGTATGCCTGTCCGACCTTTTTTAAGATGACCTTCGGGATGTCATCCTAGGTGACTCCTTTTTCGCCCCTCCCCGGCCGTACCGACAAAAGAGTTGTGACAATCTCCCACAGCACATTCGGGGGAGGCCTGGCCGGAAATCTCCGGAACCTCGATATAAGAATCCGGTAGGCACTAAACGTTCTTTTCGGCAGCCTACATGACCTTACACGCTTGGCTTTTTATCGATGAATCCTCGGAGTCTTGTTCGGGTGGCCCTGTACTCGGCTAGTTGTGATTCGGATTCATCGTTCCCTGGCTGGCAAATGTTCTTTAACCAGCGATAATCTGTTGTGTTTTTTTTCATACTCTTCTCTCATCGGGAACTTATTTCCATCACGTTCCATCACTACTTGGGTGTTCGGTGGCCCTATCCACCTCCATTCGACAAGCCGGTGTGAGCGGGGCGGCGAGCTGATGCTCCGTCGACCCCACCTTTCCTAGTGTACACCACGCCTTATCGATTTTGGCTCAAAGCTGCTGCTTATCCAGCCTCGTTGTCTGCCACCTTTTCCCAGCAGAGTGCGGCATGATGGAGTCTAAGGGGGCGGCCGTGCGAGCGTAACAGATGTATCTGTGATCACTTATGGTCTCTTCACCACTCGCCATTCCGCTACAGAAAGGATAGTGGCTTTGTAAGTTCCACACCAGTCACTGTTAGCTGCAAGTGATGCATGTGCATCAAGCATTCTTCGAAACATCCCAAATCAAAAGAAAGTTGCTTGGACATACTGCTGTGCTACTACGACATCGTGATATGCCTGCTTATGTTTTTATCGGGCCCACTAATAAGCAACAATTTAGGAGCTTTTAACTATCTCACCCCGTCGGATCGTAATGTCGTCAGTTTCAATGTCTTGTGCGATACGTGCTCTGCTGTTTGAGAAGGATATGGCTACAGTTTCAAGAGAGGCTGTTCAAGAAGGATATAGCTACAATTTTAAGAGAGAGATTTTAAGAATATGATGTTCCGTTAGTTAGGTGCATTATGTATGGCGGGGTGTTCTCTAGGTATAGTAGTCTTAATGTCATGTACTTCACGCTTCTACTCCCTAATCAGTACACTTTTACCTTTTAAAAATTCAAGACAGCGAACGTGGTAAAGTACGGGAGATATCGACAGTTTACAGAGAGGACTGTTCGGCTATATTGTGTCGGCGAGAGAAGGCAGTGCTTCTCTGCAAAGCATCGCACTCAGGACTCTACTATTGACTCTATATATTTGGCCAAAAGAATATAGAATTTAATCCCTTTTGGAATAAGTACAAGATCCGCCAGAAATAGGCTGCCGCTGCGGAGCATTCGTGTGGCTACGTTAGCCACCACATCCGAAAACTCCTTAGAGTATTTTCGTGGCCGAGACAGGAATGCCATCAGGGCCTGGTGCCCTAACGATCGTCAATTTCTTTACCCCACTGTGAACACATTTGCCAAGGTTACCTCTGGGGTGTAATCCCCGGCCGCTCCCACTTCATACAGTGCCCTGTCAAATGGAGGATGTTGAGGGACGAGCTTGTTTATTATTCGGAGACGTTCATCAGGAGAGAAGATTCTCTTTCTTTCTGACTCCCGGTACGCCGCGTATGAACTTGTGGGACCGTCTCCATGCGTGCTCTTCTAGCTCTGAAATGAACTCCCTATAGCAGCGGTTTTTGGTCGTTGTTGCTTTTTTGTTTTTTCGTTTTTTTTTTAGAGGACTTACTAGAAAGTGCGGAACGCACTTACGGTCACCACGGCAGGATTGTCTTTAACTGCAAGTGTAGTGTGGGGTTTTCCTAGTGAGGGTGTAATAGCCCGGTTCAGTGGTCGCGCCGGTGGGTGCCCCGTAGGCCGAGAGAGCGTCGACATGCACAGGCGCTTGATATTGAGCTTAGAACACGCTTGATAAAAGTCGCGATTGTGCACCAGCCATCAAAGTGAAGTTGTGCACTCTGTGACTAGGGAAGGGAGGCTAGATGAAGTCGACGCAGGGCCGGCATCCTCTGCGCTCTTCCGGGAACAAGAAGATCGTCTGCGAATGCAAGTAGCTCGACTGCAGGTGGGAGGTTTTGTAGTCAGAGCACTTGTCGCGTCATATGTCACGCTCCAGAGCAGCGGTCCGAGAATGGAGCCCTGCGGAGCCCCTCGGCCGTCATACTGAATTCCAAGCGTGGGCACGTTATAGTCCGTCCGTCTAGGTGCTCGTTGTTGCTGTGGGGTTTTTTTTTATGCTACTGGTGGTAATGCGGCGCTTGGCTCATGTCTCCACTGACGTCCGACCGAAGTGACGGTCCCGGCTTACCGAGAGAAGAGCTGGAAACTCGTATGCAAATTGCCTCGATTTGACAGTATCATGGTAAAGGCTATAAAGCGAGTAGGCCCGCGTGAGGAGTCTGCTTAGGAATAAACGTTTGTAACGTGTGTCGTGTTTGTCTGTGTGCTTATGTGAATCCGTGATTCACGTTTCTCGCACGCAGAGCAATCCACATGGAGCACGTTGAACAACCGGTTCAACGCCACACTAGTTGATGATAGAATATCGTTCGAACAGTTGAACAAACCACGGCGCTACCATTTCTACATGTTGTAAGGGTGTAAACCTGTCAGAAGAGTTATTTTCGTATAAGACTAAAACAGCGAAGAAGTAACTGTTTACTCTGACCGTGTCATCCACGTTGAGGGTACCAACCCCCATTGGCACCAGGTGGTTGCATTGTACCGAGCATTTCGCTCGCGTTGCTGTTACCTTGTATTAGGTGAGAGCCTCTGAAGTATCAAGGCGCCGTATTTAGGATCCCCTGGCCGGATCGATGGCGTACTTTACGTAGCAATTACGCGGTCGGCAAACCTGGTCCACTTGCAATGATTTACACGCCATACGAGAAAAACTGCGAGAGTGGCGAAGCCCGTAATATTTTTAGATTCTATTTCGGCAGTATACTGTTGTGCCTTTCTAAACAGCCTTAGCCTAATCGTATGTTATGGCTCTTATGAATATAAAACTAGATTATTGGAAAATAATTGCTTATGTTGAAAATAATCTTCATTGTATTTGGAAACACAGAGATAGAGAGAGAGAGTTATGGCGTGCACGATATATATATATATACACGGTGTGTTCAAAACGTATCGCGACTTTTGAATTTTCGCGGGTTACGTATATTCGAATTTCGATTTTTTGTGGCGTTATGTTGGTACTCATGTCTCTCACTTATGCCGACAAGCTCGGCCATTTTGAATGTTCACTTAATTGTTGACAGCTGCTTTGCTTGCACGTGTTTTGGATCGTCTTCGATTTTTACCTATTCAAAAAAATGGATCAAAGAACCTGTATCAAATTTTGTGTGAAAAACGAAATTAAGTGCGCGGATGCATTCCGAATGTTGACTGTGGCATACGGAGAAGCTACCTTGGACCGAAGCAACGTTTATCGGTGGTACAAAATGTTCTCAGAAGGCCGAGAAGATGTGAACGACGAAGAGCGTGCCGGACGCCCGAGCACTTCAACAACAGACGAAAAAATTAATGAAGTGGAGAAAATGGTATTGGCCAATCGTCGAATCACCGTTAGAGAAGTTGCTGAGGACCTAAACATATCGATTGGCTCGTGCCATTCGATTTTTATCAATGATTTGGGCATGAGACGGGTCGCCGCGAAATTCGTACCAAAATTGGTCAATTGCGACCAAAAACAGCATCGCATGAACATTGCTAATGAGATGTTGGACTCTGTCCGCGACGACCCAAATTTGCTCCAGAGGGTCATAACTGGTGACGAATCGTGGGTTTATGGTTATGACGTGGAAACCAAAGCTCAATCATCTCAATGGAAGCTGCCGCACGAACCAAGACCGAAAAAAGCGCGCCAAGTTCGGTCGAATGTGAAAGTTTTGCTGACAGTTTTCTTCGATTGCAGGGGCGTGGTGCATCATGAGTTCTTGCCACAGGGTAGAACGGTCAATAAGGAATATTACCTGCAAGTTATGCGCAATTTGCGCGAAGCAATCCGCCAGAAACGCCCGGATTTGTGGAAGAACAAAAATTGGCTTTTGCACCACGATAACGCCCCTGCTCACACATCGTTGCTTGTGCGCGAGTTTTTGGCCAAAAACAACACACTAATGATGCCGCAGCCACCGTATTCCCCAGATCTGGCCCCCTGTGACTTTTTCTTGTTCCCTAAACTGAAGAGGCCCATGAAAGGACGACGTTACGCTACGCTTGACGAGATAAAGACGGCATCGAAGGAGGAGCTGAACAAGATAAAAAAAAATGGTTTTTTGAAGTGCTTCGAAGATTGGAAAAACCGTTGGCACAAGTGTATAATATCTCATGGGGATTACTTTGAAGGGGACAAAATAGATATTAATGAATAAATGAATAATTTTTAAAAAAACACAAAAGTCGCGATACGTTTTGAACACCATGTATATATATATATATACCTCGCATTTTGAAAACGCCTACCAAGATGGCGGCCGTGAAAACGATAAATAGTCACATCATTCCGTATGCCAGCTGCAAGTTAAATCAGTCTGTTGGCGGAGAGTACAAAAAACGCAATGATATGGTGGATTTACGTATGCTGTAATAACTGCATGAACAATATTGCGCAATTGTTCCCGTAAATCGGAGAAGACGCGTGTTTCAAAGCGCTCGATCCTGGTCTCCGAAAGTGGTGCCGCTCCGGCTTAACCAATTTTAAATTCGTAAGCGGACTGCTTGCGTGTCAGAGTATGTGTCCTGTTCTCTGTTGAAGCCCAACAAGGGTTGCCAGCGCAACTGCGAGTTGAAATTTGCTAGAACGAGCGCGCAAAGTTGAGAGTACCACCTACGGCGTTTAAAGAATCGCTTGAATTAGAAATGTCCTGTCGTTGCTTATTTTTATAATCTAGCCGCCACGTACTTTCCGCGACAAGTTAACAAACTAGGCATACGAACTAGGTTTATAGGCAAAGATTGTGTCAAAAGAGGCTACCTCACAGGTAATTTATTTTAGTGCCATGTTAGAGGAGGACATGCGCATTTAAATCATATTTCGTAGCGGTCACCCTATGAACAAACTATATACTAAGTCTATGCATATGAAATTGTTTAGAGCAAAAACAAATCATTCTATGACGAGCGAAGGTAACGGCCCTCGCTAGCCATACACTGTGGGGATGCCCTCGCTAGCCATCTTTCGGGCAACTTGTGGATTCCTCGCAAAAAAAGTCCGAATCTTTGGAGACAAACCAGTCATTTACCTATTTTTGGACGTTTTCGTACGAAGAACATGTATACTTAGCCAGAGCGTGACCTACCGATGCGAAGAGGTAGTAATCGGATGAAGCCAAGTCTTCTGAATCAGCGGGGTGGAAAAGGGGTTCCTAGTGAATATGCGTTATAAAGTTTTCACTGACTCCGTTTTGTGTGATGAAAACATTGTCGTGGAGCAACATCAATTTGTTGTGTCATCTTTTGTATTCTGGTCGTTTTTCGCACAATGCCTGGTCCGAATCGATCATTTGTTGACTGTGGCGAGCAGCATCGACGGTTTTACCCGGTTTTAGCAGCTCATAACTTGCAGCACCTTTTTAATCCCGCCAAACACAGACCGATGTGATTCGGCCTCACAGTCGAGGACGCTACTGTGCCAGGATCTAACCATAACTTTGGCGCTTGGGATCGTTTAGGAAGATCAATTTTTCATCTCCGGCCACGATCCGATGCAAGAATGACTTCTGTTCGAACCTAGACTTAAAAACATTTTTAAGGAGGTTGTTTTTAATTGTAGACTATCCTCCGTCCCCTAAGTGCTTGGAACTTAACCTTAGGGATATCTTCAATGCACCGAGGGTCGGGCATGTTAAGACATCTAGGGTTTCCTCAACAGTCCTTGTGGCAGCCTGGCCGCTGACTCTCAGCGGTAGGGTTTATCGTCTATTCTCAATGAGCATCGCTCAAAGAAAATTCGATCAACAACAGGGATCGAACCGGCGACACCCCGGTAGGTGACAATCATGACTAGCGCACTAGTCCCCTAGACCACGCCGCCACTCTGTTCGAACCTGGCGAGCAGAATCTCATAAGTGGTTTTTCGGTTCTGCTGTCTTCTATTCAAGTCTTTAAAAGCTTTAGGATCATTGCATGCATGGCCTTCAAGCCTTTGCAAACGGTTGCTTGGCACACGTTCAGTTAAGCAGCGAGTTCTTCAATCTTGCAGATTTTATCAAATGATAGCAGAAAATTAAGAGCTTCCCGTAAATCGGTGACTTGTGGCACCAAGTTCTACATAGTAAACGCTCCCGGAAATTTCGTAGAACACACGTAGACGAGGCTTTGCTCGTGGAACACTGAGCCAGACACTCCAACAACAGAACTGCGTCTCTGCCGCTCTCGGCTATAGCGATAGCAGGAGCCCTCTGTCCACAGAGTACGGTGCCATATGCATATACCTGGTATATATATATACAGGGTCATACATATCGTTTTGTACTTATTTCGAGGTTTGGTAGAACTCGGCAAGAAAATGTTTCCCAATGGAGGGAGGACACTGAAACGTGTTGTTTAGGAGTGAGGATAAATTTTATAAAAGTAGCTGTTTTTTTTCCTACATTGTTGTACAAATCTACAAGCTACGTGTGCCAGTCAATGCATGAAGGAACGGATCATGCCGGTGTGTTCGGCGGAAAATCTTCCGCATAATCTGAATGACGTTCAACGCAAGCTGCCGAAAGGCGAATAGGTGGATTAAGGAAAGGCATAAAAAGTCGATATTTTGTTACGAACGTTGAAGATTTAACGTGCAAAATCGTAACATTTCGCCATTGTACTAAAAAAGGACCTTTTTCCGACAGCCATATCGAAAGGCAAAGGCTTGCATAGTTTCTAGCATCTTGACCTGCTTTAGCAAAGAAACCACTCGCGCACGTTCAGAAATACACCAGCATTTTTTATATTATGAGAAGTGCTCAAAGTTGCGTCCGCTTACTACTAAACACGTTCTGTAGCAATTGCACAGGCTCTCTTGCACTCGTGTAAATATGTTAGGCATTGCCCTAACGGCGTCAGCAGCGTTGAATATATGGGAGACCAGCTCTTCACGTGACTCAACGGGGGTTTCTTAGACAACACTCTTCAGGTAGCCCCACAAAAAAGGTCGAGGCTTGTCAAATCGGGCGATCGAGGTGGCTAAGCGATCGACCCGCCTCGGCCGATCCACCGATTCTCGATGTCTTGTCTAGGTATTCCGGAACCGTTGTGTGGCGGCGCACCATCATGCTGGAACCACATTCTCAGACGAACGCTTTCCGGGACGCCTTCCACTAACTGGGGTAACGTATGCCTCAAGAACGCGCGGATAGGCAGCTGTATCTAATCCAGCGGGAAGTACATATGTAGGGACCTATAAGGTAGTCGTCCACCATGCCCGCCCAGACATTCACCGAGACACGATATTGGCGTCTATGCTCGCGAGTCATATTCGGGTTCCCGTAGGCCCACCAATGAGTGTTGTGTGCAGTAAACACACCATCTTGTCTAAACGAAGCCTCATCCGTAAACAGAACAAGCGCAGGGAACCTGTCCAGTATTTCTTTCACTTTTCAAAAACTGTCAACAGTATTCAGTACGTAGCTGATAGTCACTGGGCCGCAGAGTTTGAATTCGCTGCCAACAAAATATGGACGCAGTCCTTCATCGGCCGGTGCCCTTTGCACAGTAGCGGAACTAACCCCGGCACACACAGATAACTGCCTAATGCTCACATATGGTCGCTCGGCTAATTCTTGAATAATACGTTCTTCCGCATCTGCCGTTCTCGTCGTTCGTAGTCGTACAGTGTCGTAGTAACGGCCATGAAACGACCCACGTTCACGTAACCGAATGAGCATATTCGTAAACGTGCGACTATCAGGTATGAGTCTATTTGTAAAACGCTCTGCGTACAAGCGTCGCGCGGCTCTCGCGTTGTTACAGCGCGCTTCACCATAATTGCAGAGCATGTCAGATTTTTCCGCATTTGTAAACCGATTCATAACGAAATTATGATAGAGTCTGCAGTTCGCGATGAAATGGCACGTCTTAAATACCTAACACGTCGTTTTCCATAGCAGCTGGCGAGTCGTCTGCTTTCGCGTTGGCGGTTTTTCTTATGCTGCTTTGGCGCTTCGAATAACGCGAACTCAGAATCGAACCCCGTGCGGACTTCGAATCAACGCCCGCGCAAAAGCTGCTCAGCGCAAACAATTGCTGGTGTGTTTCTGAACGTGCGCGAGTGGTTTCTTTGCTAAAGTAGGTCAAGATGCTAGGAAGTATGCAAGCCTTCCCTTTCGATATGGCTGTCGAAAAAGCTTAGTTACTCAGCAACTACATAACGCAACACCATCACTTTGGTACGAAAATGACGGGCATTAAATGTGCTATCGTTTTTTTTGTCGTTTTTTTCCCGTCCTGTAAAGGCAACATTTTACAGTTTTGCACGTGATATCTTCAACGTAAGTCATAACAGAATATCGACTTCTTATGCCTTTCCTTAATCCACCTAATCGCCTTTCGCTAGCTTGCGTTGAATGTCATTCAGATTATGCGGAAGATTTTCATTGATGTACCAGGAATAGGCAGAAGTCGTGTCAAGTGAGGCCCAATCCATGATAGTTTATTTAAGCCGCGTTAAAAGAGGAGGGCGTGCACATCAAAATCGCTACTCGTCGCACGAGGCGACGATCTTGCTTAATTATTGTGCAGGGCTTCGTAACGCCAGAACGGTTGGTTAACGCTGAGGCAGGGATTGTCCGGCTCCTGATAGTTAGCCATCTTGTACTTTCTCAGGGAAGGGTTTGAGCCCTGAGCCGGTTGCACTCCGCGGTCCTAAAACGTTCGTTCGTAACGTTCGAACTTACCGCTAAATGCGGCGCAGAAAACGTATCGCTCAAACGTAAACGTCCCGTGGGTTTTTCCGCTCCCCCGACCCTTCACTGCAATTCCTCTTGCAAAAATGTGTTTTTCTAGATAGCGTCACACTGATAGTGCTAGTCTAT
Source organism: Dermanyssus gallinae (assembly GCA_003439945.1). Taxonomy (NCBI): domain Eukaryota; kingdom Metazoa; phylum Arthropoda; class Arachnida; order Mesostigmata; family Dermanyssidae; genus Dermanyssus; species Dermanyssus gallinae. Next base: position 705,614 of record QVRM01000562.1, on the reverse strand, counting down.
CCATACTGCGTCTACGCACATTCGGATATGCAAGTCTCGTCTCATTGGTCTCAGATACTTTTCGTGAATCCAGGCGGAACGATAGGCGACAACAACCAGCGCAATTAGTCCGAGGCACAACATAACATTTTCATACCATTTTAACGTCATACTTGCCACGTTCCTTGTTTTAACAGAAAACCATGAAATAATAGATACGGACAAATCGTCGCCCGTAGTCGTGACAGGGAGAGAGAGAGAGGGAGACCGTATAGATTCGTTGTCTGCGTGATCGAGCAGTGGACTATAGCAGTGGATATTTAATGTTATGGTTACATAAAAAATATATATACGAGTATATATATATATATATATATTATTCAATGTAATCAATCATTCACGGTCGGAACCTGACATTTGGGTTTCTGCAAACGTGTGCACCATTGCATATATATATTATTACACACACATGACAGGTTCCGACCGTGAATGATTGATTACATTATATATATATATATATATATATATATATATATATATATATATATATATATATATATATTATTCAATGTAATCAATCATTCACGGTCGGAACCTGACATTTGGGCTTCTGCAAACGTGTGCACCATTGCATATATATTATTACACACACATGACAGGTTCCGACCGTGAATGATTGATTACATTGAGTAATATATATATATATATATATATATATATTATTCAATGTAATCAATTATTCACGGTCGGAACCTGACATTTGGGTTTCTGCAAACGTGTGCACCATTGCATATATATTATTACACACACATGACAGTGCACATTAAATCACTAGTTATATAACTTTTATATGTTAGCACTTTAGAGTGAACAATTGTCTCCGCGCGAAACATTACATATATATATATATATATATATATATATATATATGTATAGGTAATAGGGAAAGGGTAGACCTTACCATTGGTGCACCAGGTATCGAGGTGTACAAATCGTGTGTCAAAAGAGTGTCCCAATCCATGATAGTTTATTTATTTAAGCCGCGCGTAAAAGAGGATATGCACATCAAAATCGCACTCATCGTAGGAGGTGTGACGATCTTGCTTTTGTGACGTTCAGTTGTTGGGGGGGGGGGGGGTTACGTGGCGTATTTCCTTAATGCTCACATACGTCGCAGTCGGACTACCCAATACGCCGGAGGATGATGATGATGTCCTTTGGAGTCCCCCGCCGCTTGTTTGTTTGCTTGTTTGTTGACGAAAGAGCGCGCGCTCATGATATATGGCAGTCCGTCTATGGCATTCGTGTAGCGTGGGTTACGTCGTCTTGCTGGCATTGTAAGTGGATTGTGTCTTGTGAGAACGGTAAACGCAGCGGGGAGGCAGGAGGAATTTTCCCGCTTCCAATAGTTAGCCATCACGTGTCCTTTTCTCTCTTAGGGAAGGGTGTCTCTTGAGCCGTTAGACGGTTGCACACTCCACTCCGCGGTCCCCTAAGGCGTGTGTTCGTTAACTTTTCCGCCGTTAAAGGCGGCGCAGAAAGCTTATCGCTCAAACGTAAACCGTCGGCCGTAGGCTTCTCTTTTCCGCCCTTAACTCTTCACTGCAATTTTACCGGAATCCAAAAATGTGTGTGTGTGTGTGTGTTTTCGAGTCAGTACCAGACGACCAGCACTTAGAATGTTCCTTGATTATCCGCCGTATGCCTGCCATACTGCTTCGACGTGTAACTCGCGTTGTAAATCTGGCTTCATCGGTACGAGATACTCTGTGTGAATTCTGGCGGAACGAAAGGCGATGACACCCACCGCAATCAGACAGAGACACAACAGAATATTTTCGTACCATCTTAACGTCATACTGGCCACGTTCTCTTTTTAACAGATTTTAACCATGCAATAATTGGTACGGGCTATTTTTCCCTCGTAGTCGTGTCGGAAATAGAGACAGAGTGAGAGAGAGAGAGATACCGTACAGATTCGTTGTCTACGTGATCGACCAGTGGACGCACCTGCGGAAAATTATTTATATATATATATACATGCATACATACATACATACATACATATATGCGATGGGGTAGGGGTAGATATATTAGCAACTTAGCTTTGTGTATACGAGGTATCTATTCGTAGGCAGAAATCAAAGATATCAAAACAGCCTCACCTTATGAATACAGGTAATTAACTTAGAGACGTGTTAGAGGAGTACACGCACATCGAACATCACATCCGTACGATGTGTGAATCAAGCGTGCTATTCAGGGTTCCGTAGCGCTGCCCGCACATATGTAGTATCAGACGCAGTGTCTAGCACGTGAATATCCTTTGGAGTCACCCGTTTGTTCGTATGGGTGTGCGCTCGTTTATATATATATATATATATATATACAGCGTCAGTCCAGTGGTAATTCACACATATTGTTTATTTCGCAATAGCAGCATTGCATTGCCGGACCGTTACACAATCACAATTCATTGTCGTCCACTCCGTGTTCGGCTGAAGTTCAGTTGAACGGGGTGCTTCCGAAGTCCAGAGGAGAGTCGTCCTCCCAAACGCTGCACACGATCACGGCGTTGCGCTCGTGACGTGGCCAAGCCAGCTACTCTTCGTGCGTACGATAGAAGGGCAGCGCAAACAGTCCAGTGGTAAGTGAGGTTAGCTGTAAATGAATTGTGTGTTGTGAGAACGGTAAGAACACTCTTCTAAGAATAGTGAGCGCCAACCCATATGTTCGAGACGTGTCCATCTTAGTCCAAGTTGAGAGGGAAGGGTCTCTCTAGAGCTCTTAGAGTCGACTGTATCGTACAGCCTTCAAACTTGGTGGTATCTAGGCATTAGCTTACCGTTTAAGGCGGCGTACAGGCCCGCTTCTTGGTCAAACGTAAGGGTCGTGTGCGCTCTTCTGCTCTCAGAAACTCGGAAACTTTTTCCGCTCATCATTACGCCGTAATGATGGATAACTTTCGCGTCATTAGCGCTACCTGGTATGCCCTGCGCATTTCCTTAGTATGAGATCGTTTTGGCAAATCCAGGGGAGGAAACTCGACGCGGCGAGAACAGCCGCGGCAACTTTCCCGAGCTACAACTGAATTTAGTTTCAATCAAGCAAATTCGATTATGTTGGTTCCCCTTTTAGCATATAACAATGTATGAATTTATCATCATAATAATAATTATTATTTCACTCTTATTCAGTTGTCAGCTGCTCTCGGCGTGCTAGCAATGCAGTAATGGCTTCGAACCTCATAGCAGGGAAAGAGACTGCACAGATTCGTTGTGATATATATATATATATATATATCCAATTCAATTCAGTCATGGTTTATTTACGGAACTGCATACATTCATATATATATATATATTGCAGACACATGCGATGGCCTTTTCCGCAAATTGTCCTTAATGGTTGTCCTTCAAGGAACAATTTCCCTTGCACACCAGCGGGCTGCGTGAAAACGTATGGCCAAAGTACGGAGATGATTATGTTCAGCGATAAGCGCGATCAGAGCTTCTGGAGCTGCTTGATATTCTCAGCTCCTGGCATCCCTTAGAATCTAGAAAAATTTGAATCCGGAATCGCTCTCCCATCAAACCCGCCACAGATGCGTCAGCAGCATCTGTGGCGTCTGACCCAATTACTCTCTGTTGGGCATGCATTTTTAAAAAAAACATCTGGACACCGTGGCTCTTATCTAGAATTAAAAACACTTTTAAGGAGGTTGTTTCTAACTCTAGACCATTTTCGTGGAACTCATCCTGAGGCATATCACTCACTGCACCGAGGGCCGGATATGTTTAGATATCTAGGGTTTTCCCAGCAGTCCTTATGGCAGCGAGGCCGCCCGCTGACTTTCAGCGGTATGATGACGGTCGTGGTTTATTGTCAGTGAGCATCGCTAAAGAAAATTCGATCAACAACAGGGCCGATTGAACCGGCGACACCCCGATAGATGACAATCAGGACTAACGCACTAGTCTACCCCTTGATCGCGCCGGCACACCATCTTCTAGCTGCGTTCTTTATAATTTAGCGAATAGGTTCTGCCCACTTTTTTTAGGCTATGGTTTTTATATCGAGAGGGTACTTTTTCGCACGCCGCCTGGGTCGCATTTCTCCCGTATAGTGCATCCAGCTAGCTGTTCTACGTACCTCGATAATCATGACTGCTGGGCGCTGATTCAAGGCTTACTCGTCAGAGATGCAGGCGAATTAATATTGATTAATTTCAGTGTTCTCGTAGTCATCGTAAACAAGCGAACCGTTGGAACGCATTGTTGACGCTAGAAAACCTCGAACTGCAATTCTGTTGCTGACATCTGTGGATTGAATTTGCATTGCTGTTTCGGATCACGAGGTACTGCTCCTCTAGAGCCTCTGTTGAATGCTCGAACGCATGCATTGTTGAATTCTTTTTGAAGCTTGCAAATGTTTTGCTCATTGACCTCATAATTAAGACGTGATTGAAGTGCACGCACATATCTCTCAATTGACGATATGCGGCCGGTTCGCAGTGGCGCTGTTTAGTGAACATAGACTTCACAGGGAAGCAATTTAAGGAAACATTAAAAACACGCAGTTCTGCTTTAGTTTGCGGATAATAAGCTGCTCTAAGCCTGCTGAGCGGTCACTGAAAAAGACATTGCACACCATAAACTCGGCAGCTAGCTACAATGCGGTACATCAACGCCAAGGCATGGCATCTCACCTCGGACAAAAATTAGGCACTCTAGCGGCCCGTGGGTCACGATATTTTTATTTTACACAAAAATAAAAAATAAAATATGGATGTGTCCGCCACTGTTTATCTGCGCCGAACAAACCTATCATTCAGTAAGCCATGTCTCAGTTATCATTGCTACGTTTAAATTCATACCTTTGATGTAGCTGTGTAGGGTTTCTAGAGCATCAGATTTTACCGTGGACTGAGGCAAATATGTACATATCAACTTGTTCTATCTAGAGTGCTCACAACAGCAACGGCGGAGTGTGGGCGAGATTGTTCCGTAGGTTACGTCTGCCACTTCGTAGAACGTACAACCTGTAATTTGACGGGATGAATAAGTCCTGCCAAGTGTCCTGCGATGGTTTTAGAGCTTCGCAGCAGCCACACTGGCCCACACACACACAAACACACGTGTGGTAGCTGAAGCTCCGTCGGGTGCTTTCGATTCGAGGTATCACTATTCGCAGCATTCGTCGGAATTGAGTATCAGCTGAAGTATCAACAAGGTCCATATGCGGGCGTTCAGTCATGACAACATCATCATCATCATCACGATTATGCATTGCATCGGTGCTCTTGCATGTTTTCCTGCGTTCACAGGTGCTAAGACCATTTTTCCTTGTGTTAATCGATAGTGAAGTATACATGTCGGTTGAGATACTGCCTTCGACAGGACGTGATTTTTACACGTGTTCTCTCACAGAGTAGCCATAATGGCCCTGCTTCAAAAAGTCAATGATTTGGGCTTTGGACCGAGTATTGTGTATATGATCTGTCGGTTCCGTATCCGATTCGTATCCCTCTTTTGCGAATGTGACACTGCAATGTGACAATACCCATTATGTGGCTTATAAAGATGCTTTGGAGTTTTGAATTAAACTGCCGAGACGAAATAATGGCAATATTCGCTGAGCTTGTTGCCGTCTGTGGTCAATCTTTTTTGGGGTGGTGTGGATCTTCATCTGTGCTATTTATTGCCCTCGAACTAAACACACCTCGGTCTCGGTGCCCATTCTAGTTGTAAGCGTAACCGTAGGTAAGAGGGAAAGAAGGGGAAATAGGCAGCAAAGACGAACCAGCCTTGGGATTAGGCAGGGACAGCCAGGGACGCTCCCGGTGAAGTTTCTGGACGCATCCCCAAGTGGCGGAGCTGTGGAAGGCGTTAGCGGTCTGGCTGAGGCGTCTGAGCTGCGCCAAGGCGGACTTCAGGCGCCGGATGTTGCCAGATTGGAGTAGAATGTAGGAGTTGGTGCAACACCGCTCCCATGGGTTCGAAGCAACGCGGGTTTACTGGGTTTGCGCATGGCTGGAATGGCGCCTGTCCGTCTGGATTCCCGAAATCCCCCCCCCCCCCCAAAGTACAGGTGAGTGGTTTCAGCAGACGAAAAACAGAACAGTTGTAAGGCTAGCGCGATTTTCTGTCGTCGTTCTTTCGACGCACGCATCTGTGGCGTGTGAGTTCACCATCATTGGCGTGATTTTGTTTTCGCGCAGGAACTAAGCAAGCAGGCCCGTACCATCATGGGCAACGTGGACTTCTTCGGTAGCCCGTTGGGCTTCTACCAGGACGTGCGTGGCGGTCTCAAAGAGGCCTTCAACGACAAGAACCCGATGACCCTGTTTAAGAGCATTACGCATGGCGCGTCGAACTCCGCCGCGAAGTTGACAGGCAGCTTATCGGATAGCCTGCGAAGTATGGCCAACCTTGAGCCGGGCGAGTCGACCGTCGCGGTGGCCGCGCCGTCAGCCTCGGGAAGTGACCATTTCATCGGTGGCCTTCGCGGCTTCAGCCGTGGCATTGTCGACGGTGTCACTGGACTTATTGTGCATCCCTATCATGTAAGTGTGTGGCATTTCAAAAAGTAAATACTACCGCGCCAATCAATGCGCCATCATTAATTAGCCTTGTCTAGCTGGAGCACCGTAGTTAGTAGAGCGTAGCGTGTGCCTCGTAGCTTATCGTCGTTTCGAACCTACACACAAAGTCTACTGAATTTCCGCCTATTTTGAGATTCGCTTGTGAGAGAACCACCAGTAGTAGGCAAGCGTTTGGCTAGCTTGTACTCAAAGTGCACGTGTATATTGGTCTGTCTGTATATGAAACGTAATAACGTATATGACAAGCGTTGCCACTATCAATTCGGATAGAGTGAAGGTCAATTCTCTGAATCTATCCGAGCATCGTTTTCACTTCGCCAATACTCACTAAATACACGTTTTCGAGCCTACTATGCCTGCGAATGTTTTTTTTTTTGTAAGTAAAGTATCTGTAATTGTTTGGTTTCGATCACTATTGTCGTTGATGACGCCGCTTGTATAGCCGTAGACTGACGGTCTCGTGTGCGTTCTTGCACACGTCTCTGCACAAGTCTTCACGCGAACAAACATCGATTCGCCGGTTACGTTTTCGATTTTTCCGCTGAACATTAAATATATAGCATAGCGTTGGTTGGAACGTGTCCTAGCCACAAAATTGTGTGGCACGCGACTGTTTTTTATTTGCCGCGTTTGATTACTGACTGCTGTTACACTGCACTACCGTTTACGAAACGTATAGCTATTCTAGTTAGAACACCAATTACCACCAGTACGTAAATGTGCCCACCAAAGGCACGTGCTACGCTCTCGCGCACCACTCAACTCACGACTCACCTTCATTCGCTTGTTCGCTCGTTCATTCGTCGGATTACGGCCGACGGTTCAACTCAAAACGATTCGATTTATCGTTTACCTGTTTGGCATGCTGTTGCTGCTGCGGCAGGGTTTAACCACGGGCGGACTAGTCGGATTTGTAGAGGGAGTGGGCCGAGGTATAATGGGCTCCGGAGTGCTTCCGACGGTCGGAGTTCTCGATCTCGCCACCGGTATGGCGGCAGCGTTGCGCGATACGTCCAAAACTCGCGCCCGACCGCAGCGAAGTCGACCGCCACGCCTCAGTCGTGGTCCTCGTGGCCTTCTTCCCGTCTATTCAGTGCAGGTGGCTGAAGGCCAAATGCTGCTGATGCGGATTCTAGCCGCCAACGCCACGCACAGTCCTTCCGAGCGGGGATCTGGCAACGAGTTGTGAGTACATCTATTACCATCACGTTCGCACCACGTGCATAGCGTACATGCTGAACGTATTTCAAATCGCTTACATTTATGCGCAAGTGTATATATATATATATATATATATATATATATAAGGCGAGCACTGCCGAGTGTGCAAACGTATTGTAAATGATTATTAAATCATCACAATATTTTCTAAATATATATATATATATATATTTAGAAAATATTGTGATGATTTAATAATCATTTACAATACGTTTGCACACTCGGCAGTGCTCGCCTTATATATATATATATATATATATATATATAAGGCGAGCACTGCCGAGTGTGCAAACGTATTGTAAATGATTAATAAATCATCACAATATTTTCTAAATATATATATATATATATATATATATATATATATATACAGGGTGTTTCAGGAATATTTGAAGCGCGATATATGGAATTGTAGAGCTCGTTATAGCAGATGTTTTTCCAATGGAACATAGTCTCTGAGAAGTCTTGTTTCGGAGTGAGAGCGAAATTACTACAATTTGTGACACTGGTAGGTTTGCCCGACATAGGAGCACAAAATGTGCTGTTGCGACACAACCAGTCCTCCTATACAGAAACTTAGCATATTGTCGTATTCGCGAGAATTAGAGAGAGAAAAATAGGGAGATTTTACTTCTTCTGAACATATAAGGCCGGTCGGAAAATGCGGCATGGTCGCTTAGAAGAGAATTCGCAAAAAAATGAAGTTCTTTATTAGCTTTCACACCAAATTCCTCAAAATCATAACCCGACGACCACCCACGGCGTTCAAAGCTAACATATTCATCAAATGCGCATTTCATGATGATTATTTTGGTACCAAACTTATGGCAATGCGAGACGGTAGTGAACGTCGCCACACAGTCATTTACATGCACTTAATGTGAACATGCCCTACGAAAAATCGTAATTACTCCGCAACCACAGCTCGCATTGACATAATTTTATAAATAACGCGTTTGCCTGAATGTGTTAGTTTTGAGCGCTGAGTGGTCGTAGGGTAATGATTTTGAGGTATATAGCGTGAAAGCTAATGAACTACTTCATTATTGGCGAATTATTTTCTAAGCAACTATGTCGCATCTTCTGAGCGGCCTTATATGTGCTTCAGAAGAAGAATTTTTTTAAGTTTCTGTATAGGAGGATGACTAGTTGCGTCGCCATTGCACATTTTGTGCTCCTACGCCGAGCAAAAACACTAGTGTCCCAAATTGTAGTAATTTGACTCTCACTCCGAAACAAGACTTCTCAGAGACTATGTTCCATTGAAAAAAACATCTACTTTAACGAGCTCTACAAGTCAACATATCGCGCTTCAAATATTCCGGAAACACCCTGTATATACTACTACTGCTTGCGGTTGTGATTGAATACTTTTAGCTTCCTTGCGAAACATCCCCTGGAAGGCGGAGACCAGTTGGTTGTATCAAATCAGCGAATTCTTCGTGTGTCGTCCAAGTATTTGCTGCTCGACGAGGTGAGTAAGTTGAAGGATCTGTTTGAGTCCTATATATATATATATATATATATATATATATAGGGCTACAAAAAAGTTTTTTTGGTTTTGTCCGTAGAGAATCATTAAAAAAAACCGAAAACACTTTTTTGTAGAATATATATATATATATATATATATATTGGGTCGGGGGATTTCGTTTGAACATATATGTGTATGTTTTTCCGTTTATAAGGGGCAGTTTATTGCATTAGGCCCATTTCTGTTTCTTGTTTTCTTTGCAACAGTGCTTGTATAAACGTGTGTACAGGAGCATCAGTACACGACGTAACTGCGGCATCATTGCACGCTTAGTTGGCACTCAGTGCCAAGGAATGAATGCTCGATCAGAGTCATCGTCACGTCAAGAATCATTAGCCAAGCTAGTGTGGGTGTCTGTTTGTTGAAGCATATTGTTACGTTATGACTATAAGCAGGCGAAAATAAACATCTAAGCCGACTGTTGTTGTTGTTGTTGTTGCTGTTGTTGATATCGCTATTCGTACACTAATTGGCAGATTCACTTAAGCGAGGTGCGTAGCGCACATTTGTATGTGACGCTAGGGTGTTCGTCATTAGTGCTCTATCTTGCTGGACTGCTGCAGCAGCACAAACGCATCGATTGCGGCGACTCGGACGACGTCACCGTGTCAGCACTTCGTGAGGTACACATATTTATACGCTTATATATATATATATATATATATTTTTTTTTTTAGCGACGGTGATTCGTGGTACGACATATCGAGAACAAAAGATTTCTGGACAACATTCTAAACCGCAATAACGAGCACATATTGAACGACAAATTATATGGAGCAGTCGATGTTCTCACACCCGATCATCGACCAATTTGTGCGGCATTTACGGGGCTAGAAGGTACACCATGTGCGAGAACGCAAACTAAATATGAACCGCGCAAAAACTTCGAAGAAAAAAATACCACCTAGAATTTCAGCAGGCACTAACTACAACGCCGTGGTTTGACATAATCACCAGTGACCCTGCACAGACAAAGTTTTCTACTTTTAGTTGCAAACTAAACAATCTGTACGAGGAACATTTCCCTATTCAGCCTATATAAACGAAGCCAAAGCACGCACGAATTTCTGATCAGCGGTTTGATCAGGAACTCATACAGATGAGATTGGTGAAGGACAGACTAGCTGATAAGGTTAAGAAGTATAATAGTAAATTTGATAAGTTGAGTCTAAAAGAGTTTTCAAAAATGTATAAGAAAACATGCGCTCGAAAACAAAGAGAATTCTATGCGGACAAATATAACACCTCTACACTCCGAGAGAGATGGAAAATTATTAACATGCTTTGTGGCAGAAATATACAGAAAGAAACTATAATTAAGTCGATTACAACTTTCCACAACAACACATCTACAATTGACCCTGCTGAGATAGCCGAAGTACTCAACATAGACTTTCCAAAAATGGGTTCTAAAACAGTTTACAATAAATATGGGGCAAAGATAACTGAATACAATTATAACATTAACCAATTAGATCCGCATGACGAAGATATTCCCGCTGAAAAACTTACATTAAATAAAATTACCCCCGAGGCAATTATACTAAAATCAAATAAGCTTAAAGCAAACATGGGAGGCTGTCAAGTGCATATACCCGGCAAGTTTATTAAGCAATACATAGCCTGCATATCAAATATTTTAGCAGCTATTTTCAACCAATGTCTCACACAAGGGGTATGCCCGGCAGAATTGAAATATGCAATAATTACACCAATATTTAAACAGGGAGAAAAAATGAAGCATCTAACTATCGACCTTACGTTACATTTCTAGCGAAATTGTTGGAGTCAACTATTAATGATCAGATTCGCCTATATCTTGCCGGTTACGTTCCATTACGCCTATATCTTTCTGGTTACGTTCCATTTCTAGCGAAATTGTTGGAGTCAACTATTAATGATCAGATTCGCCTATATCTTGCCAACACACGCTTTATTAGTCCAGTTTGGCTTTCGTGGCAAATGTAATACCAATTTAGCTCTCGCACATCTCCAGGAATATATAACTTTATGCTGGGAGTCGAATCAAATAATTGCTGGTATCTTTGTCGATATTGAAAAAGCATTTGACTTAGTCGATAAAAATATCCTGATCAGTATACTCACACAACTCAATTTCGCTGAAGGTTCGATTGCATTTTTTAATTCTTACTTAAGCGACAAGGTACAAACCACCAGAAACGGTGACAATTTATCATCTCCATGCTCCCCACACCTCGGTACCCCACAAGGGACCAGCCTCTCACCGACACTATTCCTAATATTTATTAACTCTCTTCTAAAGGCTAGTGAACTTAAGTCTATCGCTTTTGCCGATGACATTACTTTTCTTTGCCCAATTCCCTTACAAAATCAGACTAGCGATGTTGAGTACACAAAAGGCCAACTGACACATATCTCCAATGGTAATCAAAACACAGGCTGTGTCTAAATATTAAAAAGACAAAAATGTTACTTTTCACTCCATGGCAAAGATTACCGATATATTACCCAATAAGCCGACAAATAGCAATTAAACTGGATAACTATTATTCAACAAGCATTTGAATATAAATGCTTGTGTGTAACCCTTGATCCATCACTGACGTATCGAAATCACATAAATACCTTAGTTGCCAAACTTCAACAGATTGTGCCCCAATTAAGCAAACTTAGCAATATTGGCGTATCCCCCGATGTGATGTTGATATATATAAATCGTTATTTCTCTGTTACATAACATATTGCTTACCACTGCTCAGGTCAACGCTTTCAACACTCACACATAAATTACAAGTTGCACAGTATAATGCCTTAAGGGCCATTTTTGGCTACAGAAGGGATGAAAGTGTTTCTCATCTTTATGCTATTCATAAACTACTTAAAATACCATCATTTTACACATTTGAATTAAGCATTTTTGCGTATAAAAACTTCCCGTAGTATGTTTTCTCCAGATTTATCGTTTCATTTTACATTCAACATCAACAGAAATCGCAATAGCCTACCCCTGAGAATACCCAATAAGTATCGTAATTATGGACTTAAATCGTCTGATATGGCAATGGCAATTTGTCTGATATGGCCAAAATTTGGAACACTCTCAATAATGAATTACGGGAATGTTCATCACTTAAGTTATTCAAGGAATAATGGCATCATAAACTACACAATGAACCATGTCTTGATCGATAAGACATTTCAACGATATGCAGGTCATTGTTGTTGTTATTGCTGCTGTTTTTGTTGTTGTTGTTGTTCCCCTCTAACCAACGTTAATAACCGATACGTACATTATCTTGTGTAACGGGCCCAGTACGGATCCACCACTCAGGGCCGATACTTACAAACACTTTGAGCTTAACGAGTATTTCCCACCTCTATAGAGAGGTTTTCCCGCAGAAAACGCGTCACATATTCACTATGCTGCGTCTTATCACCAAGGTATGCACCATAAATTGTTGTTGGTGTGCCTTTAAGCGTACCGCATGAGATGAAACTCGAGTGCGAACCGAATGTACTAATTGTTGATTGTCGGTGTTTAATCTTCATGGTATCTCTTTTTGAATGCTCGGATCGAGTAGATTCATCTGTTAAATTGCCTGCGTTATCTGAATCTGAACAAATTTCCGTTAGCTGCCATTCAAATTGTCTACTTACAGCTGAAAGCAGTAAGACGATTCCGTAGTACACGTATGTTTTTTTTTCGTGCGGTTTGTGTACTCGTATTTAATGATGACCGGTTACATTTGTTTTGTTTTTTTGCCAGATTGAACAGGTAATTAATTACGCCGTTTGCACGTGCGAAGAGGAGCGTTTTCGAATCGCTTCACCCGACGACGAGGAAGACTAGGAATGCCAGTGAGGCCGGCTTCCCATCCATATGAGCGAGTCGTTCAAATGAGCACAACCACGACTATGCTAGCATATTGGACGATGTTACTATGATACTATGTACTCTCGCTGATTAGCTTGTATTTTTTTTGTTCGTTGTCGATTGCTTTTTATTGCTTTCGTAGAGCACGAAACTCTGAGTTTAGCAAGTAGCTACCGTGATCCGTGATACGTAGACTTAGTCACACTCTAATGTGGAGTCAGTGTTGTGATTCATAGTTTGCCTAACGATAGATGGCACGCTAGGCGTCGAGTGTTGCTCACCTGACTTAGTAGGCAGTAGGCTTTTTTGCCTATTTGTCTCGACGAGAAAAATGTGGTTAGTACATCAATGAGACACAGATGATTTCCAGACTCACGTCGATGTGAGTGCTACGCTACGCGAACAATGATGTCTGCACGTATTATTTCATTGCAAACCTATCCTGGTGACGTTGTGCGCCGATTGGCCTAAGTATTTGGGATGAGAATAGTGAACGAAGGAATTAACGAATAAGGAGCGACGGCGAATGATGGTATAGCATGACGACAACTAATTATTCGTTTTTGATGTCGTCCCGGTAGTCTAAAATCATAATAGCGTACCAATATGTGCGTACGGAATGGCGAAGTGTACAGCGTTTGGCCGACTGAAAGGCATTGCTCGTTAATTAGCATGTCGCTAGTTTTCCTTACTTTTGCGAGACATTGCATTGTCCAGTGTAGCAAGTGTGTAACGGGGTATTAAACATGGTGGTGGCGAGTGAAGGTTGAGATGACGCCCGTAGATGGTTCCGCCGGTCGTCGCAACCCCAGCGAAAAATTGAGGTGAACTTTTGGGGATGAATGGATGGATGAATCACTGGACGGATTAGCAGCAGGTTATCAATGAGAGCTGAGGCGAACTGAGTCGGCCGTTTGTGCACTCGGTGATTGCACTCGAGTAATGATGATGCACTTGGTGCAGACCTCAGCCCTCTAAAGCCTTGCACTCCGTGTCAAGTCGCAGTGTCGATCAGAGTGGCTGAAAAGCGCCGATATGCAAAGGCCGTAAACCTAAAACCCCAAATGAACGTTAGAGGCGAAAAACGCATCATTTGATCCATCACGGCAAAGTATATCCTCGACAGGAAACGCCCGCGTTGTTAGCCCAGCATTGACGCAAACGAATTGGATTGATTTTACGACGATTGAATTTAACGTGCTCTGCATATGCTTGCAGACGACTCGTCTGGCAGTCGGCGAGTGCTGTGCGAGTTGTGCTTTCTTTGTCGAATGTGGCGCGTGTGTTGAATATGGCCGGTTGAGCCGATAGATCTAGCAACGAGAGATAGAGACTTTTACCGCCGGACTGGCTAGCCTGTGCACCTCTTTGAGTAGATGATTTCGGTATGTGATGAAAAAAGGGTAGCATAGTTGATAAACGCTTGCATTGCACTAGTAGGTCGAATCACGGGAGAGCGAGGAACATTTACATTTCTGTAAATATGTAAGTAGCTTTACACAGAGTTAGATATAGCGACATAGAGAGAGAGAGAGAAACCTCGCAGAGAGAGATAGGGAGAGAGTGAGAGGAACAAACGTGTATTAAATTAATAAATGTAAGAATATGTATTTTGAATAAGAGTTGTGCATTTTGTTTTGTTAGCAACTGACCCTCAAAAGGTCACATACGATTGACTGTTTCGAATTATTATTATCAAATAAACTCATTTTCGTTGTTCTTGTACTTTCTCGCCCTGTCTGGCACGGCGAAGGCTAAAGTAGAACTGGCTCTGGTCGTGTCAGCACGGTCCATTGAAGCGGCTAATGAGTCGTAACTGATTATAACCCAAACCAGCATGCAACCGCTTACGAACGGGATTAAAGTCAGATCGTCAGGTATCTTTCCGCCCTCTTTGTCTAATCCGACGGGTTCCAAAGCGCACGGTAGGCCACTGGATCGTAAAGCTCTGCTGAAGGGTTTATTCAAGGCCTGGTGTCTTGCTCGCCTATCTATGTTGACGATACAGGACAGCCCGTGGCGTCCGTCCGGCCGGACGATGTCTCCGCTGACGTCGGTATGTGCGTATAGAGAGTTCACTAGTCCCTTTACAGCCAGGCAGTACAGGGATATATAAATTAGACGACAGTTCGATCGGTAAGTTCTAGTACTTTGAATTTTCCGCCAAGTCTTCCGGTATGCTTTGCGTGGAAGCGCCATTCATCAGCTACACACAAACACACATTTGCGACGACCTGTGGCGGCGTTTCTTGTTTGAGTTTGATTTTAGAGATGTAAAGAAAACGTGGTTCGACGATTTCAAGGACCAGCTGAAAATAGAGGAGCAACAAATCTGCATCAAGTTCTGTGTTAAAAACCAAATCGTGTGTTCTAAAGTGGAAATATTATGGTAATCAAGCAGTGCCCCAAAACACAGTGTATACGTGGTAACGTCAATTTCGCGACGGACGCGAAGAGACCGAAGATGACCCTCGACGTCAACAACACAACAAAATGTAGAAAAAGTTAGTAATATTGTACTCGACAATCGCCGAATTACTGTTAGTGAGAATTGGAAAAATCTTATGGATCAGTTGTAACAGTCTTGACCGATATGTTTTGCGTGAGAAGACTAACAGCCAAGTTACTTTAAAAAATTGTGAAATTCCAGCAAATGAGCGCCCTTAGAGAAGTGTCTGAATTAAACATTCAGACGGTAGCTGAAGTCACTGAATTGCTTCCGAGAGTGACAGAAGACGAGTCACGGGTATATAGTTCTGACATCGAGACCAAAACCCAATCCTCCCAGTGGTTTTTCCAAGGAGAGAGAGGATCGAATAAATTTAGACAGAGCAGATCCAACACCAAGGCTCTATTGACTGTATTTTCGGCTACAAGGGAATTCTCTTCTACGCATTTGTGGTCAATAAGGTATACTTCCGCAAATTTTAAGAAGATTGCGCGATAACGCCCGACACAAGTGACCTCAGATCTGGGAAAAACAACTCTTGAGTCCGTCGTTACTGAGTTCGGACTATATGATGAAAATGTCGATTTATTTGTTTTATTATTAACACCCAGACTGGGTAAATGTGTTTATGTTACATCAAAATGTTTCGTTACATCAAAATATATAACAAAATTAACATAATAATATTGCAACTGACAAATACAACATATACATATGTATACATACGCACGTACATAGAGATCGAACCCTACACATGCTTAGTACATGTTGCAATGCTGATCGTCGGCGTTAGCCTAATGGTCTAAATTAAGCGATTCTAAGCGAATGGGGTAAAAGAGGATATTCATACATGTATGTGAAACTTTATATGATACTATATCTAGTACAGAGGTAACATCTGGCCAAGCGACAAGAGGGTCACAGAGCAAGAAGGCATTGTCCAGTAGTCAAAAAATCGCCACAACAACAACGGCCGTCGTCGTTCGGAAATGTGAATGGCTCTTGGCTCAGACGCTGGGCGGAGTGGGCATGTGGGTCGTCCAATTGGCTGCTGTGCAGTACCCCGTCACGGTTGTACAAAGCGCCCCTTTCTCTGTTTGCGTGTTCAGCGTGCGAAGTGCAACTGTCAGTGATGGAATAGTGCTCAGCAGAAGCAGTTGGCGGCAAGAAACCAGAGACAGTCGTGTTTTCGCTCAGCGAAACAATATAATTAATGTAAACGATGATACAATCTAGCGTTTTGCTAGTTCTGCTATAGACCTAACCGCCGGGCATACCGCGGCGTGGTATCGATCACATTTGCTCTAGCATTGTTTGCATTGACATTCATCCTGTGGTTCATGAAAACCCTCCACGTTGCACAGAACGTGATGAAATCCGTGAGCTGCAAAGGCCGTAGTTAGATGTTGATCTTTTAGCCCGTTACCCCGCCATTCAGTGCTCGTCATTGCTGCTGTTCCATAAATACCTATGTCCACCTCACTAATTTTGGTTTCCCAGTTCCGCATATAAACTTCAAAGGCGCACGTTTTCTTCAGACTACATCGTTTTTGTAGGTCTTCCGTCAGCCGCGGGCCACCATCCAAGGCCCTATTTTATTCCTTGGTGCTATGTCAATTTCTCGGCCTGGACAGCGTTCCCCAGATTGCTCCTAGCAGCTCCCGAATTGCTGAGTGAGTTGATTTTCCTTTCCTAAATCCACGCTGCTCCTCCGGTATTATCCCCAGCTTCTCCAAGAATCACCCCAGTTGCCTAGCTATTATACCTGAGAATATTTTATACGGACAGCTTTTTATTGCTATTCCCCTCCAAGCTTCTGTTTAAGTTTCTATTCCCTTTCCTTTTGAAATGATTATTAAAGTCGCTTTTTTCCAGGCCTCTGGAATTTGCCCCTTGTTTAAACATTCATTGAATAAGGCTTGCCAGCATGGTGCGAGAATTAGGGTATTTTTCGTGTGTTCATTTCTTATCAAGTCATTCCCGTGCGTTTTCCCCCGTGGTGCTCTGTCTATTGCTTCTATCACTTCCCTAAGTGAGATTTTCCTCCTTATCCAAACCCTCGCTTCCTCCGTTGTCTGATGCCACGGGCCTTCGTATTCTAGCGGCGCTTTCGGAGTTGTGTCCGACCCGGCCAACATTCGCCTGAAATGTTCGACTAACCTACCCGCCTCTACGGAACACTATCTTCTCCCTTTTCGTTTCAGCCATATATGTGGACGTTCGTCAGCCTCCCTTATTGCTACCCACTCTTTCTTTTCCCAGTGCTTTTTCTTCTCTTTCTTTAACTCTTTCTTATCCAACCGTTTAACCAACGCTGCCAACGGCCTCATTAACGGGACAGTCTTTACATATTCTCGCGTCAGCCTACCAGCTTGCTTGGTTGCCCTGCACCGTTCATTAAACCAGAGTCTTCCGTTTCTCTCCTGTGGCAGCAGGATTGCAGACCTCAATAAGCCTACCAGACTGCGTTCATAGGAATCCACCGGGATTACCCCTGGCACCGGAAGTACCCCGCTAAGTCCTTGTAAAAGGACGTTGCCGTTAATCTTCTTTCCTGAGGCTTCCCTCCTTCCTCGTTCTTGAACACTGCCTCTAATTTATACCCGGATACCTATAGGTATATGTTTTCTGAGTCCCGCACCTTCCTGTAAAGGATTGTCGTCCCCTGTAAATAGTAGGTCACTTCTGTCTATATCGGTTGCAAATATATCAATAACTGATGTCCCGGAATGGCATTCATATGTGCACACATTTGCCCTGTTAACTACCCAACAGCCGATCTCCTCCAGTACGTCTAGTACTGGAGGAGATCGGCTCCAACGCCACCGTTCGTTCCGAGTCAATCCAGTCTAATCTCGCATTAAAATCCCCTCCTGTGATCATCGGAGCCTTCCGCGGTAACGCTTCTATCCCCAGCAAGAGGGGCGCGATCATCGTCTCTGTGGACTCCGTCCCCGCCGGCTGAACATAGGTAGCCGCTAGTTCTAGTTTAGATGACATTACTGCGATTAGATTTTCTGCTACTATCCCTACGCTCATTTCTCCCACCGTCGGTCTAACGAAAATGGATACCCTCCCGCTCGGCCTACCCGGACCCTTTATACACGATGCCAACCCATGGTATCCATATAATCCCCGAATATCAAACTGTTCTCGTGCCCAGGTCTCCGTCAAAAAGTCAATTTATATATTTCTCCAACCTTCATATTCGCCGGATGGCTCCTACGACGTCTCCCTTCCGACGGATAAAAAACATGTGAAGGGACAACGCTGCAAGACTATAGAGAAGATAAAGGAAGATTTGCAGGAGCAACTAAATTTCAAAAGACGCTCTTATAACAATTTTGCGAACTGGGGGAAGAAGGCGACACGAGTTGCATTGCAGCGGTGGAAGCTATTTCGAAGAGAATAAATATATTTTGGATAAAAAAATAGATATATACTTATTTTTTTAATAAATGTATCCGACACAGACACAACCCCGCATTGAGTTGCATATACGCTCTCATAGCATTAAGGTGTCGATAAACAAAAGACAGAATACAGGGATTCTTTGTGTTGTAAAACGTTGCCACTTAAATTTAGAAATGATTTTTTATTTGGCAATTTCTGGTTGTAGTTGGATTATATATATATATATATATATCTTGCTTAAAATGCACTACTGTTATTTGATAAAAATTGCTCTTTGGTATTTATCACCCTCCTTGTCAGGAAGAGTTCCGGTAAGAAGTTATTAACTTTATGAAATAAGAACATAGTCGGTTTTTAGGTGTACGTCATCATTGTGTGTGTTCCGCATAAGGCCAAATGCCTCTTGCAAGCTCACACAGGGCGGGACACATGCTGATGAGCTAAGCAATATTAGACGCATTTCAGCATCGCTAGAGGTCAAATGACGTGTAGTAAGACCAATAAAATAAGTAAAAATAGGACCGATGCTATCTGTTAATAATTGTAAGACGTATATATATTACAAATTCGAATGAGCGACCATCGCGGTCTTATTACGCGGAATGACATATCGTGCATATTCAAATGAACGGAACACTGTCTGGCGCCAAATGCCGGATGCACATTGACATGTGTAAATTCAAATAAACGGAATACCGCCTGGCGCCAACAGCCAGACGCACGTTCGGAACCAAAGGATGCGGTCATGTCTCGCGCACGTAGGTCCCTAGTAGTGTAACTGATACGAGCGGCAGTAGAGGTAGACTAACTCTAGCAATCCTACCGACGGCTACCAACAGGCTCCCTACCGGCACACCCGTGCCGCAACAAATGGTGCCGTGACCAGGATCGATAAAACCTGTTGTTATCTGTCGGTGGTTAGCCTTGTAGTGCAGTATTTTCGTTACCTGCTACAAGAATCGCTATCGTCTCGGTGCCTCCTAGCATTCAGTTGCCGACCGCCAACCTACGGACAGACGTTTCTGCCGTCCTTTTCCCCATTCCGTGTCGTCTCATCACATATTTTTCTCCATATTCTGTGCACCCCAGTGCCTAACGGGGTAAGTGTATTAAGTGAGTGACTATTTCGTATCGTCGCCTCCTGAAAATCGTCATTGTCGTTGTGCCGCCGCAGCCACCAGCCACTGCCACAGCACAACCATTGCAAGCACAGCAACCAGCCTCAACATCATGTCTAACGCCGGAAACATGACACTGCTTAGGAAGCAGAGGAGTAGTGAGAGGGCTCAGATCACTCAGGCCAGCGCCCGATCTGTGGCGTTAGTAGCTACGCCAGTTGAGGCCCGTGACCATCACGTCATTTTAGTGCTGCTGAACAACGTAAAAGTGCGATTGGCCAAACTTGAGGCCCTCGACGAACGTATATTAAACCATCCCGACATGGCTGAGGGCGATATGGATGAGGAGATTGCTGCTTGCAGCCGGTATGAAAATACCGCGCTCGAATGCATTGAAACTTTAAAGGGGCTGGTCACCGCTGCATCTGCTGCTTCAAGCTCAGCATCAGGCAACTTCGCTTCTGCACCGTCATCGCCGTCAGCGCCTACGGCGGAACCTGTCGCCACAGCATGCTCCACGGTGCCGCTTCTAGACATTTCACCAGAGCCATTCTCGGGGAATCGTCTCGAATATCGTTCGTTTATCGCTTTGTTTAAGAATTGGATTGCTCGTCGTACAACGGCCACAGACACAGACAAACTTGTCGCTCTCCTCAAGCATCTTCGGGGTGAACCAAAAACACTTGTGATGTCTCTCGGCGTTCATGATGCAGCGTATGATGCCGCCTTGCGGCTGCTTGACGACAATTACGGGTTGGTTGACATCGAGCGGCAGCAAGTAGTCCAGAACTTATTTCACTTGCCAAAAGTAACATCGACGGATGACGTAGCCGGTCTGCGGGCGTTAATAAATCGAGTGCGAGCCAGTGTTAAGACGCTCGAGGCTTTGAACACCCCGCTCGAAACATTTTCGATCGCCTTTGCACCAGTGCTGCGAGCCGCAATTCCACCCACATTGTTGTATCAATACTCCGAAATCATGCGACTGGCAGCAATCAATGAGAAGCAATTAGAACAACTGTCGCAGCATCGCAACGGTTCCGACGGAAACTCACTTCAAGAGATATCATCAGGTGAATTGCGTCTGAGTCACGCAACTAAAACGGCCAATGACGTAAAGCAGTTGCTCGAGTATTTAACTCGTTTTGCCTCTAATCGAGAGGAAACTCAGCTCACAACGAACTTGTTGAGGGACGGCGACCGCCGGATTCAACAGAGAAGCACGTATTCGCAGTCTCGAACGCGAACACCGTTGGCCACCGCCGCCCCCGCCGTAGCGGTTCAAAGGACACAGAAATGTTTCTTTTGCCATTCTATGGACCATCGTCCTTCGCGCTGCTCAGCTCGTATCAGTTTCGACGATAAGTTAGCTACTCTCAAGCGCCTCAATCGGTGCGTTGTGTGTTTCCGATATAAACACAGTGATGGCCAACAGTGTGGAGGAGCTGCCGTTGAGTGCCATTCGTGCAAATCTCGCGGCCATTATCCAAGCATGCATCCGCGCAACGCGGTCGACGAGAGTAAGCTGGCTGCCGCCAATGGACGCCCGTCGGCTATCGCGGTTGCAGTCAACGCAAACGTTGGTGTCCGTCGGACCCTTGTATACATGTTGTCGGCAAATCTTGTGCACGGCGGCAAGAAGATACCTGTAAGGGTGATGATGGATCAGGGATCGACGCTAACATTCGTGACGCCCGGTCTCATAGAGAAGCTAACTGGCATCCGCCCAACGCAGTGGGCCAACTTAGACGTGCAGGCATTTGCTGGCGAACATCAGATTTCCTCGCCGCAATACAAGCTCACACTGGAAAGTACCTACGGCAGAGACAGAGTGTGTCTCCTCGCCTACCAGCACAGCTTCGGCGTTAATCCGTCCATTGACTGCCCCCCTCACGTCCAAGCAGCCATCGGCAAATTCAAGACACAGCATCCGCTTGCTGATCGTGCTCTCGGCGACGATCTTCCGGCTGACCCGCCGGACATTCTAGTCGGATTTGACCAGTTCTTCAAGATCGCCTTTGTCGGACGCGAGAAGAAAATTGTCGATGGCCTAATCGGCAAGGACACGCGATTTGGCTGGATGGTGGGAGGCCCCATGTCGGAGTCGCCCGGACGTGCCCGGGTGGTCTCAGTTCAACCTCATTGTTGTACGGCTGTGCTGACAAAGCCGTCACCGTCAGAACGGTTTCTCGTTCCGGGGGAAGAGAACGCGGCAGATTTTGCCACAAGGGGAGTCCAAGCTGCCACTCTGCGAGACAACCAGATGTGGTGGAGTGGACCCCAGTGCCTGAGCCTGCCTCGGAGGTATAGGCCTGTTTCGCAGCCGCGATCCGATGTCGTTGACAACTGCGAGAGTGCCGTCGTCGAGAAGCGCGCCGTGGTCGCGCCGATAACTTTGATTAACCCGCCACTGGACCTTCGCAGGTTCAGTGCCATTGAATATGTTATTCGTGTTGTTGCTCATGTATTGAGGTTCGCTCTCCTCACGCGACGCCGAGACATCCCAACACCACCTGAGCTGCGACGACGGGCCGAGAGGCTTATCATCAAGTGGACGCAGCAGCAACACTTCCCAAGTGAGGTCAGAGCAGTGCGAAACGAAGACCAACTGGCTCACCCCAGCTCACCTCATTCGAGAAGGCCACCCATCGTCGGCGCAATGCTCGCTCAAACTTCTAGATCGAGGCGGGCCCAACGGGGCGACATCGGCCGAAGCGCTGCGGGCAGTCACACGACTCAAAAGCGACTACTTCAAACATCTCTCTGTGCGCTGGCAGCGCGACTGCATCATGCAACTTCGATCGGCAAACATGCATGCCGCCAGGAAGGCGCGCCCAATCAAAGAAGGAGACGTATGCTTCTTGCGCGACGACAACACTACACGACTCCACTGGGAGTTGGGTAAAGTGGAAGAATGCCACACTGGACGCGATGGCCTGCCGAGGACGTGTACAGTCCGTTTTTCAAATGGACGCATCTCACACCGCGCCATACAATAATTGTACCCTCGTAAACTAGTGTAATCGGCAGCCAGAGGGCATGCAAACAGCTTTATTACATACCGATATAGCATACACCGCAGCCAAAGAAAAATATACATATATTTTTCGGTGGGAGTGTTAATAATTGTAAGACGTATATATATTACAAATTCGAATGAGCGACCATCGCGGTCTTATTACGCGGAATGACATATCGTGCATATTCAAATGAACGGAACACTGTCTGGCGCCAAATGCCGGATGCACATTGACATGTGTAAATTCAAATAAACGGAATACCGCCTGGCGCCAACAGCCAGACGCACGTTCGGAACCAAAGGATGCGGTCATGTCTCGCGCACGTAGGTCCCTAGTAGTGTAACTGATACGAGCGGCAGTAGAGGTAGACTAACTCTAGCAATCCTACCGACGGCTACCAACAGGCTCCCTACCGGCACACCCGTGCCGCAACACTATCAAACAAAGACGCGTGGTTATAGGCTAACAACGTTTGTTAAGGGAGTAACGTTTCACCGTTCAAGGTTAATGTTAACTCAGCTGTGTGTGTGTGTCTATATAGGATACATGTCGACAATACTTCATATAGAAACATGAAAAATCATCGTTGAACATGGACTGCTTTGGCAAATCGGCATAAACCCGCTCACAAACCACCGCCTGAGAAATACCTGCCTGTCAAGAATATCAACTCAGCCAAGTGCCCGTTTTACTTCGTTCTTTAAGGTTAAAACTAAATAAATATTTCCGTATCGTATACACTAGTATACACACACGCACGCAGATATATATATATATATATATATATCGTTTTTCGTTCGTCTGCTACGGCGACAAACGGTCGTGTTCCGCAAGAGCTCTGTAAATATTCGCCTCATTTTGGAGATTCTACCTCGTTTTCCCGGACAAGTTTTGTGTGAATGCTCCTCCTCGCTCCCAAGTGCCTGGTGCGGTGTGCTTTTCCCATTTTTTCCGAGTTTCTTCGTGGTTCTCAGCCGTTTTGGTGTTTCCGAACGCGCTGATGGACGGCGATGCGGATGCGGACGGCGAGAGCAGCGGTTCGTGCGGGTATCCACTCGAACTGGCGTCTGCCGCGTCGTCCTCGTCTGCTGCGCTGGCGGCGTTGTCTGCCATGGCGGCGGAGGGTTGCTGCGCGATATGGTCACGTTTAGAGTTGTTGTCCGATGCACCTAAGCCCGACGTGCGCTGCACGTCGCCGGTAATACCGGCGCCCGTCTATGGTGCAGGTGATGCTGCTGTTCGACCGATAGAACAGCTTCGCCCAGCTGTCAACGACACAACGACGGCGGAGACAATGGCTGCTGAGGCCACATCAGGTGTCTCAGCTGCGCCTGTCGAACGGGCCCGAGCTGCCTCAGACACGAAGGACTCTTCTAACAGTGCGGGGGTTTCACGGAGCGCCGGTGACACGGCGAATGATTACGGCTTTGTGACAATTGTGAACAAGAAGTTGGCTAAACGGGTGCTTAAAGTTGAAGCGGAACTCTCGCGTTTCCGTGAATCGGTTGACAATGGCGCCGGTCCAATTTATACAGTGCGATTTCTGACGTGACGGTCGTGGGACTATGTTCCTCAATGGATCAGTTTTGGGGCGTTATCAAAGACGTCAACCCGGCCTTCTCTGACGAGTGCCTTCTATCCGAGCTTGCCTCGTACGGCGCGGTAAAAATAAGGAGGAACACGAGGCCTGGGTGGAAAGATAAGCAGAGCTCTCTTCAAAAGGACACCACCTACTAAGGTCTTTATTGTGTGGAGGGATCACGATGTAACGGTCGAAGCATCGTCGCCGATTGTTCGCTTCAATTGCCAACGTACTGGCCACACGGCAACTCGTTGCACTCGCGCCCGTGCGTCTAGAAGATGTGGTGCGCACGGCCATCTTGCCGCATCATGTCGAAATCGCGCTCGCTGCGTTGCTGCAGGGGCCCTCACCCTAGAGGGGACTCGTCTTGCCCCGTTTTCGCGTTAGCTCGCGAGCAAGGCCCTGCTTGGGTCGCGTATGCTCCAACATGCGCAGTTGTCGGCGCCGGCAGCCACCCTGGTCACCGCCCCGGACCCCGTACCCCCTAGACCACGCGAATCGGCACCTGGGACCTACGCGGCGGCGGTACGCCGTTTGGTGATTCCAGTCTCTTCGGGCGTGGCCCCGGAAACTTCGGCACCGCCCGTTGAGGTCGTGCTCCCCCCTTCCGGCCGATCCCTGCCCCCCCGGAAGTCTTTGCTTCGTTCGAAGACGCTGCCATCTATTGAAATGTAGCCCCCTAAACAAGTGGAACGAGTAATGGACGCTGCTCACCGCCCTCCCAAGCGCCGTCGCCAATTGGTGACGAGTCGGTCGCGCTTGCGTAAGTCGACAGACGACTTTGACCTTGGTTTTTGTCCAAGGCCGCATCACTGCTCGCACGTACCAACCCGAAGCTAGCCGACACGCTTCGAGGCATCGTTAACGCACTGCGTCTGCTGCTAGCTCTGGCGCCGTTGCTGCAAGGTCTGGTGTCCCCCGCACCCACTTCCCAATGACGGACCCTGGCTCAGCTTCCTATCCCCCTCCCCAGAGCGCTTCAGTAGCAGGTAACCCCTCTATAAGGGTTACTTGTCCCAGATGCGGCCGGGACTTCACCCGCCGCGAACGGCCGCTCCGTCTCCGACTGTATCCTCCGCGCCAACACTCCCGTCGCAGCCGAGACAGCCGCTGGTCGACAGGCTCAGCATTGCGACCCAACAATCAAGGGTGATGCGCGTGGTTCCCCGGGCGGTGAGGCCTTTTGTTGCTAAGCTATTTTGCGACGTCCTCGACCTTGTGGCGGCCAACAACGACCTCCCCTCGTGGGAGTCGCTCCTGTCATTCGCTTATGTGGTCCTTCAACTGCCACTACGCACCTTGTCGTCAATCTCTTTGGCAGCGACTGTCCGATCGAACCTCCGTGCATTTCGCGATGGCTGGCGTTTCGAGTATCGCGTAGGAGGTATTAGAAAAGCCAAAACGGACCTGTGCGACTCGCCTGAGGACTCGGCACGCCGCGTTTCGAGCAAGCTATCTGAGGGAGACGTTTCCGGGGCGGCCCGACTATTAAGCTCTACCGACTCATTTGCCTCGGGGGACGGAGTCCTAGCTTCGCTTGCCATCAAGCACCGACCTGCTCCGCCGCACTTGGCTTTTCCTGCCCCTCCTGACTCGATGACGCAACATCAAACCTCAGTCGATGACGTCTTGGGAGCTGTAGCCGGCTTTCCGGCCAGTTCGTCCGCTGGTCCTGACGGTCTCCGCCCGCGCCATCTAAAGGATCTCCTTTCCCTCGGGATCGGACCGGTGGCCGGGAGACTGGCCGCATCACTTGTCAGAGTGATGAATGTCCTGAGATGGGGCCGACTGCCGGCTGAGGTCAGGGTGATCGTGTTCGGCGCCAACCTATTCGCACTGCGCAAAAAAGACGCATCAATTCGCCCCATTGCGTGCTCTCTTACGTTACGGAGGATCGCAACAAACATAGCCTGCCGCGAGGCCAAAGAACTTATTATGGAACAACTTGGCCCGCACCAGCTGGGATTTGGCATGGCGGGCGTAACGGAGAATGCCGTACATGCAGCAAGAGCCTTTATGCAATCAAGTCTCCCCGGTACGGCACTCTTGAAGTTGGATTTTCGCAATGCATTCAACACCATCCGTAGGGATCAGCTCCTTCGTGCGGTTCGGGATACAGTCCCGGAACTCTTCACCTTAGTAGAACACGCGTACAAACGTCAGTGGTCTGGTGCTGAACACGGCCAAATGCGAGGTGTGTGCTCCGGGGACAGACCCAGAGACCCCTTATTGAGGGCCTTGCTCGAGCTGCTACCGGGGTGTAGAGTCGTGGCTGATCACGAAATAAACCTTCTTGGCGCACCGGGCCTGCCCTCTGCGTTGCCGGGACAACTCGACGCCTTGATGGACAGATTGTGGGCGATGCAGAAACGTCTATCGCTTGTTGGAGCCCACTAGGGACTCTACCTGCTTCGCTCGTCGTTCTCCGCGTGCCGCATCGTACATATTTTACGGTCCATAGACTGCTCAGGCGATTTGAATTATCTTCTCCAACCATTCGACGACCAGGTGGTGGAGGCCCTACAGACGGTGCTGAGTCTAAACGTACGACCACGAGAGGTGCGCCAGGCGGCCCTCCCCACGTCCATGGGCGGCCTTGGTCTCCCTTCCGCTCGATCCTTGGCGGGCCCGGCCGTAGCTGCCTCGCATGCTAAGTCGGAAAATGTCAAGCGCCTGCTCCCGCCGGCGGCCCAGGCAATGTTCGAGGCGGCTCGTGACGATATAGCGATTGGACTTCAAGCTTCATCGCTTGGTCCCGATAGACTAGCCTGCCAGAGGGCCTGGGCCGAGAAGGCCCACGAAGCTTCGCTTAGTTCGCTGCTTGAAGAATGCGGGGATGACCAAGACAAGGCACGCCTTCTAGCTGTCGCTCGCCTAGGAGCAAGCGACTGGTTGCATGCACTACCCGCTGACTCACTGGGTACCCGCCTTGATGACCAATCCACCCGGATATGCGTTGGCCTGAGATTGGGGGCTGATTTGGTTGAGCCACACAGATGCTTTTGTGGCGAGCCTGTCGGGCGACTCGCCAGACACGGCCTGTCTTGCGCTCACGCAGCGGGCCGGCGCCCAAGACACACTGCCCTCAATGAAATGCTTGCAAGATCGCTGCGGAGGGCAGGGATTCCCTGCGTCCTGGAACCACCTGGGCTTTAAAAAGTCGACGGTAAGCGCCCCGACGGTATGACTTTGATACCCTTCTATAAGGGTCGTTCTCTGGTGTGGGATGCGACGGTGACCGACTCTCTGACCCCTTTCCTTGTCGATCCCAGCGCGTCCCGCGCGGGGACTGCCGTTTCGCGAGCTGAGACCTCAAAGATGAGAAAGTATGCGGACCTAAGTCGGCCGCACCACTTTTCGCCATTCGCGTTTGAGACGATGGGTGGCCCTGGGCCCCTCACGGTAACATTGATCTCTCGGGTTGGCGACGCGTTACGGCAGGCGACGATGGACAAGAGGACGCACGCCTTCTTCTCCCAGCGACTGTCCCTGGAGATCCAAAGAGGTAACGCGACCTCAGTGCTCGGAACTATGAGAGACTGGATGGACCCGGACCTTCGCGCCAGGGGGCGGGCAGGACTTCCTCACGGGCATGAGCGATAGAGCGGCTACGGCGCGCAGAAGGAGCAACTAGGTCGACGAGCAGCAACGTCGTGAAGCATTATATATATTCTTCTAAATCATAACAAAACCTATATATATATATATATATATATAAACCGAATATGCTGGCAGGGACCCATTTCTGGCACAAAAAGCTGCTCTTCACGTTCAGCAAGCGACAAGTGATTGGCTGTCAGATACAAATACTGCCAACACGCGCTAATCGGTGGTACGAGCGTCCTGTTCAGTGGTCGATTTGCAAGTCTGTCAATTCGTGTGTAGTCTGGGTTTATTTCAGGATAGAGAG
Source organism: Dermanyssus gallinae (assembly GCA_003439945.1). Lineage (NCBI taxonomy): Eukaryota > Metazoa > Arthropoda > Arachnida > Mesostigmata > Dermanyssidae > Dermanyssus > Dermanyssus gallinae. Next base: position 676,927 of record QVRM01000562.1, on the reverse strand, counting down.
GGGGGCCGGAGAGCCGAGAGGCCTACTGCTGGCGTAGGTAGCCGTTGCGTGGAGCTTTCCATTATGACAGGTCGGCGGTAGTGAAAGTCGCCACACAGTCATTCATGCATGCACACAATCGCAGCATGTCTACCAACAAAGCTTAATTTCACTTTGTAATCACGGCTTACATTACCATACGTTTGGTACCAAAAGTCTCGCGCATTCGCCGGAAGTGTTAGTTTGAATGCTGCAAATGGTCGTAGAGTTATAATTTTGAGGTATTGGGCGTAAAAGCTAATAGCATAACTTAATTTTTGCGAATTCTCTTCTAAACGACCATGTCGCATCTTCTGGCTGGCCTTATATGTTCTTCAGAAAAAGCAACCTTTGCTTACGAACGCAAAGGCGTGCTTAATTTCTGTACAGCAGGACGGTTGTCTTGCACTGGCACATTGTGTGCTCTTACGTCGGGCAACAACACCAGTGGCACAAATGGTAGTAATTTCAATCTCGTTCCGAAGCAAGACTTTTCAGAGACCATGTTCCATCAGAAGAAAAATATTTGCTTTAACGAGTTCTACAATTGTTAGTATCGATCTTCGAATAATCCTGTCGCACCCTGTATTCGTGTGTGTAGCTATATTTTTTAGCTCATAATGCGGTGTAAACAATTATTGCCTAGTTAACGTGACAACAAATTAAATTAGCCCTAGAAACAGACCTAGTGTCGACCACTTACCGGGCCAGAGTATCATTCAGAGTAGCGTGACTCGTTCTACGGCCTAAGCTGCGTATGCAGGATAAGACATGGTGACCCAGTGGCGAGACCTTCTCCCCACAGTTGCACTCATGTTTCTCGACTACTGGTATCCCAATGCGAAGACCAACGCAGATCCTAACAACAAAGTCCTCTAAGAGGGTTTCAACAGCATTGAGCCATGCACCAGCACTACTAGTTGAAACTGCTCGAAGACATGCTTTGTTCACCTTGTCTTCTACTGAACCAAATAGATTATCTAGTCGTATAGCCTCCAACGGCGCGGACTACATCATGAACCCTCGCAGTGCTATAGGTGTTATAGTCTAGATCACTTCGCCGCTAACTGTAAAGCCCCAAGGCCCAAATGTCGAAAATGCGGCTCTATGGAGCACCTCAGAAAAGACTGCAACGCTCAGGCCCGCTGTTGTTTGTGCAACGGGGAGCATGAGGCTACGTGGGGAGCATGCTCGCAAAGGCTGCTGCGAATGGAACAACTAAACAGGGCCTCACGAAGCATAGCACAGAAGCAGCACGACGCCCTGTCGGTTCCAGTATGTATACTAGTATCCAACGTGGAAGCATCTGAAAACTTTACAAAACGAAGTTGGTCTTCTGTCGTAAAGAATGGAGTAAGAGAAGTGAACCATGGAATTAATATTCCCACGATCACGACGCACGCAGAGGACGCTGACCGTATCAACCTAAAGCCAGCAGCCCCCCCACAACAACCAAACCTATTGGCACAGCCATCAACAAACAGTATCGTTGAAGAAGTACTCCGCAGGCTGTCTCCAATCATACAAGACACCATAACGACGGTTATCTCAAAGGTTTTAGAAAATGTACTGCCTGTAGTCATGCGCGCAGTAAGCGGGGCAATGGCACAGCCTCAACAGAGCTCAGTAGACGCATTCTCGCTGGCTGAGACGATCTAGCTAGCACTCCGTGGCAATGTAAAAGAAACTGCGGCACTTCTAACAAATAGAAGTGATGGCAATAAAAACAGCGTCACGGCCCGTGGAGCAAAGACTCAGTGACGCTCGGGAGAGACTGGGCCCAAGAATCAGAATATGAACACGAGTGCACCGAATACAAACATTTGAACTCCACAAGAGAACGTAAGAAACAATATCCTCTCCTGCAATCAAGAAAAGCTTACACCGGTTATCAAAGTAGTGATGTGGAACTGCGAAGGGCATGGTGTATTAGATCTGTTAGGCATGGAGGCACTTCGAGGAGTGGATATTCTAATATTGACGGAAACTTGGGCGCTTAAACCTTTCTCTTTGGGGGGCTTCTACGGATATCACGCACTAGCACATAAAGGTGAGGGACGGGGCAGGCCAAGTGGGGGGATTTCAGTATTCACGAGAGCAGAAATTGGAGAGATAACAATAGGAATAATAGCCGAAAACTTAGTAGCAATAGCGTCGAGGGAGTTTGAAATTGTGGCAGCCTATGTTAAACTGGCAGGTGTAGAGTCCACTGAAGTAATGACAGAAGACAACTCATGCTTGGAGTTGAAGCGGTGCCGAGAAAGGCACCGATGATTCTAGCGGGGGATTTTCAATGCGAGGTTGGATGGAGGTAATCTGGAGCAAACTGAAGCATTTTTAGATATTATAACGGAGATAGGATTCTGGTTAGTCAGCGAGCCAGGCCTAAACACTTTTGAATGTAGTACTGGGGCGTCAGTAATTGACGTTTTTGCCACCGACGGAAACGCAAAGAATATAACGTTTTTGGGAGAATTACATCATTTAGGGAAGGAGCGGTGGTTAGAAGGCATATACCGATGGGGATGGCATTCAAAGTTAGTAATAGTAGGGAGTATAGCCGTAGGCCGGGGACCGGGACAAGACTAGATAGAAAGATCTTCTTACAGGGAGTGGGGGTCGAGCCCGGTGGCGTGGTGGCATGCGTCTGCGCCTCGCGACCGGAGGAGACACATAGGTGCGCGGGTTCGAGCCCCACCGTTGCACATTTGTATTTATGGGGGTCCGTCTATGAAGCAATGCGAAAAGCAGACCCATGGACGTTAACTCTTGGCTGAGAGTCAGCCCTGATAGGATTTTTTTTAGAGGGAGTGGGGGAAGTGTGCCTACTAGGGGAGATTCAAATAGAGTCATACGAGCGTAAATTGACGAATCTGATAAAAGGTGCACTGGTTCCTCGCCAAGAACGAAAAGGAAGGCCCTGGTTCAACGATCGGTGTAGAGCAGCGAAAGATGCCAACAGACTTACTAGAGAATATGTAAAGATGTTTCCTGTATTAAGGCCATTCGCAAGTATGGTAAAGAAAATGACACAAAAGGCATACAAGGAAGAGAAACAAAAATATTGGGAAAGTCAGGAGTGGGCGCTGTTGCAAGAAGCAGAGAAACAACCGCACAAGTGGCTAAAACAAAAAGAAAACGGCAGTGCCCAGTGGAGACTGGGCGATTAATTAGGCACATTGCTAGTGTGCTGCAGGGAACCGATACTACTTCAAAGGAAATAACATTATTCAACGGGCCTTGGGACGAGGAAACATAACTTGCACGGGAATTGGTAATTCGACCAGTCACAATCGAAGACGTTGTCAGTGCAATGGAAAGGGCGCCTAGAGGCAAAGCTGCCGGGAACGATATGATACGAAACGAGCATTTAAAGCAAACGCTGGCACTCGCACCATGCTGGAAAGCTTTATTTGACGAGTGCCTAAAATCCGGGGAAGTACCAAAAGCGTGGAAGGAGGATATCTTGGTTGTCATACCAAAAGGAAAAGGCATAGAAACTGAGCCGGAATCTTGGAGGGGCATAACACTTAAGAGTTGCCCCTACAAAATTTTCTCGGGAATAATATTAGATAGACTAGAGCATTACCTCGAAACCAGAACTGCAATACCAGAAGAACATTATCATCGTATTTATTTCACTCATATTGAGTATGCATATAACATGAACAATTATACATATTATACAATTAAACACTCAGCTCCTCGCGGCATGTTATACGAGAGAGGCAATGCAGTGATCTCTTCGCAAAGGCCAGGCAGGCAGATGCATGAAACTTCGTACACGCCTGAGAGCACAGTCGACAGACGCACTCGGTGTACTCTTCGTGGAAGCTCGTATTCGAACAAACCAGGTGATGATAGCCATGAACTATGTATCTGGTATAGAAGTGGCGATTGTCACACGCAAGACCAGACCAGAGGTGAAAGGCCCTGAAAACATCCAGGTCTCCGACCTCTCGTCGGACTTGTTCAACTTTATTTTCCCATTCCGAGATAAAGCTCTCGAATGGTACTGTACGCGGCGTCTTCAACCTTAATCGAATGATCTCAACAACTGGTGCACAGCCTGACATTAGGTACACGAAGCGGCTCCTTGCCCGCATTGACAGGCAAAGTACTCGCTTCATGTACATTGTAAAACACCTTTCAAGCAAACCAAAGTTTGCCCGAGTGAGGTGTTCCCATACTCTGTCAAGACCATACATCAGCGCCGGAACAACCTTGAGGTAGAAAAGCGCCACTGCCGTCGGGACGGACAGTCGCCGGACATCGCCTATTTCTCCATAAAGAGAAATTAGGGCTGTGCGCGCTGTCTCGGCGATGTGAGCAGTGAAGGTCGTCCCAGTATAATGAAGCCGAAGCCCCAGATACCGGAAAGAGTTAACGAATTCCAAGGATTGGCCGCCGCAACGTATAACGTCTTTAGCAGCCAATCGACCTCCTCTTCTGAATTTCATAGCCTTAGTCTTCATGGCGTTTATTTCCAGCCCTCTTAAGACAAGGAACACCTCCGCCAGAGAAGTGATGCGCTTGATGGCACCCAGGTCGTGATGAGCGACCACTATGTCATCTGCGTACATCACAACTGTGGCCTTCTGGAACTCTTGTCGAATATAATCGACAAAATCGGCAAGCAGAAGAGTGAAGGAGACGCAGCTCAATGGGTCGCCTTGCGGGGTTCCCACATTTTGCCTTACCTGCAACACTTCCTGCTCACCTTGTACCCGTAAGGTGTCCTCATCAAATAAACTGGAAATTACGCTAAGAAGAGAGCCACCAACCCCTGCGTATCGGAATGATTTCACCAGGAGATCTCGAGGTGCTTTGTCCAAAGCCTTGACGCAGCCTATAAAGACTGCATACAAATGGCCTCCGGGCTTTGGCACAGCTCGCTCTATCTCTGACTGAAGCACATGGATTGCATCACGCGTTCCTCGACCCCTTCGAAAGCCGAATTGCTCCGGTGGAAGGGTCTGGTCGACAACGTACTCGATCCGTTTTATAACCAATTTGCAGAAGATCTTCTTCAGCGTCCTTTTAGACGCTATACCGCGGTATAAGTTTGGGTCTCGTCTGTCATCACCATGCTTACCCTTAAATAAAAGAGAAAGCCTGGCGATATGCCAGGCTCCTGGCATTTGTCCCCTCTTCATGATCTCGTTGAAGAAATCACAAAGACGGTTTGCCAAAAGTGGCTCAGACGGGTGCTCAATCATTGGAGCCAGGCGTACCGTCTCGCGGTTATATAGAAGACCGGTCAGGTGATTCGTTACCTGTTCCACGAATACCAGAAGAACAACATGGGTTCAGAAGGTCGAAGTCGACCCATACGACCCTGCGCCAGTTGCTGGCAGAAATTTTGGAAACTCTATCAGAACCTAGAAGACCGTTATACGCAATGTTTATAGATCTTAAAGCTGTCTTTGACTTAGTGCCACGAAGTAGGATTATAGAAAAGTTGGAGGGAGTTCCGTATCGCTTACTAAAACTTTTAAGTACCATTCTTGGGGAGACTACAGTATACATCGACAACGGTATAGGGATTGTGGGAACAGTAAAGCAAATTACAGGCGTGGCCCAAGGAGGTGGACTTAGCCCGTTGCTTTTTTCGGTACTGTTCGGAGAGCTACCTAACCGGGTGAGGCAGGAGTGGACCCGAGAGTGGGCAAATACATTAATGTATGCAGATGACATTGCGGTCTATGGCAGGAGTTTATTTAGGGTTAAGCAGGGACTAAAGCGGCTAATCGATTATATGGACGAGATAAGACTTAGTATTAACTGGCAAATGACAGTTGCAGTAAAATTTTGAAGAGGAGGTCGATTGGCGAAAGACGATGTTCTTCGAGCCAGGGGTAATACAGTAAATTTAATAAATAAATTTACCTATCTAGGGGTCACTATAGCGTCAAATGGTAGCACTTTACAAAAACATATTGAAAGCAGAGTAGAAAAAGCCATTTGAGCGGCAGCAGCAATTAAAAACCCGCAAATGTTGTCAATACATACCGCGTCCGCCCTTTTCAAGATTAAAATAGAACCAATAGCAACATTTGGTGTATCACTTATATGGGAGAAATTAGGAGAGACAGATCTACAGTTACAAGATAGAGTTCGATTTTTCTTCATGAAGGGGGGATCTAATGACACAGGAATTACAAGTAAAATGGGGTTTACCTAAGACGACGGCCTTCGTGGCCTACACTATATAGTGGGGGGAAAAATTAAAGGATATAGACATAGGAATATATGTACACGACGATAGCGATAAGGAGTACAACCTGGCAAGCAGCCGGTCGATGTACTTATTTAAAATTTACCCAACCTGGGTGTTAATAAACCATAATAATAAACCTTGAACGGCGAAACGTTATTCCTTTACTAAAAGTTGTTAGCCTATAATCATTCGTCTTTGTTCGATAGCATCGGTCTTATACTTTATTGTTCTTACAAGAGGTTATTTGTCTTCTACCCTTGGCTTTATTGTGATTGGCTCAGTATTCTTCTGTATTGTCTGCATCTTTTTCTACAACCTTTTAATGCCTCCTACCCCATCTTTTTCGGTCCAATATGGCCCTGTTTAGTTGGTCACTTTACGGTCCTCGTCCCCGTTCCTTCTGAACTGTCGTGCCTACCGTACAGCAATTGTTATATGCTCCCTTAATGTGTTCATACATCTCGTCTACCAGCTTTTCCCCACTTGCCATTAAAAGCTGTTTTAGTTTTTTTTTATTCATCCAGTTGTTCAATATGTGCATTCTGATCTCCCACACATAGTATCTCTCTTTTATCCTGATATTCCCCAATTACCTTCTGAGCTCTTCCAAATAGCTGCTCATATATTTTTCCGTAATGCTTGGCGCTCTATATAGCCCCATGACTGCTCAAATTGTCCTTACCAGGTATGTCTGTTTAACCACCAGATCCTTAATTTCCGTATTAGCAACCTCTTGACACGAAACAGTCTTACTGGTTATTATCCCAACTTCCTCCCCCAAACCTGTTTTCCCCATTGTCCGTAGTCCGACTTGAATCATACCAGTTGCATCCCTTTAAACCCTGCGGCACTTCCATCCCACACAAATACGTTTCTTCAGATCTTAATTGTAGTAATTTATAAAGTTCTTTCCACTTATTTTTTCGCCTCTCCCCTCTCATATTTAACATGGTGACCCGTCCAGAAAGCACATCGCTTCTATGTTTTCTTTTTGCCTTGCTTCTTCTGGATCCTATGTTAACCCTTACCTCCGTATCTCGTATGCCACTGATGGCCAATCGTTTGATGACCTTCAACGCCCCCTTAATCTTCACTGCTTCTATGTGTTCCCTCTCCCGATCCCTCATATACCTATAGTCTCTTCTATTGTCCTACCTTTTTCTGTATCCCTATTGCCTTTTCCTGTCTCTTTTGTTTTTGTATCGGTTGTCCCATCCCGTATGCCTGTGTCTGCACCCTAACGTTTCTCTCTCTTTAAATGCCCACTCTTTGACCCTAGAAAATGTCATTCGGGGCTCGCATATAGGGTGCGCTGCCCGGATTGCCGTGACTCTACGTCTGCGTCGCCCTTTAGTGCTTCGTCCTCCTACACCACACTTGCGAATTGACTACTTTAATTACAATTGGCTCAACATTGTGTGCAAACGCCCTCTTGCCAATTGGCCGTGTCGCTAGTACAGCACCTATCTCCCGTAGTGCACCCCACCGAAGGGGGTGGGCTTTGGGTTGTCCTGAATATATTCCAGAGATAAGTACTCGCAATTCGCTGCCTTGATCAACTGCATCACCTTCCTGCTAACTGTCCTGTACTTATATCAATAGCTTTGTCCTACTCTAACATTTACCACTAATAGAAGAAAACACACTATAAACACTACGTCTCGCTGTTTGTAAAATTTGATTAAGCCTTGCACCTCTGTGCCAGTCCCATTGAAACTTTTCATATCCCGGTCCTGAAAAACATCTACAAATGAAGCACCAGTTTATGTTTCACATTATCGATCAGTTCAATATCCAGTAAATCTCCAGCAGTTACAACCTGTTTTCCCATTGGTTTAACGACTACCGCATCCCTTAGTTCTTTAAACTTAGTGGAAACATCTGCTTTTCTTGTTGCCGCAGCGGTTGTAGTTGCTGCCCTCGCCGCTCCTGTCCCTCGATGCTAACATCTTATTTTCTTCTATTCACTGATTCTCTTTTTCCCTTTTCTTCCAATGTATCCGTATTCGCGCACCCCTTCTAGCGGCTCACCACTCACATATCGACGCAGTGGTGGCACTACGTCCCCAGCAGGAGCACAAGGGTGCCATGCCATTATCTGACTAAACGAGTCGTTCGTTACGGACGCAATTGTGTCATTAGAATAGCGCTGTGTACATTAAAATTCCTAGGGAGCTTGTGAGCATTGATCTGTGCCCGGGCTTTATTCATCATTTCACCTTTGTCTCATTGTTTGGCCTCTACGTAAGTGAGAGCAGCATTTTCGAGAAGACCCACATTTTCCCTGACTACTCTGGCCAGACTATAACGTGTTTGGGCCGCTGCAGGAGCTAATGTGATGGGGGGAGGAGATCTAGAGCCCCAGTCGATTATTGGCGTGGCAAAAATGTTAGCGAGAATCCTTGATGTTCAGTGTGCAATCAGATACAGACAATATATTTTTGTCACTTGCTCATGTTCTTGCGCCCAAGAAACTAAGTTCAGTTTTGCACGACATGAACAACCGACATGACATTTACATTCGGACACAAAAGCTAGTCCAGTTAACACCATCTAACTAACTCGCAATGAGAGCAGCATCTACCACTAAACACAAATACAATATAAAAATATATGGCATGATGATCAAAGTTTATGGGAGGGGGACAGGACCTCATTTTCAATTTTATCAGTTAGTTGTGAGAAAGGGATCAAGTGTAGACCCATACGTATGAGTCAGCGAGCGACTTATCTAAGACAGCCTATAAGTCTAACAGCAAGCCCTACATGTTGTTTCCATAACCGACGACACCCAGTACAGGTTTCGCAAATGTCACTCAACAATCGGCGCTATAAAGCAAATCCCGAGGCCGAGCTCCTCTACGGATCCCCCGCCTAGAAGAATATACCTCTGCCTCGCCATCCTACTTGACGTCCAAAAACGCTTTTAACAGCATACCGTGGAAAGCCAATCCGAAGACTCTCCACAAGAAGAACGCTTCTTTTTACCAACGCCGAATTATCTAAAACCACTCACAGGACCGGAGAGGAAAGCCATAGGGTTCCATACTTAGGCCCCTGCCATAGAACATACTGTTTAACGATGCGCTGCGGGTAAGGGACCTTCCTCCCGGGGTCAACCCCCTAGCCTACACGACCTCGTTCTCACCGTTTTAATAGATGTTTATTGATTACATATATACTCTGGAAAATCTCACATCAGAGACCCACTACACAGGTGTACATTTTACGCTTTAGACGTTTTCAAAATCCGATATGCTCACAACTTGTACATGTTTCGCTGATAATCACATTACTTGTCCCATGCTAACTTACATCACTATATCACTAGAATTGACAAATTTCACCAGATTAATAAGTATACTGTCAGCCATTCGGACTGATAACATGTTTCCGTCGTTGCCAAGCTTAGTGACGGCCTTAATTTATTGTGCTCTTTCCATTTCGTATTTCCTGCAATTCCGTAAGGGTGTGTATAACGTCATTATATTTATTACACTGCTCGCACATGGGTGATGATTTACCCCTATTTGGTTGAGTGTGCTTCCGCTCAGACCCTTGGCACATCTCAGACGGTGAACCGTTACAGCACATCTACGGGAGGCCTTGCTTAAGTCATGTGGTTCTGCAAAATGTATCCCGATCCCCATAATAATGCGCTTTTGTGAATTCCCGTTTGCCAGTTCATCCCATTTCTGACAACTGTGCTTCCACACTTTAGCTTTGACATGACATGAGGAAGGTGGCACCAGGCATACGCGTTCCACCTTCTTCTTCTGTACGGCGTCTATGGCGACCTCGTCAACTGCCTCGTTTCCTTGTACATTAACGTGAGCTGGAATCCACTGTAGTCGCAGCCGTGCCTTGAGATGGCCGGCGCAGCGAAGAACGCACTGAATGAGATTTGAGTTGGGACCCGATGGGTCTGCAGCTGTAATACATAGCTTCCAGCGCCGTTTTAGAGTCGCAGAAGATAACCGTGTCCTTTGAATTATCTTCTTAATGAGCGAATACAAGCGCCTCATGCACTGCCACAATTTCTGCCGTGGTTGAACTCTAGCAGTTTCCGACATGTACCGCTATAGTTGTTCCGGTGTCCGGTATGACAACTTCTGCTCCTCCGGTAAAACCTTGGTGAGACCCATCGCTAAACATCACTGACAAATACTCCTGTGAGAGTAAGCTTATGTGGTGCTCGGCGGCAGTCTTCAGATACCAAGAGTCATGTTCATTCTTTTTCTGGATGTTGGGTATTGATTGTGGCACAGACATATGCTCAAGATTTGACATATTGTAACGAAGTTAGACACAACGACACCACTGTCGACCGAGCACATCATCGAACGCGCAACAGCCTCCACATGAGACCGCTCAGCTACATGGCGACGACAACATGGCACGTGCATCACCGCGACCTGTCGCGTTACATCGGCAACATCATCATCAGACCTATGTGCGGCGACGGCACCGCCATTGACAATGCACGTTGTGATAATGCGTAGTTTAAACCGACCAATCAGCGAAGAGAACGAGTGGACATTTCCGTTGTCGAATGTTTGAGAAGATTCGATTCCATCATTTAACATTATTACTATATGAACGCTACGGCGTACCTTGAGTGAATAAAATAGACCGAGGCAGCATGGCCGACGACCATTCGTTGCCCGGTTACGCTTGACGCCAGCCCTACGTTCCGTGTCATCATTCATCGTACCTGAGTCCCTCGTGTTGTAGTAGCCGCCCGGCTGAGTCTACCATCCCCAGTAACTTAACGTAGCAGCAACATCGTTACAATATCAAATACATGCTTATCAGGAGCCTGCATCCACTGTCGCTCAGTTCGGGAATTTCTTCTAGGGCGGCAGCTGCCTTGGTGTTTCGGCGTTCGGCCTGGATTAATCTTAATAGCTTATTGCCACTTCTCGCTAATCTGATTAATATACACTTCATTAGAAACTCTTGTCGTATGTTAGTGGGCATCAGGCCATCTGCCAGAGCGGTTTGTGTACCGGTCATAGGAAGTAAACTCAGCGCTGCTTTAGCACATACTGCAGACATTGCGTCTTGGATCGGTTGTCTCTTGTTTTGTCAGGTTGGTCATGAACAGCAAGACGTACTCCACTTTCGACGAGAAAAGCGCTTTTGACGGCAGATGGTGGAGATATTGCCCAAGAGAGTCCGCACAGATTATTGATTATGTTTACAACTTAAAGGGCGCGTTCTTTCAGCTCATTAATTTGCATCTTCCATCGACAGTTGTCTTCCAGATGTACTCCATGGAACCGTATATCCGTGACTTGCTCAATTGTCTTTCCGTCTATCGTGACTACTACAGGCCGTCCTCGACGCACATTGAAAGCCGTTATTTTGGTTTTAGATGGTTCAATCTTAAGGCCAAGTTTCTCCAATGAATTTACGATTGCTTTGATGCCACACTGAAGCTGAAAAACAGCAATGGGGTTGACCGTTTTGCCGTTTAAGCGAATCCACATGGCCTCGTCATCCGAGTACTGGAATAGGTGAAAGCCGTGTGGAATGCAATTCGCAATGTCAGATATTGCTAATACAAAAATAATCGGGGAAAGCACTTCTCCCTGAGAGACTCCACGATCTCCCAACACGACACACCTGGAGGAGCTTTGTCCGCACGTAATAGACAACGTGCGCTCGTGCAGACAGCTTGATGTAATTTTGTAGAAACGGCAATTGGCGTCGATCCCCAGTTTTTGCATAGATTCATGGACAGCTGTGTGTGTCAGTCCATTGTATGCGCCCTCGATGTCAAAAAAAGCGGCCAATACATGGCCATTGTTCCGGCATGCCTGTTCAATATCTGTTGTCAGATCTATGGCGTTATCTTGGGGCGACCGTAGCGGTCTGTATGCCGACATACTAGCTGCGAGAGCCGATTTAGCTTCTGTCACAGACATGAATCTTCGAAGAAGTATGCGCTCAGGAACCTTACCAAAGTGGGAGCATTTGACAATTACACGATATGATTTGATGTCTCCTTTTGGCCTACTCGGTTTCAAAATAGGAACCCCAACTCCAGATTTCCACTCCATCGGGAAAACCCCAGACGCAAGTATCTCATTTATTTTGGTTAGCATAAACTTCTTGCCATCTTCTCCTAGAGATTTTAGTTGCTTATTGGTGATTCCGTCAGCACTTCTTGAATGTGCCATTGCAAGAGCCATTTCAAGTTCAAGTGCGTTGAATGATCGTGATAGCTCTGACGAAATTTGTTTATTGATATCGAATTCAGTTGACTTAGCAATCGGACATGGTGGTATGTCCGACAGGGTAACCGTTTTTAATAGGTCGTTCATTGCTGAGCGCATATTGACGTTATTTTTCAGGCAATTCGTTCCTAGTGGAGTTGTTGGTTTTCCAATTTCGGTAGCCTTAATCCACCGCCACACGTCTGTAAGAGGCGTTGTTTGACTCAATGTTGACACTTGCTTTTTATTCAGAACGTCCTGCAGCCCTCTTGAGTACGACAGTGCCGTTTTTTTTTAAGGGATTCGTACCGTACATAATCACTTAAAAACCCGTGCTTCTTAAATCGTTTTCGTAACTTGCTGATTGCGTCCAGAAATCGAGCCAATTTCATGTTCGGACGGGTAATTTGTGGGGGGGACTCGTATGCGTTTAGTTGCTGCTTGATATGCCGTTTTTACTAGTGTATCCATGTCGGTAGTGGTTGCGACGTTTGAGGATATTATTCTCCTATACTTTTCCCAGTCGGGTATTTGTGTAGTTCGCCATTTGTCTTTGTTAGTCTGCATATACAGAAAGCATCTACAGTGGTCCGAGATGAGTGCTACTGGTTTAATGTCCAGTCTGCTGATAGGAATTAAGTTTTCACTGACAGCCACAATACCCAAATGACATTCCACAAAACTACTGGATTAGTTGCGCATGAATGTTGGATTCTCCTCATTCAATACAGTTATTGACAGTTTTTCCATTAGTTCAGCTATTGCTAATCCTCGGTTATCCATCGTCGGGCTTTCCCACATCGGATTTTTGGCGTTAACATCTCCGGTGATTATGATGTTTGAAATATCCTTGAGCGCGGCTAATATCATTGATATATCAACTTCTCTGTCTGGCGACAGGTACATTGTTACTATATTGAGAGTCTGTTGTTCTATTTTTATTTTAACACCTGATATTCTTGCACCTGGTATGTGAGGCAGCTCTAATCTGCATTGATGAATATCATTTCTAACCAGAATCGAGGCTAGAGAAGTTGATGAATTCATTATTGACGTTGTATCTCCATAAAATACGTATCCCTCATCAATGCCGTTGTTTTTAAAATTGCCTTCGTTTAGGCAGATCACAGTTTATCTTGTTTGCATATTTTGCCGTATTGACGGCAGTGCCTTCGTGTGCTCCCATCCACAATTCCAGTGCGCAAGAAAACTAGATATCTAAATGCTTTTAAGAAATAACTCTAGAAAGCTCTCCAAGGCGCTTCCAGCCTCTAAGAGTTCTATTAACTTAGCCACCTCTGGGTTCTCCTGAAACCACGACATATTGAAGAACTTAATGCCGATATTTGGAGACAGTTCTAGTAGAGTACCATCCTTAATCAAGTCGTCCTCTTGAAACCTCTTGAAAAGGTTATGGGAGAGTGAAACGTCCGCAAAAGTACAACCTGGGTTTTTGTGGCGTTGATCTTCATGCGAAGTTTGCAAAATGCATCACAGAGGACTGCTAACGCTTCGTTGGCCTATCGAAGCCAGCCCTTTAGATAAGGGGACGAGCAGAGTGCAGTCATCAGCATAAGATACCGCACGTATGCCGGAGAATTGAGAAACATCCATTACTCCAGAACGTAAGACTCAAGGATAGTCTGGTAAATAAATGCATTAGCAGTCTCGGTAGATCTTCTCGCACGAAAACTAAATTGTTTTAATGGAGAGGAAATGAAGAGTGTCGACTTGTGCCGAGATCAGCATCAATACACATCGTTCAAATGCCTTGGCGAGAAATGGAGTCAAGCTGATTGGCCGATAACTGCCTCTTGGCGAGATCCCTTCCCCTTGTAAAGAGCAATTACACAGGCCCTCTTGAATCTGCGTGAAACGATTCCAGTATCGAAAGATACATCAAATATATGAGCAATGACAAAAGCGAGGAAGAAAATACTATTTTTTTATGACTTTGGAAATACGTTAGTGGAAGGCTGCGTCTTTTAGGCCGGGGTTGCACTTGTTGATTACTTGAATTACAGTAGTTGGCGAACTATTTCGAAGCTGAAAAGAGACATCTGGAAGGATAGGTATTTAGTCGAGCAAGCTGCCATGATGGGCGGGGAACCTGCAACTGTCTGATCACCGATAGTCGCAAAACGTTGTGCCAGGGCGGAACAGACATTAGGGGAATCGTAGACGGTACTGCCGACGGGTGCGATGATAGACTCCGGAACATTTGTCTTTCGAGGACGGCCGGTCTCCTTATTGACATACTTGCAAAAACCACCAGAAAATTCCTCTACTTGTTTGCGATGATACTCCCTGAATTCAGACTTAAGTAAAGCCCTATAACTTGGAGTAAATTGCTTTCAGGTGTAGGTTGGATTTATCACAAACATACTTATGGCCGACAAAGTTAAGATATTTTTGCAGACGTAGGAGAGCAGATGAGCGCCAGATCTTGAAAGGCGGTCCACGGTTATGCAGAGGTACTGAGGGAAAAATTTTATCATAAATGTTACATAGTTTGGAACTAAATGCTTCTGTATCAGCTGTATCAGGACCAAGGGACGTTAGGCAATTAGACCGGTCAACCGCCACCAGCTTAGTGGCAAACTGATCGTAGTTAAAAGTGTTTAAGATCCGTTTGGTCGTCCTTTTTGGGGCACGCCGTACGGGAGTACGGGCGGCGGAGGTAGGTTTGAGAAGCAAACGACATAAAAGAGGATAACGATCAGAGAATATTATTGGTGATATAACGAGATAGCGTCGTAATTAAGAAGGGTGCCACCATCATCGATGCACACAGGATCCAAAGCAGAAACTGACATCGGGCGGGTTACTTCCGTGATCATTTGAGTAAGTTCATGGGAGGCAAGATCAGCAATATAATCATTTGAATTAACAGCTAAAGTGTCTTGGTCAGTGTCGCCAAAAACAACTCTGAGACCGCCATCAGGTGGGCCTAGCAGCTCACCAGGTATATATATATATATATATATATATATATATATATATATATATATGATATTTCTAGCCTGAGAACGATTTTTCGCATAAACAGACACAAGTGAGGCGTTGTGTCCGCACCGACAAGCCACAACATGTATCCGCCTGAATAGTTTCGTCCGGAGAATGAAAAATATTGACATCATATACCTCAATAGAATCGGAAACATAGACAAGAACACCACCGCCATCCTTAGAAACACGCGAAGAAACAAATCGCTTGTAACCTTGAATATCATATAGACGCTCCTCGTGGGGGCGAAACCACGATTCAGATATGCAAACAAAGTCCAGGTAATCAAGCATTTCAACAAGACTAATAAATGGAAACGTCCTCCGCCAACAGCCTTAACGTCACGAGCCTTCAAATGTAAAACGGAGAAATGGAAGATAGAGGCTCTGATGTCATCATCATTAAGGGTGAAGCAGTTCCCATTTGCCAGCGTATTCCTATCTAGGCTACCAGTCAGATCAATCCAAAGCATTAAAAATGTATGTAAATATATATATATATATATATATATATATATATATATATAAATCGTTAGGGCAATGCCTAACATATTTACACGAGTGCAAGGGAGTTTGTGCAATTGCTACAGAACGTGTTTAGTAGTAGGCGGACGAAACTTTAAACACTTCTTATAATAAAAAAAAGTGCTAGTGTGTTTCTGAACGTGCTCGAGTGGTTTCTTTGCTAAACCAGGTCACGATGCTAGGAGGTATGCAAGCCTTCCCTTTCGATATAATTGTCGAAAAAGCTTAGTTACTCAGCAACTACGTAACGCAGCACCATCACTTTGGTATGAAAATTACGAGCATTAAAAATGCTATCGTCGGAAAGTGTTCGTTTTTTAGCGCAATGGCAAAATGTTATGGTTTTGCACGTGAAATCTTCGACGTAAGTCATAACAAAATATCGACCTTTTATACCTTTCCTTAATCCGCCTATTTCGCTAGCTTGCGTTGAATGTCATTCAGCTTATGCAGAATTTTCCGCTGAACACACCGGTAAGGAACCATACGGTGATATGGTTCTCTCGCAAACTTAGATTTTGTACAACAATGTAGGAAACATAGAAAGAACAGCTACTTTTATAAAATTCATCCTCAATCCTAAACAATACGTTTCAGCGTTTTCCCTCCATTGAGAAAAGTTATTTTCTTGTCGAGTTCTGCCAAACATCGAAATAAGTACATAACGATCTGAATGACCCTGTATATATATATATATATATATATATATATATATATATATATATATATACATTTGTAATGTAAGAAGATGTGCACAGCCCGCTCGGGGCATAACTCAGGGCGTTAGGTCCAGGTTTGGGCTGGTCCACCTAGCCAGGGTGCCTCTCACCGAAGCAGCATTCCCTCTCTAATCATCCAATGACAGACGTTGCTGTAAATATTCCCCCGCCCTCTTGTCTCCTGTAGCAAGCATCAATCTTCTTCCGACATCGTTAAGCAGTTTCTTCGTTAGCAGCCCAGGCTCACCCAACGTCTCAAACGCAAGGGGTGAGAACACGTGTGGGTAAGCGACGCTTGAATACTTTCGGCACTTGGCTGCCTCCGCTAGGGCTACCGCGTGTCCAGGGCGGGCTGCGCCCGCGCCGACCATTAAAGGAACTAAAGAGTTGGTTACGGTCGCACACCAGCATTTGCCCCCGCTCGAAGGGAATTAGCGTCATGCCATCAGGTCTCATCCCATCGTCTCTGATGGGATGAGACCGGGATGCTCCAAAATGCAAGGGTAGCCCGCCGACCGTAGCCATCTGCTAAATGTTTCATTCAAGGCTGAGTGGCGTGCGATTCTGCCTGAACTCTGCGGACATGAAAGTCCATGGTGACCTAGGGAGTCGACCTCGTCACCGCATTTGCACTGGTGTGCGGAGACTAGCTCAACTCCTAACCTCAACCCAACTAGTATTCGTGTAGACTCATCGTCGAGCCAGGTACCCAGCTGAGGGCTCGGGAGAGCGTGTAGCCATGCACCTGCACCGGGCGAGGAAACTGCGTGTAACCTCGCTTTGCTAGCGGCCGTAGTTGTTCGGTCCCATAGGCCGGTCCATCGGCCGTCTTTTGTCAATTGTGACCACGCGCGCTGAAGAGAAGGAGTCTCCGGTAGAGACCCGCAGAATGCGATGGCGTCATCGTGAGTCTGCTCAAGCGTGGCCTGGAAGTTTGCAATCGCTCGGGAGTCCAGGATAGACTCGACACCACTAGTCGCCGAATGCAAAGAGGCGATGTGTGCTGCTACTGAAAGAGAAACAGCTTCCGGCAGGCCCAGTCCACCTCTGGCTACCGGTAAGAGGGCCTGCACTAGGGAATCGTCTCGCAGCCGCAGGTTGAGTATAGATTCCAATGCAAAGCCCATCTTCGGGTTGATTTCCTCCAACTGGGCCGAGAAGGCTAAACTGTTGATTCCCCTAAACAGGTAGTTCAGCCTCGACGCAGAGAAGTACGAACGCAGGAGGTACAACCCCCAGTGGGCGGTACTACTATATATATATATATATATATATATATACATATATATAAATATTTTATCTAGGCACTTGTGTGTGAGAGGTTGTAAAGATCACTGATATCTAGGTACTTGTGTGTGAGAGGTTGTAAAGATGACTGCTATCTAGGCACTTGTGTGTGAAAGGTAGTAACGATCACGAAATGTTGAGTATAAAAAGAAAATCAATGGAGATCAGGTGAGTTTAAGTTCAAGTATCTAATTCGATGTAGCTATTAGTTTGTTGTTCAACGGCGTCAATCCATGAATGAAAGGATAACCCCAAATCACACTGCTCTGAAGTGACTAGTATGAGGAGAGCAGCACGCACTTCTACCGCTTTTAAGGAACACGGTGGAGAAGTTCCAACCAACCTAATACGATGCGCAAGCCTGTTCCTAGTCAGGTCGGGAGACGGGGACACGACCGGTTTTTAGTGGGCTGAAGACCCACACTACCATCCCACGCTTACAGAGAGCCTCTCTCTGCACTGGTGACCGTGTTTGCAACCGCATTTTCCAGTTAGGCCTTACAAAACAAGATGAAGCCAGCAATAAGAAGCAATCCAGCTGGGACACCGTACCGAACCACCATCTAAGATGAGGTACGGCCCTAAACACCTACCCAGTCGGAACTAGTAAACTCGGAGAAGATAGTATTGCGACTACTCCCGAGAAGGGACCTAGAGAACGGCTGGACTTAGGTGATTTTGTACACCACCGTGGCATTTACAACGACGCCCAGTGTGCACCATACATGTTACCAGTCATTCTCTATAAAAACCTGAAAAAATCTACAACTATATATATATATATATATATATATATATATATATACAGTCCCGTGGATGTTAAGTGTTGGCTAGGGATTAGCTCAAAAAGTATATATATACATGTTTAGTTAGAGTAATATTTTGCTTATATATTAAAAGACGCAACATGCTGCACTAGTCCAAATTCTAATGCAAATATTAACAAATGCAGGCGACAACACATGTGGGACCTATATACATATACTATATACAGGGTGTTTTTCATTTTTCATAATAGATATAGGAAATTCTAGAGCTCGTTAAAGCAAATATTTTTTCCAGTGGAACATGGTCTCTGAGAAGTCTTGTTTCGAAGTGAGAGTGAAATTACGACAATTTGTGATACTAGTGTTTTTGCCCGACATAGGAGCATAAAATGTGCTGTTGCGAGACAACCAGCTCTCCTATACAGAAACTAAGCACACCCTTGTATTTCTGAGAAAATTCTGCTTATTCCGAAGAATAAACAAGGCCGGTCAGAAGACGCAACATGGTCGCTTAGAAGAGAATTCGCTAAAAATTAAGTTCTTTATTAGCGTTTACGCCAAATACTTCAAAATCATAAACCTACAAACACTCACAGCGCTCAAAATGGACATATTCAGCAAATGCGCATTTCATGACGATCATTTTAGTACCAAACTTATGGCAATGCGAACTGTGGTTGTGGAGTGATGACGATTTTTCGGCGAACATGTCGAGATGAAGTGCATGAAAAATGACGCGCTGCGGCTGTCGCGCGACACGTCGGCGGTAGTGAACGTCGCCACACAGTCATTTTACCTGCACTTAACCTGGACATGCCCTCCGAAAAATCGTAATTACTCCGCAACCACAGCTCGCATTCACATAGATTTGGTACCAAAATGATCCGTTTGAGCCCTTAAGTGGTTGTAGGGTTATGATTTTAAAGTATTTGGCGTAAACGCTAATAAAGAACTTCATTTTTGGTGAATTATCTTCTAACCGACCATGTCGCGTTTTCTGACCGGCCTTGTATATTCTTCAGAAGAAGCAGAATTTTATCACAAACACGAAAGTTAGTTTCATTGTTCAAATTTATTGTCATAGGCATACAATTATGGGGAATAAAAACAGTTTCTACGGGATCTCCGGAAGCCCTGTGGCTGACGGAAGAGACCCTTTCACGGCCGCGGCGTTGCCGCATTGAACCTCGATCGATATGCGCTGCAACAAATATTCGCTAGCTCGGGGGTCCTGAGTTGCAGCGATGACTTTCCGGCCCAGTTCCTTAATGAACTTCATAGACTCCGGTCCGATCGGTCCAAAGGTCTTTATGGCAATCGGCTGAACTATAAATTGCGATGCTAGTTCCTGGTATTTCGTCACTTTGCGGTTCTCTGCGAGCCGGGCGCCTGCGCCCACCTCACAGCTCGTGTTTTGAACGTAGCTTTTGGCCAGCGTACATGACACTGTAACAACCCACAAGAGAAGACGACCACGAGCCCAGGAGGTAAGAGTTTTCCCGTCTGGCCTCAGCTGACTATTCTGACTATGACCGACAGGCTTCTTCACTGCCGGAATGTGGACCGAGTGAAGAGCACGGAAGATAACGTCGTTGATGGCGAAATGACGTAAGTGGCGCCCAGCGCTATAGCGACACGACAAGGCGTGTTCACCCGTGGCACTCACCGATGCTCTGCATAGACTGCATGGGTGGGGTGCGCAAACGACCTCCCCAAGCCATAAGCCGGAAACGATGCGGAGTGTGTTGTTGTCCAGCATCGTTCCCAGCTGCGGCGAGGGGAGGGCTTGAAGCCACTTGCCACTGATTTGATCAAAGCACGCTTTCAAACGGGCCCTCCCTGAGCTGTCGGGAACCTGATTTTCTAGGTCGCGTTGGAGCCGAGATACCACGATTCGATCCAGAGATCCTTGTGGTATGTGCTCCGGCACTGAATCCCACTGGTCGCGAAAGTTAGCGAGTGCTGCCTGCGTTGAGTCGGCAATCCAGCTTTCAGTTGAAGGAGCCCCGATGGCGACGACAAGCTTCTTAACTTCGGACAACAAGCCCAGGTAGCAGGATAGGGCAATATCGACCGATCTGCGTACACCTAGGCCCCCAACACTAACGGGAAGTGCAGCTTGAGTCCAAGACCAATCCTTTAAATCAACGTTTAGCAGGGATTGTAAGGTCTCCCGGAGAATCTCATCAAAGCAATATAGTAGGTCGCGTCTTCTGGACGCTGGCGAACACCGAAGTTGGTACATTAAGCGAGACATTGAGAGACTGTGTCTTAATAGATACAGCGCTGGGTGCGCGTCTAAGGCTTTAAGTCGGCGGCACCATCGGTTAGTGTCTGCGAGCTTTTTCCTGAGGGCACCCTCTACCGCCGCTTCCGTAAGTGGCGCACTCAGTAGTTCTAAACTGTCGTCGGTTACCTCTCTGAAGTTTGGAAGCTGCTTCCTTACGAACGTTGAAGACTTCGTGCGCGTATCTTGAGAAAGCCAGAATACCTCACACTTATCGTCGTTTTTATCGTCGAAGGTTAGTTTCTGTATAGGAGGACTGGTTGTCTCGGAACAGCACAATTTGTGCTCCTATGTCGGGCAAAAACACGAGTGTTACAACTTGTAGTAATTTTACTCTCACTCCAAAACAAGACTTCTCAGAGATCAGTTTCCATTGGAAAAAAAGACTTGCTTTAACGAGCTCTACAATTCCGTATATCTAATAGGAACAAATTTCGCAACACTCTGTATACACAAGGGTCATTCATATATATTTCGAAGTTTGGTAGAACTCGGCAAGAAAATAGTTTTTCCCCAATAGGAGGAGGACGCGGAAACGTCTTGTTTAGGAGAGAAAGTGAAACTTATGAAAGTAGTTATTCCGCCCTTTTTCCTACATAGTTGTTCAAAATCTACAATACGTTTGCGGGAGAACCAGTTAATGCATGAAGGAACCGATTATACCGGCGTGTTCGGAGGAAAACTTTGCACAACTGCACAAGACACCTCACTATCTTGCGTAGCGAAAAGCGAATAACCAGATTAAGAAAAGTCGTAAACAGTCGATATGTTACGTTTTTTTTTTTATGAAAAATCGTAAAATGTTCTCCGTTACAATAAAAAATGTATGCCTAAAAGACCACTCTCACGCAATAGTAAATTTAATGCCCACTATTTTCGTACCAACGTGATTGTGCTACGTTACGTGATTGTCAAGTAATTAAGCTTTTTCGATAGCCATATCGGAAGCGAAGGCATGCATACTTGCATAGTGTATGAGAAAGTTAGGTACATATTTTGAGGTTTGGTAGAACTCGGCAAGAAAATAATTTTTCCTAGTAGAAGGAGGGGCGGAAATGTCTTGGCAAAATTTTACGGTTCTAAACGTAAAAATTGCACGTAAAACATAACAACTATGACTGCCGAAAAAGCCTTGCTACATGACAACTACGTAACGCAGCACCATCACTTTGGTACGAAAATGGTGGGCACTAAATTTTCTATTGCTTGCGAGTGGTTTTTTGGACGTACATTTTTGGTCGTAATGGAACCATTTTACGATTTTTTACGAACATGCGTTAATGTAACATATCGACTTTTTATGACCTTCCTTAAGCTGGTTATTCGCTTTTCACCATGCAGGCTAGTAAAGTGTCTTCCGTTGTGCAGAATTTTCCTCCGAACACACTGGTATAATCGGTTCCTTCGTGCGTTCTCTTGCAACCGTAGATTTTGCACAACTATGTAGGAGAACAAAGGCGGAATTACTACATTTATAAATTTCACTCTCTCTCCTAAACAAGACGTTTCCGCGCCCTCCATTTATTAGGACAAATTATTTTCTTGCCGAGTTCTATCAAACCTAACAAAACAATAAGTACATAACGATATGAATGACCCTGCATATATGTGTATATATACATATATATATATATATATATATATATATATATATATATATAAATATATAGAGCGGTGGCGGACGCCAAGAAGTGCGGACGTGTGCACATCGAACTCTGAGGAAACACGTCCATTCGTGTGTGTGCAGGATAGTAAACCCAGGGAGTTGCATACCAGAGTAATGTTTGTAACTTAGTGATCAGTTTGGTGTACTGTGTGTCGCCATGCGACAGACGCACGAGCAGCCATGAGGCTGTGAAGATCCACACGTCATGATGAAGCAAAACGAAACCATCCGCGTAACGGTCCGTAGGCCTCAGCGGCACGCCGCTGTCATTCAAATTCGAATTCTAACGGCTGCTTAACTAAATGTTGATGCTAGAACATAGCCACCGCAATGCCAATAACAGCTGTGTTTCACTTGAGAAGCAGCAGCAATAATAATAATAATAATAATAGCGGCTGCACAACAAAATAAAGTTAACGCCATTGAATCAGGCCTGAGTTATCCGTGGTGTTAAGATCACTGGAGTAGGTGTTGCGACCTGCAATGAGGCTGCTCTCCGTAGTGGGCAAGTTAAAAGGTCTCGCCTTATAATGACAGATCATGGAGACAACGGGCCTTACCACGGGCTCGCCAGCCCGCGGTCCGGGCAGTCGGACCCTAATAGAGTCCCCTGTCCAACTTGCGCACTTACGTTTACACGAAGAGGCCTGCGTCGACACATTACGGTGAAGCACGGAGGGGGTGCCCATAACATAGTCGACGAGTCAGAGCGCTCGAACTCTCGGTTTACCGCGGATCAGTTAATCAGTGTCATTCAAATTGTCACTCGCCGCTAGCGGTTGGTCCGCATCTTGCCGAAATCAGTACGTAGGCAAGTTGCCGAAGTGTTCACTAAGGTGTTGTGCTCAGTCGCAGATAACAACGACAGTACTGCCTGGCTTGCTCTGTTCTCTTTCGCGCCCGTCGTCCTCCGCCTTCCCGATGGTGGGAAAGATGACCGCTCGTTGGCGGTTATCGTCCGGAAGAACCTCCGCGATTTTACTGATGGAAAACGGTTTGACCTTAGCGGTAGCCCCGTCCCAAACCAACCTTCACGGCAGCGGACGGTCGACACCGTCCGGCGAGCCATTACCAAGCTCTCGGAAGGCGACGTTTCTTCGGCGGCTAGGGTCTTGATCTCAGAAGACACGCCCTCCTTCCTAACATGGCCTAGCCCTACTCACGTGCTCCTGCCATCAACTACATCAGGCGAGAGCGTCCGGTCTGCCATACAAACGTTTTCTCGTAGTTCAGCAGCTGGCCTGGATTTCATCAGACCCCGGCTCTTACAAGACCTGTTGTCCCCCGCTCTAGGGGCTGCCGCAGACCGGCTCGCGGCTGCCCTGGCCAAGGTTGTCGATCTTCTTCGATGAGGATCGCCTTTCCCCGACTGGCGACCCCTTATCTTTGGCGCCCGACTTTTTGCCCTTAAGAAGAAAGATGGTGGTGTGAAGCCCATCGCATGCTCATCCGTAATCCGAAGGCTGGCGGCAAAGATCTGCATTTTTGAAAACAAGGCGGAAGTATCAGGTGCTCTTGGTGGTCATCAGCTCGGGTTTGCGACACCGGGAGGATGCGAGGCCGCGGTGCATTCAACTCGGTCCTTCTTGTAGTCTCGTTCCGGAGCCACCCTTGTGGTCAAGCTCGACTTTAAAAACGCCTTTAACACCATTCGGAGGGAGCACCTGCTAAATGCGGTCAAGGCTTGGGCACCGAGCATGTTCCACCAGGTGGAACTAGCTTATAAAGAGCCATCTTGCCTTCTTCTGCCGCATGATACCATAATGTCGCAAACTGGGGTGCAGCAGGGCGACCCATTGGGTCCCCCCCTGTTTTGCCTGGGTATCAAGGAGTTAGTCGACTCTCTCGAGTGCCCTCTAAACACATGGTACTTAGACGACGGTGTACTGGGCGGGGCACCTGATGCAGTTCTGAGGGACATCCACAGAGTCATCGAGTTCGCGGAGCGGAGTGGCCTGGCTCTAAATCCTGCAAAGTGCGAGGTTCATGTCGTAGGAGGTGCTACCGACTCTGAGGTTCTCCCAGGATGCAGGACTGTTGGCACGGATCTGGAGTTACTAGGCGTCCCCCTATTCCCAGAGGGAGTTCCGGCAGCTCTCGAAAGGTGGATAGAAAAACTAGAGCATGCGATGTCACGCATTCCTTTGGTAGGATCTCACCGGGGCCTGTTTCTTCTGAGATCTTCATTTTCGGCCTTACGTCTCAATCACCTGTTTCGAGGTGCAGACTGCTCGCTTGCTCCGGGACTCCTTGAGCGACTAAACGACAGCGTGCTTACTACGGTTGAGGCTCTTTTGAATCTCAGTCTATCGGCAGAAGCACGTCAACAAGCTCTACTCCCCGTTCTTTGGGGTGGTCTTGGGTTGCCTGATGCTAATGTCCTATCGGAGGTAGCTCTGGTAGCTTCCCTCCACAGGTCTTTACAACAGGCTAAATCACTTCTCGATTCAGTCGCTCTTACGGACCTAGAAGATCGCTTAGAAACAAGCCGCCGTAGAGCAGTTGCCCTGTGTGGCCACGAGCCCGCCGAAGCTGGACGCCAGAGAGATTGGTCGGCGGCTTTACATGAGCAAAGGGTTGAAAATCTCATCGCGGAAAGCGCCACAGACGCTGATAGGGCCAGGCTGCGCGCCGTCTCCTCTAAAGGGGCGGGCGCATGGCTCCACGCCATACCCTGTGCTCGGATCGGGACACTCCTAGATGACGAGTCGGCGAGAATCGCGGTTGGACTTCGTTTGGGGACGGACCTTGTGCACGCTCATACCTGCGTCTGCGGTGACGCCGTCCAGCCGGATGGACGCCACGGGCTATCCTGTATCGTCAGCGCAGGCAGGCGAGCCCGACACCAAGCTCTGAACGAAACCTTCAGCAGAGCCCTACGCTCTAGTGGCCTACCGTGCGTCCTGGAACCCGTCGGACTGGATAGGGAAGGCGGAAAGAGACCCGACGGTCTGACCTTAACCCCGTTCGAGAGCGGTTGCATGCTGGTTTGGGACGCGACAGTTACTGACTCATTAGCCCCTTCAATGGTTAGTGCTGGCGCGGCCTGGGCCGGATATTCTTCAGATCTCGCCGAGGCAGGCAAGGTAAGAAAATACCAGAACATCGGGTACCCGTACGGGTTCTACCCACTTGCCTTCGAGACACTTGGCGGGCCGGGTCTGTCCACTCGCGGTTTGCTACAGAAGGTCGGGAAGCGACTAGGTCTAGCCAGCGGTGATAGGCGAGCGGGCGAATTTCTCAGACAGCGTCTGTCGCTGGATGTGCAACGGGGCAACGCGGCTTCGGTCCGGGGAACCCTCCAGAGAAGGTTGGTTCCTACATTGGACCCTTCGTAAACGTGCACACGTTCGCAGGGACCCAATTGTCATGTTCCCACCGTCGGTGATTAATTACAATGAATAAATGTTCACATCTCCTCATAATATATATATATATATATATATATATAATATATATATATATATATATATATATATATATATATCTTGGAGCGAATTTGGGCAAAGGCGGGAGGTGATTTTCCTGTAACAACGAAGGTGCTTGCAGCAAAATGTCAAAATCTTTGCAATTATTTCGACGACGGAAAAGAGAAGCCGACAGTACAAATCCGCATTACACTGGGACAGGATATGGCTGCCAGGCTTATTCGTCACGTGGCTCCCAATGGAAAAAGCCATCTGGATTGAGGCGAAGGCAAAGAAGACTTGCCCGGCAAACAGGTGAGATTTTAAGGGAATCTATGCTATATATATAATATGCAAGCTGCTCGTAGAAGCGCAACAACGACCTCATAAGTGGCTGCAGGCAGACAGGCGCGTTACTGCTTGTCCTGCCCCACATGACATTATAAATGCTCATTTCCGTCAAATGCTTGCCAGTGCCATAACCGTTCCGAGCTGTGCTCCTGTGGTAATGTCAGTGTGGGACGAGCGCGTCACTGAAGCCCGTCAAGCCCTGTTGCAGCCCTTTAGCAATTCCGAAGTTATCGACTCAATCATGAAAGCACCGTCTGGGTAGGCCTCGGGGCCCGATTTGGTCTCAGACACATCTCAGACAAGCGATTCACTTTGCGCGCTGCTTCACCAGACTTTTCGCTCGATGATAAGGCTTGGATGCAGGCAAGCCTACCGGTCCAGCGGGGTAAAATGGGAATTTGTTCGGCAGCTGAACTTGCCCTGCCCGTCTTCCTTGCCTCGTCACATAGCTGCGCTTGTGCAGTGGCCGTGACTGTCGGCGGAGCCATCAGCCACCAACAAGACGCCGCTCAGATCTGGGACGCGCGTCAGTCTGGTCGCCCTTCAGAGAGGAACAGGTCATCATTAGGCAGAACGGGTGAAATCAAACGGCCACTCAGGCTACCCACTTAACTTTTCTGTTGGCCTGCAAGTTCTGTCGGAGAAATAGGCTGTCCACTTTCCAACTCTTGTGTCGGCCTGCAATTTTGGTCGGAGAGACTATTTGAATTGGAGCCTAAAAAGTTTGTTTGATATAAAATACTAAATCGTTTTTTTTGCCGTCACAATTTAAACGTACTTTCGACGCAACATTACACTAACAACTATTTCATCCGACGCTTCTGGAGCGTGGCTCGACGTGTTTCTTTCCGAGTTGGTCGATAGTACGCTAGCTGACCGAAGACCAGTTCAGTGGCCTTCCAAAGAGTATAAGCAATATTGCAAAAAGTAAAAAAAGTTGAATCTAAAGATTATCTTTATTACTGTGATAAGCGATTGTGCTGAGTTACGTAACTGTCAAGTAACCAAGCTTTTTCGATAGCCGTATCGAATAAGCTTAGTTACTTGACTTTCTTTAAATGTGCCAAGCCTTTAAGCCCAAGTGGCTTGAAGGTTTGGCACATTTAGAATAAACGATGCTTCGACAGACTATAGAGATGTAAAAGAAGAATTCGAAGAAGCTACTACTTATACGCACCAATTTAGTCGGAACACCTTAAATATGAACAACAATCTGTGTGGTAGGTACAGGTTGTTCAACAGGTTCTTAAAATGATCTTTTTAGAATTCGAATTTTGGCGCGCTTTGACGAACTTTTCGACAAAATATTATGGTGATTTGCCGTTGCGATTTCGTTTGATCGCTTTTCCCGTGCAACGTATCGGCGTGATTTGAAAAGCTGAGAAAAAAAGACTTTATAGTGCTTATCAAGCCTTTGAAATAAAAATGCGACCTAAGTGAAAACGGAGTTAGACGAGGTGTACGGTGACTCTGCGCCATGTTTTGCCACTGTTTCCAACTGGATAATTGAGTTAAAAAGAGCAGGAGCACCGAGGATAAACTACGTTCAGGACGCCCAAAAACGGCAACTGATGAGGAAAACGTGGAAAAAGTGCGGAAATCGTTGCCACAGATAAGCGAGAGAACATTAGGGGTATAGCAGAGGCCTTGGGGATCAGTTTGGGTAGTGTGCATTTTATCCTGCACGAGAACTTGAAGATGAAAAGCTCAGAGCACAACGGATGCCGCATTTGCTCAACCAAGCCCAAAAAGACGCGCGTGTTTCCGCTTCACAGCGAAATTTGGCCAAGATGTCGAAAAATCCGTTGGATTTTTGGTGCAGATTCGTGACCGTCGGTGAAAGCTGGGCCCATCACTACACTCCCGAGACCCAAGAAGCATCTCGCCAATGGTGTGCACCTGGTGAAGGACCTCCGAAGAGGATGCGAACAACGGCATCGGCCGGAAAGATAATGGCTACGGTTTTTTTGGACCAACGTGGAATCATTCTGGTCGACTACCTTGAGAGCGGTAAAACGATCACGGGAGAGTATTATGCAAGTCTGTTGGACTGCCTGAAGCAAAAACTCATTGTGAAACGGCCCGCTTTGCAGAAGAAGGTTGTCCTGTTTCACCAGGAAAATGCTTCTGCACACAAGTCGCGGCAAGCATCGGCAAAACTGGCCCAGCTGAGGTTCGAACTTATTGAACAATTTTCCTATTCTCCAGACCTGGCCCTCTGATTATTTCCTCTTCGGACATTTGAAGAATAGTCTCGGTGGAAAGTGTTTTTCCAGCAATGAGTTAGCAACCAGTTAAGGCTGCTGTCAATGCCTATTTTCAGTCTAAAGACGCGGAATTCTACTAAGAGGTATAAATGCTCTGAAATCTCGGTGGGAAAAGTGTATTGAGCTTCTCGGAGAGTATATCGAATAAGAAAAAATTAAAAACAAATTTTGGAAAATACTTGGGTTTCATTTTAAGAACTTGTTGAACTACCTGTATGTGTATATCGTTTTATGGGCGTGTGTGTATATTGTCGAAAATTGTCGACATTAGCTCTACAGGACCAATACTTACAGTGCATATTTTTGTTGCAAATAAAAAAACACCATAAACATCGTTTTTGCGCACTTTTTAGGTTATCGACGGGAAATGCAATCTACGTTATCGGATGCACCATTCCTAACTACAAGGGGAGGGTCGGAGAATCCTCGGGTCACTCGACGAAGAAATCTTCTTGAAAGGGTGAGCAAAAAGATTTCACCAACACGAGGCCACAGCGCATCGAAAGATGCGTGGTAAATCGCATGTGTAAAAAATGCGTTAGACAGAATGCTCCACTTTAGTATAATAGCGACAAAATTCTATTATAGCGACAGTTTTCCAGCATAGGAGAAAATACTGGGTTTTACCAACACTGGAACTAAATGCTGTTTGACTAGGAGGGCTTAATTAATTTGTCAGCGTTCAATGGTGTTTTGGGACTAAGTGAAACTCTTTTTAAATAACTGCCGAAGAAGCCTTATCAATCAATGATGAATGAATTATTTTGTTAGCCATTGGCCAAGCGTCGACGGAGGTCTTTGCGGGTGCCCGACGTCCAATCATATGAATCTACGCCTGATTTACGGATCTACGGAGGAGCGGAAGCGGTATGAGCACTCTCCTTAGTTACTTCACTCTCAGACACACACGTGCACGCAGATGAGTTAATAAACACGAAAGCAAACGAGTTCTTGTTGATTAGAGGGTCTCACAGTTTAGTGTGCTTTGGTGACTACAGCTACAATAGGCTATCATTGTCGACGACTCTCTAGGTGGTTTCAAAAAATGCATGCACGTACACCAATCATTGTTTAGGCTATCATTGTCGACGACTCTCTAGGTGGTTTCAAAAAATGCATGCACGTACGCCAATAATTGTTTCAACATACTAGCAGCAGCTCAATTTGCGTTTTGTTGGTGCTGGAGGAGATGTGCCGCCATTAAATTAGCGTAATCATTTTCGGCATTCAATCACTATCGTCAGCTGAGACATCGTGCACACGTAAGCTATTTGAAGATCTATGGAACGGCTATGCTATAACAAGCTGTTGACGTTGGCTCTCTCTAAATATCACATGCAACCGAACGAATAATTTGTTGGACGCCCAAAAAATGATTCATCAGTTTTTGTGATATGCTAGCATGCAGTTGTCTACTAGTAAATTGGCTGGGCAACATTATATGTAGTAGGGGGGCGGGGGGATATTATTAGAAACAAATTCCCTAACTTTCTATTTGCATGAAAAGCTCCCGCAGTACGCATATAAACGTCTAGATACTATCAAGCCACCTTGGCCTGTAGATTCCTCCCATAGCGCAGTTCCAGCATAGTGCAGTTAGCGTCATCGCTCTGTTTTCGAGTGTGTGCCTCTGATAGCTCGAACGTTGCTCCTGGTGGATAATTTCAAAAGAAACATTGGGGGCTGCTCAGCCCTATCTACCCAAGTATTTGTTGTAGTAAAAAGATTTACAATAGGTCGCATATGTTGTGCCATTCTATTGACTTCAAGATAGTTTAAAAAATAACCTCACTAAGCCGTCATTTAGTGTTAAAAGGTATTGTCTGTATAGATCTTGATGTTGCCATACGAGTGCATAATTTGTCTTGTTTTCTTTCTTTGTGTTTCAGAACGAGCCGCCTCGTAATGGGACGAATTTTGACCAGAGATTCGACATATTTGTAGTAAACCAGAATGAAAATCGCGTTTGTACAACTCACTTTCGCAATACGAAGACAGAGGCAGCTAGCTTATGTCCATCAGGAAATAATGCGCTGTTTTTAGGCAATTATTTCCTAATTTGCATTTGTTCAAACGTATTTATCGGAACGAGCAGAATGTAGCTAGAAGCAGCCTTCGTGTTGCAGAACCTCTCTCCTTAATCACATATGCGGTGTTCCAGTTGGGCTTTCCTACGAATTATTTAATTTATTTCCAAGGCAGATAATATACACCACGATACTGCTATAAGTTGTTTGTTCAAATGATACTTCTATAAAGGCTGTTATACCAACATAGATTATCAGGCTGTACGTTCTGCAACAAGAAGAACGTGTTAATGTGATGGATGAGGCATTCCCAGGGACTTAGAAACTCATGATGTTGATGAGTTCTGATGACAATCTAAGTTATCATATATTATAAATAATTCCGCTTACAATCACGAGAACGCGGATGGACTGCCCGGATGCTATCCCTGGTGCATACGATGTGGTTCCTACGCGACGAACTCATGCAAATTATGTTAGCAACTGCTGTTTACAGCTCTTCCGAGTCGGTTCAGCGTGTTACTGCAGGAGACTGCATCTCGCTGCACTGAGATTTTCCAACAGCTACGCTTGTAAGACTAGACAATGATTACCTTAGGCACAGGTGCGCTTAGTTACAACAAGCCTTAGCTACGACAAAGTTATTAGTCTTAGCTAAAACTTGCAAATCAGTGAAAACTTGAATTTTCACTAACTCAGTTTTTTTTTCACTGATTTGCACGATGCCAGTGCGCGCATCTTTTAGATCATCATACTAACACCTCGGCTCTCTACACATAACACCACTATCAAGCCGAACCTTATGTTTTTAATGAGCGCGTCTCAGTCAGCCGCTGGGCATGAAATGCTCCTTAACCTAAATGTTGTATTGTGGAGAAATACACCCTGATGATGTATTAACGCGCTAGTAAAGGTAGCCAGATAATAGATTTTGTTAAAAGATAAAATATTAGGTAAAGGACTCTGGAAAACCAGTAACCATGCGTCAAAAAGTTGCACTAATTAGAACACACATGTTTGATAAATTATCAAAGATACCAGCTCGTGTACTATTGAACAGATGGATGTTTACATTTTTCTGTTTAAGGACAGAATATGTTACTGTACAAGCAAATTCAGCAACTTGTTTTAGACAGCAATTTGATGTGCTAAGGGTGTGTATTAAAAGTGTTATACAAGGCGTTAGGCATCCGCGCCCGGTTTACAATGCCAGGGGTCACTAAAGAGTCTCGCCAAGATTCTGCCAAGATTAAAACTAAGCATGAAACCATTTTGTTTCTTAGGTGTTGAAAAAAGATGTGATTGGGAATCGTACGAGTTTTCCACCCGATTGGATAGGTGATGCATTTGAGTTCGCGGAGGACACGCCATATGGGCTACGACAGACTCGAAGCGAAACCTCTGGAGTACTTGCTGTTGTGCAAGCTTTCATGTTACAACATATTTTGTATGAAAATATGTGAGTCATGAATGAATGAATGAAACGCACAGCTTTATTTATGAGTGCTTGCAAATACACTCAAAAGCAAACAGCTTCTGTACCGCTGTGCTCTACCTGGTGATTTCATATCTAAGATTGTTAGTCCGTCAGTAAACCGCAGACATTGTTTTAAGAGAACTGGCGTAACCAAAAGTGTGTGACAAAAGAGCAAGACTTAAACAAAATGATACATTGTTTTGCATTCCCTTTCCGTAATAGAATGCAATGAATACTATCCGCGCGTAATCAAATGTGTTGCAGGGAACCGGGCGATAGGGAAGGTTGTATCCAAGCGTTCCCAAATGATGATGATGCTCGCACTGGCCTCCTGCAAGTAGCAATACGCCAGATGCTGTCCATTGCCGTTGACAGCGGTGGTATCGGCCGCTACGGTATTGGGAGGGTGGACAACCATGCCAGACTAGAACTTTCAGGCTTGCAATTTTACAAATTGCCTACCGAGCGTCATATCAAAGGTACGTATTTAACGCGTTGGCCCACTACGAACAAACATCCGGCGGCTGAGGTAGGAAGGGAAGCCTGGTCCCAGCTTAGTCCATCCAAATTAAAATTTAACACCCGTTTTACGCACTGTTGTAACTTTTCGTCAAATTGTTGTAGAATGTTTCTCTAGGCAGACGCGTCCGTGCAACGGAGAATATAAATAAGCCTTGGTGGGATGCAAACCCAGGGATCCCAACCTAGAACGCCAGAGATCCATAAACTCTACTTTTTGTTCAGGGCGAGTTTTGCTGAAGCCATTGTGAGGAGAGTTTCAAGAAGCTCTGTTTTTATCAGTGCATCGCTTGATGTCAGAAAGCAGGTCCTGCGCCCGGCGCAAGCACTCGTCACGAAAAGCGTCCACTCTAAAATAGATAACCTTTGTCACATCACCAAGCGCGGAATCAAGAGTACCGCCAATTGTTCCATCGTCTAAGGACCACGGCTTAAATCCCGACTTAGAGCGGAAAGCAGTTGGCCTATCGAGCGTCTAGGTAGGCCCTAGACGCTTGGTAAAAGAGGGCCAGGCCACAAGGGTTTCTTTGCTGTACCCTACATTTGGAAAGTATTATCTCATTTCCCCCAAAAGAGATTGGATGGACTTCTGTACCTCTGGTAGACTGCGGGATAGTGCAACGTGGAAATGCAGCCGCGGCTCGCTGCCCTCAGGTAGTGGTTTACTGGTGTGGACCTAATATTGTAATACAAGTGCACTGCGTATAATATAAATAGATGACAAGAGCCCCGTCAGATATATATGTATATATATATATATATATATATATTATAATTTTTTTATCATATATATATATGTAGGAAGTTCTAACGTGTCAGTAAGATTAATTTTGGTTTTTTAGTGTTTGTAGAGAAATCGATCGAAGAAATAAAGCTTTCGGGCCCGCTGAATCTCATTATATCTCTCGCTGCCACGCGCGGACCACTTCTTGAGGGAGACATTCTCGCTAGGGAGTATGGCCTGCTCGGAGGGTCAACAACTTTGCCGTGTGAAACTGTGCTGTTGATGCTTACTGGAACGTCCTGTTCACCCGCGAACCAAGAAAATGTGGATAGATTTGGATTGCCGGGCGTGCAGTCCAGGCCCCTTTGCGGCTTTTTTCGCTCCACGGACCCGCACGAGGTAGATAGATAAACAACATAGTTTCCAACGTTCCATACAATTAAAAAAAATTGGGCATCAAAAAGTGTCTATTCTAATTATTCTAAGATGCGAGGTAGATCGATAAACACCATTTTCAACCTTTCCTAGAATGAAAAAAAATTTGGCAATATAAAGTGTCGATTCTAATTGTTTTCCAAGATTTGATATAATGCTTTATAAGAAAATGAGAAGCAAAGCTGGGGTTCAATAAATGATGAGAGATGATCCACCCCCAACCAACCCCATGTTATGTCATATTAGTTGCTACCAAAAAGTTGCTTAGTTGCTACCAAAAAACCTTATCTTGTACATGTTGCTGAGTTAAGTGAACAATCTTAGCTTATATTTATTTTGCTGATATGCAGCAGCGGAACCGATCAATAAATACGCTTTGTATGCGTATTCGTGAACACGCTCACACAGTACGGGCGGGGGCGTCTGCTGAAGTGATTGCGCCATGCCAACGCGTTCTGCTGGTGCCGTCAATTCAAATCGACACTGCGCTGAAGGCGGCGTGTACCATGCAATGAGCGACAATTGTTGTACTAGTGATTTTGTTCATGATCAAATTACTAAATGTTACTACGGTTGTGTTTGCTGTTGTAGGTCGGCAGTTATCTACTGAAGCCACTTTGCCCAATCTGGGTAGTCGGTCTTAAAGATCATTACCTTCTCGCGTTCTGTACCTCACTACAGGGCTTGGAAGCAAAGCCTGTCGTTCTCCACCTCTATGACCAAGAGGATCAGAGCAAGGGATACGCAATCTTTAGTAAGAATGTTTTTAACCAATAATAATATTACTAATAATAATAGCAATATCAAGAAATAATAATAATAATAATAATAATAATAATAATAATAATAATAATAATAATAATAATAATAATAATAATAATAATAATAATAATAATAATAATAATAATAATAATATTAACATCATGATCACATGCTCTTCAGATGCACCTTCTGTCACTATCAGCGGCCAATTCCATCGCATTGACGAGCTCAAGCAAGCTCTCGACAGCTGGTATAAACTAATAAATCAACCCGAACGTGAAGAGTGAACAATAGCTAATGGTAAGTCCTAAAGCTGTATGATACTTGTTATATCGAAATAAACCAACCGGTTCCGCGTCAGCACATAAACTGTACAGATATAAACATTAAACGTTATGCTCTGTCGCGCCTGGATTGTTGCAGCAACATTAAGTTTTCATTAACTTCGCCCTTAACGGCCCAGGGCATCTAATATTCCAAATGCCAGTGAGTCAACTCAACGGACAGTGCATACTCACTCACCCCGTACGCCAGCTTTAACATAGTAGTGACTTGTTTTAAGACTTATGGGGAGTCCTTGTTATCTACGTTACGTGTAAATTTTCATACTAAAAAAGGCTTACTTCTCCTGAGAAGTACGCGTAAAAAGTAAGGAAACGTTCCGCATAAAAAACAGTTAACCTTGTTTACCAGCTCCACACCGTTCGAAAATATTTTACATATATGAAATTTTGTTTGAAAAGTGTTATTATAATTTATATATTGTTTTTCAATTTATTCAAGTTTATGGTAGCCAGCCTCTATTATTCATTACCCCGCTAATCCGTGATCAGTTTGCAGGCAGTTTACTAACTAACATTGGCGCTAGTGCAGATCGCGCTGCTTGAGGCGTCGTTAATTCGGAATCCGCTCGCGGACTTATCAGGAGCGGGGACTTTCCGGACGACCGCATCGTGGCATAACCACTGAGATAAGAAGATAAACCTAATAAATGTGGTGGTTCACGCCAGAACGTGCATTGCTCCCACATTTTTTAAGTATACTTTTCTTCGCTAGAGAGCTATATCTTGTAGAAAAGAGAAAACGTTGTCTATACCACGTATACAATATTAGGCTCAACTTACACATGGTTAACACGCACCCCCGATGATGGCACTCAATTTCAGAGCAATCGAGTACGTTATATCGTTGTATTGCCGCGGCTGGTTCGTCACGAGTAAATGGGGGCAACATCGAAAAGAGGGTTCCGTTCCTTCAAAGCTTTCTATTTTACATCGGTGGATAGGGGATGCCTTTGGTAATTCCTGTGAGGGGCCGAGACATGAGCCTGGAAAATTGCGCTCGGAATAATATACATTGAGCATAGCTAAAATAATGGAAGGCCCAGCTAAAATAACGATCAAAATTAGTGAAACATTAATTTTTAAATCTATTCCTGTCGAAATTGGAATTTTCGAAATTGTTGCTCGGCGAAAAAAGCCTCTCTAGTCTTCGTTGACCCTTCGTTAACTTCGTTTTCAATGCAGAGGAAGAGAGTAATTACATGTCACATTTAATAAGGAGTGTCTTCTGCCTTCTTAATTATGCCTACGCGCATGTATACATATGACAAAATCCTATGCGCCGACCTAAATCCATCATTTCACGTTTCAAGGAGCCATATGCATCAATTTAGAAAGTTTTGTATTGTTCTGGGAAATAGTAATAGTAATAGGTAACATGTAATAGATAATAATAATGTCTACCCCTGACAGAATAATAATAGTAATAGGTAATCATAATGTCTACCTCTGAGAGTCGTTAGGTGCGGTCGCGTTTGGCTTTGCTCCGTATAACTTGGTCGAACGGAGGCCTGTGATAGGCTGACCAATTGCAGTCGACTGTCTTAGCGCTAGGAGATCCAACGCGATTAGTGAAAACTGCAAAGGTACTGTGACAAACTCGATTTTTTGAATGCTCATTATAGACACTGTACATAACAACCGCAACAAATCGCCACGAACAATGATAGACCGCCTGCTGAAGCGTTGATTGTTGTCCATAAGCAGTGGACAGCAGAGTGGTAGCGCCGGCGTTTTCAGTATCGGTCTAAGCAAGATCGGTCTGAGTTCAAATCCCAGCGGGGTTTGAGTTTGCCTTAACTTGCTTAAATATTGAACATAGCGCCTTTTCCTTTTTTTTTGTTTTTTTTTATTGAATTATTAATTAATTTAAGCTCCAGAGAAGACACGACTACTGTTCTTGTTGGAGGGCCTTGGCCCTCAGCAGCGCCTTGTCCAGAAGATCCTTGCTCGGGAGGAGCGTTGCGGCCATAGTGATGGGCTCGCCGTTGTTTCCCCGATTCGCTTATTTGACGCGACATAACCACCCCTGTCCTGCAGCCGGCCTCGCCGGCGATTCCCTGGAACTGGCAGGCCAGGTTCTGCCATGTGGTCTTGTCTGAGATCAAGTATTCGAAGGGGCTCTCCTCCAGAATGCTGGACCCAAGGTGCGACACCTTTGTGTAGGCGACTGCTGGCCATTCTAAAGAGAGGATGCGCTTATAACATAACATCACTTTCATTTCACATAAAAGGGCTGGTATCAATATACATGCTTCTGTAAGACAATCGTGACTAATCACCAAATAGACGAGCGCTATTTGGATTATCATGGGCCCATTTGGTCATACGCCAAGCAAACAGTCCGTTCACGAATTCACCGCGGGCCACGGCTTTTGAGGTGATTGATCGTTGACTCCTTAGGTTATTGGAGCGTACATCAAACAAGTGTCCTAACAAGTCACATTTTCGTAATTGATGTAGAGCAGATAAGTTGCACTGCATGAAAAGTGAGTCAATACTTGGAACAACGTCATCTAACACGCTGTGGGGGCACCTGATTCGCAGGCGTCTTAGAAACATGTTTTGGACGCCATCCACCAACTTCCTATATTTGGACAGATAAGGCTCCCAGACAGGGGAGCAATATGTGAGTTTAGGAAGAACAAGAGATTTTTAAAGGCGAATGTACACATGTGGAGTCGTTAAAATAAAACAGCGGAAGATAGTATTTATTGTGCGCAGAGATGTCTCCACAACCTTGGTAATGTGAAGTCTAAAGTTAAGATCAGGCGTAATATATATGCCTAAGTCCCGTTATAAGAGAGGGTCGGTAAAATGCAGTTCTCAATTTTGTAGTCAGTGCACCATTTTTCAGTACAATGCACTTAGAGGGTGAGAGAATCATGTTGTTTTCAGAACACCATCGTGCAATGCCGTCGAAAACAGTCTGCAGAACAGTGTGGTAGTCACTAGAGCAAATAGGATATAAAGTTTTAAGTCATCAGAATATTCAAGATATTTGACCGCCGGTGGCAGGTACTTATTTATGTCCAATACAAAAATTGTGTATAGAAGGGGGGATAAACATCCCCCTTGAGGTACATCAGATACTGCAGGATATGGTCGACTAAGTTTGTCACCAACCTTAACTCGGAAATGACGGTCGCTTAAAAATGCCTTCACCCATTGCACTGTACATGCATGGATACCTAGATGTTCCACTTTGCGAAGCAGAAGAGAGTGATCTACTCTGTCAAATGCGCTCTTTTGGACAAAATAAACACAGTGAAACGGTTTGCGATCATTTATAAACATAGCCCAGTCTTGGGTCATTTCTAAAAGCTGTGTACATGTAGAACGGTGGGTAGTAAAGCCATGTTGGGCAGGGTCAAGTAAGCGGTTTAAGATTAAAAACAGATTTAAATGGTTAACTAAAATGTTCTCAAAAATTCAGCATGGTATTGAGCATTGCGAAACTGGTCGGTAGTTTTCAGCATTCATTTTTGAGCCTTTCTTGTAGATAGGGGTGACAAGACTGAGTCTAAAAAGGTCGGGCACAGCGCCGTCACTATAAGATCTTTCAAATATGAGTTTAAGTGGTTCCGCCAAAAACAACGCAAATTGTTTGTAAAAAATTGGAGAAATGTTTTCAGGTGTAAGGCTATTCTTCAATTTAAGCCCAGAGAGAAGTGAATAGATTGCAAACTCAGAGAAGGTGACCAGGGGATCGCGATGAGAAATGTTGCGTGGGTTGTTTGCCGTCGAAAAACATGGACCGGTTGCACAGAACAGGGTAGAAAAATGTTCTGCGAGAATCTCAGCTTTATGTGAATCAGTATAAGCCACCGTAGGGCCAAGAATGATGGAGAGAAGAGATTCAGTTCCTTTAATTCGTTCATTGGCATACCGAAAAAGTGAGCGAGAGTCCCTAATGTTTATTCTAGACTCATGTAAAATACGAAGTCTTTTGGTCACTTTCATTAGCTTGCGTTCAATAGACTGAGATGCGGTACTACAAGACTTTAGTTTATGAGCAAGACGATTTTTGTAAGTCTCCATATCCTTGATGGAATCACACTGGTGAACCAGCGGAGTAAACGAGTTAATTAAATAAGAGCAATAGTCAACAAATTTGGTGTACACTACATTTACATCTGGACAACCAATGAATAAATTTGCCCAGTTTACAAAGTCAAGATGATTCGCAATAATAGCGGCATCCATTCGTTTGTAATCGAGCCGACCATTCGACGGCAATATGTCACTGACAGGAAGTACAATATTAAAACGTATGGCACGATGATCAGATTTTATGGGAGGAAGGATAATGGCGACATTATCAATTGTATCTGAGTCAGTGGTAAAAAGAAGGTCAAGTATGGATCCAGACACATGAGTCGGTGAGTGAATTAGCTGGGATAGTCAATTTGCCAAACAGCAGGCTCTAACTTTCGATTCCATAGAGTCATTGAGAGTAATATGAGATTGCCAGTCAATTTTTGGAAGGTTGAAGTCACCTATCAATATGACACTATAGTCTGTTTGACAACAGGTGTTTATAATGGCACATATATCATCTATGCGTTTTCCCCTCTGAAGACTGTCCCCCGAGGGAGATGCATAGCAGCAGACAAAACGAAAGTTGTCTTGTTTGGAGGCTACGTCAAGGGAAACGTATTCACCCGGTAAGCCGAAATCAGCTTTTATAACACCTATCGAGTTTTTGACGAGTACACAGATGCCACCTCCACGCGAATCTCTATCTTTACGAAACACTCTGTATCTGTTCCTCAAGCTGATTTCAGCATCACGTATGCTTTCGTTAAACCATGTCTCACATATTAGAACAACGTCAACGTCATATAGCAAACAATAACTTCTTAGTGCATCAATGGCACCTGGTTTGGCGGCAGACCTACAATTCATGTAGAGACAATTAATTGATCGCCGATATCTTCCCCCGCCGGCTTGATATCAGCTGATGTAGGACGCTACTGAACATCAACAACATCACCGTCAACTTTCGATTTAATCTTCTCAGGCGCGATACGTCCAAACTACGGCTTTATCACTGCACCATGTGACCAAAGTTTTGGGTCAAGAACAGCCCGTTCATCATCCTCAGAGACGAACAGGCAAAATGAAGAATAAAGAGCTGTGAGCAGTATGAAGTTGCCATACTGCTAGGGGTGATTTCAGTTTAGGTTTAATGATATTGTACATATCGGTGGCAGTGACGTTGGGTGCAATACGAGACACAAACACCCTCTTCTTTATCACTCGTGCGACTGACGGAACAAGACCTTGGGAATCCGCAGTGCCAATGATGGCTTCGCGTCGTCTGCTGGTACTTCTCAGGCGCTTGGCCGAACGAGATCTCTCTCTTACCTGCACGTTTGCGGACGTGCCATTGTTGGAGACAGGACGTAGAAGGACAGTAGCGGAGACGGAGGGAATCGACTGCACATCTGTTTGCGAACAGGATCCTTGCTGTGTCACACTAGAGGACCCACGAAATTCGAAAAACCGGTCCTTCGGCCTTACGGCATTGGACTTCAATTGTTTGATCTCATCACAGGCCGACCTCAGATTCAGTTGGCACTGGTAAAGGTCCTCACGAACGGCAGTTAGTTCTTGCTGTTGAGAAAGAACAATGTTTGTTAAATCAGCAATACGACGAAGTACATTTGCCTGCGACCCAGAGGGAGGCTTTTGCTTGCAATTCGGACACACGAGAGATAATACTAATACAATAGTAATAGTAATTTATTGAAAATAGTAATAGTAAAGCCGGACAAGGAGCAGGGCATTTTGCCAGATAAAGGGCAGGGAGCTCAGCCAGAAAAGAACAAGGGCGCTCATCTGGACAAAGACCAGGATGTACAGCCGGACAAAGAATAGGGCGATGAGCCACTGGCAGTGAAGAACGCTAACTCTGTACTAGAACTAGAGAAGGAAGACAAGGAAGATCCACTTCTGTGCCAATTGACCAAAATGATAGGGCTGATCGAAGACATGTACAAGGTCATTTCAAGTATTTAGAACATGCATATCGTACTCAATAATTCACTAAAACAGTTAAGGTTACAAGAAACGTAATACGATTAGAAAAATCAAGACGCTCCGAGGAAAGGGAAACAAGCTGCGAAGAAACAGACCGACAAAAACAGTCGACAGATAATAGTTATAGACGACTTAATCGCGCGCTGCGAAACTGCAGATTACCTAAAAGACCTCTCGTCGAGGGAATGGCCAGATGGTGCGTACAACAACGTCTCCCACCTCAAAGCGAGCATACTAAGGGAGAGTCCTCTTCAGGCCCTTATTGCTCGGGAGGAAGACTCGGCTGACTCCGTCATTTGCAGAAATATGGCAAACCAGTTCTGAGGAATAGCCGGAGAACTGAAGAAAAATATCGGTGTGGTGCTCTCGCGAATGCGACGAGTGACGACGGGTTTTCCTCTGCACGTGCTTTAGTAGCGATCAGTCTGCCAAAGGACTCTACGCTGTGGAAGGATGGTGTTATGATTGAGAACGCGGTTGCAAGGGCAACAGATCCAAAAAAAATACGAAGCGCTGCACAAGACGGGGCCTATTTCTTGCTACATGACTAGCCAGGGTGAAGCCAAGGCGGTCAATAAGCTCCTTAAATGCATCGCACGAAAGCGTATCGTTAAGATTGCCGTCACCCAAGGGGGAAACAAGAAGAGAGACACAACTCACCAGGCGTGAAGAGCCATGAGAGCACCAAGCGGCACCTCGAATCTGCTTGAAAGGGAGAAAGGTGTCTCCTACGCTGACACGCTCAAGCGTCTTGGCAGCACGGCGTACCCAACAGAATACAACGTAAAAGCTCCAAGACTCCAACGCTTATCTAGCGGTGATATACGATTGACAGTTGCAGAATTGCAGATTATAGGCAGTGCTGCCCCGCTTGTGGTTGAGAAGCCTCAAAAGGGTTCCGTAACGGATGGTCGGCCGCGATTCGGCCAAACCACACCGACGCCGCGAAGCCGACGGAGACTGGAAAAATCCGAATTGGTTGGGCGCCTTGCCCAATTTTTGAGTGAGTTACATGCCAAAGATGCCAAAGAGTTGGGCACTAGGCACGGACCTGCACGTTTGAGTTGGTGGCAACCAAACGCTGCCACAAATGCGGTGAACTGGGTCACATCTCAAATCAATGCACAAAGAACCCCTCGTGCTATCACTGTGGAGTTGCCGGACACTCTGCCAACTCCTCTGCATGCCAAAACTACCGGTCTAAAAAAACAGAGACCAGGCGCGAACAAGGCGGCCCGGGAGTAGTCCCCGCGCCTCGGGTTACACCAAAGTGGAAGCCGCAGAGTAACAAAACGCTCCCGTCCAAGCTGACAAGGATTTTAGACTCAAGAGGGAAACCCCAGTGCGCCCAATGCTTGCAAAAGATGCTGCAAGAGGACTGTAGCGAGCCGTTAAAAGTCCGCGGACACTCTATGCACTACCGGTCTGCCTTACAAAACACTGATAGAACGTGGAAATTGCGTTAGCCCGTAGACGCTGCATCTGGGCCAGCAAGCCACCAAAGCAAGGCGCAGAAACACAGATGAAGCTTGTGTCGTACAACTTTATTGTGATTTTAGGCGCCTTAGGGCTTCTCTGCGCAAAGCTATAGCGGAGAGCAAGAATCCCTGCTTGAGGGAGCTGGAGGAGGACCCTACAAGTTCATACGTAGCGTACCAGGAATCAGAAAGAAGGAAAATCTTCCCCCCTGATGAACGTCTCCGAGTAATTAACAAGCCTATCTCTCAACATCTCCATTTGACCGGATATTTTATGAAGTAGTAACGGCCGAGGATTACATCCCAGAGGTAACCCCGGCAGAGGTACTCGCTGCGGGAGAAGGGTTGAAGGCCGGCAAGGTACCAGGCCCTGATGGCATTCCAGCATCGGCCACGAAAGTACTCTTTGAGTTCCCTGACGTAGTGGTTACTGTAGCCATATGAACACTCAGCAGCGGCTGCTTCCCCATGGCCTGGAAGAAAGCGGAATTGGTACTTATCCCGCAAGGGATCAACTTCTATAGGCCAATCTGCCTGGTTAGCATGCTAGCCAAAGGCATAGAATCAATAATAGTCCCGCGTGCGGTGCTTTGCAGAAGAGCACGGCCTCCTCTCGCCAACACAATATGAATTCCGGAAGGGCCGATCAGTCCTATCAGCCATAGAGCAGGTGGATACTAAGGCGGAAGCCCTGCGCCAATCCCCGTCTCGTCCTAGAGGCTTGCTACTGGTTGGACGCATTAGTCAAGAAGAGAGTCCCGCCCTAAGTGCGCCAAGCGATTTCGTTCTACCTAAGCGAGAGGCGCATAGTCAGTAAGGGCTTTTGAGTTGGACATGACGGCCGGGGCTCCCCAGGGCTCGATCCTAGGACTCCTTCTATGGAACCTGGCATACGATGACGTCTTACATTTGGGCAACTGCTGGCATATGCGGGTGACCTCGCAGTGGTCATCCAGGCCCGCTCACCCTAGCGACTAGAACTGAGAGCCAATGACGCCCTGACGGAGATCGCTGGCTGGATAGGGGGGGGTTGGGGTGACACTGGCGCCCAATAAAAGCGAGGGCATCCTCCTAAGTGGGCCAAGGAAGTGCACCTCCTTGGCCTAACTAATTCAAGATTGTCAACACCGCCCGCTATCCTGGAATGCACCTAGACAGGGGACTACGGGGCACACCCCACATAGTGTCTTGTAGCAGAAAAGGCTACTAAGGTTTCACACAAGATAGCCCGGTATA
Organism: Dermanyssus gallinae; assembly: GCA_003439945.1. Lineage (NCBI taxonomy): Eukaryota > Metazoa > Arthropoda > Arachnida > Mesostigmata > Dermanyssidae > Dermanyssus > Dermanyssus gallinae. The sequence goes on along the minus strand of QVRM01000562.1, from coordinate 633,142 downwards.
CGCCAAACAACTATGGTCCACGGGAGTCAAGAAGGCGCCATATTATGTCGGTGGCTGAGTCCATAGTTTTATTTGCAGCCCGGTGTGACCGTCAACCACACTGTCAATAGCCAAAAACAGGTCAACGCTACGCATAGCCAAAAAGTGGCTTCCCTACGGTGGCGAGTAGATATATATATATATATATATATATATATATATATACATACATATATGTAATATATATGTAATTATGTATATATTTATATATATGTATAGCGCTAACCGCTGGGACATTGAGTAGAGTTTAAGTTGGCTAGGCAGTACTACAAAAAGAGGCGACGCTGCCGTATTGCTCTCATTCGTGTCGTGAATTATAATAAATATAAACAGCGTCAGTGAACCCGCGCATTTTCGACTGTCTTCATTCTACGGTTCCGTTGGCAACATACGTTGTACATCACTCAAATCCTTACAGGACACAGTGATTTCCAGTCATGCTTGTCACATCTACATTCTGCAAGTACTGCCAAAGAGAATCAGAGGACACGCCTGGACATACAATTTTGTGGTACCCGGAATAGGCCTCTAAGCGTGTGGGTCTACCTAAGGCTGCCGACGGCACCCTTAGAACGATCATACAGCTTATGATAAGTCACGCGACGACTGGACTAGCATTGCTTGTACCATAGAAAACATCCTGCGCACCAAGGAGAAGAAAAACCGTTACTGCACGACATCATCCCGCGGGGCATCTCGGGATAGCTAAATGCTTAAGTTACTCTCCCCCTTCGATCGTTTGAAGTTATGCTTACGCAGTTCCCGATCGGTTGCGGGGATTTGGATATGGCTGGTTTTTAGTAGGTTGGAGCCCCACACTGCCGGCCCACACTTGCAGACAAGTTTCCTGCAGTGGTGTTCGTGTGCACGTACCGCATTTTCCAGTTAGTCCTTTAAAAAAATAATAGTTATAATAATAGTGGTGCCGGCGTCAGCGGGGTGAGTCACGTTCGATCGCGCTTCCGGATAAGTACCGCATAACTCAAGCTCAAGCGCGGAAATGCCAAAAAGAAATCTGCGAACCAACGACCGCCCTCGACTTAGTGTCAAATAAATGCAATTTATTGTGAGTAAAACGGTAAAAAATGAGTTAAAAATTATAGTGACGTATTTTTTAATGGTAAAATCGAACGCTAAATTTGAAGTCTAACGGGAGGTAAACAAACGCAGTCTTAATAGCAAGCCGAAGCCTGCCGCTTCGTAGGCACGGCCTAAGATCGACCATTTAACGGGTAGCACATATCTGTGTCGGCCGGTTCGATCGGGCCGCTAGATCACGATTTCTCGAATTAAGCCAAAAAAGTTGCGTTTCTGTTGACTCGAACAGAAAGCAGAAGAATTCTTGGAAGTCACTGATACCGTTTGTACCAGGAATGAAAAGGGCCGAGCCGATGTAACCGCCATGTGGTGACTAGGTTTGCCGTGCATAGTTTCCACCACGTGCAGTGCGCGACATCCGGGTTCGATGATCCCTCGGACTCTTATGTGTGTCAACAACGTTGTAAACTACCTTGCGGTGGATACCATGCTGCCTCCTGCACCCTAGTCCCGTCTCTAGCTAGTCTAGATAACCAAGCTCACGTCATAGCCTCATAGCTTACATATGTATATTATTTTATAAGTCCAAGTGTGTGTGTGTGTATGTATACATATGCATATATTTTAACTGTACTTTTTCTACACAACATGTGTGATAATAAAGCTGACTGGATACCATCTGTATCATTGAACAGCCCTCAGTGACTTCATAGATGGGTTAAGCGCTTATATACGGTGAACAAGTGCTGAGATACAATATTTTTGCAAAAAGTCTGCATTTCGAAGACAAATAGAGATCAGCTGATCAGGTGATTTCGGAGACAAATATAGAGAAAAAAACACCAAAGAGGGCGTTAAAAATGCAATAAAAGCACTGGAAAGCTTGGACTTATGCGAAAACAAGCAATGAACCCCACAAGCTACAAGCCGGATTGAATGCAGCAAATGCATACGAGAGAGGAAACGACCAACAAGACAACGGAAGAAACGCTGAATAAGTTCAACCGACAATATGGACAAACCATCCTAGAGTTAGAGGAGCGGTTGGCGAATAAAACAGAAACGCGCAACCAGCTAGAAGAAAGTCTTAAGCAAAGGCGAACGCCGTAAGAGATCAAACAGGCAGAGGAAGAACAGCAGAAATGCCAAGAGATTCTACAAAATCTCCAAAAAGCAGTGAGAGCAGTGCAGGTGAAGACGGAACTGGCCAAAGACTGGCTTCACAGGACGGATTGCGAAATGGCATTCCCCTATCCAACCGCAGGTAGACATGTGAGATGATAGTCAAGGATAGAGCTGATTGAAGGAGAACGGCAGAGACGCCTTTCCCACGGCTTCGAAGTAATGCCAACGTAATACCGAGCTTGGGGGGGGGGGAGGAATTCGGTTTAGTGGGTTTGCGAGTCTAACACTAATTACGCAGGCTGCTAATGGCGCATGTGCATCATGCATTCCCGAAACCCCTCAGAAAAAAGAAAAAAAGACTGGCCGCGTAAGGCTTACGGCAAGACACGGCTAGTAAAGAGCAGCATAGCCGGCGACCATGAGGTAAGAGCGCTCTTGGTTCAAGACCAAAATGCTTAAGACCCATCTTGCCGAAATTGACTTAGAAGAACCGGAAGTCAATAGCGAGGCTACAAACAGCTCGAGGACTTTCGACTGCGGGAAAAGTCGACGCAGAGGAAAACCTCGTCGCCACAATTGAGGTGATCGGCAAGATAGCCGAAAAATCAATCAAGCACTAGCCGGCAACTGGAAAACTGAAGACGCCAACCGCAAGAGCGCCCTCTGTATAACAGAAGGGGTTAATACTGGAAGGGGAACTGACCTATGCTTAAGGCGCAAAGGCGCATAAGCAGAAGGCCGCAGACGAACCCCGATGAAAGACAAAGTTGACTCGAATGTCCTCAATACGACACAGGCCAAGACGCCAGCGGAGTAGTCGGCCATCCTGCAGCGAGAGGTGAATACAGTTCAAGCCGGAGTTACGGTGAGAAACATTGTCTATCAACGCGTAGGTGGTACAAAAGTGACTTACAAGGAAAACTAGAGAGGAGCCACCAACACATTTCTGAAAACAATTGGAGAAACAACTGCGCTATGAGGTACAAAAAATTCGAATCCTAAAACTTGACCAAAACGACCAGCAAGGACGCCATTGAGAACGCCGTTCGAAGAGAACTCAAGTTAGAGACATCAGGCACGGTGGCAATAGAAGAATCCAGAGAAAACAAAATGGGAAACTGGGGCGCTATTGTGCTGCTCAAAAAACGACGGGCAGAGATGCTGTTGGCCAAGCGTCTGCTCACGATAGGGTGGGTGTCATACCCACTTGTCGAATAGATAACGCCGCCTTTTTGTTTTAGGTGCCAAAAGATCGGTCACCTAGAGAATGACTGCAAGGAAGGCAAGACAGACCAAATAAGATGCCACAGATGTGGCGCAATGGGTCACGCGGCCAAAAGCTGCACAACCGACCCTTTATGTTATTACTGCAAGGAGGGCGACCCCTAACGTGCGGCAATTTCAATGGAGTATCGTGTGTACAGGCAGTGCATCAGGGAGACGCGAGATCGTAAGGCAACCTCGAGGGACCCTAAACTAAGGGCCCAACCAAAAGCTGCCACAAATGAGGAGGAACACACGCCATTTAAACGCAGACGGAAGCCCCAGTTCAGGCCGCCATCTCAGAGCCCACACAAATAGAAAGCGGGAAGTGCACTGATGCTGCGTCCACCGCGGCCATCCAAGTACTCTCCCGGCAGATCCCTTGGGATCTACGGGTTCTGGAGAGCGTAGTATTCGTGCGGACTCCTCTATCTCTAGAGAAGACGCACGACGTCAGACACTAGAGGCGTGAAACAATAGATGGTTGGGGACGACGTCAAACAAGTCTTCAAAGTATGCGCGGCTTTCAGCGCGAACAGGGCGGAGCTGGCGCGGCTCTCAGACAGGGAACTCCCGGTAACATGTGAACAATTGGCTCAGGCCCTCTTGCATGACACTCAAAGCTGGCACATCATAAAGGATTTTGCCGCGACGATTGTTAAACGAAAAGGTTTGGTGCAGACCGCGATGTGCGTTCTATTCAGAAGAAGTAGGGGTTGAAGCAGTATTGAACAATGGTTTCAGCTCCTTGCCTCTTCCTGAGGCCATTTAGTTGAGAGGTTTTTAGTAGGTATTATGCCAACAACATTGGCATCGAGTCCCGCACTACCCGCTTTGGGTGTGCGTAAAAGCGTGTTTTCCTCTCGTCAAAAAAAAAGTAATAGTAATAATATAAGTAATAGTAGTAGTAATAATAATAATAATAATTACGTGCTGTGTCACCTCCTCCCACCAAGATTTAGAAAAAGTGTCGACCAAACGAAACAAGCATCGAATAGGCAACCGAAAGAACTGCAGTCGAGGTCTCAAGAAAACGCATTTAAAGAATCATCACATATCGTGAACAAAATTCTCCAGATATAGAAGATCTTTAAGCCCCTCTTGTCTAAATGGCTAGAAGGGAACCAAATACTTTAACGAGTTAAATTTTTCTTGAGTCGGAGGCCGGAAAAGCCTTTATGATAGTCATCTTAGATAGCTTCAAAGAAGTGCTTTTGGCTCATACCAAACCATAAACTCAAAAACCAAAAAATAAATGACTTCACAACCATCCCGACGTATTCGTAGTAAAATAAAACTCTACACCGAGCCCCCACTATCCCAGACTAGGATGGGATAGTGGGGGCTCGGTGTATTTGTAACTGCACACATTACGGTCGTGCCTTGAGAACCTCACAGGGCCTGCGAGCGCACATAACTCGTCTGCACCCCCCGGCATCCCTACGCAATCGATATGCAAGACCCTTGCAACCAGAACCGACTGACTCACCCAATACGTCTCCTCTTTTTCATACTTCTCCTAGCGATTCCTCATCAGCCAACCTAGAGACACTGGTCCAAACTTTAGCGCAGGCACGTCATGATCTCAAATTGCCAGGGTCGTCCCCCGGGGAGTGAGAGAAGCCTGTGCCACTGTTTCTTCGAAGGCCCTGAATAATTTCAGCTCAAAGCTGGATCCAGAAAGCTGAAATAGCCTAATGTATGCTCCCTCTTTGATGGTGGCCGTACCGCAGAGAAAAATCATGAAGCCACACTAACCAGGAGAATCAAAGACAGTCTGTCAGTGCTCGAACAAAATACTCTGGAAAGACTCCTACAGACAGTTACAAAGACCCCAATTAACAGACTAGACGGCTCAGCTGAAAACCGGCAAAGTGTGGTTATGGCTGAAAGGGGACTAGCCGAGGGCGATGTACGCTCTGCCCCTAGAGCCCTGCTGTCAGCAAACACATTTGCACCACGTAACTCTCGCACAGAGCGTAAATTAAGAAACAAACACCCGCCACCAGCGGCCGTCTGTCAGGAGCGCTTAGGAATCTTTGAGGGGTGGGAAATGCATTTGCGCACGCTCGCCAAAGTTGTTGACGGGTAGTGTGGGACTCAACACCAGCGAAGAGTATTGGACCCCATTTACCCGCGTGTAATATCCACTTAAAATCACTCCCCCCCGCCCCCCGGTTTGACATTGTCTATCAGTATATCGAGGCCAGGAGGGGAAGCCGTCGCACTCAACCGCGTCCTGGGCCATGGTAGCTGACGTGCGAGCACGAATAGAATGTCCGTACGAACCGTTCAGTATCCTCTGCAGACCCGCATAGCCATAGTCCTTTGGGCGGCCCGCAGGGCAATGCAATTACAACTACTACGCAACGTTATATTCGCCCACACCGGCGCTGTGAGAATATTGCTAGGCAGAGTGTTAAACGGCACTATACATACGCTTTGTCTACTAATATTTTAGAGTGCAAATTTTACAGCTCTTAAACAAAAACACTCTATATGGCCCATAGCTTGTGGATTGACTTTGCGTAGGATGGCTGCAAAGATAGCAATTACGAGAAATGAAAAAGCAATTTTTACAGCAATCTGCCCACACTAGGTTGGAGTGGCTGTAAAAGGCGGCGCAGAAGCACTAGTACATGTTACACGCGCTCCCTTGGAGACTGAGGGCTAAGTAAGTGTTCTGGTTAAACTTGATTTCTGCAATGCATTTAATACGTTAAGAAGGCATAGAATACTAGATCCAGTGATGAAGAAAAGTCCACAGCCCTTTCCTATGCTTAGCAAAGTTACAGAAATTTTTCACTCTAACCTGGGGCACAACTTAAACATTGCGTTCGGAAACAGGCATTCAGCAGAATGACCCGCTAGGTCCTGCTCTATTTGGTCTGGGGTTATCAGATCTAGTATCGCAACTACAGAGGCCTTTCAACGTGTGGTATCTAGATAATGCCACACTTGCCGGCCCTGCGAGTATCATCGCGACAGATTTAAGAAGAATGCTGCAGTTTGAAGAAGATGGGGAACTGACACTAAATGGTTCAAAATGTGAGATTACTGCTGTCGGGTGCTCGCTTCAGGACAGAGAGAGGAAGCAGTTAAGAAAATTACATAAAAACTCCCTGGTATCACGCGTGTAGAGCTAAACAACTTAGAAGTTTTGGGGGCCCCCGTAAAGCAAGACGAAACTTCACATACACTCTCTACGAAATAAAGTAGCTCTTACTAACATTCCGCCATGACTGACACGCTTGCATCCTCAGGCCGCGCTGTGCATTTGGAGATTTAGCCTAGGATCTTCACGATTTAACTACATAATGCGTACACGCCCTTCTTTGGTTTGCTTTGATGAATTATTCGCGTATGATGACGTCAGCAGAGACATACTTAGTGAAGTCCTGAACGGCAATCTGGGAATAAGATGTGTCATTGACCTATCTCCTGTCTGCTAGGCTGCCTTACTGGTCCGGCGGCAGCCTTGTTAGTGGAGGAGGCAGTTCTACCACCAATAAGACATGCAACTGGTACAGTACAAGACACTATCAAAACCATGCTGGACCCGGGCTATTTACAAGAATATTTCAGCCAAGATAACCTTAATGAGCTTAAAAGTAAAAAACAGAGCAGAGAGATCTTAGAGGCTTGTTTCGCAGAGAGACCGCGCCGTATTCTTAGCGACACAAGATAATGTCAGTGGGGCTTGGCTTACAGCCTTACCCTCGCTTTAGCTCGGCACCATGCTGGATCCCAACTCCTTCCGCATGATGTTAGCACTTAGAATCGGCGCTCTCGTCTGCGAGCCGTTACTGCACACTGTGTGCAGAAATGATAAATTTCAGTCGCCTACAGACACTAAGTTGCCCGAAGAGCGCCGGTAGATCTTCCAGGCATGTTAAACTAAACAGTGGTATTACAAAGTCTTTTAGAAAAGCCAGTATACCACCTACACTTGAGTACGAGATTTTAGTGTTCGCTGGCGAAGAAAGACCTGATGAGGTGACTATCGCATAATGGTCACATCGTAAGTCCTTAGCTTGGGATGCAACGTGCATAACCGCGGCTTCCTATTTACATTACAGCTCAGTTGAGCCGGGGTGGGTAGCAAAGCACGCCGCCGCCAGAAAACCGATTAAATACGCCGGCCTAGAAACCAAATATATTTTTGTGCCTATTGCCATCGAGACACTAGGACCAATCAGCAAGGGAACCGAAGCATGTCTCAAAGTTTTAAGTAAGCGAATTTAGGAGGCCACGAGCGACCAAAGAGAGTCAATTCTTGAAGCAAGCATTGTCTTTGGCCGTTTGCAGAGGGAACGCGGCATCATCTCGTATTTTAGGTGTCATGGAGTGAAATGATGTTTTACACGATTTGCAAGAATATGTTTAGACCTCACAACTGTAACATTGTTCAACATGCAATAAATATTTAAAATAACTTTTTTGCGAATCTTTAATGTCTCTTCCTGTGGATACCCGTGGTAATGAGGATAATGATGATGATTATTATTTGTATTATAATTATTTATAATAATTATTATTATTATTGACGGATAAAGCTCGCGCAGATTGCTGCTCACAAGCTTTTCATGGATTTTAATGTGCGAAGCGCCATTAGAATATTGTCCTCCGATGACACGATTGCGCCCGTAACAAAGGATAGTCGCAAAACATCCTCCTACTCCCGCAATAGACGTGGTGCCACCGCCCCTATCGGCTTGCCAGCGGTCGGGTCATGCTCAAACGAGGATGTTGCCAAGGCACTTTGCACCTTTCCATCCGGTGCGGCGGGAGGTCTCGACGGCCTCACGCCTGATAATCTGAAATGTCTTCTCCCTGCCAACGGAGACCACAACGATGTGCTGGAAACACTCGCCAAGGTATGCGACATCATACGTAACGGGCAAGTTCCGGAGACTGTGAGAAACGTCATATATGGAGGGTGGCTTATTGCTCTGAAAAAGAAAACTGGAGGATACCGACCCATAGCCGTTGGCTGCACTCTGCATAGACTGGACACAAGTACCCTGCTTCCCCAGGTCAATGTGAAAAACTACCTGCAGCCTCGGCAAATGGGGTGCGCCACTCATAATGGTGCAGAAATAATTGCTCACACGGCTCGCACCTTCCTCGAAAACAACGAGAAATGCTGCCTCCTAAAATTAGATTTTAAAAATGCGTTTAACTTGAACAAATGAGGACACCTCTTGGCAGAGGTTTCCAAGTACGCCCCGGCCCTCTATCCAATGATGCACCAGGCATATAGCAGGCCGACTTTCCTAATGTTCGGTGAAGTTGAAATCAAGTCATCGGCCGGTTGTCAGCAGGGAGACATTTAGCCTGCTGTTACATCACTACGTCAAACAGGTGACATCTGAGGTCCTGCTGTTTTACCTCGACCATAAGACCCTTCTTGACAACGATTCTTCGGCATTACTCGGAGACATCAAGGATCTCAGAGCGTTCGAGCAATGAAGCGGACTGCAGCTTAACCCATCTAAATGCGAGCTGTTCCTACAGGGTTTCGAGGACGAAGAGAGACAGCGGGTGATTGCAGAATTCAACAGCAACCTTCCGGGCATCCTTGTAAAGGACCGGTGTGAACTGGACCTGCTGGGTACGACGGCCTTCCCCGAAATGATCGGCCCGATACTGGCCGAAAATAGAGAACAACTCCTCCGACTCTACCAGAGACTGGGTCATGTCGGTAGACATCAAGCCTACTTTCTGCTCCGGCACGCAATGGGAGTGTAAAATGTCCTGTGTGTACTACGGACTTCACCTCCCTTCCTTCTACCGTCAGAAACTTTGAACCTCGACGCGGTTTCACACAAGACGGCTACCGCGTCACGCTAGAGCCTGGTGGACTGCAGAGGGACGACAAGCGTCGACCGGATGGCCTTACCAGCCAAGACTGGGACCATAACCGGCCGCTGGCGTGGGACGTCACCGTCTTCAACACATACGCCCTCGGCTATCGTGCACTAGTTAACGCGGGCGTCGCCAACATTATCCACCAACGGGAGATGCACAAACGGCGTCTATACGCGCATCTCCTTGAGGACCGCGTTGTAATGACGTTCGGCCTCGAGTCATCTGGCGTTTGGAGCAAAGATGCCCTCAAACTATCTACAAAAGAGCTTGGGAAGAAGCTCTTCGAAGCCACAGCGGAGCCAAGATCGACCGCGTTCCTCCGACAGAGAGTGTCATTAGAATTACAGATAGGCAACGCCAAGATGATGTTGAGTGGTCACCGACACTCAAGCAATAAGAATAATTTAAGCAATATTGTAAATAATATTTAACTATTATCTTAATATTTGTGATACATGTACATATTGATAAAATAAACCCTTGTTCAAAAAATTATAGATTAATATATAATATGTATATATATTATAGATCACCGTTGACAACGTGCACACGACGTGAATCTGCACGTTCACCGTCACCATTCGGTGCGTAAGAGCTGAACGTGATGTAGACCACCACTGCTCTGCAAAGTGCCAGCCGTCAAGCAGATTATCGACGCAAGCACAAGTAAACGCCAAACGGGTTTTTTTTCGTCGTCTGCTTCGGCGACAAACGGTTGTGTCCTGTGTGAGCTCTGTGGATATTCCTCTCGTTTTAGTGGTTTTGACGAGTGTTTCCGGACCAACTTTGTGCGAGCGCTTCTCTTCGTGTTCAAGTGCCCGGTGCGGTGTGCTCTGTGTATTTTTCCGGGTTCTTTCCTGGTTTTTGAACGCTTCGGCTTTCCCGACCGAACGTCCTAATGGTCTGCGATGTGGATGCAGACGGTGGGAGCAGCGGTTCGAGCGGTCACCTCCGCGGGCCGGCGTTTGCTACGCCGTCCTCGTCTGCAGCGCTGGCGGCGCTGTCTGCCATGGTGGCGGAGGGTAGCCGCACGATGCGGTCACGTTTGGAGATGTTGTCTGCGGGTGCCGCTGCACTTTTTTTTTGTGAGGTTCGGAGAAAAAATGCATTACGCACACCCACGGCGCAGATGGTACGCGCTTGGGTAGTGTGGGACTGCTCGTTGTTGTTGAGTTACCCACTAAAAAACCTACTCCTCACTTACCCCCCCAGGGCTCGGTACTGTTTCCCAGTTCTTCAAGGCCGAGGGGGGGAGCCGTCTGCTCTACCTGTTAAACCTGGCCTGGGAGCCCTGGGGAGTCGCGGTTCTTGTTTGCGTAGGGGTGCCGCTGCACCTGTGCTCAACGTGCCGCGCACGTCGTCTGTGAGACCGGCCTTTGTCCCCGGCGCATATGAGATGGTTGCCTGCCAACCTATGGAAGTGGTTAACCCAGCTGGTGACTCTCGCAACAACGCTGTAGTGGCGGAGATGACAGCTGTCGAGACTACACCAGCTAATCCAGTCGCGCAGTAGCCTACTCTCAAACAGGCCCGTACTGCCTCAGATATGGAGGATTCTCGTAACGGTGCTGAACCTTCTCGGGGAGTCTGTGATACGATTGGTGACGACGGCTTCGTGACGGTCGTGGACAAGAAATCAGTTCGGCGAGTGATTAAAGCTGAAGCGGAACTTTCACGCTTCCGTGAATCGGTTGACAATGGCTCCGGTCCAGTTTACACAGTGCGGTTCACGTCATAGGATTCCACGCTTCCGGCACCTGAAGGTTCCAACAAACAGCAGCACGTCCGGCGCCCGGACTTTTCGGGCGAACAACTGGTGAAAGTATACAAGGCCCTCCATGACCTGGTGCCGACGGCAACGTTGAGAGGCGGTCCCAAGGGGATAACGGTTTCGGCCGCAAATGCCCACCATTTCGGCCGCAAGCGACTTGGTGTCCGTCAGGGCGTTGGGAGGCGTGCCGGTAATAGGATTGTGTTCCACAATGGATCAGTTTTGAGGCGTCATCAAAGACGTAAACCCGGCCTTTTCTGGCGAGTGTCTGTTATCCGAGCTCGCCTCGTACGGTGCGATGAAGATAAGGAGAGACACGAGGCCCGGGCTTAAGAACGAAAAGAGCGTCCGAGTGCCGTCAACGAGGATACACGTTCTCTTCAAGAGGACGCCCCCTAATAAGGTCTTTATTGTGTGGAGGGACCATGATGTATCGGTTGAAGCTTCGCGACCAATTGTCTGCTTTAATTGCCAACGCACTGGCCACACAGCAACTCGCTGCACTCGCGCTCGTGCATGTAGAAGATGTGGTGCGCACGACCACCTAGCCGCGTCATGTCGAAACCGAGCTCGTTGCGTAGACTCCAGTGGCCCCCACCCTAGAGGGGACTCGGGCTGTTCCGTTTTTGCATTAGCCCGCGAGAAAAGCAAGGTTTTGCTCGGCTCACGCATGCTTCAACATGCGCAGTTGTCGACGCCACCCTGGTCGTTGTCCCATTCCTTCACCTACTCGGCCAGGCACATCTGCACCAAGCACCTACGCGGCGGCCGTACGTCGTCTAGTGATACCAGCCTCCCCGGATGAGGCTCCGGAGCCTTCGGCAGCGCGTGCTGAGGCCCTGCTTCCTCCTCTTCGGACGATCCCCGCTCCGCGAAAATCTACACTTCGCGCGAAGACTCCGCCACCTCCTAAAACAGGACCTTCTAAACAAGTCAAGGCCGCTTTTCGCCGCCCTTTCAAGCGTCATCGACGATTGGCTCCGAGTGAACCGGTTTCGCGCGGCCGCGCCATCACCCGTGTTCGGGCGCGTCCACTTAAGTCGACCGACGACTTTGATTTCGGGTCTTTGTCCAAGACCGTGTCCATGCTCGCTCGCATCAACCCGAAACTAGGTGACACTCTTCGAGGCATGGTGAAGGCATCCCGTGCTCGCTTTGGCCCCGTTGCTGCAAGGCTTGGTGTCTCCCGCACCAGCTACCAAATGATGAACCCTGAGCACACTTAGTCCCACGGCGCAGCCCCCCCATCCCCTCGTCTATCCGTTTCAGTAGCAGGCAACCCTCCCGTAAGGGTCACTTGCCCCAGATGCGGCCGGGACTTCACTCGGTTTCCCCATTCACCAAGCTAGATGTCGTCCCACGTCTACAACTCCCGAGTCGTCTTCGACTGCTTCCTCCACGCCAGCACTCCCGTCACAGCCTAGACAGTCGCTGGTCGACAGGCTCATACTTGCGTCGCAACAATCTAGGGTAATGCGTGTAGTCCCCCGGGCTGTGAGGCCTTTGGTTGCCGAGTCCCTATGCGACGTCCTTGACCTTGTGGCGGCCAACAACGACGTCCCCTTGTGGGAGTCGCTCTTGTCATTCGCTTGGTTCTTCAACTGCCACCTCGCACTTCTTTGTCCACTTCTTTGGCAGCGACTGTTCGGTCGAACCTCCGAGCGTTCCGCGACGGCTGGCGGTTCGAACTTCGCGTAGGTGATGTTAGAAGAGTCACATCAGATGCGTGCGACTCCCCTGAGGACTCGGATCGATTCGCCCAATCGCCTGTTCTCTTATGATACGGAGGATTGCTGCAAAAATAGCCTGTCGTAACGCCAAAGATCTTATAATTGAGCAGCTTGGCCCGCACCAGTTGGGTTTTGGCTTAGCAGGCGGGGCGGAGGCAGCTGTACATGCAGGAAGAGCCTTCGTCCAATTAAGCCCGCCCCGAACGGCACTCTTGAAGTTGGATTTTCGCAATGCATTCAATACTATTCGAAGGGATCATACGAGTATACTTCATGCAGTTCGTGATGCAGTACCGGAAATCTTCAACTTAGTGAGTCACGCATACAGAGAGCCATCCGTCCTGTTGTTTAGGGCCCACACGTTGTCCTCGGCATCAGGTATACAGCAGAGAGACCCCTTGGGGCCGGCTCTATTCAGCCTGGGTATCTGGAGCTGGTCAACTCAATACGAGTGCCTTTCAACGCCTGGTACCTCGACGATGGCACACTCGGTGGACCGATGGAGGACTTACTCGAAGAAGTGCGCAGAATTCTTGCCTTTGAGACAGTCAGTGGCCTGGTGTTAAACACGGCCAAATGCGAGGTGTTCGCGCCAGGGACAGACCCGGACGACCCCGCATTGAGCGCCTTACTTGCGTTACTACCGGGGTGTAGAGTCGTGTCTGGACACAAAGTTACGCTCCTTGGCGCACCGCTCCTACCATCAGCACTGTCAAGTCTACTCGACCCCATGATGGACAGATTGTGGGCGATGCAAGAACGTCTGCCTCTGGTCGGAGCCCACCAAGGGCTTTACCTACTCCGCTTGTCGTTCTCCGCGTGTCGCATCGTACATATCATACGATATATGGACTGTTCGGGTACATTCATCCAGCTTCTCCAACCATTCGACGACCAGGTGGTGGAGGCCCTCGAGACGGTTTTGGGTCTGAACTTACGAGCACGAGAGGTGCGCCAGGCGGCTCTCGCTACCTCCATGGGCGGTCTTGGTCTTCCCTCGGTCATGTCCAACGCCTGCTTCCGCCGGGGGCTTGGGCATTGTTTGAGGCAACTCGCGACGCTATAGCGGCTGGACTCCAAGCTTCACCGCCTGATATGAATAGACTTGCCTGCCAGAGGGCCTGGGCCGAGAAGGTACACGAATTTTCGCTTACTGAGTTGCTTGAAGAATGCGGTGACGACCAGGATAGGGCGCGCCTCCTTGCCGTCGCTCGTCCAGGAGCGAGCGACTGGCTACACGCACTCCCCGCTGACTCATTGGGTACCCGCCTTGACGACCAATCCACCCGGATCTGCGTTGGCCTGAGACTGGGAGCTGATTTGGTAGAGCCACACAGTGGCGAGCCTGTCGGACGCCTGGCCAGACACGGCCTGTCTTGCGCTCACTCGGCGGGCCGGCGCCCACGTCACACCGCTCTGAATGACATTCTTGCAAGGTCGTTGCGAAAGGCCGGATTCTCTTGCGTCCTGGAACCGCCTGGTCTTTCTAGAGACGATGGCAAGCGGCCCGACGGCTTGACTTTGATACCTTTCTACAAGGGTCGTTCCCTGGTGTGGGATGCGACGATGACCGACTCTCTGACTCCCTCCCTTGTCGGTCCCGGCGCTGCTCGCCCAGGAACTGCCGCTTTCCGCGCCAAGACGTCACATATAAGAAAGTATGCGAACTTAGGCCGGGCCTACCACTTTTTACCCTTCGTATTCGAGACGCTGGGTGGCCCTGGGCCCCTCACAACCACGCTAATTTCCCAGGTTGGCGACGCTTTACTGCAGGCTACGATGGACAAGAGGGCGGGCACTTTCTTCTGCCAACGGCTTTCCCTAGAGATTCAGAGAGGTAACGCGATTTCGGTGCTCGGAACTATAAAAGCCTAGATGGACCCGCGTCTTCGCGTCAGGGGTCGGGCAAGACTCCCACTCGGACACGAGTGATAGATAAGGAGTGACCCATCGGTGTCGTGGATTTAAACATTCACATGTATATATTAAATTCCTAAATAAATATATAATTTACCAATGTGTAAATTGTTGTCGACATTAACCCTGCAGGACCGAGGAGACGGACAGTGCACATTTTTGTTGCCAATCAGAAAAATTCTGTTGACATTGGTATTGCGCACTTTTTAGTCTATGGCCTGGCTGAAACGCATTCTACGCTACCGGATACACCATTCGTTACATTACAAGGGAGGATCGGAAAATCCTTGGGCCATTCGACGAAGAAATCTTCGTGAAAGGGTGAGCAAAAGCATTTCACCAACGACATTCGTTGTGTTGTCAGCCTTTAAATCTAGTAAATTGCGGTGTTTGGTCCATGATTGCTTGTAACTGTGACTGTTTTGTCTAACTTCAGGAGCTGCTTACTTCGCTAGCCGATTATAAAATGCTTACTTCACTAGCCAATTACTTAACTTACAACATATATTCTGAAAGCGTCAGTCTTCTAATGAGGCGTTGGTTAGCCAGCATGCAATCGTTCCACAATGTTTATGCTTGACGGAATACAGTGAAGTAATATGATGTACATAGCTAAACCTTACCGATCATTATAAATGATAATATTTCTGCTGGGGTACCGGAAATATGGTGTTCATCGCATGTGCAAAAATGCTCTGTTTTGTGAGCATTGTTTCTAAAACAACTTTCTGGTGGCGCACCAAACATATGTCATCTATAGCATGTGTAAAAATGCTGTTTCGCTAACAGAGGTTCTATTATAATATTTCAAGATGTGTATAGCATGTGTAAAAATGCTGTTTCGCTTTCTTTATTATATTTAAGTCCGTGCTGTAGGATAGCAGTGTCCGTTAAGCAGCGCGGGGGGCATAGACAGCGTCGGTTGGCGGCAATGCTGAAGCAAGCTAAATACATGGCGCCAAATGGAGCCAGACAAAGGACGTGTGTTGCTTGAGCGAGAGAATGGCGAACTCGTAACGGTCGCCGGCCACTCAGGGGGGTAGTGATGGACACTACAAGTGCCAATGACGTTTAGGACTGGGCAGTCCGAAAGGGTCTCCAGCACATGGTGCGTTTCACTAACGTGTGAACAAACTGCCGTTTCACCAGGATGGGTTCCATAAATGAGTCAGCGTCACGACGTTTAGGACTAAGTGAAGATGTCTCTTTTTGTTAGCCGTTGGCTAGATCAGAGATCTAAAGAGAAGAGAAAACAGAGCTCGACGAAGGTCTTGGCGGATGCCCGACGTCCTGTCATACGAACCTACGCCTGATTTACGGATCTACGGAGGAGCGGAGGGCGGGGAGGAGGTATGAGCACTTCTCAGTTACTGTACTACGCACACAGACACACACACACACACACGTGCAAGCTGCAAGATGAGTTGATAAACATGAAAAAAAACAGAGTTTGATTTGGTAAATAGGTACAACAAGGGTTCATTGTCGTCAACCCTCTGTGTACATCAATATTTATTGTCTATACGTGATATCATGTCGTCAACCCTCTGTGTACATCAATATTTATTGTCTATACGTACTAGCAGCGTTTGCGTTTTGCTGGCGCAGGGGATGTGCCGTCATCCTCAAATCAGCACACCCGTTTTAGGCATTGAATCACTATTTGTCAGCTAAGACATCGTACGTAGATTATTTGCAAGATTTATAGAATCGCGATGCTACATCAAGCTGTTGACGTCTTTTCACGCTAATTATCACAGGCAATTGTACCAATAATTTGGCTAAACACACAAAGATTGTTTTTCAGCTTCCATGATATGATGGCATCATGCAGTTGTCTACTGATAATTGGCTGGGCACCCATTTTACCTACAGTGGCGAATGTGTTATCTATTTCATCATTGGAACTGACCTGCGCAGCCTCAATACAGTCGAGGGCAAGTGACCTCGTCTATTTGTTGGTGTAAGCCGTTGGTGATGCAGGCATTAACAAAGGTGGACTCCATGGTTTGCGAATCTAAAAGCGTAATATCCTTCCAGTGCATTTTTGGAAGGTTGAAATCTCTAGAAATTAAAATTAGACTGGCTGTATCACAAATTAAGTCAAATGAATCACATACACTTTATATGCGTTCAGCAAGGGTGCCGGCGTTTTTCGCATAATAACAGGCAACCCTGATGGAACTATATTTGGAATTTACGTCCAAAGCGACAGCTTCGATGCCACTTTCTAGTCTTAGTTCACAAACTTTCATCGTGTTTTGAATTAATAATAATATTAATACCTATTAAAATTAATAGGTAGTCTGGGAAGAGGCTGGGATGTGGAGGTACTGGTGGCAGAGGTGGAGGCGGTATGTGGAGCCGTGGGGGCCAGATGACTGAGAGAACCGGTGGTGGAAGAAGGGGTGGGCTGGGAGAACCGGTGGTGGAGGACGGTATTGAAAAGGAGCGATCCCGGATTGGTTTTTGAAGTTGTTTATACTACTGCCGGCAACATGGATAAAATTGCCTGGGATGAATGGTCAGCTGGTTGACGCCAAGTTGCATTGAACTTAATGTTAAGTCCCGCAATATTAGGTTTCACTCCCAGGAAACTGGCGACTTCACGGGCGATAGGCCTGGTCGCCTGCCTTGCTCCACGGCGGTTGAAATGAACACCATCGGTGTCCATAGACTGGGCACAGCGCTGGATATACGAGAAGTCACGATAAACCACGGCCGAATCCTTAAATTTAGCCAACATTTTATGGTTAACAACCTCGCACTACCGGGATAGAACAGACGGTCAGGTCAGCCTGACCGTCTGTTCACCAGGTCATTCAGCTGACGCTCCATCCACCTCCACACCCCGACAATATCCTCACTGGCGGGGCTATTTAAGATATCATTTAACCCGGCGTGCAGCATGACGAGCTGGTCTGTCGGTTGTGTGTTATATATGGCAATATGGCGACGCACGTTTGCGATAACCTTGCTTAACGTGGCGCTCCGTTGCCCCGAGATATTACAGCGCACGTCACCACCCATCATGTCAAGCACGTTCGTCGCAAGCCAGGAGATGTTGGAGTCACCGGCAAGAAGAACGGACTTGACGGGTGGTAAGCGGGAGGACGATACTCGGGTAGGCTGAGTCGACTGCAGTGCCATCGATGCCAGTCTGCACGAAGATGTCTGTTTGTGTGCAAGCGGTGACATTGCGTATAGCAGTTGGGATTCCGTTGTTTGTCTGCTGTTTTACTACTCTCAGTCAACGCGGGAGAAGCTGCAGCCGGCAACCCGTTGGTTTTGGTGACTGATGTTGAAGCTACCGCTGCTGCCGCGCTGTCCTCCGCCACTGCAGCAATCAGTGAGCCGATGTTTGATACGCTTGATGTTATTGTTGCTGCTGCAGTATCAAGAGCCTCTGTGATCCTTCGTGCAACAGCCGGTAGGTCGTTGGTCTGGTCGCCTGTTTTTTGTCGTTGCTGTTGCACTGGCCATTGTTGTCATTATATTTGGTGCGCTTTTCTCTGTTCGAGGCGAGGAAGAGAGGACGGCGACGCTCAATTCACAGTGAGCTGAGATAATGTCTAATTTAATAAAAATAGCTCTGAATTTTTCATCATGATCGCTGTCCGTTCTCAAAATCGCTTTCTTGAGGTCCTCAATGGTGGATTTAAAAACACACAACGTTTTTCCGACGTTAACACAATAGTTATTATTACAAGCGGCCATTTCACCCACAAGCTCAATTATATTCGTTTCCTTCACTTCTTTTTCAATTCTGAATTTACAATGTATGCACACAAATGCATCACTGTTCAGTTATGAGCTCCTGAACAAGCCACCGCAGTATATACATGCGGGCTGGGTGGACGACGTTGAAAATGGTGGCCGCCGTCTTGTTGAGCGGGGCTCAGCCGGAGTGTTATAGTTGAAACTCATCTCCAAGGGGAGACGCGGCGCCTCAGGCAAAACAGCGGATCCTGATCGGTACATTATTGTTAATCTTAAATAGTATATTATTATTGTCACAAAAAATGCTATGCTGCCTCTATGTACGCCACGCCAGATACTTCTTATATAGTGCAGCGTTATCCTGCGTTAACTCCGATTAGCTGAGCAGCCGTTAGAATTTAAATTTGAAAGCACGGCGGACCGCTAGGAGCCTTCTGACCGCTGCGCGGGTGGCTTCGTTATGCTTCACCTTGCTGAGAAGGACTTGTTTGAACTTTACAGCGGCCTGGACTCCTACTTTTCAGTCGTACGGCTACTACACACAATACACCAAAATTATCACTGAAGTTCACGAATCACTATGGTATGTCACTATCTGGATTTCCCTTCCTGCATTCACACAGGCAAGCGTGATCTCTCGGAGCTCCGTAGAAATACGTCCGCACTCTTCGGCGCCAAAAACAACAATATTAATAATGTTAAACGATGGAATCAAATCTTCCCGAAAATTCGCCAACTCAAATGTTCTGCCCGTTCTCCTGGCTGGTTGATCTGTGTGAAACTACGCATTATTACAGCGTGCGTAGGTCAGGTACGTGGGTCTGATAATAATGCTGCTGCTGACTTTACGGTTGTGGCGCGACAGGTCGACGATGATGTACGTGCCCTATTGTCGGCGGCAAGTAGCTCAGCGGTCTCATGCCGAGTTTATTTATAAGAGTCTCGATGCGGATTGCGGCTGGTGACGATTCCTCGCAAGAAGAGATGCACGTTCGATGACGTGCTCGGTCGACTGTAGTGTCATTGTACAGCGTCGTTTATGACGATGCTGATGTTGTGGCTGGTGACGGTTCCTTGGTCGTCGCGATCGATTTTTCTGAGCTCCTACAGGTTTGAGATGTGACTTGATTGATAGAGAAAGCGAAAATAGTTGCTGCATGTATGCACTCACACTCGGTATGGCCATAGGGAGATTTGAATTACTTTGCAACTACAGATGTCAGCTCTACCAATTAGGTACCAGAATGATTCACTTAAGATGTACGTTCGTCTGCACGTATTGGTTGTGCACGCGTAATGGCAAATATTTGAGAACCTGGGCGTGAAAGTTCAAACATGCAAAAATGAAATTATAATTGTACAAACTCTTCTTAACATCACAAAAGTCCCTGCGCTAGCTAAAGCCGGGTAAATTCTGACAATGTCGAATTTTCTCCCGAATGCGCCGCTATGCTCGGTTGAGAAAATCGTTTTCTCACAATCGTGCATTCTGTAAACGTAGGTCGGGACAGCCACCCCTTAAACCACAATTCAGAAAAATGCATCAAAAATCATCTCACTCCTACTCGAAGCATTTCCGCTCTCCCTTTCCATTGCCAAAAATTATTTTTTCACCGAGCTTGACCATACCCTAGCGCTTTGGCCCAAAACTCCGGACACCCTGTATGCATACAGGGTGTTTCACGAATATTTGAAGCGCGATATGTGAAATTGTAGAGCTAGTTAAAGCAGATGTTTTTTTTTCAATGGAACATGGTCTCTGAGAAGTCTTGTTTCGGAGTGAGAGTGACATTACTACAATTTGTGACACTGGTGTTTTTGCCCGACATAGGAGCACACACATGTGCTCTTGCGAAAGAACCAGTCCTCTTAGACAGAAACTAAGCACACGTTCGTGTTCGTAATAAAATTCTGCTCCATCTGAAGAATATGCAAGGTCGGTCAGAAAACGCGACATGGTCGCTTAGAAGAGAATTCGCCAAAAATGAAGTTTTTTATTAGCGTTCACGCCAAATACTTCAGAATCATAACCCTACACCCACCCACCGAAAATGGCGATCATTTTGGTACCAAACATATGTCATTGCGAGCTGTAGTTGCGGAGTAATTACGATTTTTCGGAGGGCATGTCCAGACTAAGTGCATGTAAAATGATTGTGTGGCGACGTTCACTACCGCCGACGTGTCGCGCGACAGCCGCAGCGCGTCATTTTTATCTAGGAAGACTGGTTCTCTCGCAACAGCACATTTTATGCTCCTATGTCGGGCAAAAACACCAGTGTCACAAATTGTAGTAATTTCACTCTCACTCCGAAACAAGACTTCTCAGAGACCATGTTCCATTAGAAAAAAACATCTGCTTTAACGAGCTCTACAATTCCATATATCGCGCTTCAAATATTCCTGAAACACCCTGTATATATAAAAAAGAAAAATATCATAGAAGTTTCTATCTGCACTGATGGCTAAGATTGTACTATTTACTGTATGTCAGTTGCAGATAATGCACGGAATGCACGTGTTCTCCACCACGCGCGACGATGTATATACAAACGTATTGTCAAGTACAGACTATTATTCAGTATACCAAGAAAGCGACATACAAACACCTCTATGCAAACAATTGGCAGCTTGGGCTCGATGACGATTTAAAGGGCGCTATAACGAGCCCAAGACGTGAAAATTATCTACTCCTAAGCCAGATGAACACAATCACCTAGTAAGCACCTAATCAATCCCCCACCCGCAGTATTAGTAAACTAAACATCTCGTGCAGTCAATCGATATGCCCGGCACTTCCCACTTCCCCTCTAGCCTCCATTAAGCAAGCTGCAGAGCTGATAAATTGTTGGCGTCGGCGCTGATTAAGCCGGTTACACAAACGGTGAGTTGTCCTTATTGCCACTACGTAGATACCAGACCCCTATTATATATATATATATATATATATATATATATATATATATGCCTCGAGCAGGCCGTGCACACGCTCTCACACCGCGTGCAGGCAGGCAATTGTTAGAGATATTTGATAGAAACAGAGATAGATGAAATCCAGCGGCGCCACCGGCCAGTGTGCGCATGCATGTATGCTGATGACCTTGTCCTCAGCAAATGCTTGAAACTAAGTCGGTTTTACTTGCAGCAGCAGCAATCGCCCGCATCACTGCAAAAACTTGTCGACCTTAACTCTCTACTGATGCACATATCGAACAGCACGAAGCGACGAAATTTCGCCGAAGGCGTGGGCTCGCCGAAAAAGATGAATTTCGCGCTTGAGTTCAGCACCAGCAGAGCTTGCTCAGCATTTTGCATACATTGGGGTAGTAGTCTCAGAGCCTCATCGGTTGTCGCTATCAGACGTCGCTCTCAGCCGCTGTTCATCTAAGGATTGCACCGACCGCTACTGACGAAAAACATTATTCCACTTTTTTTTATTAGAGTTTATTGTAACAGTAATTACAATTGAAGGTTTCATCTCAGAAAACCAGAGCACGTCACATTTGACTGTCTGTCAGCCCTACTCAGGGCAGCTATATATCATTCATTTAGACAATTAATCCAGCATTTCTAACAAATTGTAAGAGTTCCTCTATATATTGGTCTTTCATACGAATAGTAAGTTGGCTTGCATCGACTTGATCAGCAGCTACAGCGTTCTCCCATACTTTCCGCTCAGTATCGTATTTTTTACATTTATCTAGGACATGCAATATATCATCGTGTTCCAAACATACATTACATAGCGGGCTTTGCGCAACTTTAATGTGGAACCTGGTGCTCTGCGTCATCTCTTTAGCGCAACGTAGCCTGTGAATAGTAACCGCTTCTCTTCTGGAACAGGGCATCATCATCAAGCCTTTTCGTCGTGGTGCAATCTGCATCGTGTCCCTTTTAGTTGTAGTTCCCTGTCTCCTCCAAGTCTCATAGTGCTTATCTAGGGCTTCTTTCCTAGCCTCCAACACAGTTTTACCAAGGGATATTGCTACTTCTCCTTTGTTTGCAAGCAGACCTCGTTTTGCGAGTGCATCAGCCACCTCGTTTCCGTAAATGCCTACATGGGAGGGTGAGCACTGGAGCTCCACAGGTTGGCTTAGATAACTTATGACCTTGATAATAGATTCCACTAGAGATGAGGCGGGTCCTGACGGATCTTCAGCCCGAATGCTCGAGATGGCGGCACGCGAGTCACACATTATTCCACTTATTCACAGCAAACATGATAGTACTCGACAAAATTCCAGGCCAGTTTTCTGAGTGCGAATATTTATGTTGCGGATGTTAATTGGCGTTTTTTTGTGAGACTATAGCCACGATCACCAACTACTGGAGGAGTCTGTCATATTGTGACTATAGAAGATACTTCATTACAGGGTTTGCTCAACGCATGAGTTTCACATCAAGTTATGTACACGAGAGAATGGGTTTCACGACATAGTAACCAAGTGCAGATCTTTGCAAGCTGAACGAAGAATCGTGTGATCGGTATCACCTCCAACAGTGTACAGAAGCGATACTACTAACGAACGTGATGTAGTAATGCTGTACCAAAGACCGGTTAGTAAAATACATTTTATAGAGGCTGGAGCCTTCCTTGACGCAGCCGTAGTTATAAAAAATATAACCTACGAGAGCAGCTCCTTAGTCGTTATCCGCCATGGAGGGCCAACAACTTGGATTCGTGGTTGATCTGTCACATCTCCACCACCAACGTCTCCGCCACAAAAGTAATCAAACTACCTCATTCTAGTAGGAGCGCACACAATTCTAAGCCCGTACACAGTAGAAATCTCCGCCGCCGAGGCAGCCACAGTCAGCCCTTCGCGGCAGCGAACAAGCATAACTCCACGCAAATAGGCCTTCACAGGTACCATACCAGACTTTTCGCAGACAAAACAACCAAATGCCGTAGCGTTGAAATAATTTCTTCAGCACGAATTGATTTGCCGCACTTCAGGCAATAGCGGATAACCCTTTTTCAAGATAAAGGCTCGTCCGCGCGTAATGCAACTATTTTAGTAAAGCAAATATCATAGATACATTATGACAGCAATTTTAGTAAAATAAAAAAATTACATCCACCAGGGTCGGCTAAACAGAATAGAGCTCACTAACCGACAAACATTTGTTGCCCAATATATGCACTATGCGAAATTGTTGAATGACCGCAAAGCAAAATTAATTTTTATTTGGAAGTCCACTCCCACCGTATCGAGTTATTTGCATTTTTCCGATGTGCATTTCGTCACCTGCTGCGGGACACAGAACTCTCTGAACTAGATATCTGCGTTTTATCGCCTCTTAGTTTTCAAGTTTTGCCTGAGTAAACTGTATTCAAAACTTAAAAAAACAAACGGTAGTAGGTTGGAAAGCATAGTCTGGCCGCTGTAGAAGCAGACAAAAAGTATGTTAGTGTTAATTTTCGTTAAAGTCGTTTTGCAATGTTATTTTTGGGCCACTTTGGGATGAAGATGGGTCTCCAGTTCTTCTTTACGATTGGCTACTTTTTAAAGGAGTCGGCAGAGATCGCCAAACCGGGTTTTAATCATGTATATTTAGGCATACATCCTATGCTAGGCCACCAAATCAACATTTTACAGCAGCTTATCGCACAGAACACATTTCTTGTCCCAGGCACTTCCATTTAATGAAAATTGACCACTCAGAAGTAAGGAAAAATATATTCATGTATGCCGTTTTTTTAGTGAAAAACTAGAAACAGGGAAGTTAAGGACAATTACTCGGTGTATTTAGTGCTATGCCATGCGAAATCCCGAGGGTTCAACACACGGCCGGGACGATGTGTCAGGCCAGTATTCATAGTATGAATGCATAGTGTCGACTAAAAATAAAAGCAGTGAAATCTATAAAAAAAAATTGGGCTTTCTTAATTGGGCCGATTTGTGGTACGGCAAGTTTATTTGAAAACCAACAAAAATGTCACTTCATGTAGTTAGTATATGTATATATATATATATATATATATATATATATATATATATATATATATATATATAGTATATGTATATATATATATATATATATATATATATATATATATATAAATATATATGTATATATATATGTATATATATATATATATATATATAACCTTGATACGCAATGATTCCTTATGCGAAATATAACGCTCTTCCACAGTTGATTGTCGACCACGTGGATCCTGCAACGGTGAGGCAAGGATTAACAAACGTATGTTTCCTCACACTCAATGAGATCCGCTTACCCTTTTATCTAACTATGCCATCGCCTGTCTTATAATCTATGCACGTTTGCGTCATCACGATACAGGGTACGTGAGCCTACGAATATATGAATGCATGCATAGCGTGGACAGTCCTCAAGAAACGGACCTTTATTATTTGGCGCAACACTTTAGAAGCATCGGATGGTGAGATCGCCTGATCACAAAGAACTGCAAGGAACATACTGTACACAAAACGAAGCGAAAGATCGGAAGTCCAGTGAATGCGAGCGGGACACTTAGGTAAGCTGGCCGTCTTCATACGGAATGAAATTAATAAATAATTATTAATTTCACACACTGTTAACATGTGTGTGTGTGTGTGGTTGCTCCGACGAACACCTCTAGCTTCGTTGCGTAATAATTTCTTCCTTAGCAATTAACGAAGAGCAAAATGCAACCGAGCCAGATGGCTTAGTGGCAAAGTTTTTGTGTGCTGTGCATTCGGGAGGACTGGGTTCGAAAGACCCAGACCGGCCACTCGTAAATTGGTTTGCATGGTTTCCAGTTTAGACAAGGTAAATGCCGGAGTGGATTAGTAAATTAGCCATGACATGAAAAAACCGTACACGGACATTATTCATCATCATATTTATTTCACTCATATAGAGTTAACATATAACATAAACAATTATACAGATTATATAATTATACAGTCAGCTGCTCGCGGCATGTTATTCGAGAGAGGCAGTGCAGTGATCTCTTCGCAAGGGCTAGGCAGGCAGACGCATGAAACTTCGTACACACCTAAGAGCACAGTCGACAGACGCACTTCGTGGAAGCTCGTATTCGAACAAACAAGGTGATGATGGCCATGAACTACGTATCTGTTATAGACGTGGCGATTGTCACGTGCAAGACCAGACCAGAGGTGAGAGGCCCTGAAAATATCCAGGTCTCCGACCTCTCGTCGGATTTGTTCACCTTTATTTTCCCATTCCGAGATAAAGCTCTCGAATGGTGCTGTACGCGGCGTCTTCGAGCTCAATCGAATTATCTCAACAACTGGTGCACAGCCTGACATTAGATACACAAGGCGGCTTTTTGCCCGCATTTACAGGCAAAATATCCGCTTCATGTACATTGTAAAACACCTTTCAAGCAAACCAAAGTTTGCCCGAGTGAGGTGTTCCCATACTCTGTCAAGATCATACATGAGCGCTGGAACAATCTTAAGGTAAAAAAGCGCCACTGCCGTCGGGACGGACAGTTGCCGGACATCGCTTACCTCTCCATTAAGAGAAATTAAGGCTGGCGCGCTGTCTCGACGATGTGAGCAGTGAAGGTCGTCTCAGTATAATGAAGTCGAAGCCCTAGATACCGGAAAGTGTTGACAAATTCCAAGGATTGGCCGCCGCAACGTATAACGTCTTTTGCAGCCAATCGACTTCCTCTTCTGAATTTCATAGCCTTGGTCTTTATGGCGTTCATTTCCAGCCCTCTTGAGTTAAGGAACGTCTCCGCTAGAGAAGTGATGTGCTTGATGGCACCCAGGTGGTGATGAACAACTACTATGTCATCTGCGTACATCACAACGGTGGCCTTCTGGAACTCTTGTCGGATATAAGAGGACATTATTAGCCTTACGGAAATACCCTAAAAAAAAAGAATTAACTACAAGTATGTCGTCTAAGTATCGTTGCGATAGCTGTCAGACATCAACAACGCTAACCGTTCATCATCAAAGGCTCTGCTCTATATGACTGTGTGTGGTGCATTGATTGGTTAGGCAGCAGTCGTTGGTTACCACAGGTTGGCAGGTGAACCCAGAGACGAAACCAAACAGAGAAGAAGAAAGTGCGAGGGAACGCGCGACAGAGAGAGATTGTTTCGGTTCTCGACGGCTTACGCAGGCGATTGTCAAACACGCGACGCCCGATATTCAACGGGCGTGACTATGCCCTAGACCCGTGTGGACTCGTCAAACTGTTGCCAGTCATCACAGAAACGGAACGCGATTGTTGACGACATCGACGGCAGTAAAGCAAACATAACAATAATAATAATTATCATCATCATGATCATTATCAGCATCATCATTATCGTCATTACCAGTACCACCACAACCATCATCATCATCCTAATCAAGACAACGAATCCAAATACGATTTGCTACGCTCGTTGGGCGCGATATCAGCGTACGAGCATACGAGCAGCATGCGCAGCCACGATACAGATGCAACCAAGAGCAAAGTTCACTCATCTTATTGCGAGGCAACGAGAGGAGACCGTGAACATGGCACCCCCGCGTCCCTCCGTCCGTGCGTCCTTCACCCTCTCCCCCCCCGCTCCGGTCCCGGCCGCTGGATATAATCCTCTCTGTCCGGTCGTGTCAATGTGGTCTTGTCTCTCTACTAGCCTCCTATCTACCAGCCTCTTTTATCTACACGTGCCGCAGCGAGGGCGGTTTGACACACGAGAAGAGAGTGTCGCGCACGCCCGACCACGACGCCGAGCTCCAAACCAACTCGAATAAACTGACGACGACCGCTGTCATAACCGTTGTTCGATCGTGGCGACAGCTCGCTGACAGTTTGCTAGCCAGCCACGAGCCAGCCAGCGATGTACGCCGCTCAGCCGCTATTGTGGTCATTGTTGTTGCTGCTGTTGTTGTTCGGCCCGCTAGTCGGAGCCACCTCGAGCAGCCTCATGGCTGCCTTCGGCGGCGACTCGACACAGCTCGCGCTGTACGTATCGGTGGCGGCCGCCACGCTCGTCGCGCTGCTGAGGTGGCGGCGTCTCGTCGCCACCGGCTGGCGCGTGTTGCGTCGAGACGTCAACCTCATCTACAAGTTCGTGCTCGTCAAGTTCGCTCTGCGCCGGCTGCGCGATGACACCACGCTGGCGGTGCTGTTCGGGCGGACGGTGGCGCGTCACCCCGACAAGACGATGTTCGTGACGCACAGCCGACGGTGGACCTACGCCCAGGCCGACGAGTACAGCAACCGTGTGGCGAATCACTTCGCAGCGAGCGGCTTCCGCGCGGGCGACACGATTGCGCTGCTCATGGAGAACTGTCCCGAGTACGTTCTGATCTGGCTGGGCCTGTCGAAGATCGGCGTCGTGACGGCGCTGATCAACACGAACCTTCGGTCGAACTCGCTGGCGCACTCGATCAGCATTGTGCAGTCGCGCGCCGTCATCTTTTCGCCGGCGACGGTGTGCAACCTTCTGACGACGTCCCGAGACGAGCTCCGGTCGACAGGCTGTGCCGACTTGAGGTTCTTCGCGTTTGGAGACTTGACGCTTGAGGAGGCAGCCGTTGATCCGTTGAACGCCGAGCCACTGCACGAAGCCATCGGCCGCGCCTCCAGCGCACCGCCCACGTATCGCGGTGGCCGGCTCACCGACAAACTCATGTACATCTACACGTCGGGCACGACCGGCCTGCCGAAGGCTGCCATCGTGAAACACATGCGCTTCATCCAGGTCGGCTTCGCAACGACGAAGGTGATCCCGGTGACGACCGACGACGTCATGTACCTCTACCTGCCTTTCTACCATGCGGCCGCCGCGATTCTGGGCGCCTCGCAGCCGCTGCTGAACGGGACGACGGCCGCTGTCGGTGCGAAATTTTCGGCGTCCAACTTCTGGACGGAGTGCGCCGACTTCAACGTCACCGTGTGTCAGTACATCGGCGAGATCTGCCGGTACCTGCTCATGCAGCCGGCGAAGGCCAGCGATCGAACGCACAGCGTGCGGCTGATGTTCGGCAACGGCCTCCGCAAGGACATCTGGACCGAGTTCCGGAACCGGTTCGGAATCGCCGACATCCGCGAGCTGTACGGCTCGACCGAGGGCATCAGTAACCTGGTGAACCTCGACAACACGGTGGGCGCAATCGGCTCGCTGCCGATCATCTCGAAGCTGCTCGGCCGGCGGATGCCGATCAACATCATCCGGATCGATCCCGTCACCGGCCAGCCGGTGCGCGACGACCGCGGCCGCTGCGTGGAGTGCGCGCCGGGCGAGGCGGGCGAAATCGTGGCGGTGATCAGCAGCACCGACCCGCTGGCGCGATTCGACGGCTACGCCGACCGGCGCGCCACCGAGAAGAAGATCTACCGCGACTGCTTCCGCGAGGGCGATCGCGTGTTCGCGTCCGGCGACCTCGTGTACCGCGACGCGCTCGGCTACGTCTACTTCAAGGACCGCACCGGCGACACGTTCCGGTGGAAGGGCGAGAACGTGGCGACGGCCGAAGTCGAGTCGGCGCTGAGTGCGGCCATCGCCAGCCCGCTCATCGGGTGCTGCGTGTACGGCGTCGAGGTGCCGGGCACCGAGGGCCGGGCCGGCATGGCGGCGCTCGTCGATCCGCGCCGAAGCGTCGATCTCGACGCGCTGCTCGACCGGCTGCGGACGACGCTGCCCGCCTACGCTATCCCGCTGTTCGTGCGGATTACGTCGCGCGACGACACGACGGGCACGTTCAAGATGAGCAAGGTCAACTTTCAGAAGGCGGCGTTCGACCTCGACCGCTGTCTGCCGGATCCCGTCTACTTTCTCGACCCGAACAGCAAGCGCTATGTACCGCTCGACCAGGCCACGCTAGCCCGTATCAACGACCGCCTCGTTCGGCTTTAGCCGGCCTCAACCGAATGATGATGATGATGTAATGATGATGATGTGATGATGATGATGCGCTGAACCGAATGATACGCTGAACCGAACGAACTTGAGGCGGTGCAGGATGTCGCCTTGAAGTCGACTTGAACAAGATGGCGTCGCGCCATAGCGTCCCGAGAGCGAGGCGAGAAGAGTCTCGAGATGTGCGTGTGAGTCTCGGTGGTGTAGGTTGAGTTGCCAATGCTGTCTGTTAACGAACGACGATCGGCCGACCGCTTAAGCAGGCAATCGTCGGTGACGTCGGTATTCATATAGGATCATCATAGGACCCCCAAGTACTCGGCTGAACATCAGCCCTATGTAATATAGTCACAAAAAAGTACACGTTTTTGCCTGCTATATATATATATATATATACACTTCTGTTTATCTTTAAATACCCAGTAGGCACTGTGTTCGAACTGGACACCCCATGTAAATTTCCCCTGGCTGTCGGTCAACCGTTCGGAACGGTAATTTTATCACGTAAGAACAACAAATGACCTTGATGACCTAAGCTGCGCTATAATATTTAAACTCATTAGCTCAATTGCAATGCTTGCTAATAAATACATGTGATCAATACATGCTTTTTGCTTGAATCCTACATCCAAAACGAACTATGCTGAAAAACGAAAAAACCTCTGTCTTATATCTTTGTCATACTAAACAGGAAACAAGTAGAGCAGACACACCAAAAGTAATTAAACGGCAAGGTGTGTGTGTGTGCCAAAACAAAATAAATGGCTAAAAATAAGCTACTGGATTAGCTATAATCTCGGGCGAATCGACACTAAAAGGAAGACATGCGTTCTATACGCTCTATACACACTCTATCTAGATAACGTAGTGCTATAAAGGGACACTCGCATTACAGAAAGGAGGAGACTGACTTCTACTTACCTTAAATATCAACGTCTTTACACCTAAAGCACAGCAGTACGGCTTACAACAAGTGTACGCATCTGTGCACACGCTCGCCTATAGTCAGTCTAAACAAGACCTATCGAAACACTGCAAAATCGACAGCTCCTGTACTGGAGGGTGTCGTTGACATTCGTGTGAAAAAGCGGGGAATAGCCCCAACATAGGGTTTCCGAAGAGATCATATGAACCGCAATATGAACAAATAAACGCAACAATCAGGCCGATAAGATAGATAGATATATAAGATTATAGAACAACGTCGTATACTAAGCACACAATGAAAACTGTTCAACAAGAATCGCCTCAGACAACGCTGTGTCGACGGCGTCTACGCCACTATTTAAAGCCACATTACACAAACGTATCAAACTAAGTTGTGTATCATCTATTCGAGGTGTAAGCTTAATCCAAAGATCAACAAGTAAGTCTAGTAATTAAAAAAAAATAATAACATCTTATAGAATTCTTCGTAATCAAGCCCTACGAACTCAGAGCGCAATCTATCTAACCGCTTCTAATACTAACACAACTTGATTGATGCTGCCAATGTTACCAATGTCGGAAGCACTTTTACACAAACAACACAAATTAAATGTAATATCATAAAGAGTATTTTTATTTTTATTTTTGACAGACTCCAGCGAAGTCGTGATATTTCAAGGAAGTAGTGTTTTCTTTCCATCGGAATATCACTACACCTCTGGCCATTTCCTACGCTGGTCATTTCTTACGCGCCATCTGACGCCATTTTCCTACGCTGGTCCCGTGCACAACTAGTGAGAAACCTTGTCGGTTTTGCACCACACACATCATGCATCTGCTACGAAGCAATATGAATATGAGAGAGCAAGGCACGGCGTGCCAACTAAACAATAGTTCAACCTTTGAGGATGCATAGTACAATGAGATTTGCTGTCTGTGTGAGGGTAAGTGCAAATTCAAATTTGCCACTTAGCTAACTAGAGCCGTGGGTCAAACAATACGGCGGCACAAACACGTTACGTACAACGTGAACGGAAATCCTGCAGTGACGTTGGAACGCACTTCCATCGGCTGCACAGACAACGGACATCGTCCGCCAACGTCCGATAAGAACCACTGCGATCGCGTAAATGCCCCCCCCCCCATAGCAATCTTAAAACGAAAGGCGCCACGTAACCGGAACCTGGACATTTCACGACCACTCGGTATTGCCCGACCGGAAGGAATCAAATCGTATGTATGTGGCCCTTTAAGCGGCTCATCAAACATCGCTCCGTCAAGACAAGCGGTCTCTTTCTCTCGTAACATTTTGTTTCGGGGGTATTCACCATGAATTGGTAGCATAACAATAGTTCACATATCATTTTGTAGGCTAAGAATATCGTTGACGCTTGATTGTAGTGATGATGTGTCAATAAACGAGTAGGTGAGTACGTGGTAACGTCCGAAATTGCACTTTCCCCAATATTAACATACGCACTCGTCCATTTCATAACAGTTTCCGCCTAAGCATAGAAGGTGGTGGTAACCATGTCATGTTATTCGGCATATTATAGATCTGTTTTTTTGTAATGATAGTTTCTATTTATTGCTGCAGAAAGCAGGACCCTCGACATAGCGACCCATTACAAATGCCATGTTGCGGTTTTCTCTATATTCTCTGTAGGTTTCTAAGATTTGTGTACTGAACGATATCTTGTCCAGTACTAAATCTTCTATAACATTTTGAGAACCCGATTGTCTGTCGCTAAGGCTAGCTACTATTCGTAGTGTTAATCGTAACAGTTTTCTTCGTGAAGAACATTCGGCCGAAGCTATCTCGTATTCACGCGCAACACTGTAACTCGTCTATAAAGCAGTGTGTACGACATTGCTCGAATTGACTGTTCCCAACTGCATCGCTGAAGGGCACTTACTTACTTCTTTTGATTGACCTGTTCGCGTAGTGACCGGGGATAACTGCCAACATCGGATATTGGCAAGCCATGTCATTGCATTGGCATAGCAAGCCTTCTTCCATCGCTCCTTCGAACGCTACCTCGGACCAGTAAAACGAGAGAAATATCGCCACGATATATATACATATATGTATGTCATTGAGTGAAAGATTGAATTAAATTGAATATAGAAACAGGGTGTTTCAGGAATATATGAAGCGCAATATGTGGAATTGTAGAGCTCGTTAAAGCAGATGTTTTTTGCAATGGAGCATAGTTTCTGAGAAGTCTTGTTTCGGAGTGAGAGTGAAATTACTACAATTTGTGACACTGGTGTTTTTGCTCGACCTAGGAGCACAAAATGTGCAATGGCGAGGCAACTAGATATTCTATACAGAAACTAACCGCATCCTCGTGTTCGTGAGACTAACATTCATGCAAACGATGACGATCATTTTAATACCAAATCTATATCAATGCGAGCTGTGGTTGCGGAGTAATTACGATTTTTCGGAGGGCATGTCCAGATTAAGTGCATGTAAAATGACTGTGTGGCGATGTTCACTACTGCCGACGTGTCGTGCGACAGCCGCAGCGCGTCATTTTTCATGCACTTAATCTCGACATGTTCGCCGAAAAATTGTCATCATTCCACAACCACAGCTCGCATTGCCAAAGTACCAAAATGATCGTCATGAAATGCGCATTTGCCGAATATGTTAGTTTTGAACGCTGTGGGTGGTCGCCGGGTTATGATTTTAAGGCATTTGACGTGAAGGCTAATAAAGAACTTCATTTTTTGCGAATTCTCTTCTAAACGACCATGCCGCATTTTCAGAAGAAGTAGAATTTTCTCACGAACACGAGGGTGCGGTTAGTTTCTGTATTAAAAGACTAGTTTCTTCGCCATTGCACATTTTGTGCTTCTATGTCGAGCGAAAACACTCAATGTGCCTATGAAGCTCTTGCAGTGACGCGGTAGTCGGAAGTTGAAAACGGTTTACAAGATTCTCGATAAACGGCATCGTCCTCGACAGACTATAAGTTAGTTTGTTTTGTACGTTTTTAAGGGGACCCAAAACTCTCTTAAGGAACGTTGCCTTCACCGTGTCGAGAGCACTAAGCTGCTGAGCAGATAGGTGTTCCCAGATTAATGTGATACCGTATGACGGACGATAATGATGCTACCGAGGCCACTCTCAGGTTTGACAGCATTAGAGCTGTCTTTATTGAGAGCTCCTGTGAAGCCGGAATTGAGGTCATGGCGACGATGGTACTACAAATACGTTGAGATATTTGGGCCGAGAAATATGTGCCGCTTGGCGTTACCCCAACAACAAAATAAGTACACTGCGAGACAAATTCTACAGAAGCACCACCCAAGCTAAGCCTATCACTTCTCTTCCTGGTCCTTCGGATCTGAACTTCAAAGCCTTTGTCTCCGATACGTTAATCGTTAAACCATTGTACTCCCTGTATGTTTCCAGCATTATCAAAGATCTTTTTAGATCCATGAACACGCTACTATATACTGCAAGGTCATCGGCATACAACACAGGAGTCACTGTTAAGACCGAGTTAAGAATAGGAGCGGGCTGAGATTATCGCCCTGGGGATAATGACCGGTGGTTTGCAAGAATGGCCGGTATTCCTGAATGATGCCGTCATCTAGGATGATAAGGTTGGTTTTCAGGATAGCTACCAGTCGTCTAAAGGGGCGTTAAAGGGGCCGCTGCGTTTATATGTTCATTCCGGACGAGGTCGGGTTCGAAGGCCTTCTTATTCTTCAACTTTTTAATCGCACTTAAAACTTCCATAAGAGAGAATGGAGCATATATTTGCTAGGATAGCAGACGCTCGTATTCATCTGATACTTCACATTATAACGGTATAATCCCCGGTATGCTACCTGTTCTTGTTAATGCGTCGATAAAGTTAATAATTATAAATTAAATACCAAAGTAGTACCCATAAAATGCACATGCCCCCAAATGTGTTTGATTTATGAGCATGAGAGATGATAAGATTTTAAAGTACTGAACGAGAAAGAAAAAGAAGCATTACAGGGTCTCCATGTTTGCAAATTGTTCTCAAGCCATTTGGAATGTCTTTTAGGCAAAGCAGAATCTCCTGAACACGCTGGCGTGCTCATTGTATTGAACAGCAGGTTTTCTTGCAATCGCTCATTGTGTGAAGTAATGTCCAGCCAGTCATATCAATATGACAAATATTTGTAATTTCACATGTCACTCGGAGCACCCCCCTCCCCCCATTTCATCGGAAAAATGCAAAATTAACGACTCCGCAAAGTATAGCCAAAGTGAGTTTGGACACCCTGATATAAATAATAGACAATAATAGGAATGTACGCTTGGAGCCTAATATTTTAGAAGTAATGGACGAATTTTACGAAGCAAATAGCGCCAAAAAACAAGAAGAAGAGAACGGATCTTCGGTTGATCTAGGGCAATGCGCCTATATGCGTAAGCATCGTATATACAAGCGGCAATGTAAATCAGCCAAGATACAAGCACGTTCCGCTACGAAAGCTGAAAATTAATCAAAGTAGAGCATGCATTGGGGATTACATATCTTCTGAGTTAGTTATGTTAGGGCCGATGTGCTACAACTGAAGCTGCATTCTATCGTGCATTCCAAGGCTATGCCAATTGTGGGATAGCAGCGTCCGTATATATAGTCTGTTGGCGGCAATGCTGAAGCAAACTAAATACAGGACGCCAAGTAGAGTATGCCGCCACACCAGTAGACGCGAGAAGTTACTAAATGCGCGGGCAAATCTGTGATATATAAGGACGCACGAGAATGAATTAATCAGTAGTCATTGGTGCGAGCCAGACAGAGGACGCGTGTTGTTTTAGCGAAAGACTAGCAAACTCGTAACGGTCGCCGTTCGGTCGTTAGGGTCGTAGATGCTACAACTGTCGCAGCCGACAGGATCTGGGAGGAAAAAGCCACCGCAACAATGGCCACAGGTCTGCCACCTCCAGCTACGTTCCTGCCAGCCATGGGCCGACCAACAACACCGTGGACGGAGTGGCATCAAGCATTTGAGGTTTATCTAGAAGCCACCTCGGTCGGCGTAGCAAAGTTGACCGACGCGAAGAAACGTGCATTCTTACTACACTGCCTCGGGCTCGAGGGCCAAGCACAATATCGTGCTATGGCGGATTAGCTAACGGAGCCGGAGAAGGATGGCGAGGTCTCACTAACCAAGTACGCCAGGATGGTGGCGAAGCTAACTGAGATGTTCAAGGAACATAAAGGAGTGGCCGTCGCCCGCGACGAGTTCTTCCGACGACGACAACGCAGCGGAGAGAAGTTGGTGGAGTACATCGCGGTACTGCGACGACTACTTGTGTGGTGCGAGTTCGACGGTCGGACCCGGGCGTTGAGGAGCCAGGCCATTCTGGGAGCGCGACGATGCCACAGGTGAGAGAAAAGCTCCTCTTGGAAGAGGCTTTGCCGGTCGAACAGGCCCTGACGGTTGCGCTACACGTGGAGAAGTGCATTATAGAAGCCAAGAGGATCACAGGATCACACGAGCAAGTGAACGCGGTGCGGGAGGCGAGAAGGCCTGCGAAACGAAGCAGACCAAGGCCGGCGGCAGGGCAGTAGTACGGAGCGGGTGGATAACATGCGAGCGGCTGGGACAGTCACGGATACGGGGCAAAATTGTGCCCGGCAAGGCGAGTCAGGTGCCGAAAGTGTGGCAAGTTTGGACACTTTGGACGGAGGTGTAGGAACGCGGCAGGTCAGACGAGGCAGAATGTTCAGGCGATCGGCGTGGAGGAGCAGCCACGCTGGGATCGTCGGACCAACGGCAAATGCTTAGAGGAGGCCGAAATTGAGGTATGGAATAAACCGACAGCTGTGTACTCACTGTCGCTTTATTGTCCGGAGTTTGCTAGTAGTGTTGCAGAAGGCGGTATTTATAATAAATCATTCTAGTAACATTTTTTATAGAAACGGGGGCAGCCGTATCTATTATTAATAGGGAGCACTTGGTAAACCGGCGAGAGCAAGTTAAGCCCATAACCGCAATACGACGCACATACAATCACAAATGGATACCAACGCACGAAATGGCTAGATGCCACCTCAAACTGGGCAGTTGGGAGGTTGAATGCAATTTATTCGTCGTAGCTAACGGTAGATCGGTGCTAGGACGCGATACGCTAACTAAACTAGGTATGATAATCGATAGTGCGACGCGATCGTGCTCGGTGGCAGAAGTTAAAACGATTCAAATAGAGAACGAGTTTCGGCAACTGTTTTCGGGGATTTTAGGTCTGGTTAAAGCCGTGCAGCACAGAGTGCGACTTAAGGAGAATGTTAGGTCGGTGCAGCACAAGTTGAGGAGGTTACCGCTCACTCTAGTGACGGCGGTGAAAGCCGAATTAGATAAACAATTAGAGAACAATGTTATTGAGCCAGTTCAGGCTTCCGAGTGGGTATCGGGCATGGTAGTAGCAGCGAAACGGGACGGTAGAGTTAGATTGTGCGTGGATCTAAGACAGGTAAATCAAACGATAGTGCCTGATGTTTCCCCTCTACCGCATCTGGACGACCTGCTGGTAGAGCTACACGAGACCAGATGATTTTCAAAGCTAGACGCGCTCTCGGCATATCACTAGGTTGCACGAGACCTCACTACGTTTGTAACCCCGTGGGGATTGTTTCGATATAAAAGAGTTTGCTTCGGGTTGGCGTCGGCACCTGCGGCTTTCCGACGATTAATGAAAAACCTGCTACAAGGACTAGAAGGAGTGGTCATATATTTAGATGATATTTTAGTACTTGGAACGTCCAAAGAGGAGCATAATGGTTATAAATAATGTAAGGTTGCGCTTGGTGCTACAACGAATCCAAGAATCAGGAATGACGCTAAATGAAACGTGTGTTTTTGGAACCAAGAAGATTAACTTCGTCGGGTTTACCAATAACGAACACGGGGTACGACCTAGTGTAGATAACCTGAAAGCCATTAAAGAGTTAGCGGTTCCAACTAACGTAACGCAGGTTAAGTCGGTCTTAGGGGTGACAAGTTTTTATATGCGGTGCGTCCCGACATTCTCGGATATATCCGAGCCAATACGCTATTTAAATGGGGGCCAGGGCAACAACAGGCGTTCGAGAAACTGAAAGCAAGTATCGTAGCGGCGGCACCGTTAGCCATTTTCGATCCAACAGCACCCACGATAGTGGCGACGGATGCGTCAGCGCACGGATTAGGAGCAGTGCTACTGCAACAGCAGGACGGGGAAGAGCGGACAATGGCGTATGCATCGTGCTCGCTATCACCTACACAGCAAAGGTGTTCCACGGAAGACAGGGAGGAAATGGCGAGCGTGTTTGCGATCGAACGGTGGCACACGTTCCTGTTGAGAAGAAGGTTTACGTTACGGACAGATCACCAGGCGCTGATAGCACTACTTGGCTACAAGGGGAGGAACGAGCGCCAATGAGAATAGGTCGGTGGGTAGAAAGGCTGAGAAACTACTCATTTGAGGTAAAACTTAGAAGCGGTATAACAAATAATGTACCCGATATGCTCTCTCGACTGCCGACAGAAGACATTTTTGAAGCGGGTGATAGAAAGGAAATGACAGTAGCAACACTAGAACAAAAGTTAAGGCCAATACAGTGGGAGAAGGTTGTAAGTGGTTCTTTAGCTGACCTGGACATTCAGAGCGTGAGAAGATGGCTTAGGTTGAAACGGCCTCGGCTGGCGCAAGCTGGACGCTGGACCTCCGTTGTTCATGAACTATCCGAAACGCAGGGTGTACTAATAAGAGGAGATAAAGTAGTTCTGCCGCAGGAACTTCGAAAGAGAGCGTTCCAGATGGCCCACGAGGATACGCATCAGGGAATGGTGAAGACGAAACATCGACTGCCAAACACGTTCTGGTGGCCGGGAATGGACAAAATGGTAGAGGAAGCGGTACGAGAGTGCCGGTTGTGCGCATTACATGACAAGACAGCAATGACCACAGCACCCGTGAGGACGACGCCCTGGCCAGCCCAGCCGTGGACAAGGCTAGCAGTCGACATCCGAGGTCCGGACCGCTCATTGGGACCGGAAGCGCGATACACGGTGGTTGTCATGGATTACTATTCGAAGTGGGCTGAGGTAGAGTTCATGGCAGAAACAACAGCTCGCCGGATTATTGGCATGCTACACCGGCTCATATACCGTGAAGGCATTCCGGTTAGCATAGTAACGGACAATGGACCCCAGTTCCTGAGCTATGACTTCGAAGAATTCATGACCGAATTCGAAATTCGACACATACGTACACCCTTGTACCATCTTCAAGCAAATGGGTTGGTGGAAAGATTCAATAGGATACTGGGCGGCTTCATCTGGTCGGCCGCCCAAATGAACGGCGACCGGCGGAGTTGCCTGACCGAGATGATCGGCGCATACAACGCAACCGCACAGGCAACGACAGGCAATTTGCTCGCTGAATTACTACATGGACGGTCTATGAGGGTGAAACTTGACGCGGGTCTCCGGCGAGGAAACACCAGTCAGAATGATGAGGATGCAAGTAGAAACAACACAGAACAAACAAAAGGAGTACACAGACAGAAAGAGAGCGGCAGTGGAAACACCAAGTTCGCGCCCGGCAACTGGGTCAGAATACGGAGACCAGTCGCTGTAAAGGGGGAGGAGAAGTATGGACCACCAACAAAAGTAAAAAGACAAGTCAGTGAAGACATATACGAGTTGGAAGACTGTAGGAGATGGCACAGGAACCGATTGACGCGTGCAGGCCAACCACAGGTAGCACGGGCAGCGCAGAGGCCAGGCTATCTACAGCGCTCGGATCAAGATGCACAGCAGAGGCCTAAAGAAGAAAGACGAGATGCGCCAGAAGATCAACACGAAAACAACAGCGCGCCGTGTGAAGGACGTCCACGGCGGATGAGACGCGCACCGAGCCGGCTACGGGAGTTCGTGGGTGAAGATGGGACCGAGTTTGAAACAAGTCGGTGAAGGGGGAAGAAAGTAGGATAGCAGCGTCCGTTAAGCAGCGCGGGCATCTATATCGTCTGCTGGCGGCAATGCTGAAGCAAACTAAATACAGAACGCCAAATAGAGTATACCGCCGCACCAGTAGCGAAGACGCGGGAAATTACTAAATGCGCGGACAAACCTGTGATATATAAGGAGGCTCGAGAATAAATGAATCAGTAGTCATTGGTCAAGTTTTCGCCAATTGCAGAATTATGCTACCAGCTTGCTGGACCCTATAGTAGAATAGCGAGACAGACACTAGAAGGCTACCTATGTATATTACCGGAACTATGAAATTATATAAAAGAACTATCAACCTCAGTCAGCGTAGATAGACAGGTAGCGTCGATTAACAACTTCGGAATAAGCATCAAAGTATTGGTCACCGAATTGTTAGGTCACGATAGAGTATTGGTCACACGTTGAAACCCTTTTTTGAGAAGTTTGTTGAGTTTTGCTCTGCTAACCATGGACAGTAAATCCCGAAATGCGTTACCGGTGACCTCAATTTGCTTTTTACGCAATGCTCAAGCTACGACAAAGGTCTGCCGACAAATCAACCCTGTGTGCTGTAGCCTGCGAAAAAGAACAAGTACAAAACCCGATTCTGCCTTTGATTGACACTTTAAAACGATATTGCAACACACAATATTGCATGCGATTTGATTTATCTAACAATAAAAATACATTACAATGAAGTAACGAGATAAACGTGTAGACATGGCGATCGACTGGAAACTCATAGGACAGAATTCCATGGATTTTAGAATGACTTCTGGCGTAACATAGATCACACAGCTAGGTGGAATATTATTTGTTTTATAAACTGTGTTACACATGTGCCCGTTATATCGTGTGAAGAGTGTGTACCATGCTTGTATCTAAACTCATCGTTGTAAGCATTAGCGTATGTCACCGTTGGCACAAACATGCTTTTCGAAAGCTCCTTGGTTACCATGAATTTGTTGCAGCTCTACAAAGTTCTTTTTTCTACAATTTGTTGCCCATTTTCAGCTCGTTCCTTTTTTATTGTAGGCTCAGTTCTAAAACATCTGGCATATAAATATATATATACATTTGTCATTTCATAGCTTTACTCTGTTTAATAATCTATTATAAAATTGTGTATTATGAGTATTTCAAGTTTACGGTTGCAAGTCTATAACTAGAGGGAAATTTAGTATTGTTATACTGTCACTATTTATTATAGCTCATACATTAAAGCCTAAGCGTGATATATCAATTTAAACGTACCAAAAGACACATCAATAGCTTCTCATCATTGCGATTTTCTTCTATCTCGCCTGTTCTGGAAACGATATTCTTCCCGAACAAGCTCAATGCCAGTTAATCTTAAAACGTGAACCCTAGAGACTAGCAGTGTCCTGACCTTACCAGAGCTAACTAATCAAAGGACAAACTCGGCCCGGTACCGAAAAGGGATTCCCGAGCCTCCCAAAAACAAAAAAAAAGTACCAAAACGGGATGATCAATTCTACCATCTAAACGGACGATACTAAACAACGCAAATATTGGCAACCATCGTCTTTCTCTACATGCGCCAGAGTAACCGATCCCGCTTAATTATTGTATATATGGTATTTAACGTTGCATTAAATTAGCACAACGTGAATGGAACCGACAAATAACTTTATGAATAATTATGCGATCAACATCTCGATAGTCGTCTGCACTTATGTAGAGACGCTTACTAGAAGGCATCAAGGCGGTTGCTCTCTGCCAAAAAATAATCGTAACGGCGATAGTCACGTGAAGCACGGTAAGCCACTTAGTTGCGTCAACTGTTCAAAGCGCCTGTTGGTTTCGTCGCTGCGATGGCTAACTACAACGCGTTCATTGGGTCATGGTTGCAGATGCGTTCATTTGGTGACGATTCGCATTGTTGATAGTCGCACTATGGGACTATAACACACATGACGAATCACGGCGGTATGTATTATTGCTCACTCGGTGGTTAAGGACGGACGGATGAAATCAACAGTGTTGAAACGGTAACCCTTGCAGCACAGTGCAGCAACGAAAAGACAATGCTGCCGAAGCGGCGTTTGCTCTCGTCTGCTAAATTGCTGTCGTCTGCTGAACCGCTGTCGTCTGCTAGACAGCTGTCGCCTGCTAGACAGCTGTCGTCTGCTAGACAGCTGTCGTCTGCTAGACCGCTGTCGTCTGCTAGACCGCTGTCGTCTGCTAGACTGCTCACACTGCATGCAGTGTGCGACAGCGGGCAATGAGTATGCTTCCTCGGCGGGTAGCGGCTGTGTTGTATTTAAAAAAACCGCAGTAGCGTAATTATCGTGCAATTTTGCGTTTGTCTGCCACCGCAGCAGCAGCCGTTGTTGGTCACTGGTCAGTCGTGTTGTGTGCGATTGTTTGGATCTCGTCGAAGTCTGCAGGTACCGTTCTAGTTGTTGTGTGCAATTCTATTGTTGTTTTTGTTGGTGCTGCTGTCGTTGTTTTTGTTGTTGCTGCTGCTGTCGTTGTGGCAGTTGTGCAGCCCTCGAATCGCCCAGTGTGTCAGCATCTCGCATCTCTAGCTTCCCTCCTGTAGGTCGCTCTCTTTCCCTTCCTCCATTTGTTCCGTCGTTCTCTGACGCCGTGGACGAGTGGCATCTGGGACGTTTGGGTGTTGTTGTAAGCTCAATCTGTTTGTTGTGGAACACTACAAAGTGCCAAAACAAGCCAAAATAACCACCTAATACATGAAGATTGCAGCAAGCAACCAGAATCATACGGCGACGCTCAACAACAACAACACCAACAACAAAACAACGATTACAATCATAAGAGTAATAAGCTGACAAATTGACAACTCCCCACACATTGTTGTCGTTGTTGTCATTTTCATTGCTACATTGTTGTTGTTGTTGTCGTCGTCGTCGTGATTTCGTCATTGATGGTTTCGACGACAGGTGGTATGCTTAAGTAGTTAGTAGTGTGTCAGCATCGTCGAAATTCGTTTGAGGAGTAAGGAACACCTTACTCCTCAACGGTGGTGGGCGGGCGTGACCATTCGTGACCACTGTTGTCGACATAAGTTGCACCCCCGATCCGGCCCGCGTCTTAGGAACTTCGAATCCTACGAAGCACCTTCATTATTATCATCATCAGCAGCATCATTACTATTGTCATCAGTGACGTCAAGGGCGGCGACGTGAGTTTTCATCATTGGAGAGTAAAAGCCTAGTACAAAAAGTCATCGAAAGAGCTCGGTTGATTCATCGTCCCATCATCAACAACAACAACGACCATCAGTCAGTCAGCCAGTCACCGTCAGCCGTCGGCGAGGTAGGTAAGTGTTGACAAAATGCAGTGAAGGCGACGAAAGAGGAAGCTTGTTGTTACGAACTCGCATGTGGCCGCCACAGCGACTACTTTCTACCATACGTTTCTATTAGATATCACTACAGTATGTACATGCTATACGCAACGACAACAATAACAACAAAAACAACAACGACGACGGCGACGACAAGAGTGCGAACAGCATCAAGAACAATATGAGCCAGACTTACATCTCAGATAGGCAACGACACCACTCTGAATAAAGCCTAGCATTAGTTCAGTCGAAGTGACAATAACAAATCATAACAACACAACATAGATCATGTAAAACGTGCATTCCTAAACGATGACGGCTACGCACAGACAGAGGCTGATCCCGTTTATCTTCAGCAACGCCACAGTGGCGCCAGAAATCGAT
Organism: Dermanyssus gallinae; assembly: GCA_003439945.1. Lineage (NCBI taxonomy): Eukaryota > Metazoa > Arthropoda > Arachnida > Mesostigmata > Dermanyssidae > Dermanyssus > Dermanyssus gallinae. The sequence goes on along the minus strand of QVRM01000562.1, from coordinate 590,195 downwards.
CATATATAGAGGGGGCATCATTGTTTGGATAGTTTTCTCGTCGAGCAACCTTGCCTGTTCGCATTTCGACGATTGTTTTGAGACGGTTGCTTTCGTTGGCTGCAGGCGCCATGGACATTAAAAAAGTCCACTCAATGTTGTTCTTGTGATGTGCTGCACAGGGCTGTTGCTGCTCAGATTTGCTTTCTTTGCCTTTCTTATCCATGCCGAACATTCATTCTCTGCTCTCTCCATCACCTCTATCTGTCTGTTCCTCTCGTCTCATTTACATTTTGTATTTTTATTTTTCATTTCACTTTTAATATTTGGTCTCGTACCTGCCGCGCATTCAGTCTCGGGTGTCAGCTATGTGTCTAGCCGAGCCTTGTAACGATCTCCTACCACCCACCTCTGTGTTCAGGCCGAGAAGCTTTACTTCTCGCCGCCGACAAGTTTTGTTTTGTGCAGTTTACGAGCAGTCACAGACGTTGCGTTATTACGGTGTTTTGTGTTGTAAGGTGGGCGACGTTGTCGGCTCGATAATTTATTCGATCGATCACTAGATCGAAAGTCTACACAAAAGCACCTTTATTCGACAACCGTCATATATGCATAAATATACATGTTTTTTTTTAATAGTAGAATTAGTTAACGTTCCCACACCGCCGCATCAATGTAAACAGCGTTCGCCTTTCCGCGACCAGTAAGTGACCTAGACCTTTCATCGGTATCGGCCGGCATGGGGCCTGCATGCATATCACTACAGGATTGCACCACCACCAACCACCACTGAGTCAGCCGCTGCAACCGGGGCATCCAGGCTCCATACTCCTGAAAAGGCTTTCTAAGGTAGAAGGTGTGATATCAAACCGAATGCCGCTGCCAAAACCCTCCACTGCTGTCATGTTTAAATTCAAGAACAACGGCACACGGCCACGCTTGCAGCTTGTGCTAACTCCATCTTCTTTGATGACCGCTTCTTTGATGTGCGAATGAACAATGAGAGTAAAAGCCTTTACTAATATCTAATTCTACCGCAAGAATTAGAATCGTCTCATTTATATACATGTGCTGGGCTTAGATAGCCAGAGAATCGCACAACCGCTTCGCAGGCTTTGTGCGACAATGATTCCTGACACGCTCCCGATAGGAAGAGGCGCTATATATATATCTATATATATATATATATATATATAGTACTTTTTTTTAAAGATAGATTTCTCATATGTGTTGATTTATTATTCATCTTTGTGTTATCAGCATACAGTTGTGAGGGGTTCGAGCGTGTCGCACGTAATAATATTATTCTGATGTAACTGATATCAGCCGAATCTCTTCTCCCACCCGTTGTTCGGTAAATAAAGGCGTTGTCGATTCTATTCTATATTCACATTCGTCTCACCAGCAGCCCGATTGTAGGCCTCGTGCAAATGTCCTGTAGTCACTCGTAGAGCGACTACTCAAAGACACTCGAATTGTGCCAGAAGTTGAAGCAGTGCGATTTTTTCCAACTTTGTAATTTTAACCCTTTCCTAGATATATTGCCTCTGAATGAATTCAGTATTGATTGTCCACTCGACTTGATTCGACCGACTTGTCGTTAACTGCTCTGGTTGGTTCTTGAGTGGTCCTGTTGTAGCTGATATAATCATACTTTTTTGAACAAGGGTTTCTTATTAGTATGTACGGATATCACAATTACTAATATGATAATATCCTATCGTTTACTATATTGCTTTATTATTATTATTATTATTATTATTGGCAGAGTGACGGTGACCACTCAACATCATCTTGGCGTTGCCTCTTTATAGTTCCAATGACACCATTTGTCGGAATAATAATAATAAGGCTGAGGCAGCGCGTCCCCTTTGAAGTTCAGAGCGACAACGCGAGAATGATTCTTGACACGCTCCCGAAGGGAAGAGGTCTATATATATAATACTTATGATTACTCTTGTTTAAAGGCAAGCTTCTCATATATTTTGATTTAATATTCGTATTTGTATTATCAGCATACAGTTGTGAGGTTCGAATGTAGCTGATATCAGCCCATTATCTCAGAGCAACTATTCATACTACTTCTCTTAAGCAGGTGGCTCGATGATATTTTACTACTGTGTGTATACACGCACTTGCCCGTGTGTGTGAGTATGTATGTACGTATATATATATATATATATATATATATATATTTTTTTTTTTTTTTTTTTTTAATACAGGAGGGGGAAATGCTTTTAGGCACGTTGTGCAGGACTACACGCCGACTGGTAGCTCGATGACTACCAAAGCCTTTGTATTACCTGCTAAAACCCTCATACCTCCTGTCATCCCCCGTAACCGGGTCCTATAGGTGAAACTAATATTGCTCACAGTTAAGGGGGAGGAGTCTCTAATACTATCACAACCTATCTTGTATCTATCCGCACCGGTTCTTGTTTAAAACTCTGTAAATTAGTTTTTCTTGCAAATCAGGCCCTCACAGAACTCATATCAGGGCGCCATCCGTTAGATCGACCGCCAACGTTAGATCGACCGCCAACGTATTTATATTGACAAAACAGAACCCACACCAGAGAAAATCAAACAAAGAAGTCCAAACTTTCGGGTGGGTGGCTGAAGTGACAGTATGAATCAGTTTTGAATTGCACAAACTGCTGCTGTTGCTGTATGCGTTAATCTGCCTCCTCTATTTCTTCTTCTTGGTCTCTCGTCCCACCTTTTCCACTTATCTCTGGCTCTATTTGGCCTATGTAACGCCTTGACCATCGTCATGATCTGCTCCTGTTGCACACGCAGTCCCACTACTGCATCAACAGCACTGGTGTAATTGTCAGTATAAGAACAGTGATCATTTTCGTGACTCATTACACAAATCTGCCCTCCCCCCTCCCTCTCCCGCCAGCCTCCAGTCACTAAGTCGTCTATCGCGACGACACCATGCCCTCGACACATGAAGTTTTCTGATACTGTTGCTTGAAAATAAATGCCAACCGTTCACCATCGCAAATGTTGCTCTCACAGGATAAGAAATTAGGCCGGCCGCATGGAAAACTATGTGAACGTTTTGCTGTGTGCTACGGAGAAAATCGTATGCTACGGCTGCATACATTCATCGCAAAGCGATGCTCATTCTTTTGCACGTTTCTTGCTGTAAGGATAGTTATTGGTCGTATGATTATTATGTTATGCTGTCAGTAGGATGAAGTGAACTAGGTGGCCAGGGACTAATATATATATATATTCGTTCTCCGATTCTTTAACAGTTCGGCGTTCCTCCACCAATTAGTCTTGAGTACTAATCTGTGTTTTATCTTCACGTTTATTTCACTCATATTGAGTATGTATATAGCATTGATACTTATACTGTCATCAGCTGCTATCGGCATTCGAAAGGCAGTCGTTATATATATATATATATATATATACGTGTATGACAGCTATTAACGTTGTCTAAAATAGCTCGAGGCTAATAAAATGTTCAATTATTTGAATTTTCTGTAAACCCTACATGTTTCTTTATTACTGATTCTCTCCAATGACACAATGAAGGAACATAAAACTAAATATCGTACTTTTATTACATTCTGCAGTGCACACGGACGCATTTATTACAACTCTAGCTTTACTCCTTAGGAGATATATATATATATATATATATATATATATATACATACTTTCACGGTGAATTTCTAAGCTTGATATATGTATATGTTACTTCGCTGGATATTGCCGAAGCCTGTGTGCTACCGGTTTTTTCTAGTAAGAATATGTTTTTCTTGGTGTTACACCTCTACAGCTGTGGTTTTCCAGATTATTGTGTGGAGATGTCAATAACGTGTCAATGTATGTTGTGTCAACATGACGATCATCGATAACAACACTTGGTATTGTTATCCAAAAGTAATTATTTGTTTGTTATAATTAGGCTAACTATTTGCACAAGTTTCCACCTAGAACCCAAGGTCGTCCTAAGTTGCATGTCCCTACCACACGTTGACTAATCTAACAGCCAGCCGATCTAACGAATGTGACTCTTTTGTTTTGCGATGCTCACTCCTTTTTCGAAGATAGGTCGTCACCTGAGCGGCGGCTGCAGCACATAGGCCATGTCCAACGGGTCTGCCCTCCAGCGGGCAATAGAGCTGGTCACTAAGGTAAGTAGCCAGGATAGATAAGTTCACAAGTTCACGATAAAATTAAAGTTCTTCTCCGCGGGGCATACGTATATATACCGAAAGCACCACGATTATGAGTGTTATTGCCTATAACTGCCTGCACGAAGCTATGCAACTGTCTGGTGAACATGAACGATCGAGGCACACATTTAAACGCCAGCGTTTAGGCTTTGACTAGAGTCACATGACATTAAAGTGACTGTCCGGTAAAGTGGAATTTCGTTCCTTTATCTAGCCTCTATTGGCGAGAGAGGTGTTGAAGAGTTGCTTCTGTGATGCTTGTTATATTATCTTTAGAAAATCAGTCCATCGAAGTCAAATTTTAGTGGTACGCCCGGTTCACAAGCTCTTTTAACTTCTGCTGGTATGTATTGTCTTGATGGGTGCTCTTCACCGTAGGAAGCCTCGAATTTTCAAGCGTAGCATTTAACCCATTAGTTGAATACCATGAATCAGCAGTTAAAGCTGGGCTTTCTATCCAGTGCTACTCACTGGTTACTAAAAAGCTATGAAGCTACTCAGTGTTTATCCAAAAAAAAGTAGCATGCGTTGTTCATTCTTAGACCAATACATGCTTTGATTTGTATTCGAAGTCTGGAAACTATCATATTAGTCTAGACTAGAGATAGTTTGTATTTATGGTTAACGAAGTGTTTTGTACTGCAGGCTACCGAAGAAGACAGGGCAAAGAACTATGCCGAAGCGCGACACTTGTACGAGCATGCAATCGACTACTTTTTGCACGCACTTCGTTACGAGGCTCAGAATGAGCGTGTTAAGGAGTCGATTCGCGCCAAATGCACACAGTACCTCGAGCGAGCGGAAAAGCTTAAGGAATTCCTGCAGAACTCGTCGGGCGGGTCGAAGCCCGTCAAGGTTGATGATAGCGGCGATAACTCCGACAGCAACGGTGAAGACCCGGAAAAGAAGAAGCTGATGGCTCAGCTCGAAGGTACAGTGATCAGCGAACGGCCTAACGTTAAATGGAGCGACGTGGCGGGCCTCGAAGCCGCGAAGGAGGCGCTCAAGGAAGCGGTCATTCTGCCAATAAAGTTTCCTCATCTATTCACAGGTGAGTTTCATTAGGGAAGCTAGCTATTCCTTACTGTCATTTTATTTATTTATTTATTTATTCTAAAGGGTTCCGATACATAAAACAACACACTGTAATATTGCAGAATAGTGTCGATTGTGTCGAATTGTGACGATCTACTCTTTTCGCTTAAACAGATTTGCTTCATTTAAAGGTAATTATGTTGTTGATTGTACAATCGGATGACTTCTGCAGCCAGAAAGAGTGGGTGAAGCTAATAAACGAGCCCTTTTATCGGACTCCCCTAACGAGGTCGAGACCGCATGCATCCATGCGATAGTCAGACCGCGTGCGAGAGTCTCGCTCCAGGCCCTATTAGCGGATAACCTGGGAACTCTGCACCGATTTTCACGAGTGGAGATCCGTTCGGGGTCCTTGGTCGGCACGGACTCTTGCCTCCAGAGCGCATCTCCCGGCCGCGGCCCCAACCACGCGGTCTTCAATAACACAATTGCAGCTGCGCTTCTCTCTTGTGTGGGTGTTCCGTGTACTCTTGAGCCGCCAAACCTTTAGCAGTCAGGCGGGAAATAAAGCCCGGATGGCATGACATTGATGCCGTTCGAAATAGGACAAGTCCTGTTTTGAGAAGTAAAGTTGACTTTGGGGCTTCCCGGTCGCGCACTGCTGCCGCTCAGACTGGACAGAGTACGATTTAAGGTTCCGCAACAACTACCACTTGTTGGTCGCGTTCGAGACAATGGGCAAGCCTTTTGATGAAATTAGCCGACAGCTTGAATGTTGCCGCCGGAGACAGTAGGAGGTGAACGTTTTTTCCTAGACAGGTACAAAGTGTCAACGCTGCGTCTGTCCTTCCGACGCTCAGCGAGGTTGCCGAGGGACCAGGGTTTTTTTGTCTGTGGCCACGCACGCTTGGGCTCGGAGAGTGCACATGTTCTTTTTAGGAACAATTGTTATCCCAGATTTTATGATTGGTCAAATTATACTGCTATGTTTGCTACAATCCGGCGGCCTTAAAACGATATATATATATAGTTTCAAAATCAAACGCATATTTATGTCGTTATTCATTTCAGGCAAGCGGAAGCCATGGAAAGGTATCTTGCTGTTCGGACCACCCGGTACTGGCAAATCGTATTTGGCAAAAGCTGTGGCAACGGAGGCTCAGAACTCGACAATGCTCTCCGTGTCGAGTTCACATCTCGTGAGTACTAGCACGCGCACACACGCTATGTGCGAAAGCCCAAGATACGCGTTGTGACTCGATCGAGCGGCAACGCCTGCCTGGGCGACCGGGGCAGATCGTTACGTAATAGCTATGACTAGTCATGGTCATCGGCGTTGTACGTTGACATATATATATATATATATATATATATAAACAGAGTGGGGAAATGGGCGGCGAATGAGGCCCTCGTAATAGGGTAACAAATGATTAGCTTGATCATGGAAAATGTGACGCATACCTGGTATGGGAAAAACACTCAAAAACAATGCGGTGGCTATCTTGCAGGTGAGCAAATGGCTGGGAGAATCCGAGAAGCTTGTCCGGAGCTTATTTGAGATGGCTCGTGCTCAGAAACCAACCATTATCTTCATCGGTAAGTGTCACCCGGACAGGAACGGGTATCAGGCGCTTGCACACTTGCTCTTTATCGCCGCGTATAATTAGATCTATAGAGTGCAAACTTGTGAGAGGAACATGCAGAGGCTTCGATTGTTAAGGAGTCTCGAGTGGCGTTTATATCACTCGATTCGATCGCGGTTAGTTGTATATTGTGGAATGTTTGGCAGTGATCCTCCAGCTATTGCAACAATCGTATAACGCAGTACACGTTTTCTACTCATAATGACTATGATTTGGTTCTTGGTGCCCCCAGATGAAATTGATTCCCTGTGCTCCACACGTTCGGATAATGAGGCCGACGCAACGAGACGAATCAAGACCGAGTTTCTTGTACAAATGCAAGGCGTTAACAATGACAACGAGGGAATTCTCGTGTTGGGAGCCACCAATATACCGTGGGTGCTCGACTCAGCCATCCGGCGACGATTCGAGAAACGAATCTACATCCCCTTGCCTGAGGCGCCTGCTCGCACGACGATATTTAAGCTGCATATCAGTAACACACCGAATACGCTCACGGAGGAGGTACGTTCCTGTAGCAGATCTCGTACTAATGCCAGGTGCAAAGCTGTCGTTGTTTACTTTGCAGGAACGTTCTGTCTTTTTTCTAGCCGCTCTGTCGAGGCCGTTCTGTGACGACCCTCGAACATAGAGCGCCCTCCTCCTAAGCACATTTTTACATCGAGTAGAAATTGCTATTCCGGTATTGTAAACGCTATAGTTAAACGCAAATGTCTGCTAGGATAATAAATTCTTGCTCTCAAGTGTGGGGGCCGCTCTGCAGGAGTCTAGCCGTCGACGTAGACATACGCAAATATGTTTTTGTTTGAATTTGCGTTGATGGTTACGTCCGCCTATTAGAAAACATGAATCCTGGGTCAAAAAGGGAGCAGTTCTTCTACTGGATCTATGTTGTTAATACAGATATGGCTCAAACTCGCGATTGTAGAATAGCTAGTAGTCACGGATTATACGGTTTCTTCAAAACCTAGCGGCGAGCACGCCAAAATAGAGATAACACGTCACGAGGCAGTCACCGTAATGGACGTAATTTGTTCTCTGAATGTTGACCATCATCTAGGACTTCAAGGAGTTAGGAAAGCTCTCTGAGGGTTTTTCCGGAGCCGACATTTCGGTCTTGGTGCGCGACGCGTTGATGCAGCCAGTTCGAAAAGTTCAGACTGCTACACATTTCAAGCGGGTTAGCGGACCATCTCGGAGCGATCCGAACGTGACTGTGCATGATCTGCTAACGCCCTGTAGTCCCGGCGATAAGGGAGCAATCGACATGAACTGGATGCAGGTTCCAGGAGATAAGCTCTACGAGCCTGTGGTATGTTACCCCACTTGGTATTATTATTATCATCATGATTTGAGTTGTTGTCGATACCGTTGTCATCCTCGTTGTGTTTCTCGTCTGCTTAATTTTCGTTCACCACAACATCTAACAACTAGAACTCTTACACCTTAGCTATGTAGATGCGTTTTGCTAATAAGTATTTAACATTAACGCTCTTTTCGGTAAGTTAGCGTAAAAAGCTTTATCAGATGAATACAGTCTTACCGATTGATTAGGCAAATTCCCTCGCGCAATTTAGACAGACATAGCTCGACAAAAAGATTATCTCATATTTTAGTTGATGCGAACTATAACTGTAAATAGGGGAGGCAAAGTTAACGCGAAGAGAAATATAGGGGCCTGTCAGTTGGAAACTGGCGGACATATTCGAATGCAGCCAAAGCATCAGACTTGTAAAAAATAGTGAAAACTAATGAAGGTCAGTTTTGCTTGTGACTGATTTAACGGTCCGTTACGATTTTAAGCTGCAGACCAGAACAATAACTAGAACATAAGTAATAGTTGCCATCTTTTTGGACATCTGCCCTCCATTTTTATTTTTGGGAGCTGATAATAAAGAATTAGCATGCATTCTTTGACGTTTATAAGGTAAACAAAGGGAGGGAGTAGCCAGAGAATTTCGCTTTGCAAAAACTATTCTGAGTTGAGATTTTTAGAAGTCAAATTGAATGCGGCTCAATTAGAAAATACATTGGCGTTAATTGCTGTAATAGGTTCGAACAGGTTACAAAATTAACTTTTCAAATTAATTATGTGCATTATTTTAATAGTATGTAGTGTATTTTTAAAAAATGGGAGAACATAAAATACGTTTGTCTTGAGTTATTCGAATTATTAAACACCATGCGAAACTTTGTTACAGGTAACAATGCACGACATGTTGCTGTGCCTGCGCAATGCTAAACCAACAGTGAACCAAGCTGACCTGGATAAGTTGAAGGCGTTTATGAACGATTTTGGTCAAGAAGGTTAAGGGTTACAACGTCAACTATTGGCATTAAAAAACAACAATAATCATAACAAAGAACAGTAATCAGTGAGGACATCGTCCATGACAACAAAGAGCAACCTATTAAACTACTGATTCGTGTCCGTTTGAGCATTGAATAGTTTTCGAACACTTTTTTTCATCATATTCTAGGTCCTAGTCCGAGGTGCCGCGCAGAACGATTTTGAGGTCTCGAACACACTGAGCCCAATCGCGCTGCCATATATGTTTGAAGAACTGTTGTCAACTGCTGATTCTGCGAGGCCTTAAAACTGATTGGTGAAAATTGTCCCTATTATATATATATATATATATATATATATACATATATGAAGAAAGAGAAAGTGACGAAAAGGGACGAAGCATAAGGGACGCCTCAACATAGGCTATTAATAAGTAATAACATGGAAACTTTTGATGACATCGCTAATGCGAACCTAGTGAACTGCTGTAATTCAAGAGCCGCCCGGGAGTTTATTCCGAAAATTTGTCGAATGTCGAAAAGCTAAACTGAGCAACATGCAAGGAGACCAACGGGTAACTCCTGATGAACATTCAAGACGGAACTTTAAGTGATACAGTGGTCGCCGTTTACAACCAGAAGCATGTGCTCTAGCCTTCGACACGCACAAATGTCTCCAAATATATATATATATATATATATATATATATATATATATACAAGCACGCAAAGCGTAGTTATACGTGATGACAACTCGATGAGTGCTGTGATGCTAACGCTGCGATCTTGTTAGTTCTTCACTGAACTTCACATATAGTGAATCCAAGTAAAGGACGAATTCGTTTGTGCTATTATGACGCCGGTTAACTATTATTATTATTGCAATGTCTATTTGGTTATGCCGATTGCACGTTGCACCTGCAAATATTTCCTACTAAACATCAGCTGACACAGACAGTCGGGCACATAATTGCCGGATTCGTCTGTAGGAGCGTATACCTGTCTAGACACTATACATAGGATTGAGGTTAATAAAATAACGTTCATAGTGGTGACTTCCTGTGAAGTACCAATGTTTTTAACCATATATATATATATATATATATATACTCAGGCATGTGAACAGAAGTGGAATGAAATGATCTTACCATATTGATTCAGTGAGTTGTTTTGAGTATGAGATCTGCCTGTCTGAGCCGACCGTTTGAGCAGAATGTGAGCACAGTTCGTTTGAACCCGCCTGTTGGCCAATAGTGAACATGCAACGGTAACGACCGTTGTCAGGTTGCCCAGTAGCCATCAGTTATTCACTGATCATACCTACCTACAAATTATACAATAATGTTTGCCACCGGTCGGCTTCGTTGTACTATTTTTAGAAAATACGAGGTGTTTCCTTTGCGCTTATTGTTAAGAAATGACTTAGTATTAAAGGTAATCTCAAAAATATAGTAACGACACTTACCTAAACTTGTATTGTTTCTTGCCACTCACATCTGTGAAGTTTGAACGTGTATTTCATTAAGCGCTCCCAGTAGTTTTCATCAACTCATAGAGCCAATGGTAGAGGCAGCATTGTCCCTGCAGACGGCAAATGATGAGGTGTTTCCTTTGCGCTTATTCTTAAGAAATTACCTTAGTATTAAAGGCAATGTCAAAAATATAGTAACGACACTTACTTAAAATTGTATTGTTTCTTGCCATTCACATCTGTGAAGTTTGAACGTATATTTCATTAAGCGCTTTCATTGCCGCTATACCACAACTTATAGGGCAGCGAGAGTCTCCAAAGGTACTGCCACGAAATGGTTCCCATTCTCTAGACTAGAGTATTTATGTTGATCAGTATGTTTTGCAACCCATCCAGCGGATCGGTTGCGTAGATACTAGGGCGGAGCTGTGCAAGACATTGTAGCGTTCCAGGCGAAATATGTACCATGTGATCAAGGTAGTTTTTCCATAAGGTCTCTTATCGTTTTTGAGCTCAAGTCCTCTTGGCTCTAAGGCCACAGGCATTCCTAAACATGTGTTGAATGATGTAATTTAATTCTACAGAGTGTGACTGAAAAAAGTCAAAGCTGTGCTCAAGGTGGGTGCCGGGATTTCTAAAAAAATCCCTTGTACTGACACACTATATTTCGTATAGGTTCCTTGACGTAAGTTATAAAATTCTTGCCTTGTAACTCTGCTGATTATTTACGCCTTTTTAAAATCGCTCAAATCCAGATACCCACAGTGTTGCCAACTCTCCCGCAAAAAAGGACAGTCAGTCTAATGACCTTCTCCTCGTTTGTCATAACTGATACCACTTCAATTTCATGCATGCCCCTTTTGCTAAACTTCTCATTTAAGGTGGCGCTATTAAGTTCCTTCTCATCTCATTCGAATCAAACTCTCCTTATTCTTGGCACAATTTCCAATTTGGGATGGCATATATTTCAGTAAGAAAAACATGTCAAGACCATACGAGGCTATATGTAAAATACTTCTGTTAACTCGTTAGGAAAACACTTTCAATGCTCTCAGCGTCCACCATTCATTATTTATTGTAATGGTTTTTTACAGCGGTGCAGCCCCGTTAGCCGTAACTTTTTTTCTGTAAAGTTAAGCAGTTTTTTACAACACTACGTTAGGAAGTTCTTCATAAATAGATGCCTAAAATAGAACGCCTTGTTTTTGAAAACACATTTTTGAACAGTTACGAACCACTACGTATTCAGTATAGTGAATGTTTGAACGTTACCTAGTTAAACGAATGCAAACGTGGAATAATTTAAGTTAATTCCCTTTGCACAACTAGCGACCGCATCTTAGATACAAGAGGCGTCGTCAAATGTTGTGCCTGTTTGTGGTCATAAGTGATAAGTGTTCTAAGTGATACCTTGTATGATCTAGTTAGGGCTCGGGTCATGTCACCGAAATGCCTGTCGGTGCATATTTTATGCTAAACATTAGTATATCATTTTTAACAGAGGGCAGAAGAACTCTCATGAACCCCCTGACTCTTGCTAAACCGGGTATTCTGAGACTTCAGGAACAGGTGGGCTGCCTGACCTACTCACTAGCGGAAGCTGCTTTCGCAATGCTCTTCAAAAGGGCTTCCCAACATCAATTGGACTATATATATATTTATATATATATATATATATATATATATATAAAAAGACACAGGTATGTCGGAATTTACTTCCTCCGTAAGGTTTTCAGTATATCCAACCGTGCCGTCTACGGCTAGAAACAGCTGCCTTGTTTGCAAAGTCGATCTGTGAATGTGCTCGGCCCGTGTACTAACCTGTTAGACAGTCGCTAGCACTGATTTGCCTTAACAGAATCCGTGCTGAATCGCTGGAACGAAGACTTTTCCGCAAAGTTACGTATCATATGACCATATGATATACCTCTGCATATATAAATATATATATATATATATATATATATATATATATATATATATATATATATTTTTTTTTTTTATAGGGAAGTACAATGATGTAATTGCCGGTAATATTGTTCGGCTAATTATAAATACAATGACTCAGTGAATGTTGACGACATTCGCATTAAAAAGTTCCGTCATGCGCCCATTGACGTGTCCCAAGAGTATTAACTCAGCCAAACATATTCGCAGCAATGGGGTATCGAAAACACCAACTAGAAAAAACTAGGTTCTTTAGAGACAAAGTTGTACTAAACGTGTAATAAGACAATGTATATTATTTTTAACAACCCTTTAAAAAAACAAAGTACAAAATGCTTTGATCGAAGCTTCTTGATATTCAGTACGGCATCCCTACCGAAACTTGAGAGTATTCTAAAAGTATACTGACCGCCAATAATAATCCCCTACTACGGTAATATTTTATTCAGAACTACGTATTATTTCCAAGGTCCGAATGACCAAAGGTATTTCAGTGTTATGTGTGCCTTTGATAACATTACATTTATCTTTTAAAAAAAAGTTTTTCTTGTGTGAAGAAACTTTAAGGCATAAAGTTCAACAATTATGTCGTCATTCCACCATCCAGAGAAGCATAATCAAATTGGAGCCTCCGTTAATATACTAGGGTGACCACGATAATTATCTGCTAACTGTAAACTTAAACAGCTAAGCTGGCTATGTTTATGGAACGTCCCCTTTGGAAAGACTCAGATTGCCTACATCCAAAATAGTTAACACGACGCTCTTTGGAGTGGAGGGTATTGAATGAAAAACCACCAACAATAACTTTTATGTCCGTAAGCATGTTTGTACATAGAGATTCATGTAAAGCTACGTAAATTCGAATGTGGATACGTGTATATATTATTATAGTGTTAATATAATTATTAATTTAAATTTTGTTAATAATTTGGCGATATCCGTAGCACTGATATTCCTATTACAATACAGAGTCGCGTTTCTTTAAGACAATATTCATAGTAACACTACTACTACATATAATAACATTGCTCTAAATTACGTTAGCAGTATGATTGTTCTGCTGCCCCACATTCAATTTTATTAAGCCATTTCATTGTTAAGCTGTGGTGACTAAATATGACTCTAGAAATGCTTTTAAGGAGTTGTCGTATTCTGGTTTGTATACACACATGCAGTTACAAAAGCATGGTTGGAAATTGTTCATTCGGCGAATATAACTACAGTAAACGTGTGGCTTTGTAGCCGTTTTTTTTACTAAGTGCAAACTATTTACCGCAACTCCTATGTCTGAGTTGTCAGTCATTCCATCATGTCCGCCATTCTATCATGTTGAGAAATTCCGTTCTGAAGACTTGTTTGAAACTCAACTACCATTCACTTTTTAACACATTCAAAACGAGGATGCACGCACTTTCAAAAGAGCCTCATTTCTAGAATGTGAATGTGGCATTTATTTAACTAGAACAAAATCCACACCGATTACGTTACACTTCCGTTGCACAGCGCTTCCTATATGTACAGTGTGTAGGAACTTCTAGGGCCGAGGCAGTTTTCGTAATTCAAGTGAGGAGTAATTGTTTTCTCACGTCAAGGTCCGCCGATCGACAGTTAACGACGCAGCAACCTAAAACCGGTGCTTTGTACATCAAATTAATATAATATAGCCAATAGTCAAATCTAACGGGCCCAGATCTAGTGGGCGAGGTATACGATAACAAGTTATCTATTAAAGTATGTTATTAAGACTATTATTAAAGTAACAAGTATCATTATAAAATTTGGGTTGTTCGGTTCTACGCTTGCCGCATGTTGAAGCCTGTCATTTCCGGTCAGGATAAGCCACCTGATTCGCTGGACATATCACGACTGAGGGCGGCTATGTCTATGAGTATTGTTGAGAACAATACGACTATATTAGTTTCGGGTTTATTCACCATGAATTGGTAGCATAGTTCACATATCATTTTGTAGGCTAAGAACATCGTTGACGCTTGATTGTTGTGAGGATGTGTCAATGAACGAGCAGGTGAGTATGTGGTAACGTCCGATAATGCACTCTCCACAATATATATAGACATACGCACTCGTCAATTTCATAACCGTTTCCGCCCAAGCATAGAAGGTGGTGGTTACCATGCCATGCTGTTCGGCAAAATATAGATCTGTTTTTTTGTGATGATAGTTTCCATTTATTGCTGCAAAAAGCAGGGCTCTCAACATAGAGACCCCAATACGACTAAAGCAGACGGCATTGTCGCAAGGTGAGATGGAGTGCACTGCCACCGGCAACAACGACGGCAGTGCGATGTGTTATCACATGATCGCTTTGGCTGCAAGCGGCGCAGGCAATCGACGGCAATGATATTGCTGTGACAACAAGTGGACCAACCACGCAAGCTAGTAAACTCCGAGAGATTTGTCAAAGTGGTTTTGCGGAAGGAGAAGGACACCACTTCACACGAGCAATGACAGTTTAATAAGCTTCGATATGACATCGAAGCAGAGACCACCAATTTGTTACCTTCTTTCCTAGGCTTTCCTGTATCGTCACCGCAGGTAGACGAGCAATACATCAAGCCTTGAATGAAATCTTCAACAGAGCCTCACAACCCAGTGGCCTGCCGTGCGTTCTGAAACCCGTCGGACTGGACAGGGAAAGAGCGGGAAGAGACCTGACGGTCTGAGCTTAATCCCATTCAAAAGCACCTGCATGTTGGTTTGGAGCGCGACAGTTACTGACTCATTAGCCCCTTCAATGGTCAGTGCTGACACGGCCCGGACCGGTCATGCTTGAGCTCTCGCCGAAGTAAGCAAGGTAGAAAGTGTCCGAACGTCGGATACCCTACGGGTCTTACCCACCTGCCTTCGAGATCCTTGGCGGGCCGGGTCCACTCGCCATTTGCTACAGAAGGCCTGAAAGAGACTAATTTAGCCAGTAGAGATAATCCAGCGAGCGATTGCCTTAGACAGCGCTTGTTGCTGAATGTGCAACGAGGCAATGCGGCCTCGGTCCGGGGAACCCTGCAAAGGTGCCCACCTTTTCAGAACCCAAATGTTCTGTTCTTCCCGTTAATGATTGATTACATTGAATACAGTTTGCTTCTTTATATCCTTAAAAAGAAAAGTCCGAGTCCGACATGTCGCTCAAGCGGGTCGAGATGTAAACACTAGACTCACAATTTGGAAAAAGCGGTGCACGTGGTATTTTTCACGGCATTTAGTATTGTTATTTAGGTATTCACCAATATCGTGACTCTCACGACGGTTGCAAACCGTAAATGGTCAAAAGCTTTCAGCAGAATAAAGAATTGAAGAGTATAATACATTTTTTTTTAAATTCTATACTTCACAACAAACTCTACGATAGTCCCATTGCCATATTGCCCGCTGACGAGGTCCCCAGTCAGCGGGCAATACCTTCTCAATGAATGAGTGTTGAAAAACAAATCAGTCAATTATTGATGGCAGGCCTCTGAAAGTCACCGACGCTGTTCAGGTTCCCAAATCTGTGTATCTGCCTCCCGAGCTTCTTGAAAATTGTTTCGTTTTGCCCGATGCGGTGCATCGTTTCAGGCAATGCACCATCCAGTGCGTGTATATGTCCTGCCGGAGCTTCAAGTAAAAATATGAACTCTATACATCAACAAGCTGTGAGAAACTTTACGTCTACAATTGTGAATGAACGTAAGTAGGTGTACTTTTTACTACGATTGTGACATCCACACGTGCTTTATTATCGTTTTCAATAAACATCGCTCAACGGAAATTCTGCCAATAACAAGGATCGAATCAGCAAGAGATAGATGACAACCATGACCAGCGCATTAGCCTGCTAGACCACGCCGACACGTGGTCTTTGACATTGATTTTTTTCCTATCAGTAATCAAATTAAAGTACCTGTGCCTTAAGGGTACTACTAAAGCAATGGTGGCTGCTCAACCCAGGAAATATTGAGATACGATTTATTTGCCAGGTTGACATCCTTGGCCGGGGTGGGGTAAAATCCCAAATCTAAGTAATGCACTCCAATCTTAGCACTCAATGCGGCGAAACTGTTGGTCTCCTGAACAGAGAAAAACCGCTCTTATGGACCCGGTGCGAGCGGTATATCCTCAAGGTTCCTTGCAACGTTAAGACGGTAAGATCCATAAGATTCCTCTTCGTGATGCAGAGTCCCAAGAGCGTACTTGCAGATTCGGAGTCCCATACACCACTCATAGAGATAGTGATGGATCCGAATCTGCGAGGTCTTTGCGGGTCGGGGAGCGCCGCTCTTAGGAACTCGACGTCATATTTGGCGATCTTGTCCTGCCGCGCTATATATATATATACACTTAGTAAATAGCCTGATTTCCTATGTTGACGCTATTTACTGTGAACAAGCCTACGCCTCTGTGTGAGAGGGCTGAGAGGCGGAACTTTACATAACTGAGAAAGTATGCATGCCAACGTGGCCTCTGGCTGTCCTAGTGTAACTTTGAATGCGAAAGAGAGAGAGAGAGAGAGAGAGAGCGCGCGAGAGAGATCATGACATGATAGTCTAGGTGGTCTGGGAGTTCCAACGTGCCAACGTTTCCGAGTGTGCCCCGTATTCAGTGTCCAGCTCGTCAACGCGTCGCCACCCGGTGGGCGGACTGGTCTACTGCGCGGCGAATACCAACTCGAGAGCAATTTTTTTGGGTAATCATGTTGCATATACCAACTAGAAACTACGACGTTTGACTACACTGCGCAGTTTTGCGTCATTAGTTGGGCAAAGTTGTTGGGTTGCCGGTCTTCACCAATCGTGGCGACAGAGCGAATTTGGCTTGGCTGATCATCATGGCTCGGTGCCCACTGTAGGTAGGTGGCTATGACAGCGTGTCGAAACTGTTGCAACATCCGTAGCATGGCACGTTACCTGTGCTGTGGGTGTGTGTATCCGGTGTAATCGTGTGTGTCTAAGGTGGTTTAACTTAAATTTGTATCTATCTACAGTATGTAATTCTCTGGCACGTTACCTGTGCTGTGGGTGTGTGTATCCGGTGTAATCGTGTGCGTCTGAGGTGGTTTAACTTCCATTTTTATCTATCTATCTAGTCTGTAATTCTCTGGCACGTTACCTGTGCTGTGGGTGTATGTATCCGGTGTAATCGTGTGTGTCTAAGGTGGTCTAACTTACATTTGTATCTATCTACACAGTCTGTAATTCTCTAAATGCTTGAGTGAGTGATTGTCTATCTGTCTTCACACGTATGAAGATGTCAGTATGTCAGACAACTATGTGATCTGCTCACTGTGCGACTAAATTTGACAAACAAGAACGAACGATGTAGTTTGGCTGGATTGTCGGTGCAATCGAATGCGAATGTTTGCACCAGCAACTTGTCATTCCGCTATCGTCGCTGATCGCCGCTAACTTGAGTGGAGTGAAGTGGAGAATGGCCACACGAAAATGGTAGGCTGTTCTCTCCCATTAGCTGTCGCTTTCCTGTTCTTTTTTTGTTTTTGTTTTAATCGAATTCTTCGAGTTCTGGTAGATTCCACGCTCTACCTATGCAGAGCTTCGATGAGCTGCTGGCCGGTGAGCGAGGGAACGCCACCATGTCTCCGCCCTATTGAACGACATTGTTATGTAAAGGTGTCTCTTGTGGCGCCGTTCTGGCTTACTGCGCAGTGAGGGGCGCTCACGACCCATTGGCACATCCGTGGTTCGATCGTGTTAGGATAATATATGTATATATATATATATATATATATATATATATATATATATATATATATATATATATATATATATATATATCATTTAACGTTGAAAGGCCTTCTAAACCGCTGTGCTAGCTTGTAGTGTAACAACACTATTAGAGCATCTATAGCTTCACCAGTTCAATCTAATTCAATGGTCATTTTTGTGGAGCGTGGATATATATGTAATGTATATGTGTAACATATACTTAATGTATTATATGGAAAATAAAATAAATTGTGCCTATATATATATATATATATATATATATATTTATAGAAAATATTGTGATGATTTATTAATCATTTACAATACGTGTGCACACTCGGCAGTGCTCGCCTTCGGCCTTCGCCTATAGGTAGGCCAGCACTACCGAGTGTGCAAACGTATTGTAAATGATTAATAAATCATCACAATATTTTCTATATATATATATATATATATATATATATATATATATATATATATATATATATATATATATATATATATAAATGCATAATATTGCACCCCTTTACTCTTTGAACACAGCATAGACTGATAATAAAAACAGCAGCATGATACAGATTATACGATACCAAAAGAGTGACAGCACCTACGCTCTAGATCCACCCGGATTGCATCATCATAAACATCGAGTTATGGAAACGCAAGCATGAAGAGAACGCATGACGAACTGGTCGGCAAGTGGTTTACACAAATTTGGAACACATTGCCCGCATGACAGCTGTTACTACGCCGGTGGCCGTGTTAACACGTTTACTGTCGTCACCCGTATTTTGCCTACTTCCATAGTCACCTGACTTACGCCCTACTTATGGTTTAACACAGATACATCTGTCTTATCGGGTCGCTTTGCCGACTCCAAAAACGAACACTGAGAACAACTCTGGACCTCTACTTGCGAGACTCAGTGTAACCGCACTACAAAAATATAAACATTTTGTCGTTCCCAAAACGTATAGAACACTTTCCCGTCGTTGAAGTTAAGCGTATACTCCTTGAAGTGCATTCAAACTTGTATGGTTTGGAATCATCAGCAACACGCATATCTATAAGGGGTAACACATCTAACTTGCTTACTCTGTCACACGCCAACTCCAACCAGTAAAAGCTATCAATCTGAAGCATTAGGGCCTCCTACTGAAACAAAGTACCGGCCTCCGTCAGGCAGACAAAGTCTCTGCCCAAATTCAAATGCGATCTCAAAAAGCATTATCTTGAAACTTTGGTAGCTGTTTAAAATAATACAAAAAAATACAACAATGTTGCAATACATTGTAAATAGATGAAAATAGCATATATAAATTATACACTGTTATCTCATGAAAGGGGTTCCGAACAAGCTATGTGCTTAAGGGAGCTCGAAATTAACGTGTGCAATTATCCTACACGAAATGTCAATAAACATATTCAAATCCAAATATACGCGGCTCGAGACTCAAGAAACATAGTTTTTTTATCTTCCCAAAATCATTGACTTTCCGATGGCATCGGTTTTCGCTGTTGACTGAAAAATATCACTACTATGTTTATTATGATTCTTATAATGAATCGTAACGCTCTACTCACTGTTAGTACGCTAATAATAACGCTAACGATGTTGTCACACGATGTGCTGCTTACCGGAACCGTGTTCCGAATAATTGTTGTTAGCGAATTTTCTAGCTTCACCCGTTTTCAAAACACGTGCTACGGTCTACAGCTAAGAATATAACTGTTACTCGGCGAACAATAGTAAAATATCGGTCGCTCAATTCATAGGTTAGGTATTCACATTAATTGACCCTATATTAGGATAAGTTATACCGATGATATGTTTTTGTTGCTTCAAATCTACATTGCCAAGCTGAGAATATTTTATGCGCGTGATCTTGTTTGTAGCGCAGCGGCTGACAACAACGCTATTAATTCTATGTTTTTTCGCGTAATTTTGCTTGTTGACATTTCGTATAAGATACTTGCACTTCTTAATAATTCACAACTCCAGTAAGCACATAGCTTTTGGGCAGAGAGTTCCTCTGCCTGGCGGGGATCGGTACTTTGTTCCAGCAGGGAAACTTCAATGTTTCCGGTCGATAGCTTTAAGTCGGCGTGTGACCAAATAAGCCGGTTACGTCCTCTTAATTCAACTGGGGCATACACTGGGACAGACAGAAACTATGGCCATATGTGGCGGCGTGATCGAGGAGGCCAGTGCGCCTACAACTAATCATGGTTATCACCTACCGGGGCGTCGCCAGTGTGATTCCTGTTGTTGATAGAATTTTCTTGAAGTGATTCCCGTTGAGAACAGATGATACACCTTACCGCCGAGAGTCAGCAGCCATCCTGCTGCCGTAGGTACTGCCGCAGGGGAAGCCCTATACATATATCTCAACATATCCGCTTATGCTGCCGCTTTAAGCGCCCCTATTTTAAAAGGATGACATGTGTAGTTAGGTATACACTTTGAGCGAATCCATCTATACATCCATAGTCTGCGTATTGCCTACCCACTGCTGTGCTGTTGCTTTTGTTGTTGATAAAGTTGTTATTGTTTTCGTCGGCATCATATTGTGCGGTAGCAAAATATTTACTAGGCGTAGCAAATGTACCATCGGTATACCACTAAACAGAGAGTCGGCACTCACAACAGCTCGACGCGTGGGACGACGCGATAGTCGCCGTTTAAACTTCGAACTATATATAGCTTGGCGGCCGACTCCGTGACATCGCAATGGAAACGTAATGACGTTAGCCACGACCCAAGTCCCAAACAAGGGCGATTCAGGCAGCGGCCTGATTCGTGTGTCCTTGTGTGACCTTCGGCTGTACCGCGCGCCAGACTGGTAGGCTGCTGGCCTGACAGTGAGGTAATTTGTGAGTTTACGCTAAAATAATAATAATAATAATAATAATAATAATAATAATAATAATAATAATAATAATAATAATAATAATAATAATAATACTCAACATTTCCCATTCGACATGAACACAAGGGGATCACACAAACAACTTGTCATCTTGTCTGCAGCTTCATGTAGCCAATCTCGTTTCTCACAATCAAATCTCGGTGCCCGATATTGGAACAAAGTCCCTCTAGATGTGCGCGCAACTTCTTCTTTGACAACATTCCAACAAACTTGCAAATATTACTAGCAAGTTGGCTTACTCTTACAGTAGCCGAACACAATCATACTCATAATGACAATATATTAAATGATAAGAAGACAACTAATATAAACACTCCATACTCGGCTTTGATGGCTTTGAAGAGCTGTGAATTTCTGTACAAATATAAACCACCCATGAAAATTGTGAATTAAACCTATCTTTTATTATTCAAACCCACAACCACCTGACATGTCGGATTGAAGCATCGGCATTATTTTTATTTACATAATTGTGAAGTGTGTTTTTAGCAGCTTCGTCATTGGCTGGATGTTACATCTCAGCTCATTTCACTTATAATGAAGCATCGTTTTATTTACAGAAAGCCGTGAGCAGCACCTGCCTCAGAAGCTGGCCGCTTTGGTAATAATAAAATTAATGATGTCTATAAAATAAATCAATTAGCCTATAGAACAGACGATAAAGATTAATTGCTTCAATCTCGATCTTCTTCTATTTAACATATAATGTGTTATATAACGAATATTCTTAAAACGTACGTGTGAATATGAACAGAAACGTAAGCGCGCACATCTCGAGGAGAGCTATCTTATCGTGCCAATAGCTGCGAAAAACTCTAGAACCCATCGGCAGTGAAGCGGTAAGCTATTAGGGGACCTAACAAGCAAAACCAAAGCCGCGACCGCAGACCAGTGCAAAAGAGAACACTTAAGACAACTATTTTCTTTTGCAGTGCCGCGAGACAATCTCGCTTCGATATACGATGAAAAATAAGCTACTCGAGCTCGAACCGTTCGCAAACGTACACGTTTGAACCTCATAACTCTAATGACTAGAAGCACTTATACAAAACTAATGATACATAGACTAAATAGCCCTTGATAAAGATGTAATTAAGAGTCACAACGGTTTTCAGTTTAGCACAAAGGCTTTCCGCGGCGTTTATTCTCACCCAAGATGCTTGTTTAATGCAAAACAAACCAACCAATGCAGAATGCTACCACAGCTTAATCTGCAACGTAAAATGTTGATCGCAAATTCGTTGCACTAACCGAGCAACTAAAACGTGAAAAACGGGCTCATTAACGACGGTAATAATACGGACGTTAATCTACACAACGCACATAATGTTGTGTAGATCAATACATTATGTGTCTTACATAATGTTTACAATGAGGTCATTGGATAACATGGCACCTCCATATTTGCAAACATAGAGTGAGCCCCGCACTTTATGCGGGCAAGGAATTTGACTTGGAGAATTTCAACATTGCTGCTGTTTCTCACAGTGTGTAGACGCAATATCGCTGTCTGAGTTGGCTTCTCATGAGACGGGAAGATAAGCTACTTTGGACAAAACCGACCAAACCTGTTCGAATCTCACACAACGCTGAACTTGGAACACTGTTAACAATAATATTAATGGCCTTTCACGAATGTATATCTAATATTCGCAAGATTTTGCAGTTCCAACGACGACATGTTCCGAGGTACCGTTTAGGCGCAAGTGCTGTTGTCTGAGAATCTGAAGCATATATATATATATATATATATATATAAATAGAAAATATTGTGATGATTTATTAATCATTTATAATACGTTTGCACGCTCGACAGTGCCCGCCATATATATATATATATATATATATATATATATATATATAATACCCGTCGCACTCTATTAAATAGACAAATAAGAAGACAAAGACATTAATTAGGTACGCCATCAGCCCTTGATCATCGACGGCGATACACGGCAGTGGGACTATTAGTTACATGACACCTCTTTGTACAACACACTAGCAGCGTATGCTTTACAGTCGACGCCGCTAAAGCTCTCACTCTTCAAGCGATATTATGGCCAAGTAGGTTCTTGTTTGGTGACACATCAGTGTTGCAGTCTGACGTGTCAAAGCACGAACGCGTTTACTACTGAATATCGTCATGGCCATACGGACGTGAACTGCTGAGTCAGGCGCCGCCGTAGCGAATTACCTTAACACAATGCATGCACAAACATATATATATATATATATATATATATATATATATATATATATATTCTTACTCTTATTTTTAAAGCATTTTTCAGATATTATTCAGTCTACAAAGCCCACTTAGTAGCACAATGTGGGTCCACAAATAGAGGCTGTACCATTATATCCGTTATGGCATAAGCTTATACGGAATCGAATGCACATGTATGTGTATTTTTTTGTTGGGAAAATGGTCTGATGCGATTATGACCGTAGATGTCGGCTACCTCGCAGGCCGAACCACGTGTCAAAAGGTTGCTAGGTGTCAACCTGCTGAATCATATTCAACACTGTCCTGACACCATCACAGGTCGATGTGTTTGTTTGGTTATGACATGTGCGTATATATATATATATATATATATATGGATACAAACATAAATGTATATATATATATAAACATATAAATACGTGTCAAAGTGTTGCTAGGTGTCAACCTACTGAATCATATTTAACATTATTCTGACACCAACACAGGTCAATATGTTTGTTTGGTTATGACGTGTGCATGTACATGTATATATGTACATATATTTTTGTGTATGAGGCAGACAAAATAAGCGCAGGCTACCTCTGCAATTACAAATATAGATTAGGTGATATGTCGCAGTAATAGTAACATGTGGATTAGTATATGTGTAAATAAAAAAATATATATATTGAAAATAAATGCGCAGGGTAACTAAGTTATTTGCATATCAATACCACGCAGGCTCTCGACAGTGGATCCAACATTAGAGACCAGACGTTGCACGCAATGTAGGTGGCTCTGATAATAGACACTTCAACACACAGTTAAAGTCTTCAAACTAATGCTGCTCTGCTAGCATAGTATGATGCTTTTAGCACGAGAAATTATCTCGTGATGTCTACGGACGCTACGTCTAGCAGTTACTTTGACGTGACAATGTAAATGTATCAGCTCAGTTTACTAACGTACAGGACCATTATGCAGGACCTTCAAGGCGAAACCCACAAATGTAAACCTCAGAGTTCACCTAGACCAAGGTCTCACCAGTAACCCGCTCATCAAACAAACGGTAGCAAAGGCAGCAAAGACCGCGGCCAACATACATAATTGTAGCACAAGTTAGTAGTTAAGTCTGTCGCAACTAGATCAACTCGTTTTCTTAACGTTGCGTCATCTACGCGATGACGCCCTTTAAAAGGAGTAAAGTTTAATACAATCACTCATGAAGATCCTAATCTCGTTAAGAAGACGTTCTGAAGGAAAGGTTTGGCCAAACATGTTAAGCTAATGACATGGCCGTCAGAACATCCAAACCGGCTCTACTTGCGAAAAGGAATGAACTAACTTCTTCTAATATCAGCGAAGGAATAACATGCGGATGACATGATGACAAGGCATGGTCCCCTTATTTCTGTGCACTTTATGGCATAGCAGGTCAAATCACTTCGACGTAAAATTTTTGCGTTTTAACTGCGTTTGCGTTAGCTAGGGGTTTTTCTAGCGCTGAGTTCCTAGCGTCTTGCTTGAATTCGCGTGGAGAAGTCGACCTTCAATGTCACCGCATCGGGAGGACTCGTCAAAGAGCTTAGTTACCGTCGGGTTGGAGCGTGACCGCTGGCACAGTTATTGCACCGTGCCTTTCAAGACACGCCCGCATCTGGTGCACCGTGCCTACCTTTTTCTGACAATCTGCGGTCATACTTCTGACCGTACTGTGGCCCCGTAGGCACTGGTGCGGGAAGTCAGCACAAAATGTCATTTTAAAAGTTACACCCGCAATGCAGACCTCAGAAAGCGTGCCTTCCGTCGACGCACCTAGGACGTTAAACTACAAAGGATCTATTCCAACCCTTTGACGTGCCATCTTCATTTTGTTCTTCACTCATCTTTATCGTCGCACGGCAATGGCTTTTTTTTTATGAGAGGGAAAAATGCTTTTACGCACAGCCAAAGCGGGTAGTGTGGGACTACATGCCGATGCTGTTGGCATAAGACCCACTAAAATACCTCTCACCTAAATGGCCTCAGGAGGAGACGAGGAGCTAGAACCATTCTTTATTAGTACTTCAACTTTAATACTACTTCAACGCGCCGTGATGACTACTAGCCTCCTTCTAACTTCTTAAAGCACTGATCTCTTCCTGCGACAACGCTTCTGTCTAACCCTCCATTCGCGTTGCCTTGTTCCCTATTCGCATCAAGAGTATCAACCTCGTCGCAAGCACCCTTGTCCACTTTGATGGACAACCACCACAACAGCAACCACAGCGACGATAGAGACGCGTATATCTGCGGTGGCGGCGGCGGCTGTAAACGTTGCAAGAAGCTAATCGTGTTAAGGTTACCGCCCTTCCACTCCATGCACGACGGACTGGTCTCGACCGGTCTGATCCAGCCTGGGTCTGCTTAGGCCTCGATGGCACCGGAAGGCTTCTTGCTGTCTTTATCCATCATCGCTGCTCTTGTTATTGTGATTGTTGGCGCTGTTGTCAAGTCAAATAAACGCGCGCGTACGCAGATTTCGCCCGCAGAAACGAGATGCCGTTCGGAGGCTGTCGATGTAAACCAGCAACGCCAGTAAGTGCACGTTTTGTCGCGCTGCTGTTTTCATTTCCTTCGCTGCACAGACAACAGCAGCAGAAACAGCAGCAGCAACAACGCCAACGCAATCACAGCACCACCATCCAGGTAGCGCCAAAGCACAGCTAACTGGGCCTGGGTGGCACGCTGTGCATGTCGGGTGCATGACATTATGCATTTTGTTTTGTTTAATAAAGTAATAATATTAATATACGCATTTGTGGAGATAATTGTGTTGCTAGAGATGAGGATAGCGTTGTGCGTTTCGGCCTCATGGCTTGCGTTGTCGGTTGTGTCGACGGCGTGACGCTTCGCGTATTGCTCTGTTACCGCCGTTGTAGCGCGCACTGTCACTACAGCTATTCAGCAAGCATCAAGCACTGCATCAAGCATCAAGCCATTACCGTTCGCGCATGTATGAATGTATGTATCTACCTATCTACCTTCCTACGTACCTATCTACCTATGCATGCTGTGTGCAGCATGGATATATTGAAAGAGAGTGATGAGCACGAGTTCTATATGAGGTATATGTTACAACCATATGTGGGAGATCTATTCGTTCGTATGAACTTTTTCGGGTGACCGACCGACCGACCGAAAGCCCTCAGCCAAGATTTAACGTCCACGGGACTGCTTTTCGCATTGCTTACACACAGACGGACCCCCATAAATCGAAATGTGCAACGGTGGGGCTCGAACCTATCATGTGCGCCTACCTATGTACGCACCTCCTCCGCTCCGTCGCGAGGCGCAGGCAAATGCACCAGCGAAGGCTCGACATTATGTATATGGTCATATGGTCATTCGTATTCGTAGTTCGTATTAGTACCGATGTTCGTATCAGTTGCTGTCGCGTTTGCTGCGTTCCTGCGCATCGTACATGCATGCGTGCGTATAAACGCATTTTCTGTCGCGCTAACTAGCGCCGCCGTTCTTCCTTGCTTGTCAGACGCACGGCGGAAAACCGAATAGGTAAACCAACGGGCTGACCCGACGACCGTATCTCTGCTGGCTGGCTTATCTGTATACGTGCGAAATGCATGTGAATGCACGCTTGTATGCATGTTTGAATGTATGTTTGGATGGATAGATGGATGGATGAGCGGGTTGCTTCGGTTGGCTGACAAGCCGCTAGAGTTGAACTACTATTACTACTACTTCTACTTGTACCACCACTTGTTTTTGTTAATTGTTGTTGATCCTTATTCACTACCATTACTTGTAGTTTCATTTTAGATATAGCGTTTTTCGGTTCTTGATTTGGCATTATAGGTTTTCTTGAGGTTGATGTTACAACAATTTTTTTAAAGGGAATCGCTTGTGCTCTGCGTCGATAACTACTACTACTACTACAACTACGACGAAGAAAAAATTATGATGAAGAAGAAGAAGAATACAAGAAAAACCAATAGATGAAAAATGAAATGATGTTTCTGCTGATGACGATGATGACGAGAGGAGAACTTCTTTTCCCTTTTTACGTCTCTAAGACGACTGCTGCGCGTATCCTTCTGTGTGCCACGCTCAGCCGAATGGCCTGGCTGACAGTGGCGACTAAACCGCGGTGGCACCTTGCAGTTGTGGCGCAAATTCATTTGTTCAAAGTAGCTTACTTGATCGGATGATGAACGAGTTAAACGCGAGTTAAACTACTGTCCGATCGACACCGTGCTTGTTACGTTGTACTCCGTCGTGGCGCTGGCTTAGACGGCGCGTTCCTGCATTTGCGTATGAGGGAGAGCTCTTCCCCAGCCTGTTTCTGGCTTCTTTTTGCCCACTCTTTCCCCAAATTTCTTTCTTCTCGTTCTCGGCTTTCTTTTTGCCCCCCCCTCTCCTGCTCTCTCTCTCTCGTGTTCGCTTTTTGAACATTTCTCGAGATCCCTCTTTGTTCTTCTGTTCCACATCTTCTAGGTGCGGAATCTTTTCCTCCTGTTGTGTCCTGCTGTGTCGTTTCTCTCAGCATTTATGCTGTGCATATCTTGTCAGTTTTGACTTCGTCTCTGTCTGCGAGCGGCCGTCTTTGTGTGTCTAGAATTCGAGTAAATTCATATGGGTGCGCATTATGGTCCGGTACGTGTTCGGCTGCCTGCGTGTTTGTAGAGGAGAAGATAGCACGCATGTACGCATAAGAGAAGATATATTAGGATGAGTTCGCCCCACTGTTGTCGTTCTGGTTTTTATTGTTGTCTATTTTGTTGTTTTTCTATATATGATGCGTATGTCAAATGTATGCCAATGGATATACGCAAATATGCGTGCAAATTGGGTATCACTCCGCTTCTGCACGTTTGCTATCGCTCTTTGAGCAAGCCAATAAATATATATTGTTATCTCCTAAAAGGGGGTTCTCCGAACAAGCTATGCGCTTCGAGGAGCTTGCAATTATTGTGTGCAATTACCTTACATTAAGTGTCAATAAACAAACGGTTGAACAGTTGAGTCATATCTATCTATCTGTCTGTCGGTGCACCAGCTGCAATAATTGCGCGTTTGCCTTTGCGTATGTCGGCGTGCTACGACTGTATGTTTATACGACTGAGCACATTTGTTTAACTCTAGATTTATTTAGGATTCTGTATGCATACATACATTCATGCATGCGTGTGTGTATGTTGTGTGAGCGTGCGCTCGAACTATGTGGCCAGGATGGTCTAACGAGTCGAAATTCTCAATGGATCTATCTGCCATCACACATCCAGCACTTTTTCTTTTCCAGCAGTCTCCCTCTGATCTTCTACTTTGCACACTCCCTCACTCAGCCAAACGTCTGAGTGCGTGCGCGTCTCTAAGGTTTCTTTCTGTCGGTGTTTCTTTATTGAATATATATATATATATATATATATATATATATATATATATATATGTACATATGTTACAACAATTTCTACGCGCACGTATTAGCGGCGACGGCGGCGGTTGTTGTTGGAATTGCTGCTACTGCTGTTGTTGTTGTTGTTATCATCGTCGTCACTGCCGCCTCTACTACGACGAATTTCCCTTTGCTGCGGCTGTTTCTCGGATGTCTCGGACGGTCTTGTCCGTCCGTCCATACGTCCGTTCGTTCAGCAGCCTGTCAGCAGCTTTTGCGGCCTGCCTGCTTACTTAAGGGCGGCGGCTCCATGGCCTGCCCAGCCAGCCACGTTCCCTGGCTTAAAAGACGGAGAGAGAGAAGCAGATAGAGAGCGAGAGAGGTAGAGAGAGAGAGAGACTGTATGCGCACGGATATCAGATCCGTCTTCTATCTCTCTTCCCTTCCTGTCTCTCCCTCTCTCTCTCTCTCACTTTTGTGCCCGTGCTCTCTCCCACTCTTTGTCGTATGTCTGGCTGTCTATATGAGGCATCGTTTATACATTATATATATACACATATACATACACATATGTGTGTATATCATATGATGCGACTGCCACTCGACCTCCGGCAGAGCGGCCGTAACGCGCTCGCCGCCGCAGCGGTAACAGCAGCAGCAGCAGCGGCGGCCGCAGCGGCGGCGGCGGCAGCGGCGGAGCAAGTGGAGAGGGCCCCCGTTTTCCCTCTCCCCTCGGCGCATGCGCACAAGCGATCTGCGTGCCCGCTTGCCGCTGCTACTGCAGCTGTAGTTGCTGCGGCTGCATCAGCTGTTTGCAGCGACGGGGGGCGGCGGAGGGGGGCGGGGGAGCGGGGCGGGGCAGGGCAGGGGAAGGGAGGGGGACCTTGTACTACTACTACTACTGATGGTGGTGGTGGTGGTGGTGGAAATGGGGGCGGAGGGGATGATAGTAGTATAGAGTGGTGGAGGCGATGATGGTGGTGTAGAGTGGTGGTGGTTCTCCTGCTGCTGCTGCTGGCAATGCTATGATGGTGGCCGCCATGATGATGGTGATGATGATGATGGTTTGTCCGCCGCCGCCACTGGTTCTGTGGGCTGACTACTGAATAGGGTTCGCTGGCTGCCTGCCGGACTAGACAGACGGACTGTGGGACGCAGAGAGGTTGGTTCATTGCTGCTGTTGCTGCTGTTGCTGCGATTATTGCTGTTAACAACAGCGACAACGACGACGACATCGACATCGACAATAACGACGACCACAACCACGACGATAACCCTGTTCGTGAGTAGATTGTTGTTACTGCAGACGCTTGGACTTGGGTCCCTCCTCCTTCGTCTTTTTCTTCTTCTTCTTCTTGGTTGTTCTCATTCATCCTCATCATCGTCGTCGTCGTCGTGGTTGTAATGGTTGTAGCTGTTATTGCTGCTGCTGCTGCCGCGATCACCGTCTGTCCAGCTCGGTGGTTTAACAACGACGATTTGCAGCAGGACGAGGAGGACGCCACACCAGCGTCACCAGCGTCGTCATTGTCGTCATCATCATCGCAACCGACCGATCGAACTAACTATTAAGCAGCCAACGAACGATTACGTACTAGGACAATCTAGGACGAGAGAGAGACAGAGAGAGAGAGACAAGTAGTCCTGCTGGTGTTGTTGTTACAAGAAAGCCAGCCAAACAGGCGAACGGACGCAGCTGCGGGTTCATGGTGCTGCTGCTGGTGGTGGAGGTGATGGTAGTAGTGGTGAGAACTCAGTTATTTGTCGTTGTTGTCGGGTGCCAACAGGACACATCCAGTTAGACCGACCTGACGATTGATTGAATGACTGAATGACTAACTGTCTGATTGATTAAGACGATTTAGACTTAGCCATCAACTTAACGGATCGATCGACCAACGACGGAAGGACCGAACGACGGACACAGATGTTGCCTGGTAAGTGCAAGTAAGCCACAACAACAACAACAACAATCACAACACCAACAACTACAGCAACAACAATGACAACGACAACGACGAACTACTACTACTACTACTACTACTACTACGCTTCAGGATGAGTCCGAACTCTGCGAAAGCTGGCTGCGAACGGAGCAGGACACCATCGATTCACATCCACATGCAATCTCAAGCAGCAGCAACAGTCAACGACAACAACAACAACGACAACAACAACAACAGCGACAACAACGTAAACGACGACGACGACGACATCTGCATTATTGCCACCTAGGACAACTAGGACATCATACCCCTGGCCAACTAGAACATCTTACCCCTGACCAACTAGGACATCTTACCCCTGGCCAACTAGGACATTAACATCACCACCACTATCAGCAGCATCACCACCACTATCAGCAGCATCACCACCATCGTCGTCCGCATCATAATCATAATAATAATCATAATCATAATAATCATAGCCATATTAATAGGCGACGACAAAAAGATCCTTAAACCAGCGCCTGCGGGTGCGGACCGAATGCGTGTAAGCAATCTTTCTTTATTCGTTCGCGTTCGATCGATCCAAGCAGGAACAGGAGTAGCATGCAGATACGGGCGTTGTTGTTGTCACCAATCTTTCCTTATCAATCAAACCAATGAATGCGCTGTTTTACCATTCTTATCTGTAAGGATTGTTGTCCGTGGTGCTGTGGCTAGCTGCTGATGTTGTCTTGATTGCTGCTGTTGTTGCTACCGCCATTGTTACTACTACTACTACTACTACTATTGCTGTCGTTGTTGCTGCTGCTGCTATTGTTGTTGTCGTCGTCGTTGCTGCTGTTGAGATTTGTTTTAATTGTTGTTGTCGTTGTTGTTGTTGCGGGTTGACAATACCTCTCACGTTCTGCTGGTGTCTTTGCTGGCTGTTCCTCCGTTTCTGGTTCTGGTACGGCCGGGCATCCGCCCGTCAAGGTCCTCAAGGTGATCGTGGCGTTGGGGGGTTGTGATAGTGAAGGTGGGGGTTCTGGTAGTGGAAGTGGGGGTTGTGGCAGTGGAAGTGGGGGTTGTGATAGTGAAGGTGGGGGTTGTGGTAGTAGAAGTGGGGATTATAGTAGTGGAAGTGGGGGTTGTGATTGTGAAGGTGGGGGTTGTGGTAGTTGAGGTGGGGGCGCGGCAGTACTGCTGATGATGGTCATCATTATGACGATGGCGGCGATGATGATGGGTCTAGGTGTCCGGATTCTTGTGTGTGGTGGTCGGCCCCATATACACATATATTAGTAGTAGTAGTAGTAGTATTAGTGGGATCTCTTTCGTCTGAATCAATCATCTCTTCTTGTACTGCATGCAGCTGTTTGCTGCTGGGACATTACTGCTGCTGCTGGGACTATTACATCAGCTGTTTTTGCTGCTGCTGCTGTTGTTGCAGTTGTTGTCGTTGTTGTTGATGGCCATTCGAGTTGTTAATTCGAATGCCTTTTTCCTTACTGTGACTGCTTCGGCGGCTGCTGCTGCTGTTGCTGTTGTTACTACCACCACCAACACCAACACCACCACCACTACCACCGATGCTGGTGATACAGCTCTGGACCGACCAACAACCACATAGTTACCGAGGTTGAATTATTCGTTGGCCTGGCTGGGCAGCGTTACATTACGATGCTATACCATTACCAGCATCGGACGCATCCGACATCCTACGTTCTCATATCATCGTCATCATCATCATCGCCGCCGCCTCTGCTGCTAACTACGCCATCGAGGGCCTGCACCCAAGCATCACTGTTGTTGTTGCTGCTGCTGTTTAAGTTGTTGTTATTGTTGTTGTTATTAATATTGTTGTTGTTGTTGGTGTTGCTGCTATCACTGCTGTAGTTAGTGTTGCTCGTTCAGCCAGCTATGATCGCTTGTTTGGCTGACAACCATGGACTATGGTGGCAATGATGATGGTGGTGGTGCAGATCATCGAACGACAGTCGTTTGAACAGACGACCTAAAATGAAACTCTGCCTAACTTGTCGTCGTCGTAATAGTAGTAGTAGTAGTAGTAGTTGTTGTTGTTGTGTCTACTCGTTAAATAAGGTACGATTTGCAAATTAACATGCTGCTGTTGTTGTTGTTGTTGTTGTTGCAATGAATCAAACTGCAGCTACGCGGTTCGCGACATTCGCTAACGCAGAATCAGCTGTTGTTGTTGCTGAAGCTGCTACAGTTGTATTCGTCGTCCGGACGTAACAGCATCTCGTCGCGGGGCCTCGCTGTGTCGAGCAGACAAGACAGATCAGAGCAGACAAACGGATATACGGACATATGTAGATAGATAAATAGATAGATAGATAGATCGACAACGACGACGACAATAACAACAAGATATCACCAGAGAGATATATGCGTACGCAATCCGGCGACCGTACGTAACCAACGACAACAACAACAACGACGACGACAACAACAATAATAACGACGACAACAACAACAATAATAACGACGACAACAACAACAATAATAATAATAATGACAACACCAACAATTATAATAATGACAACAACAATGACAACAACAGAGGGCGTAGCGAGGTGGAGGTGAAGCTGGTGGTGGTCGAGGTGGTCGAGGTTAGGACGGGTGACGCTTGTCAATTCGTCGCCATTGAATCAGTCAGTCAGTCAATCAATCAATCAATCAGGTTATTATGTATGGTCTCTCTTGGAGCAAGAGACGACACATCATTGATTGACATTGAATGTTTGGTTGTTGTTGCTATTGCATGATTGGTTGGCTGCGGCCGATTCGTGTCGAGATCGTGTCAGCCGACGCGTTTAACAACGAGCCAACAAGAGCAACAGAGATTAAAGGGACGCCAACTGGTGGCGCAGGCAAGGAGACCGAAACAGGGAGGGGGCGAAACGCGGGGGGCAGAGAGGGACAGGGGAGCGGGGGTAGGGGGGTGAGGGGAGAGTAAAAGCGAAGACCAGGGAGAAGAGTGTATAGATGATAATCGCAGAGAGACACAGAGTTTGAAAAAAAACAAGCCACGAAAGACGCTGGGATGGGGGGGAGGTGGTTGAAGAGAGAAATATTGAGCGAGTTAGCGACGAATCAGCAAGCAAAACAGAGAACCATTTTTGTTGTACGTTTTTTGACCAGGTTTTGATTGTTGTTGCTGATGATGATGTTGTTGTTAATGTTGTTGTTGGTCATGATGCTGATATTGTTGTTAATGTTGTTGTTGTTGTGGTTGATCATGATGCTGATATTGTTGTTAATGTTGTTGTTGTTGTTGGTCATGATGCTGATATTGTTGTTGTTGATCATGATGCTGATATTGTTGTTGTTGATCATGATGCTGATATTGTTGTTAATGTTGTTGTTGTTGTTGTTGATCATGATGCTGATATTGTTGTTAATGTTGTTGTTGTTGTTGGTCATGATGCTGATATTGTTGTTAATGTTGTTGTTGTTGTTGATCATGATGCTGATATTGTTGTTGTTGATCATGATGCTGATATTGTTGTTAATGTTGTTGTTGTTGTTGTTGATCATGATGCTGATATTGTTGTTAATGTTGTTGTTGTTGTTGGTCATGATGCTGATATTGTTGTTAATGTTGTTGTTGTTGTTGATCATGATGCTGATATTGTTGTTAATGTTGTTGTTGTTGTTGGTCATGATGCTGATATTGTTGTTAATGTTGTTGTTGTTGATCATGATGCTGATATTGTTGTTAATGTTGTTGTTGATCATGATGCTGATATTGTTGTTAATGTTGTTGTTGTTGTTGATCATGATGCTGATATTGTTGTTAATGTTGTTGTTGGTCATGATGCTGATATTGTTGTTAATGATGTTGTTGTTGTTGTTGTCGTCGTCGTCGTCAGCAACAGCAGCGGCAGCATCATCGCCCTCGCCCATCGTTTCAGTTCAGTCGCCAGCCGCCGACGTTTGCCTGTCCGCCGAACCATCTGGTTGAGGCTGGCTACCAGCCGCCTGATGCTGGCTGCTCACTCACTAGTTGAAGCTGGTTGATGTTGTTTGGTGGTTGTGGTTGTAGCTGTGATGGTGAAACTGAGTGTTTGTGGTTATGATGATGCTGGGTGGTTGTGGTTGTAGTGATGCTGGTGATGCTGTTACTGCTGCCGCTGCCATTAGAGATAGACGATAAACGATAACCATTTGCTCTCGCTCGAGAGCAGCTGGTCGAAAACCAACGAACTGAGCTTGCCAACCAACCAACCAAGCAGAGGGCTGGCAATCGATTTGATTGGGTGAGTGATTGATTGATGGATGGATTGGGTGAGTGATTGATCGATTGATTGGGTGAGCGAGCGAGCGAGCGAGCTAGTTGGTCAAAACGGCAAGCGACGTCCGTCGAAAGTTGTCGCGCAACATTAAAAGTCAGGGATCTGTCCGTTTTTCCCTCGGTTCGTCTGTTTATCCGGCCATTTGTCTCTACCTTCTACTACTACTACTGTCTGTATATTTGTCTGCCAGACAACCTCTGTGCCAACCAACCACATCTTCGCTGCTGCTGCTGCATCGTTGTTGTTGTCGTCGTCGTCGTCGTCGTTGTTGTTGTTGTTGTCGTTGTGTTATTGTTGTTATTGTCGTTTGTTGGTTCATTCAGCAGCAGACAGTAGCAGACGCAGCATAAACAGACAGACAGACAAACAAACAACCAGGTAGACAGAGACAGACACACACAACCATGTACAGACAACAAACAGAGAGACACACTAAGTAGATAGATAGAGAGATAGATTGATAAATAGATAGATAGACAGACAGATAGATAGATAGATAGATAGATAGATTGAGAAACAAGCAGATAGCAAAAGAGACTCTTGAGTGTGGTGTCGGCCGGCTGTGACGGGTGTTTCTCGTTGTCGAGCTTTTCTGTCGTCTATGATGAGTGTTCGGCTATGAGGTGTTTCGTCGGGAACGAGTGTGTTGACGAGTCGATTGTTTTGTCGACGTCGTAGTAGTTATAGTAGTAGTAGTAGTAGTAGTAGTAGTAGTAAATGTTTGTTAGTAGTACAAACTAGCTTTTGTTTGTTTGGCTGTCCTGTTGATAGTTGGTAGCTGCCCGGAACGACAACGACGACGGCTCGCGCCATGTAGCTAACCCAGGTAGCAACAACGCACCACAGCAGCAACAGCAACAACAACAACAATAACAATAACATCCTGATCGTCTACATCAACAAGGCAGACAGACACAAATAGAGAAAAAAAGAGAAAGAGCTGCATTAGCAGACCTAGCAGGCGCGAAACAGCAGCAGCAGCAGCAGCGACAACAAATCAACTAACAATAAACAACAACAACAACAACAAATCAACTAACAATAAACAACAACGACAACAACAGCACTCTCGACGACGACCACGAATTGGCAAACTACCAATGAATTAACGAAACAAGAAGAAACGAAGCAAGCAAGCAAGGAAGGAAGAGAAAGGACGGAACCAACCAAGGGTGCAACCAAGAGACCAGGGTAGTTAGTGGCCAACCAAGCTACAGGACACAAGCTTAGTTAACCGTTCGTAGCAGCTGACGCAGTGTGAAAACGCCCAATCATCATCTGGGCCCGACGCTGACACAGCTGTAGCATCGCCGTCGGACTCAGTCAGTAGTCAGTTAAACAGACGGACGGACAGGACAAACGAACCACGGGCTTGAACGGGCTTCTCTGCAGCTATTTTGGTTGTTGTTGTTGTTGTTGTTGTTGTTGCTGCTGTTCGTGTCTTTCTAGTCCTTTGTTGTTATTGCTGCTGCTGTTGCCGTTGTGGTGGTGGTGATTCTCATTGTTGTTGCTGTTGCTGCTGCTGCTGTTGTTGTGGTGCTCCTTGTTGCTGTTGCTGTTGTGGTGGTTCTCATTGTTGTTGTGGTGGTTCTCATTGTTGCTGTTGCGGTGGTTCTCATTGTTGTTGTGGTGCTGTTATGATGGTTATTGTTGTTGTTGTTGTTGCTGCAACTGCTGTTGTTGTTGTTGTTGTTGTTCTGGTGGTTCTTGTTGCTGCTGCTGCAGGTATTGTTGTAGTGGTCCTCCTTGTTGCTACTGCTATTGAGATACTTGTTGTTGTAGTTGTTGTTGTGCTCGCTCACTACGGCTCAACCACGGGGTGCCGTAGTCGAAATAGAAGCAGCTGCGGGAGCAGCAGCAGCAACAACAACAACAACGGCAGCAGTTGCAGCAACAACAACAACAACAACAACAACAATAAGAAGAACAACAACAGCAACGATAGCAACACCAGCAGCAGCAAAGATTTAGCAGGCAAAAAGGTGTCTGGTGCTGCTCTCACTGTTGATGTTGTTGTTGTTGTTGTTATTGTCATCAAATATCTCTCTCTCTCTCTCTCTCTCTCTCTCTTGACCCTGGTAGAGAGAGGGGGGGAATACAATTCTCGCTCGAGTATGTGTGTGATCTATTATTTGTTGACCGTTCGCAAGCGGAGCAGACATTGTGGTGTTTGTGTTGCTGTTGTTGTTGTTGTTGCCATTGGTGGCATTGAGGGTGTGACTTTTGCATCTGTGAGGTTATCCGTCCGTTCTACATAGCTGGCAGTAATAATAGAAGTGGTTAGCTGTACTGTTGTTACTGCTAGCTCGTAGCTGTGACGGCATGTCGCAGCATATTCGAGCATATTCGAACTGCCAAGTTGATGACGTATGTGGTTGTGTGTCTGTGACAGTGTTGTCTCACGAACACCACCTGTAGCCAGCCACTGATTCATCGCGTTAGCATCATTGATCACCTTCGTAATCTCGTTTATGTTGTTGTTGTTGCGGTTGTTGTTGTTGTTGATGTTGTTATCGTGTGGTCGTGGTTTTTCACTAGCATAGTCTTCATTTCATCGTCGTTGTCGTTGTCGTCGTCGTCGTCATTGTCGAGGTTTCGTCTCTTGTTCGCGTGACCCATCACCATCGATGTCACCGAGCATCAGCGTCGACGCCAAAGGCGTAAGAGTAAGTGTTGTGGTCATGAAGTGAACGTAACAAATCAAGCAGCAATAACAACAACAACAACAATGACAACACAACAGCAACAACAACAACAACAAGCCCTACATGAACAACAACAGCAGCAACGACAAGCTTTACGTGAACAACAACAGAAACATTAAGCTTTACGTGAACAATCGCAGCAATAACAACAAGCTCAAAGTGACCAACAGCAACAACACCAAGCTTTACGTGAACAACAACAACAACAACAACAGCAGCAGCAGCAATAACAACAAACTCAAAGTGAACAACAGCAACAAGCTCTAAGCTCTAACAGCAACAACAGCAGCAACAACAACAACAACAACAATCACGTTACTTACAGCAATAACAAGCTTTACGTGAACAGCAGCAAAACCCACAACAACACCAACAACCCCAACAACAACGTCGACAATCAGAACAGCAACAATAGTGACGTATACGTCTATTGCATAACCGCGACACAGCGATGACAGCAACAACGCCAAGTGTACCGTCAACAGCAATAAGCGGGAAGCATTGTTCTTATTATGCTGCACGTGAGCAGGAAGTTGGTGTTTGTCCAGCAACAGCAGCATTAGCTCATCATGCAAGCAATGATGAGGAGCAGGTTTGCTGTTGCGTATCCACAGCAACAGTGGCAGCTTATCGACGGTACTACAGACGGAATAATCTCTTTTAGTAGTTGGTCCCCGTCGATTTGGCCTGTTTTTTCCTTCTTTCTTTCTTTCTTTCTTTCTTTTGTTTGGTTGTCAAAAGTTTTCCATGTCGTCGTAGTTGCAGTGTTTGTCATCAGCTGCATCGTCTGTCTCTCTAGTTTGTTCTATCGTTCACCACCACCACCATTATCATCATTATCACCACTATCGTAATCATCACCACTATCATCACCACTATTACTATCATCATCATCATTATCATCATCACCAGCATCGTCATTATCGTATATATTAATCATGATCATCAGCATCAGTAGATACGCTACTCGCTACTGGCTCTGCAGCGCTTCATTGAGCAGCATCGATTCATGCAGCATTAACTAGTGTCTCAATCGTCACCGACGTCATAAACGTCACATCTCCCCCCCCCCCCCCCGTCTCTCTCTCTCTCTCTCTCGCCCGTTCTCTCGTCGATCTTTCTCTAGAAATGTATTATCAGATATCTATCCCGTTTCGTTTCGTCCGTTGTTCTCTAGGCGTCTTCCGCGCCGACAACAAGAGTTCTCCTTCCCCCCCACCAGCGTCCCGTTCCCTTAGCCCCTGCGGCGCATAAACAAACAGAGACCACTCGCATACGCGCATATTCTCGACGCGGACATCTATCTCCTCAACCACCACCACCACCACCACCACCACCATCATCACCATCATCACCACAACAACCACCGCCGCCGCCGCTGCTACCAACGTATCCCCGTATCGTTGGCGTTTCTCTCGTTTGTTAATTTCGTTTTTCCCCAGTGGCCAGTGGTGGATTGACGGTGAGGATTTCGAGTCGACAGCAACAATGGCGGCAGCAGCAGGAACAACCACAGCAACAACATCGAAGACGACGACGACGACGACAACAACGACAACAACAACAGTGATGCTGAGTTTACTTGCCATCTTCGTCCTGTTGCTGTTTTGATTTTTTTGTTGCTGCTGTTTAGCTGTTGTTGTTCTCGTTGTTGACTTTGTTGTTTGGTCGCTTTTATTGCTGCTGTTTTGATGTTCTTGTTTTTGCAGTTTTGTTGCTCTTGTTGTTGCTGTTTTGTTGTTGTTGTTGTTGTTGTTGTCGTGGTTGCTGTTTTGCTACTTTTGTTGTTGAACTTATTGCTGCTATATTGTTGTGACTTTAATACTGCTATTTTAATGGTGTTGTTGCTGTTTGGTTAGTTTTATTGCTGCTGTTTTGATGTTCTTGTCGTTGTTGCTCTTGTTGTCGCTTTGTTGTTCTCGTAGTTGCTGTTTTGTTAATTTTGCTGTTGTTGTTATTGTTATTGTTGCTATTTTGTTATTATCGCGGCTGCTGTTGCTGTGTGTGATTGCTGCTGCTGCTGCGCATCCAGCTGACTGGCTGGTGGTGTCTGGGATCTATCGCGATCGCTCTTTCTCGGCGTCTCGGCCACAAAGTGAGGGCGGCAGCAAAAAAAAAGAAGGGAAAGAGGAAGCGACTAGTGTGTATGTATATATATTTGTATATACTCGTATGGATTGCAGATTCTGCGCACAGTGACTTTGGCAATAACTGGCACTGTTGCTCTCATTGTTGTTGCTGTCGCTATCATTGCTGTTGTTGTTGTTGTTGTTGCTGCCGCTATCATTGTTGTTGTTGCCGCTATCATTGTTGTTGTTGTTGTTGCTGCTGCTGTTGTTGTTGTTGTTGATGATCTGGTCGTGTCCGCTGAGCGACCATTGAGTAAAAGGCAACCAACGGCGTCATTCTGAATTGGGGAGTGGGTGGCTGGGTTGTTGTTGTTGTCGTCGTTGTCGTTGGTGTTATTGCTGGCGGCGGTGGCGGCTGGTTGAGCCAGTATGAGAGAGATAGAGATAGAGGTATAGAAAAGGTGTCGACTATGCAATCATACGCATAATACGTATGCGGCCGAGTTGCTTTCCATGTCGTCAACGAATGCACAACGGGTCTCCCTCCTTCCACCAACCACAACAGCAACAACAGCTGGGGAGATGATAGATCAAGAAAGATCAAGAGACATCTGATAAGAAACGGTCTCACTCAGCCAGCCAGCCAGCTAGCCAACCAGCTTGACTCAGGTGTGACAATGCTATGGCAAGCTGGTAATTCGCCGGCTCGCGGCTCTCCCACTCGGTGGGAGTTCTGTGTCGCGTACCTCTACCGTGTACATTGTGGATTGTGGGCCCGAGCTACAACAATGAAACCTACGACAAAAACAACCACCAACAACGGCAAAAATAACAACAACAACACAGCAAAAACAGACGTTCGGGTCGTCCCTAGTAGAGTATGCGTGGCGTGCTTACCACCGGGTGCCATAAGCGATCGTTGTAACGCTGTATTTGATGTTGTTCACATTACTGATAGTGTTCATATTGTTGGCATCATTTCAATTATCAGTATTCAGGATACTGTGGATACGCGTTTATTTATAAAAATTCGCTATGTTAGCGCAACACAATATTCAATATATATATATATATATATTATGTCGAAAATATTGTGATGATATATTAGTCATTTACAATACGTTTGCACACTCGGCAGTATATATATATATATATATATATATATATATGCATACATACACATATGTTTAGATATACATATGATTTATATATAGTATAGATATTTATCGGTTTATCTTACCTATGGCTTGCGTGTCTGTGTGTGAGCGTTTACGAGTCGTTACATGATTGGGGAAAGAACATGCGTCGCATACAAACGACCGTGTCCCTATGCCTGCCTGTGCATATATATAAAAAAAATATATATATATACGTGGCGCTCTCGCGGTACTTTGATTTGAGTACGTCTAGCTGTATTTAATTGGTTGGCTGGCTGGTTTATGGGTTGACGTTGCTATTGTTGTGTGAGTGAGCATTGTGAGTTGATGATGTCGTTGTGCTGTGCTTTGCTGTCTTTGTGTGCGAGCGTGTGCTGGCAGGCCATCACCAAGCGAAGCAGGCTATGACGGTTTGTGGTGTTTGCCACTATGTGTTGGTGGTTGAGCTGAGGTAAGTGAAGCTCTGCGAGGAGCAGACGGCTGCTTGATGGAGGAGAGCTACAGCTGACTCAGGCTTGGCCAGCCGCAGGTTTCTCTCTGCACCGCTGTGGTAACAACAACGAGCGACGCTGTGTAAAGTCTTTGCTAGCAGGTGTTGTATCTCTCTGTGCGGAGGCAAGTTGTATATATATATATATATATATATATATACATATATATATATATATATATATACAACTTGATGTATATATATATATATATATATATATATAAACCCATGTGCCATTTTCAATGTAAGTTCTGATGATTCGTGATCTGTGTAATCGATCTGTTTCTAGTCGAGTCGAATGTGATGATGGTGTGCGCACATAGCGGACATTGTGGACACTATATGAACAGATAACACTCTCAGCTGATGACGATGTTGATAATGATGCCGATCTGCTGTGATGAAGCCTGCTTGATGTAATTGATCCTCGATGAACACTCTTCGAGTCGAAATGTTGTCCGAGGTTATATGCTATGTGTTGTTTTGCGTGAGATTATTACTACTATGACAGCCTGCCGGAGGTGAACTATGATGACAACGAAATAGCGGCTGTAACAACGCATAACGACGACGTCGAGATGGCGACCCAAATGGCAAATATGGCGTTTTTTCTTTCTTTTCTTCGTCTAGCTCCATCTCTCTGCCTTCTTGTTCGTGCCGTAGAGGAGGGTGGTTAGTGCGGTTGGCCGTGAACATGATGGCGTATCTTTCTCCCCTCTCTCTTTCTCGCTGTCCCCTGCTATCGATGGCAATAGGAACCGTATCAACAAGTGAAAGAGACCTATTATCAGTGGTTGTGATGGTTGATGATTATGGCATTAGCTCAGTACACGGACAAGAAGCGGATCAACTAACATCACCGGGCTATCGTTGTTGCTGCTGTTGTTGTTGTTGTTGTTGTTGTTGTTGTTGTTGTCGCTTTCGTTGTTGTCGTCGTCGTCGTCGGCGCCGTGGTTGATTTCATTGCTGTTATCATCATACCACTATAGCGTCAAGTCGATCAACACTTATCAGAACGTTAGATATGAAGGCGCTGATGATTTTCCTTACGCATTAGTTAGGATACGCTACGCGTTCTCCGCTTCTTCCTTCATCTTTCGAACTCTGTGTGTTTTTCTTCAATCGATATCGAATGAATCGAGAACTATGTCATCTGTGCGCCGGTTGTTGTGTTGTAGTGTGGTGTGTTCGTAATTGAACTCGTTTGCTTGCCTATGTCGTTGAGTCTTGTTTGGTTTTGTGTTTGTCTCGTTAGCCCTGCTTTTACCAGATGTCGCAGATAAAATCACGGGTTGCCAACGTGACAAAACATCACGCCCGGCGGTTGTTGCTGTTGCTGTCCTTGTTCTCTCTCTCCCTCATGTGTGTTAATCAATGCACAGTGAGACGACAGAATAGATCGATATTTTATTAACCGATTAAAGATCGTGCCCGAACGACCCTGGCCAAAGCTCTCCTCTCCCGTGTCACCTGCCGGCTGGCAGCCAGAAGTGTTTAGCTAGAGTCTTGTCGCTAGTTAGAAAGTGTAGATTCTCGCTAGTTAGAAAGTGTAGATGATCGCTAATTAGCTATCGATCAATGCTTCTAGTTGCATCCTATCCATGGCTATCTGTTCTTGCGTATTCATCCGCGCCGTACACACGCGTTTGTATCCCTGTATGTGCGTGCTGCTACTGTACTCTACTGCAGACGGGGGAGGGACGGAGAAAGGGAGAGGAATCAATCAGCTGAGCCTGGCTGGGTCAAGGTATCTAGGCCACGGGGGCTCGAGTTGGGGTGGCCGAGCGTGCGTGCGCCGTCCGCCCGTCCGTGTGTTTGGGAGGTGGGGAGCGGTCCATCGGCGCGGGTACAATGTTTGAGTCTCTCTGCGTGTGTGTGTGTGTGTGTGTTTGTATGTATCTATGAGTGTGTATGTTTGAGTGAGAGAGAGAGACTGTACCCCACTGGCTGCTGGGGGTGGCGACGCTGTCTGGCTGGCATTGTCGGGAGTCTAGGGAGAGGGAAGCACTCTCCTTCGCGTGAACCCGAGTCCACTGGCAACTCCGCGCGCCTCCATTGCTCACCGATCGTGGGAAAATACCCCACTACGCCCCCCCCCCCCCCTCTCCCCGCCGCTGGCTCTGCGGGTGGGCCGCCCCATCAAACGTTCAAGCTCGAAGCCAGCCAGGGCCTCAACGGGCGTTAGCTTGTTGTACTTTATTTCTGTCCCTTTCTTTCGTCGTCTCTGTAGCCAGCCCCTCTGAGTTCGTCCCT
Source organism: Dermanyssus gallinae (assembly GCA_003439945.1). Taxonomy (NCBI): domain Eukaryota; kingdom Metazoa; phylum Arthropoda; class Arachnida; order Mesostigmata; family Dermanyssidae; genus Dermanyssus; species Dermanyssus gallinae. The sequence goes on along the minus strand of QVRM01000562.1, from coordinate 546,463 downwards.
CTCGTTCTCTAGTGAAGGGGCTCGATGTCGGACGTCGAGAACGAACTTTTTTACTTACCCTGAATTTCGGACCCTTTTCTCAACTACTGTAATGCAGCTCTACCTCTGCTCCCAAGGTCTTCTTTATCCTGCTGCCGCTAAACGAGTCTATTCTGGGTACGCCACTGTCGCTATCTTCTTCTGAGTAGGATTCTCTCGGTCATTTCTCGTTAATCCTTTCTCTTCAACTTCCAACTCTATGGCCCTCTTCCTTGTATCGTGTGTGTGTGTGTGCGATCGACGATGACGAGATCACTGCGGCCATCATACACAAACCAATACATCACAGGCGAGATTTCCCCACTTGTCTTCCTCTTGCCTTGTTCGTCGCGCATGTTCCCTACCTCCTGCCGCTGCTGACGCTGGTTATGAGCGGCAGCGTCCTGGTTGCAGGTCTGTCGGCCTATCTGTGGAACCTTTGATGATTGTCATCGTTTGAGTGACGAGTGAACAGCGAGGCGAGCTGATCTTTCCATTCCGTCTGTGTTGTCGTTTTCGTGATGGAGATGGTGGCTTTAGTCATTAATATTATGATTGTTGCTGAAGCTCTGTTGCATTACTTACTGCTGTTGCTTGAGCCTGACCATATGTAGTAGCATTAATAGTAGTCTTAGTAGTTAATAATGGTTTTCATCATCATCATCATCATATTTTCCTTTTTTGTTCATTTTAAAAGCAGCGCCCTGTCGTCGTCGTCGTCGTCTCTGGCTTGGCCGATCATCGTCGGTCCAGTGCGATAGATTTCTCTCATATCTCAAGCGTATGCCTGTACTGTTTGCTACGACAACAACTCCTCGATCACTATTTAACTCTCGGCCAGCTGTTTTTGACTCGATGTGACACTATGCTTAGCAAGCAGGACGATTTACTCGTCCACCTACGACCCGCGCGGATACAGCGGTGGCAAGCTGCCATTACTGCTGTTGCATGTTTCTACTACAAAAGTAGCAGACGGGACAGCTGCGGCGCTGATGTTGATGGTGCTGTAAATAGCAGTCGCCGTCGTCAACAACAACAACAACAGCAACAGCAGCAGCAGCATCAGCTGCAGCACCAACAGCTGACAAGCGCCTGCTCGGCTGAGGAAGGTCTCTCTCTGGCTTCAGGAGGAGGGCCGTCGCCACACTCGTCGGTCGTCAGCGCACAGACTGTTCGGCCGCCCGCCCGCCCGCCAGACAGCCAGCCACCCAGCCAAATCGCCACCCGTCTGTTAAAGGCCACCCGGTCGTCGGTAGCGATCAGCTGGTCCAGCACACGGCTGGATAGAACACGGCTGGGAGAGGAGGACAAAGCAGAAACCGCGGCTGCGGCGGCGGCGGCGGTAGTGATAAACCTGTCGCCTTTTTCCCTCTCGATTTCCCTCTCTTTTCCGTTCGCGCGCTCTCTCTCGTTTTCTCGTTCTCTCCGGGTGTCTCGCCTCTGTTCCTATCTCTCTCTCTTTCGCTTGGTGTCGCTTTTTCGCTTTCGATATATGTATATATATATATATATATATTGCTATACGCACGCAGACACACACACACATCGAGACCTTCTGCTTGGGTTTGACTCGTCGAGAACAACGCAAAATCCGCCTGGTTGTTGTGCGGGCGACGAGTGAGTCGTGTGAGTCGAGTCTAGTCTAGTCTAGTCTTGTCCTGTCTTGTCGATCTTCTTTCTGGCTGTCTCTGGTTGGTTGAGACTCGTTGCTGAGTGAGAATGAGTCTGGCTGCGTATGAGGCTGGCTGTATCTGTCTTTTGGTTGCGTCTGTGGTGCTGTGACGACTGCGCCGCGAACATGTACGGGGCTGGTGCTAACAATGCAACACTAAAAGAATCGGTGCTCGTGCCTGGTGGTAGTGGTAGTGGTCGTCTTAATGGTGTGCTAGTGGTTGTGGTAGTCAACTGAGAATTTAGAACCTGCTAGCCGAAGAAGAGGTAGTTCGTTGAAACTTCGCATCAATATACCAGCGTATAATTGTACCAGCGTCGTTGGTTACCACCGACTGACCGAGAGCAGCGCACTGCATCCACTGCAGTCGCTTAGTAGTGTGTTGCTTAGTTAGAAAAATTGACGCGCGGTGCGTCGTACTTCTACTGCTACTTCGACGTTGTCGTTATCGTGGTCGTTGTTGTTGTTGTTGTCGTTTGCCGTAATTTGTTGTCATTGTCGGTTGTGAGCGGCTTGAGAGCTCTCGAGCTGTTCGAGCAGCAGAGATGTTCTCAACACCATTTAACGCCACTTGGCCGCACACAACTTGACAAACAGTTACTGCTTAGGTGCGCTTAGATCTCTGCCCCTCGAACTGTCGTCTTGTAGGCTCTCGCCCTCGTTCCGCATATATATATATATATATATATATTCTAATCTATGATGTCTACCTCTCATAAGTGAATAAATATGTATGAAATATTCTTTTATATATATATATATATATATATTTATATATGTATACATATATATCATTTCATTTATATATATAGTATCATTTGAATCGTATCTATACAAATTTGTTAGTTCTGTTTATGAGGAGATCTTCTGTTAATTATTGATTCACTCTCGGAATCCATTTTCTTAGAGGTTTCTTGTGCGTTATCGTTGTTCATTTTGGTGATTCGATGCCCTGTTATGTATGGCCCCCCCTCCTCATGTTAATTTTGGTGGTTGTATGCCCTCCTAAGTTCATTTCGGTGGATATGAGTCCTGTGATCGCTTACGCTTCAAGCTCATGTACACGTGTGTACCTAGCTACGCATATATTGTATATGTGTATGTCGCCACCACCACCACCACCGCCATTGCCATTGTCGTTCACTGCATTGACAACATCGAGAACAACGTCTCGACGATTGTTAGATGATGACGGGCTATTAGATTATGATGAGACGACGAGCTGTTCCGGCTGCTGCTGTTGCTGCTTATTTCTGCTGTCTTTAGATAAAAAGTTGCTCATTCAATTAACCATCGAACGAATCGCGAAAGCTCGTATGGTGTCACTACGGTTGTTGGTCTCGTCTGCAGCATCTGCAATCCTACTAATATCGAAATCAAAAACATAATAATCATAATCATAATAATCATCACTATCATCATTGTCATCGTAATCAAGTGGAAGAGTGTGGGAGGTGGTGCCGCCCGGTGACCCCGCATGGGTCCAGTGGGCGAGTCGCGAAGGTTCGACTCCGGCGTGACACATATCTGATATAACAACAGTGCAAGTAATATTGGTTCGAAGCAGTCACCCTTCATTCTTGCTTAAACGATTTGCAGGTAGACAGATATATGGTGGTGCAAACGAAACGTATAAACGGTGGTGGTGTGTGTGTGAAAACGTTTGCCGTGCCGGGCAGAAACCACTTAGCGCTGCCAACCAGCTTCTCTATGGGTGTGACCTTCCTTGGTCGCCCGCCACATCATCCGTGTGTGTAGGTTTTCAAGGCGAGTTGTGGAGGTAGAACCGAGGTGTATTGGCATCGTCGAACCCATCCGTATTGTTCGGAGTGGTTATTCTCGGGCCTCCCGGGGAGAGGTAAGAGACTATTACTACGTGCTATTATTGTACATGCCGTCATTATTTCGTCTTGGCCTTTTTGAGGCCACGTTTAGCGTGTGCTCAATCATAGTGGTCATATTGGGCTGGACTTTCTCCAGCAGCAGCAGCAGCAGCAGAGAAATGTAACAGCAGGGCAATGCTCAATCCAATTGAGAAAAGAAACTCATCTAGATAGAAGGAATTCTAGAATTCGGAACGCGTCAGAAGGAATTCTAGAACCCGAAACGCGTAGCAATCGATCGTACGACGGTATGACAACGTCTGCCATTGGTTTTGCTTTTTTCTTTTTTGTTACCGAGCGTTACCACCTACCCGCCCAAGCTGCCATCATTGCTACGCAGATCTAGGCGAAAGTTACAATATGCGAACATGTCGTCATTAAATATATACCACTGTTACTGCTAACATGACGGCGGTGTCACTGGCGGCGGCGGCTGATCTGTGACGTAGCCACAGTCTTTGTTGCTGCTGCTGCTGTTATATATATATATATATATATATTATGCTGCGGCAGGGCACCAAACAGCTGAAAGTGTTTTAACGTTTACCACACCTTCTACTAATACTAGTGAAAATATTATGATTATTGTTATTATTAGTAATGCTCCACTAATGTTACTAAAGTTGCAACAAGATTATTCGCACCCCTTCTGCTACCATCACAATTCCCGTCACAACTGCTGCTGGTATTCTATATATATATTTAAATATATATATATATATATATATATATATATATATATATATATATATATATATATTTGTATGGTATTCTATATATATATTTAAATATATATATATATATATATATATATATATATATTTGTATGGCTTGCCACATGCGAGATGTTTGTTGGCAAACGCACTGGTGGCACAGTGACGGCGGCGGGGGGCAGTGAGTGTGTGAAGTATGCGCGCGCGTGTACCAGCAACAAACCAACGAACCAACCAAAGAACCAGCTTGCTCTACCGCTCGTAAAGCGAGCGAAGCCAACGAAGAGAGCCGTGAGAGAGCCATTCATGACGCGCGATGCGACGCGACGGTTGGCGGTTGTAATGGCGGTGAAGATGTGGAAGATTGTGATGATGGTGCTGGTGATGGTGCTGGTGATGATGATGAAGATGGAGATGAAGACCACCACCAACATCATCAACATCATCGTCATCAACATCATCATCATCGTCATCCTCATCATCATCGTCGTCACCATCGTCGTGATGACCATGAGTACTACTCACTCATGAGAGCGTCCGCGCAGCCATTGCTGCTTGAGCTGGCAGCAGAGAGTATTCGTTGGCGGCTTTGCTTGACACTGATGTTGTTGATGCCACCATGCGTCGCCGTTACCACCACCATTGCCTCCTCTACTGCTGCTGCTGTTGTTGCTGCTGCTGCTGCCTTTGATCTGCTGTTTATGTTGGTCGGTCGGTGGTTATAACGTCGTCGCAACGTTATGTTGGCGCAACCACCAACCATCACACCACCTCTCACCACCTCAACGTAGAAGAAGAACGACTACGAAGACGACTTATTACCGATGCCACGATCAGCTTCGGCTTTGCCTGGCTGGCTGGCTACCTGCCTGCCTACCTGCCCAGCCGGTTGACCGAGAGACGGTTGCCATCGGCACCACTGTTCTATAGCCACCACCACCAGCAACAGCAACAACAACAACATTGACCGCCGCTCGACTCTTTGCGATCCTGTGGCTATTGTTGTTATTGCTGTTGTTGCTGTTGCGATTATTGTTGTCACTGTTGTTGTTGCGATTATTGTTGTCACTGTTGTTGTTGTTGCGATTATTGTTGTCACTGTTGTTGTTGCGATTATTGTTAACTCTGTTGTTGTTGTTGCGATTATTGTTGTCACCGTTGTTGTTGCTGCGATTATTGTTGTCACCGTTGTTGTTGCTGCGATTATTGTTGTCACTGTTGTTGTTGTTGTTGCGATTATTGTTATGGATGCTGCTGCTGTTATTGTTGTTGTTGTTGCTGCCGCCCCTGCTTTGCTGGTGGTGATGCCGACGACGAGGCATCTTAGACTGCTGCTGCTGTTCTCTCGACGAGTCAGCATGGTTAACCGTTCGCTGCTGCTGACTTCGGCTGCCAACCGCACAGCACAGCATAACCTACCACCACCACCGTCGACATCGTTGTTTCCTGCGTCGCTATGATCAGCTGTGGGCAGCCAGTAGCTGTAATGGCGACAACAAGAACGATAAGAACAACGACAGCAACAAAAATAACGACAACAACAATAGCAACAAAAAAACGACAACAACAATAGTAACAACAGCAACAACAACAACATCAACAATAGCAACAAAAAAACGACAACAACAATAGTAACAACAGCAACAACAACAACATCAACAATAGCAACAAAAAAACGACAACAACAATAGTAACAACAGCAACAACAACAACATCAACAATAGCAACAAAAAAACGACAACAACAATAGTAACAACAGCAACAACAACAACAACAACATCATCATCATCATTGCCACCAACAACCACCACCATTGCCAAGGAGGAGCAGTTTCCCCGCCGCCACCGCCGGCAGCCGCAGAAGCAGCAGACAATTTGGGTCACATTTAATCTGCGCCAGTGAAAGACGACGTCGCATTGGTGCTGTCCAACGCCCCGTTGCCGCCGCTGCTGTGTCTGCCGTTGGTATCGGTATCGCTGCCCGGATTGGTTGTTGTTGTTGTTATTGTTGGTGTTGTTGTTGTCAGCCTTGTTGTTGTTGTTGTTGTGGTTGGCGGCTGCGGCGAGGTTGCCATCATTACTGTTACTGCTCATGTTGATATTGTTACATTGTCGTGATCGTTGTCGTCGTCGTCGTCGCCGCCGCCGCTGCCATCGACTGGTGGTGACGAACGCCGGTAAGTATGTTCCTCTCTGATGTCGAATATTATTGCCAATTGTTGTTATTATTATTATTATTGTTGTTGTCGTCGTTGTTGTTGTTGTTATTGTGGTTATTGGTGCTGTCGTTGTTGGTGTTGTTGTTGTTGTTGCTGCTGTTGTTGTTATTGTTATGTGCAGTAACTGTTGGACCGATGCAATCGATCAGGTTAATCGACTGCGCTTTTTTTTTTCTCTCGATCACTAGTCTCGTGTCTGTCTCGATACTGTTACGCCCGATCATCACCACAATCATCATCACTACCGTCATCATAATCATCGTCACCATCATCATCCGCAGCAGCAGCAGCAGCAACGTCTGATCAGCAGCGTGTCGGAACGCAAACAAAACGGACGCACCATTCGTGCAGCAGCGTCTCCTGTTTAGTCAATCCGATATGAGTTGACGTCCAAAGTTTTAATCGGTCAGCAGAGACCCGAGACGCCAGCGAGAACGAGGTTCTTGATTTTCATTATCACTGTCGTTGTTGTTGTAGCTGCAGTTGTTGTTATTCTCTTTGTTGTTATTGCAATAGTAGTAGTTGTTGTTGTAATTGTTGCTGTGGCTGCCGGTGTTGTCTTTGCTCGCGATTGGTGTCACTCATGATTGAATGTACCAACCAAACAAGCGAGTGTATTCGATCTATCGGCTGGCTTCTCTATCCGACCGATGTTCCGGCTCTGCGTCGGTTGGTTGATGCCGTCGTCGTCGTCGTCACAATCATAATCATATTCAGTTGTCGTCATCACATTATTGTTACCATCAACATTACCATCATCACATTATTGTTACCATCAACATCATCATCACCTTATTGTTACCATCAACATCATCGCCACATTATGGTTACCATCAACATCATGATCACCTTATTGTTACCATATACATCATCATCATCATCATCACATGATTGTTACCATCAACATCATCCCCACATTATTGTTACCATCAACATGACCATCATCACATTATTGTTACCATCAACATCATCCCCACATTATTGTTACCATCAACATTACCATCATCACATTATTGTTACCCATCAACATCATCCCTATCATATTATTGTTACCATCAACATCATCATTATCGTCACATTATTGTTACCATCAACATCATCATCATCGTCACATTATTGTTACCATCAACATCATCGTCATCATCATCATCAATATTACCACCACCATCAAGCAGCCTTCGTTTCTCTCTACGTCTCTGCTGGCCGTTCGATGTTGGTGTTCGTGTCGTCTCGTTCTCTGGCGCATGCTTGATGACTTGATGACGGTCTTGATGCTCTTGATGTTCTGTTGCGATGTTGATGATGGTGACAATAATAACGACGACGACGACAGTGATTCTACCTTCTTTCTCCAGGAGGCCTGGCCAAAGCCGGCTTGCCGCAGGCTCGGCCTGACGCGCGGTCAGACTAACAGACGATTCCTCCGGCCCGACTCACCTACCGACCGATCGAGCTGCGCTGGGTCGGTCCAGCTGTCGATTGCAAAGCTGCGTCTGCTACTACGTATTGCTTACTAGGTGCTTTTGCATTGCTTTGACTGTTATTGTTGCTGCTGCTGTTGTTGTTGTTGTTGTTGCGGCAGGTGGTAACGACTGGTGTGGCTTCTGTTGGTGGGAGGGTGGTCGGTTGGTGGTGATACATTAGATCATAGTTAAGCCGGAACATTAATGAACAAGCACCTGGCCGGCCTAGCACGTATACATACACAGATACCTGCCTATATATGTGTATATATATATATATATATATATATATATATATATATATATATATATATATATATATATATATATATACATATATATATATATATATATATATATATATATATATATACATACATATACATCTGAATACATGCGTATACGGATATGTATACGTATATTTGTACACACATACATACAAATTCGGGGATTTATACACATAAACACACTTATATATATATATATATATATATATATATATATATATATATATATATATGCATAACTAATTTAATTCAATTAGTTAGATTATTTTTAGGAATGAAAACTATTTTTACCTGCATTCGTATACATATACATAAATATACCTACATTCATACGCACAGACGCACATACACCTATATAGAACTGTGCGTACATTGGTACAGTCAGTACAGTCATACGTACATGTCCGTCCGCAGACCGATATATGCTGGGGCTGGGGCCAGGAAGCCGCGGTTATGCGGCGAGTAGTAGCAGCAGCGGCTGTGCTTGAAGTGGTTGAAACTGTGCTGCGCTATGCTATCAATCGGTGGTGGAAAGTCGCCGTCGTTGTCATTATTTCTATCTTCATTTCTTCTTTGTAACCACCGCCGCCACCGCCGCCGCCATCACGGCTATTGCTGCTGCTGTCGTTATTGCTATGACTTTGCTCGGCCATCTTCCGATCAACGAGAACGACCCGGCCATAGGGTCTCGGCATAGAAGCTCTTGTTATTGTTGCTATAGTTGCTTTGTAGTGTTTATTATTTCTGTTGTTGTTGTAGCTGCTGTTTTTGATGTTCTCGTCAATATCGAAAGGAGAATAAGAAATATACAACATATTTCTTATACATATATATGCATATATATGTGTATATATATATATATGTATATATATATATATATATATATATATATATATACATATATATATATATATATATATATACATATATATATATATATATATATATATATATATATATACATATATATGCATATATATGTGTATATATATATATATATGTGTGTATATATGTATATATATATATATATATATATATATATATATATATATATATAATATGCCATGTAGGCACTTTATAAATCCATGCTTACAGGGAAATGGATAATGCAGACCTAAAACAGCCCCCTGCCTTCTAATTCTCCTTGTTGTTTCCCTGCTTCTTTTGCTGTCGTCGTTGTTGTTGTTGTTGCTTCTGCTGTTGTCGTCGTCATCTTGTTGTTGTTGTTGTCGTAGTTGCTGTCGTTGTTGTATTTGTTGTTGCTGCTGCTGCTGTTCAGGTCATGGCCTGAATGATGTTCATGATAATGATGATGATGGTGGTGGTGGTGGTGGTAGGACACGAACGGCGGACAACTTAGACATTCGTTCATTCATTCAATCGTTCAATGTCCTGCGTGGTACATACACCTTAAACCATCTCGCATCATCATCATCGTCATCATGGCGACCAATACCAGCCCACCGCCGACATCATCATCATTACCACCACGATCCCGAGCTTCGCTGCCATTCGCCGTTCGCCAGCTGTTTTGCTGACCACCAGTCAGTTTGACAGAGCATTGCGTGGTCTCTCTTACGCTGTTGCATGTTCTGATACATGATGTGGTGGTTTAAGCATCAGCGTTTTGCGCATTGCATTCAATCTCCGTTAGTACACCACTGTTAAACCGTTCGATGGTTGACGTACACGATTGTCCGTACCGTCCCTGTTATCATTATTGTTGTTGCTGTAGCTGCCGCCATCACCGCCGCAGCCATTGTTGTTGATACTTTTGCTGGTAGATTTGTTGCTGTTGTTATTGTTGTTGTTGTTGCTGCGGTTCTCGTTGTTATTTCGTTCTCGCTGTGGTGCGAACCGCTTGCAGATCGTGTTGTTGGTGTTACTGTTTCTATCATTATTGCGGCTGTTGCTGCTGCTGCTATTGTTGTTGCTACGGCGGTTATTGCTGGCGTACTTCTTGTCGTTGCTGTTGCCGGTGTTATTGTTGTTGTTGTTGTTGTTGTTTTGTTGTCGTCGTTGTTGTTGTTGTTGTTGTTTTGTTGTCGTCGTCGTTGTTGTTGTTGTTGTTTTGTTGTCGTCGTCGTTGTTGTTTCTGGTGCTCGACGTGTCACCGACAACCCCAACGGGTCATCACCTACCACCTTCCTCTTCTACAAGCTGGTTTCTTTGCCAATTGTTTTGAGGTCGGCTCTGATCAAATGATCACTTACTCGGTGGTCGGTTGGTCACGCTCTACACGTGTCTCTGTGTCTTTCGCCCGTTTGTCTGCTTGTTTGTTGTTGTTGTTATTGTTTTTTTGCGTTGTCTATTTTCCTTCGACCCTGTGGCCGGTTGCTTCGTGCCGTGTTCGTTGCAAGCCTGTCGGGTTAAGTTAATCGTATTTGTTACCTTTTTGTTGTCGTGGTTGTCGTAGTCGTCATGTTCATTTTTGCCACCACGATGATTGTGTCGTTTACTTCTATTACTTCTTCTTCTACTACTACTACTACTGCTACTGCTATTTCTACTACTCATACTGAGCCGACTTTGAATCATATTCGAAAAAAAAAAAAACGAGGCTTAGTGACACACTGACTGCGATTATTAGCTACTATTACGATTGAGGTAACTATCCCGACATTAGTCTGCCAAAAGATGTGGCCCTTTTTACGCACGCAAGAACCAAATGGGATAAACGCATGCGCGCACATGGCAGCCAATCGTATACGGTACGTCCCGACAGAGCGGGACAATGCAGAACAGACGCCAAGTTTCTGGGTGCTGGATGACGACCCTGAACAAAATCGTCCGCTTCCCTGACAATGAACGTTTGTAAATGTTTAAGACATTTTTGATTCCCCCCCCCCCATTCGTACCAGTTGTGTACGGCTGGGGGCAGCTCCAACCAGGCAAGGCGCATTAATTATAGCTTAAAAACATTATATTTATGAATTTGACTAAGTATGGCCTGTCTGACTGCTAATACCGCTACAATGTTTTTTTTTTTTTGGCATGACTGGTATAGTCATTATTTAAATATGAATTAAACATTGTATTTTTATTAATTATTTTTTTATTAATTATTAAATTTTTTATTTATTAAACATTGTATGTTTTTCGCGCTATTTAGTACAGTTATAGCCAGCTAGCTACTCGAATAGTTAGAAAAATGCCACCTACGGCTACTGTTACTGTCGACGTTGTTGCCAATTAGAAGTAAATGTAAA